>OY796662.1:48378701-48994555 GCA_963680705.1 Rhagium mordax
ATTGAAGAGTATGCTTTGACTTTGACTGGACGAAACAAAATACGACAAATTAAACAAATGTGACAGCTAATACGTAACTCGTGTTATTGTTTTCATTATAAATATTCTGTATTGTGTCTTATTGTGGAGAAAATGGCAAATAATTACTCAAAATCAGATATTTTTCATTTATTTTACATTCATGGACAATGTGACAGAATAATTAGCAGAACATGCAGAACATTTAATGAAATGTATCCTGAATTACCATCAATAAACCCAAAACAATAACACGAGTTACATATTAGCTGTCACATTAGGCTTGTTCTGGTTCTCATTAGAACAGTTCTGGATCAGTCCCCGTCATGCGCAATGAAGAAACAACCATGCGCTGTGTATTAAAATTGGTTATTTTTTACATTTCGCAAGACGGGAACGGTTCTAGGATTGCGAAAATTTTGAACCAGAACAAGCCTATTTGTTGAATTTGTTGTATTTTGTTTCGTCCACAGTCAAAGTCAAAGCATACTCTTCAATTTTCATACGGCACTCCTCAATTTTCATCGATCAAATTAGAAAATCGCAAATATCTAAAGAATCATACATTTTAGGTATAGGAACATGATACATGCTTAGATGCGCATTTTTTCTCGCTATAGATTGGTGTATTTAATTAGATATGGTTCCATTTAAAAAAAATGACTTATTGCTGTTTCTATGAGGCCGATAGATATCGTTAATTTTAGGAACTTTGCAGTTGAGATTTTGACAATTTTATTACATGATGGATAGCTCCAATACCTTGTCTTACCTCAATAAAAAATTCAACGTCTTATCATTAATTGTTACTGCGATATTGATTTATACATTATACAACTATTCCGTCAATATTTTGGGAAAAAAATTAATATCTCAGAAAATATTCATTTTAGACATAGGGAACCTTTAATGAAGTGACCTTTAAATTTTCTGAGGAATCTAAAATAAAATTGAAAATGGGAGCATCTCATTTAAAATAACAAAGTTAGGGTCAACTTCCGGTATAACCGGAAATGCCACCATTTTGGAAATATTTTCATTAAATAGATCCTACCCACTTAGAACCATAACCAAAATTTCCAATCGATATCTTTTTTCTTTCTCGAGATACTTCTAATAGGCGGTCAACGTGAATCACCCTGTATACATATTACCATGTAGTAACACTCTATTGTGCTAGACGTTTGTAAATTAAGTTAATAAAAATTAATTGATAATCTGTACTAGAGAATGGTATAAAATTAATGTATACATTTATATTTCTTAGATTAGAGTTTAGATTAAGACGGTACATTACCTGGGCTAGACGGTATTACAACGTCTATTAGGTAGAAACGTGTTGTCTGGAAATGCACAAATTGTCGAATTAAGATTGCACAAAAGCAATCAAAAAGTGTTTGTAATAAAAAGTTTTATGAGTCGAGATTTATAACGAGAAACTTAAGATACCTGCTTCCTACTTATTGAACGAATATTTTAAATACATTGACAGAAGAATTTATTTATTGGCAATTAAGCTTATTAACCGGCAATTAATTATTTATTGAAATATGGCGTCGTGTATCTCTATTATTTTTTATTGTAATGCAGCATATTATTCTGATTTTTTTTACATTTCAAGAAGTCAATTAACCTGTTCAAACCGAAGCCTGTTTGATGTCTCCATAGATTGAACTTTATTGAGAAATCTTTATTTGTAAAGAAACAATACATATTTGCCTAATTTTAATCGGACTCCCTTCTGTGCAAACAGAAAAGATCATCTATCAATAACTTTATTATGCATGGATGCATTTTATAAAGGGCCACAGATTAAACTTTTGAGGTTAATCAATTTCATGCCGAAGCGCAGTACCACATCTGTTTGATAATTCATAAAAAACAAACACGAGCACCCGAAATTATATGCGTTATTTAACCAACTCATTCTATTTTCATAATGTACACTGTATCCAACTTACGCTCTAGACAAAACGAGAAGTAAAATAGCACATTAGTGCCGTAATACAAAAGCAGTGCCGTAGGATCCCTAATTTAAATATTATCAGGCATAAATATGTTTCTTGAAATTAAATTATTAAAAGAAAGTTATTTTCAGTGGAAAAATATAAACAAAGTTTTTATCGATGTGTTTGGGTATGGATTTTATTATTTACATTTCAAGAACTGCTTCCGCTTCCAGCTGGGAAAAGCAGGAATGTTGTCCAAAAATATTAGATTTTTTGACAGTTCTATTGATCAATCGATCTCTTGTACTTTCCTTTAAAAAATGTTTTCAAAGGAAACTGATTTTAATAAATAAACCTCTTGCATGAAAAATTAATTTCTTTTTAAGGATTGTACATACTGAAACATGGGTTTAATCAATGTGATTAGTAGATGCAACAAAGGCAATATTCTCATAGTCCTATCCTTAAATTTTCGCGAAGCCTTTGATGCTATGGATCATCAGCTTTTATGTGCTAAAGTTAAATACGGCTTCAATGATATTCTGCAAGCATACCTAATAAATCGGTGTTATCAAATTTCAAATCAGCAGGTAGCCATTAATAATGAAATCAGACATTGTAAAAAGTAAAATTCGTAGAGCCTCACAAGATTTTATATTAGCAACATTTTATGTTGAGAAAGAGAGACGAGGTTTATTGTGGGGTCCGAACCACATCTACCCAGATCCTATGTGAAAATAAATTCTTGGTGATTTTTTACGAATTTTTTAAATATAACATTTCCCTGACGTTAGTTCCGCCACTGATAAAATACATGCCGGTTGAACTTTGCACCAGTTGTTTGTAGTTGTTAAAGTAGCCCCGTCTAACCTGAGGCAGTCGAACCTATGAATAATAAGAGATCGGCTGGCAGGATTGCACCGCCCCTTGATTTATTATTTATTGTTAATTAATACTCGGTGTAAAGGGGGCCATGATGAATGCGTTATGAGGGTAGTCTTCCTTTTCCTATATACTAACAACTGTACCACTGCAAATTCCAAATTGGATGTTACAGAGAAGTTTTGGTTGTGATTAATGCATTGCTAGGAGAGATTACACTAAGTTAAGGTTGGATGTTGGATTTGTATAATTACGGAGAAGTCATGGCAAGTTTGTCGGCGGTTACATTTTTTATCCTGCTAATGCCTGGTGGGAAAGTCGAGTTAAAGACGATTATGATAATAAAATTTGTCAACGAATGAGCTGAAAATTGATTAAGTTTCGTAATAATTGCTGGGGATGATAACTAAGAGGAATATACATATTTTTAATTTAGTTACATATTAATTGATTTATTGTTATTATTTATTATTATATTTATGGTAAAACAGCACGTAAAAAATAAAAACATCCATAAATACAGGTCACAATGGTGTGTAATTAAAATTTTATGTTTCCCTAAATGCAACCGACTCAGCCTAAAGTTTTGAACCATTTGCGTTTGTCAGAAAACATTAAAAAGACAAGCAAATTATCATCAAGTTCATCACAGTAATGCACACTTAATGTACTTTACCTCAGGTTCTTTGGTAAAAAGCGGGGACCGATTATTTCATTTCCATGGCGCAAATACGATGACTAAGCAAAAGCTCGGGACACACTGATAAGGTTATAAAGTTATTATAACATCTTTATCAAATAAACAGTGACAGAATATAATTGAATTGTTTACTCCAAAGAAGGTTTTTATTTAAAGCTATACTATAAAGGCAAAGTTAACGTCTAACGTGGAGGTACGGAGTGCTTTAGCGATAAAGAAAAATGATGTGCGTTGTTTGTTCCGGTGCCGAATTCGTCGTTTATCTCTTCCGCCATCCTAGACTCGGTATTTGTCACCTCCAGAAGATATCTTTATTTGCGACACGCTGTGTTAACAGCGGTTGTCTCGACCTCGGGTTTTATCGATGCGAAACTTTCTTCTAAACCAAAACTGATGAGATTTGTGGAGAACTTTCAGCTTGCCACGGGATCCTCGGGAGTATTACGGGGCATATTTAAATCACATAATCGTTTAAAATAACTAATATGGTCTTATATTAAATAATTAATGAAGTCATATTATGATTACGGTATTAAAAACTAACTAAACTTATTTTTTGCACTATGAAACACTGGAATAAAATATATGCCCAATATTAAATCGATATTGAAAGAAAATATGGCGAATATGGAATAAAATATATGGCAAATGTGACACCAATATTAAAAGAGAATATTAACGTGAATCGTATTATGGAGAACTAAAGAAGAAATAAGGGTTATATAATGGAAAAAAAACCTGTGGCTGAGCTCATTTTAATTTTATAAAACACATTAGAACAAAATATATGGCCAATATGAAAACGATATTAATAGAAAATATTAACATGAATCGACATTATTGACTAAAGGAAAGAATTTGGTTAGTGGAAAAACCTATGGCTTATTCTTATGTTTTAAGCACACTCTAATAAAATGTACGCCCAATATAAAACCGATATTAATAGAGGTATTAATGTGAATCGACTAATTGTATTATAGAAAATTAGAGGGAGAAATATTGATTTTACATTAGAACACCTGTGGCTACTATATTATAAAACATTGGAATAAAATATATTTCCAATATGAAAACAATATTAATAAAGATACTAATGTGAACCGAGTAATTGTATTATGGAAAATTAGAAGGAAAAATATTGGTTATATAATGAAAAATGTGTGACTCGATCTATTTTAGTATTATGAAACACGCTAGAATATGTCCGATATGAAACCGATATTGATAGAGAATATTAACCCGGATCGTATTATAGACAACTAAAGAAGAAATATTGGTTATATAATGGAAAACCGGTGGGGCTCCACATATATTTTTCTTATTAAACACACTGAAATAAAATGTATAACCAATATTAAATCGGTATTGAAAGAAAATATTATGGTAAACCAAATAATTGTAGTGTGAATAACTGAAGGAATAATTTTGGATATATAATGGAAAATCTGTGGCTGGACATTTTTGTATTATGAAACACATTGGAATAAAATATATGCCCAGTATGAAACCTATATTAACAGAGAATATTAACGTGAATCGACTAATTATTGAATTATGGACCTCTAAAGGAATGAATAATGTCTTTCCTCCTGTGGGGTTAAGTGTAAGAATAGCCTAGGCTAAACTTCGCACCGAACTCTGTATAAGCTTTTTTTATATAGGTACGTTGTTCAATAAAGACGTTTATTATTATTATTATTATTATTATTATTATTATTATTATTATTATTATTATTATTAAAGGCAAAATGTTAGATATATAATGGAAAACCTGGACATATTTAATATTACGAAACACATCAAATAGAATATACATATACCCAATATTAAACCGATATTGAAAAAAATATATTAACGTAATTTGACAAACTGTATTGTGGACAATAACTAAAGAAAAAATATTGGTTACATAACGTAAAATTAGTGGCTGGACTTATCTATAATTATGAAAATACACTGAAATAAAATATATGCCCAATATTAAACCTATATTTAAAGAAAAGATTGTACGGAATCTACTAATTATATTGTCAACAATTAACAATATTAGCTATACAATAAAAATAAAAACCAGTTTGTGGGCATATTTCTGTATTATAAAACACAGTGAAAAGAACTGTATGGCCAATATTCAACCGATATTTAAAAATATTAACGCAATTTCACTAGTTGCCAATTAAGTGAGAAATATTGGTTACGTAGTCGAAAATTAGTGGCTGGACTTATTTTTGGATTATGAAAACACACTGAATTAAAATATATTACCAATATTAAACCGATATTAAAAATATATATATTACGGTAAATCCATTAATTGTATTGTGAACAACTAAAGGAAAAATATTTGCTGCATAATGGTCCAGTGGCTGGACATGTTTTTTCATTATGAGACACACTAGGATAAAATATATGGCCAATAGCAAACCGATATTTATAGAGAATATTAACGTGAATCGTATTACGGACAACTAAAGTAGAAATATTGGTTATATAATGGCAAATTCCTGTGGCTGGGCTTATTTCTATATTATAAAATATATGCCCAATATGAAACCAATATTCAGTGAAAATGTGATTCGACTAATAGTATTATGCATCATTAAAACAAAAATATTGGTTTAATAATGAAAAACCAATGGGGCTCGACATATTTTTTTATTATGAAACACACTGAAATAAAATATATGGCCAATATTAAACCGATATTAAATGAAAATATTATGGTGAAACCACTAATTGTATTGTGAAAAACTGAAGGAAAAATTTTGGATATATAATGGGGAACCTGTACTGGACATATTTTTGTAACATGAAACATACTGTAAGGTAGTGGCGGCATATATGGCCCACTTAAAAAAATATTTTTTTTCTCGAAAACATTATTTAAAAAAATAACAATGCTTACAGGAACTTAAGCGTAAACACCTTCGCTTTCAGGAAAAAAATTAAACTTTGTAAAAATCAAACGTAAAACAAACAAAAAAATTTTTTTTTTAAATGCAGTCAATGGGCCATATTCCCAACCAGGGTTGGAGTTATGGCCCTAGAAAAATTTATTTTAATTGAACGGTTCATTAAGAAAATTGAGCTTAGACATAATAGACAAATAGACTGACAACAAAAAAAAATAAAAAAGATTGCAAATTTAAAAATAAAAAATAAAATTGTAGAAAAAGTCAATGGGCCATATCATCAAACCCATCTGAAAATATGGCACTTACAGAATTAACATAAATCTGAGCCCTTTAAAAAAATGCAAAATAATTTTTTCCACTAATGTAAAGTAAGTATTTTCTATCAAGATAAAATACTTAAACAATGTGACGAAATAAATACATGGGCCATATGACCAGTTGAGTAGTGCACATTATGAGCAACAAGAAAAAACTCTTTCACAAAATTTTTAAGTAAAATAAATATGTCACTATGTAACACGTAACTTAGAGTGTCGATCCTCCAAAATTTAGGTTTGTTTTTCAATGTTTCCCGATGATTTCACCAAAACACTTTCATTAAACTTCATTATTCGAACACCTGTTGTGACGCCATAATGTAAACTAGCCGGTATTGCCGATATTGCCGGAAGTTCGGCTTGCTATTTACAGAGGACGCTTAAAAGTATTGAAAGAAACTGTGAACGTCAAGAAGTTGGCTTTGAGGCGGTTGGTTTAAAATTTAAGGGCATTGGGCCATATGACCATCCGGGCCATATCTACCGCCACTACCTTATATCCCATATGAAACCAATATTAATAGAGAATATTGTATTATGGACCTCTAAAGGAAAAATATTGGGCATATAATGAAAAACTTGAACTTATTTTTGTATTATGAAACACTTACACTTGGAGTAGTTTTCCACACACACCAAAACAATTTTGCATCTCCCGATGATGTCAACTTGGTTGGCGAAACGCGCGTCGAGTGTGCGCAAAAGTGTTTTGGTGTGTGTGGAAAACTACTTCAAGTGTAAGTTCTACACCAAAGGTTCCAACCCCTCTTCAGGATTATGAAACACATCGAAATATAATGCCCAATCTTAAATCGATATTGGAAGAAAATATTAACGTGATATGACTAATTGTATTATAGACAATTAAAGAAGAAATATTGGTTACATAATGGAAAATTTGTGGCTGGAATAATTTTTTTTATATTGAAAACAAACTGAATAAAATATCTGCCCAATATTAAACCGATATTAATTGAAAATATGGTGAATCGACTATTGTATTGTGAGCAAATGAAGGAAAAATTTTGGATATATAGTGGAAAACCTGTGGCTGGACATATTTTTGTAATATGAAAAACATTGAAAGAAAATATATGCCCAGTATAAAACCAATATTAATAGAGAGTATTAACGTGAATCGATTAATTGTATTATAGGCCTTTAAATGAAAAATATTGGCTATTTAATGGAAAACCTGAACTTAGTTTTGTATTATGAAACACATCGAAATATATATATAATATATGCCCAATATTAAACCAATATTGTGAGAAATTATTTACCTGATTTGTCTAACTGTATTATAGACAATTAAATATGAAATATTGGATACATAATGGAAAATTAGTTGATGAAATAAAATATATAATCAATATTAAACCCATATTGAAAGAAAACATTATGGTGAATCGACTAATTGTATTGTGAACAGCTGAAGAGAAATTGGCTATATAGTGGAAACCCAGCGGCTGGACATATTTTTGTTTATTGTGAAACACACTAAAAAAAAATATACTCCCACTATTAAACCGATATTGAAAGAAAACATTAACCTAAATTGATTCTAAAAGAGAAATATATATTACATAATGGAAAACCAGTGGCTGGATTTATTTTTTCTTTATGAAACACTGGAATGAAATATGTACTTAATATGTGCAAAAACATCAAACGTTATGTCGTTGTAGGAGCTGGAGCAGATAATAGTCGTCTCAAAATGTTTATAATTTTTTTTTAGTTGATATTGCTATCGGGTCGAAATAAATCGACATACATTTCTACTTTCATCTTGTCCGCTAGATTTTCCCTTAAATTAATAAATAATAGCATCGAAAGTCTGAAATAACATTTTTCTTCTATCACAACACAATTCTATAGAATCAATAAATGACATATCCTGGGCCCCGTCGTATCCCCAAAGTGTCTCGTTATCTAAAACACAAATCTCAACCGGGACACGATGTATTACAACCAATAAACTTTACAAAGTGTTTTTGTTTTTTTATTCTCTATCAGTAGCGAATGTGTTGACAACGCGCTGAAATCGTTCACAAGCAACCACTGCCACAAACAAAAAATAATTTATGAAGGCGGCCGTATTTTTATTCTAAATCTGGAAAGCTGAAAATTAAATTGGAACCCTACCAAAAAACATTTTATATTCATAAACATATTGCTTTTAACTATCTCGTCGTCCAGTATTTCTTAATATACATGCCTCTGGTAAAGTTAATGCAAAATAATTTTGTTTGTGTTATTGCTGTTATGACACTGTAATTATTTTCTTCAACTTCCTCTACCCAAGAATTAAAATTTCAATTAAATATTTTGAGACTAAATAGATGTTTTATATTTCATTGGACACAGTAATTGCGTAACTGTGTTGTGCATTTATACCCCCTTAGTTCAATATTAATTTTTAATTTCCATTTTATCCTTCACGTTGAAAAATAAATTGCTCGCTTTTATAACTCGAAGTAAAATGTAAATAGAGGTAAATCTGAGAAATTCATTTCCTCCAGGGAATGACCATCCATCCATCCGAACTATCCAGCTACATTTCGTAAATCAACAGTTTTCCATCTTAGACGTGTATAAAATATAATACTCTTTCCGAGTGCAAACTTAAATTTATATTAAAAATAAATTTTCGCTTAATACGTACAATATCTACCCCTTAAATAATATGGAATCTGTTAGAGTTTCCCCTTTGGATAAAATACCAATTAAGACCCCTCTTTTCTCTTTAACTTTTCATTTAAACTTTTCTTTATTAGAACCTTAAAGCAGAAAATGTCGTGCTTATTGATTTTACCCTTTTATTCGCCATCAATTCATGTAATAGCACAGGCGCCAAGACAAAAGAAATTTGAAAAGAATTAGAGCTATCTCCTTGGTTTTTATGAAAATCAAAATATTTATGTAGAGTAAAATACAATTTTTAGTTAATATAAACGACAGTGGCATAATTAATCCTATAAAAAGGATTCAAAGCCACAACTATAAGCACCAATATTTCAAAATTGTTATTTCTTATCAGCATGGCTTGCTCAGAGTAGAAAAGATTTGAAACAGACCTACGGGGGTTGCGCCTCTTTATAATTATTTCTCCAAAGCTTTTATAGAGCGCTGTATCTATGCTGATTATTAATTCATTTGTAGTTTTTTCCTATTATCTGTTGTATCGCCTTGGCGTCAGTTCTATAATGTCATTACACGCCACTCCGTTGATCATAGATAATGCTAATAGTAAATGTTACGGCTTCGCTATCATACGTCGGAATGACTCGAGTTGATGGGTATGTGCATTAGTTCCGTTTTACTGTCTACACAGTTAAAAGCGAAATGATAAACGTCCATTTCTTCTATGCATTTAATCATCTAATGCAGAATGTATACATACATTCAGCGTAATTTAATTTATGCGGATTGTGCGCTGCAGATTTACTTTTTGCTTCCCCCTTACTTAAATTGAAATGGAGAATCAGTTCTTGCTTGTAAATTGATTACAACTATATTTGTACATAACATCTACATAGTTGATTACAGTGATTGTTTATGCAGGTTCCTTTTTATTTCCAGACTGTCTACACCTGCAACTGTACAGAGACTCCAAAGACCGCTACAAGCAGGGCCAAACCAAAGCTTCCCTCTCTCTCCAACATTTCCTAGGATTAGAGACTGGTTTTACATTAGATAAGGAATCAAATACAGTAGCAATTTTATGTCAAGACGTCGTAGTAGTATTAGCGTTCGACAATCGAGAACGTCTCATGCAATGGCAGGTAAAGTTCCACAGAATATAAAGAACATTCACTTTAATTTTGCCTCATCTAGCTGCCTGATTTTTCTGTTTGGCAAAATCATTACTTTGAATGTTTGACATTTTTTTTACCAATTTTCTATTTCAGGTGAAGCTTAGCTCACATCTCAATGATGGACCTCATTTTTTGGTCTTAGTGTCTTCCGCCCCTCCAAAATCCAGATTACCTCCTGGACCTGCCAGACTGCACGTGCAAGAAAGGGGTTTTTGCTTAACTACGGGGGTTCCTCCAAGGGTGGCTGGTCAGTGGCTTATTAGTAATTTAAGAAGGTATGGTGTGATTGAAGGAAGATTTTGCTTCGAGGGTGGGTCTAGGTGTATCAAGGGAGAGGGACTGTATGTGCTACTTACTGATCAGGGTGAAGAAATTACGTCCACATTGAAGGTTGCTTCGACTGGTAACCTACATTCGTCCAGGAGAAGGCCTGTTTCTAGAAATATGTCAGGTGAGTATATTGTAATATATACCACATCGTTATGTATTAGTCGAAAATTTAAGAACTCAACTTGATAATTTATTGATATATCAGTTTGACTACTAACTGTTCTAGAAAATTTAAGCAACAATTGAGACGCTCGTTTCTTGTATATAAATTGTCAAACTGATGAATACAAGCTCAATGGTCTCAAAGCCGGTTCAACTTATTTATTCCTTTTGGAATCAACCAGTACGAAAAGTTTGACGAATCGGTAATGTATCATTTCGTTTGCAGTGATGGATAGTCCACGCCGTATACCAATGAGAGCAACTGGTGGCGTAGCTCTGGAACTAAGCGAATCGTCTTTGTTATCACGTGCTGACTCCCCATATACAGATATGGAAAGTAATTATGGCTGTGGTGATAGTATTTCCAATGACGGATGGGGTCCTCCTCCTATCGAGCGCTGTATGAGCTGCATCAGCAAACTGGGTGCCATGTCAAGGTAAGCGCAGCTCTGGGAATACAAATCCAAATTAACCTATGAAGGAAAGCCAAATTACTTGACATGTTTTTTGTTTCAGATCATCGACCGCAACTGTAACTATTGGGGCACCATGTTGGGAACATACTTGTGATCGGCATTCAATTAGTAGTAGTTCAGATAGTAGCGGATGGAGTCAAGCTGTTACTAAACCTCCTGCTAGGCCACCAAAGCCCGGTTCATCCTCACCATCGCCAAAGAAGCCGGCGGCTCCTCCACCACCGTCCTATGATAACTACGACATTCCTAAAATACCATATCCAGTGGTAAGTTTTGTAGATAAACATTTTATCAATTGATATGTTGCAGTAAATTACAAATAAGAATGTATGTATGAGAAAGTAGAAGCATAAATACTAGTCTTATTGTAATTAGTCTGCAATAGACTTTCATTATTTACATGAATTATTTGTTTGTTACAGGAGCCTAAGAGTGACGAGCTTTACGATACACCAAGAAAACTTAAAGAATGCATACAGGGCTTTGGATTTGACACAGTTCAAAAACCTTGCGGCTGCGTGGTGCGTGTGCGTCAACCTGAACCGGAAAGGCCATGCGTCTGTCAGCGTCTGATGTCCTGCTGGTCGGCCACAGAGGACGTCCACGCCGTTTACGCTACTGTAGATTACACCAAAAAGACTCACAGGCAGCAGCCCGCCGCCAATAACGCCAATTATGCCAATTTGACACCTATGGTTTCAACTACAACGACTGCTCCGACTTCGACAAATTACGAAAACATGGAATTTGCTCAAACTCTTCAATTATATGAAAATAGTAAAGAAATCGCCGAAAAAGCTAGAGCTTTGTGCGCGAAATGTGGCCATGCTCAAGACGACTACCTCATGATGGAGCCATCCAACAAACCATCACAGCCACATCCAGGTTACATTCCTATGTCTCCAGCTGTGAAGCAACGCTTGGGAAAGGTGCTGTCAAATAGTAACCCCAATTTAGGACCTGCTTTGGATAGATCCAACAAACCTTCAGGTTCAGCTATGTTGCACGCCAATGTCTACCAACGGAAGCAACTTTTGGACCACACAGATAATCTGGATATTAGAAGGAAACGGTCCAACTCGGCCGATTCTTCTACTAGTCGTTGTGAACCAGAACCAGAACCTGAGACATCTCCCTGCCACTGTGCTCATGCTATAGCAGTTAGAAGATCTTCGTCTGTTCCTTGCAAGTCCAACAGGGATTCTTCTAGCTCAAACGACTCAGGTGTATTTGAATTGCCACGTAGGGCTCAAATTTGCGCTAATCAAACTCTGCCAAGGAGGTCAAAGTCTTCAGATCCACTAAGAGATCTTAGCTTTCAATTTAACAAAGTTGACAATAAGTCAGCTAGTGCTGAGGCAGAAGTTCCAGTATGTCCATCGGGATCTACAAGCAGTGGTACTTCAGACATGTCGGATTATTTTGAAACGCTATCTTTGTCGTCTCATAGTTCCAGTGATGCTCCGCCTCCCAGCTGTACCCTAAGGCCGCGTTCTGGCAACGAATATCTTACTATGCAGAGACTTATAGCTCCAGTCCCAGAGGAGCGACACTAAACTAGTCTACTTAGGAAGCAATAAAATAAATAGTATCTAGTACAATACATATTACTAATATTATTATTATATTATGTCTGTAACCATTTTCTGTATAAAGGTATTTACTTTATAAATAAATTATTCATGAAAGTTTTGTATTTTATTCCTCTATTCATCTATTGAAAGGAAATATATTTTTGTAAAAAACAATAATTAGTCTTCATAAATTTTAAAGTTGGTTTGAAACTATAATAATGTAAGTTTCAAAGTATGAGAAAAAAATTTTGTCAATGCATTTTTTTACAAAATCATTTTGTAGATAATCATCTTTGATTTTGGTATTATCAAGTTGTCCAGACAGGACAGATTTTTTTTAATGAACATTAAAATTATGCACTGGGAAGTTAGAATATTTGTTATTCTGTCAAAATTTGTAGTAGATCATATTTACTGAACTATTTACTTGGTTTAAGGTAGATCATGAATAAAATGTTTTTATCTGATATATAGTCCAATTTCCGAGACTGAAACTTTAGTACATAAAAGTAATAATTGTAGTTTCCTCTATAAAAATAATTTATAATATAAACCATAACTTAGATACAGGGCATTAAATTTCATTGGAAAAAAATAGAACTTAATATCTATGAGAAGTCAAAAGCTATAATTTTCAAGTTTGATTTGTCACCTTGCAATGTAACTGCATCTACAGTTCAAGTCACAAAATATTCACAGAAAACCAGTGGTGAATTATTACATATCTTTTTTCTAGAAATATGTAGTTAGCCACTGTCCAAAAAATACTGAACTACTGAATTGCCCTTGGGATTCTGAAGAAAATTGTGTTTTTTTGAAAGAACAAGCCGTTTTTGTTTTGTTTTGTGCGTAAAATCTTTAGTACAGACATTTCAGATCATCTTAAAAGAGAACATTAGCTCGCAAAGTAAATGACAGGAACAAATGCTGAAGTACATGAGGATATTCATTATTGCTACTCAATTCTGTGATGGAAAATATTCATTTCCACGCCACCGTGAGAGAGGTGGAGTATACGGTACGATTTTTTTAAGTGGTATTCCTAGTAGATCTACAAGAAAAAAATTCAACTGCTCAAATCTCAGTCCAGTGATTCAACGTTGTTGGAAATGGAATTTCGTCTATAAACATAATTCGAAAATACACCATAACTTAGATACAAGTGTAGAAGTTTAGAAAAGTTTATAATTTAATATAATATCTAAGGAAAGACAAAAGGTATCTTTTGCAAATTTGGCGCTCCACCTTTCCATGTAAACTTGGTTCAAAGTCAAAAATAGTAACGAAAAGCTATTGACGTGGATACTAGGGTTGCAAATCCTTTCCCTAGAAATATGTACTACACTACTGGGTATTTTTAAAAGCTCCAATAATTATTCTTAAAATTTCCTCAAACTGAGCCAACCTGAATAGACCAGAAAACACATTTTAAAATGTCTTTTTTCGTTCAGTAATTTCGGTGAGATAATTTATATAATTTTATTATATTTCACTATTTAACATGCTTCATCTATGTTATACTATTCTCCAATAAATACAAATTTCAATATTCGATTTTTCTAAAAACTGATCTAGTGTAAAATCTAAAGCTGTTGTACTTATTAAAAATATTGAGTACCTATTGAGCCAAATATAGTATTTAACTTATTTCATTAAATTGCTTCAGATATTAATTCGTCTGGAGGACTGGGCTCAGCCACTCTGAATCATCCTAATGAAACTTTATTTAACTACCGCCGATATAAAATGATCTGATTTTCTGGAAGGCATAACATTTAATTTCTTCAGCAATTTCTTCTAATAATGCTTCTTTGATTATCTAAATTCACAGTTGCATATATTTCATTTTTAAATTACTCAAGAGAAACTCCATCATCAAAAAATCAATTTATCTCTCTTTGCTGAAGTATTTCTGTCATCATAGACTAAGTTAATACTCTCTGTGAATGCCACGTAACTTCTAATTGTTGTTAAAATTCTTATTATAGGTTGTTCACATTTTCTGTTTCAGGTCAATAATAAATTTCCAAAATATAATCACTACAATAACCACGTTTATAATTAATAAAATAATAAAATGTCATTAACGTGTATGCCTCTTACTACTGACATCAGCATGACGATATCCATTTGGACTTTGTTATTTCGTTGGTGTTAATTGAATGGATATATATCGATATCGCCTCCAAATTTTCTGCAATAAGATATAGTAACAAGATTTATTCTTATTATTGTAACTGTGAGATGCTCTAGTTCTTTGTCAGGGGTCGGTCTACATAATATATTACTAATCACGCGTTAAACAAAATGATAAACAGTACTCACACTTTCCTTGACTATTCATATAGCTTCCTGCTACCATTAACAGCTCTGGGGCCCCAGGAAAACCATCACAAATCTTTCTCAAACACGCCAGCAATCTGTACCGACCTTACTTCTACATCGTTCATAGGGCTCTCCTCACTTGCTGATGCGCACACTTGTCGCTTCAGTCTACTCTCCCCACTGTTTTGACTCTACAGTGGCGGAGTCATAAAATCGCGCACCACAACTGTCTAAAAATGTTTGTTCTCTTAACCGCCTCTCAAGTCACCAAAGTAACTGCCGAGACATCCTAAAATTTTGTATTAGATAAACAGATATGTCTGCTAATTCTACTTTGGTTGTACCATTTGTTTATTAAGGACATAAAAAGAAATTTATACTACCAAAATAACTACCACTAACAACTAGATATTAAGAGTCACACTTTAGTTGCGAACCAATTAAATCACCCATGGTTGAAGCCGAGTTATAGACCAAGGATAGTTATTTATATGGAGTTTATGCAACTATTAAATTATAATCGAATAGTGGTAGTTGCATTTTTTCAAGTAGCTACATTTTGGACAAAGCAAAATGTAATCGCTTTCTTGGTGGCAATTTTTTAAGAAAAACTGAGTAACATTAACGATACAAAGCAAATTGTAAATTGGTCTTTCAGGTTGTTCTGTGCGACCATTCGATAATGAATCAGTGGTTAGCAAGAAGCGAGAGTAATAATACCGATATTAAGGTATTCGGCTTAGGTTACGTCTTCTAGAATTATTTCAGTCAATTTATAGAAGTTTTGGAGCAGCAGAAGTATCAGACTTTTGTTGGAAGTATTATTATTAACCGACTGAATATAATGGTTATAACTGAACATGTTCACACTGATATAACATCTGAAATTAATCACATCTCTATCTACCTTATCATCATCATATTGCATATAGCTATCCAGTGCTTTTCTTCTCCATTATGTTCCATTAATGCTTCTTATATCCTCTTCCACGTCATCTAGGTATCGTAGCCTAGGTCTTCCTCGAGGTCTTCCTCTACGACTTTGCTCTATTGGGCTTTAGAATATATTTATTCTTGCAGGGTTGCCCTGCTCCATTTTGAGTACGGGTCCAACCCACTTCTCGCCTTAGACCTGACGTTTAAATCAGAGTGATGCTTCATTACCAAGTAATGATCAATCAACCAATCACCTTGTGAATCCATAAGATGTGATCTATAGAGAACAGTTGCTTCTCTGACGCATGTAAAATGGAAAAATTAACAGGCCTGATTGATAGTTCACAGGAATGTAGAATTGGTGTTATCGGTAAATGATTGTCATGAGAGTACTACGGCAGTATCACGGATTCATCGAAGTTTCCAATCGTTCTCAGGTTTTATAAAACACTCAGATATGATAACACTGACTCATTCATTACAGAGGTTGTAACGTTGATTTTGAACAGTTATATTAAATTAAATCCCAATTACAAACAGTGTTTAAAGGGTTCTGAGTTGCACAACTACATCTTCTCAGAAAACAGTTGAGGTGATAAAGCTAAGCAGCTGTAACAACTCGTCACAAATACGCGGGATAGAGATAACACCCAGTATGAGAGGTCTTTCATTTTTACACTGTAATTACCATTAAAGAAATAGCAGTTCTTTTGCTCTTCTCAGAAAAGACACTTTTAGCCATAGCTCGAATATTGTTGTAAAAGTTAACAAGAGGGTCATTCTTTAAATAATAAATAAGTCAACTTCAAGGATTATTGCTTCCTTTTTAAAAACTTATAAATCAGAAACAAATCCAAAACCCTCTGTACAGATTGATTTATAACGTGCACTTTTAACATTTCTAATACGATCTTTTAGAAACCCTTACTTAGGTCAGTAAATTGTAAACACATGCGTCCGAAAGACCATTAGTTCGGGAGCTTCTGCTAAGTGTTAAAGAAAGTTATCTTGGGTTATGCATACATAATAACGGCCGGACAGGTAGTTATCACGCAAGCAGATTATTTAATAGGGTAGGGCAGTTGCTCAATTAAACGAGCGTACCTGAAGGTATATCTCTACGGAGTAAATTGAATAACATAACTGGGGTAATTAATTCTTGAAACATTCCATTATCGACAATGTAAATAATATTAAGTTAGGTAGAGTCTATATACACCTGAGCTAGGTTTTGTCCCAATAGTAAATGAATCTTAAGAATGGGTTTCCCTCAGCTCGAGTCGCGAATGCAGGTGCTATATAGAAATAGTTTATATGAGTTGTATTCATGATTAGGTTAATTAATTAATATGAGGCGTATGGAAACTTATTTAACGGTGCCAAGGCACTTGCCCTAGGATAGTAATTTTCCACCACGTCAGCTTGGCAGAGCAAACAGGTTCAACCCCTAAGTAGGATACTCAGAGGCGGTCTCAATTGGTCAATTCTTTTAACTTAGCTAACCCCCGCAAGTCAACAGCCCCTCAGGCGATGGTTCGAACCTGATGTTCTAAATCCTGAAACTTTTAGAAATCACTTTTCGTTTAATTTTTCGACTGACAACATCGTCTCTAGTTTCGCGAATAAGAAATAAAGAATTAGAGATAGTGTAGTGGTTGTTCTGTGTTTTCTGATTTTGTTTGTTTATATACGTAGAGTCAGTCATTCATTTTTGTTTTGTTTTGTAAATTGAATTAGTGGACGTCTATCCATTTTCCACTAGTCGAGGTTTCCAGAACGTTTGTCTATTTTCTGGAAATCCTAGTGATATTAGCTTAACCGTGGTTTCCGGGATATTTTTGAACCCACTTAAATGTTGTCCATGCGTTAAGCTAGATATCCACTTTTGCCACTGCCATCTCGCATTTTAAGTTAGAACGAATTTGCATATTGTTTTATTTTAATAGTTCTATTGTACCGGGACTTATTCCCCTTATTTTCCATTTGTCGTTTTGTTTTTTACCTCTTTTCGTTTTCAATTGTAAATAAATAGTATTAAGTGTTTTCAGATTATTTCGTTTTATTGAAAGTATAGTTGGCAATTTCATTGATCAGAAAATATGGAATAAACAGGTTTAAGTGCTTATTAACACACGACACGTTTTGTGAGTGATATCAGTGTCCAATACAGGTGGCTGATCTGTAATTTTTTCGATTTGCGAGATTCTTTAAATCAATTATTATTTCGTAAGATACATGATAATTATTTTCTGGAGGTTGTTTACTTAATATATTCATTTATTTAGTGAGGAAATAAAAGGCAGAAAAAAATAGTTAATAGTTTTCTTTGGAATAAGTTACTTTTTATTAACAATACGACAGGAGCACAAATCAGCACATATTTATTTAATCTTGTACATTATGTACAATAATACTACTGGAATTTATAATTTTATTATTAATGGGACTATTTTTCATGTATTTTAATAAAATAAAACTACATATCCAGATGAATCAATCTCCATCTGGAATTTTAAACAAAATATCACAAGTAAATTAATCTGATTTATACATATATTATCCACTGTATCACTCTAAAGTGGTTTAACAAAATAAATCCATAATAGCAAAATATAAAATATTCTACGTTAATTGTTTATTTAAATTTCCATTTAATATAAAATAATAAATAATACTAGATACCTAAATATAAATCTACAGTGCTTGAACAAATTTTCTTTTCATTGCAGGAAAACCTGTTCAAGAATTTTTAATAGTAGATATGTATATGAGATCAAATAATTAATTTAACCTAGCTTATACAGGGTTCATTAAAGACATTCAACTATTTACATAAAACACAATAAAACTTAGAGTAGAGTAAAATAAAATTCCTTCTAATTATTTTCTGTAAATTTCAAAAACCACGCTTATTAAGCCAATTTTTGTTCCTATGAGGTCGAAAGTTATATACACACCTAGTTGACTGTTTTTTTGCCCCCTGTAATTATGGCAAATAAAAACTATATACTAAAATTGTTAACAATGCAGCTTTGTTGTAAAACATTACAATTAAGTAATAAAGTGTTTGAATATACCACATCCCTAGCAGGAAGAAATACCTCCTTATATAAATAAAGCTAAAATAATTTAGAAATA
Organism: Rhagium mordax; assembly: GCA_963680705.1. Taxonomy (NCBI): domain Eukaryota; kingdom Metazoa; phylum Arthropoda; class Insecta; order Coleoptera; family Cerambycidae; genus Rhagium; species Rhagium mordax. Next base: position 48,398,242 of record OY796662.1, read on the forward strand.
AAAAGTGTGACACTAATACCTACTAACAATTAAACTTTGGTATATTCATTTTTAGTCCTATCTCAGTTTCATTTACACCATTAGAAGTCGTAATCCACGCCTAAATCAAGAGCACATTCCTTTATCCACGGCAGAAAACTTGCCACCCTCGTATACACCCCTGGTCTATTTTTCTTAGCACAGCCATCACCCCATGACACGATTCCCGTCAGCTCTAACCTACCATTCCTTTCGCAAACCAAAGGACCTCCCGAATCTCCTCCGCAAGCATCTATTCCCCCTTTCAAGTGTCCAGCGCACAGCATAGAGTCAAGAATCTGCTGTTGCCTTCCTCCATATATCCCCTTCTTCCTGCAGGTCTCCAAGGAAATAATCGGCACAGCTGCAGCTCTTAGAACTGGCGATAGGCGGTCAGCTACCTCAGGATCGGTAGCTCCCCATCCAGACACTTCGCACCACGTGCCTGGCGGAACAGACTCGTCTGAGAAACAGGCAGGTTTGACAACGTCGTTCAGCTTAAATCCAGGGGCGGATACCAGCAGGACGGCCACGTCGTGAGAGTATGGGCCAAGTTTTCTGAAGTCTGGGTGAGGGATGAATATTTCCACTTTGAGGAGTTGCTCGTAGGGGGATGACCCTGTTGAGGATGAAATTAAGTTAGTGGAATCACTCCTGAGGGGGGATTTGCGTAATTTGGATGTAGTAAAGAATTGAGGGACCAATTTACTTTATGTTTTGTTTACAGATCTAATATTAGTTGACATTTTTTGGATATTTGTTATTGTAGTCGGCAAACTCAGGATAATAATAGATTAAATTTCAATGAAAATTTCACACCTCACTTTTTTAGCGAATCGGTCTTTGGTTTCGTTACCATAGCAACCCAAAAAATTTCCTAAAATTTTGCATCCTCCAGGGTACTCTGAACAAAATTATTAAGGGGAAATTTTCTGTCAAATTATTGGCATATGAATGGATATATTTGACGTCATAAAAAAACAGGATTCCACCCATTTCAGTAAAGAAAACATAATATAAAACATTAGAGTAGATATATGTTAACCCCATATGAGTAGTTTTTGCAACTAAAAGGGTTGGAATGATTTTCTTTAACATTGCATATGTTGATATTCTGCAACTATACAGGGTGTTTGGCGGATGGTTAGTCTAATAGAAAGGGTGGATAGGTGAGGCCATTTGGAACACATTTAGCCCCAGTGACCTTTATACGGTTTTCGAGCTATTATTTTGTTTTGTTAATTTTGAAAATTTCCCAAAATTCAGCATTTCAGCTGTTATGTAACTATTTTTTTTATAGTTCTAACAGCTAAAAATAATTTTTATCTGTATCTTTAATGTACCCTGTTCCAATAAAATCGATAAGTAACGCTGATATCGAAAGGGGAAAAAATGTGGGCTAACAAAGTCCCGACAATGGGTAGACATTTTTTTAAAATGCATTTTAAAACAAAGTAAAAGATGTTCAAATGCTTTTAAAATATTCTCTAGTTTATGCCCTTTCTAACGGTTATATCACATTCCATACTATAACAGCTAAAATGCTGAATTTTGGGAAATTTTCAAAATTAACAAAAAAAAAATTATACTAATAGCCTCACCTATCCACTCTTTCCATTTGGCAAACCATCCGCCAAACACCCTGTATACATATAGGTAAGTATAAGAATATATAGGTGTGAAATTTTCTTACTGAATCCCTGCGTGCTTGAATTAATAACCGGAAATAATTCAATCACTAGGGAGATTACTAGTGAAAATAAGTTCTTTGTCCAATTTACCTATTATAAAATATATCAATGTATCACTACCAATAGAGACCAATAATTTTTAAGACTTTTTCTGATGTATGTTTTTAATCTTCGGGAAATTTTGCTTAGAATAGGTATCTTTTTCCAAGCAAGATGAATATTTATGAAATTATCTAGTAAGTCTTAAAAAATGTCATTAATATACTCTTTATACTTTATACAGGGTGAATTAAGTATAAGTACCCTTATTTTAGCAGATAAAACATTGGCCTACAAGGAACAAATAAGTTTATACAGTATGTGTCGAAAATTGAACGATTTCCCAAAAAAAATGTAACTTTGATTTTAGAAAGTTAATTACATGGAAAATAATAGAAAATAAGTAAAGAAAATTTATGAGAAGGTGCCGGTCGAATATGCAAACAGAAAATTGTAATGAGAATTTTTTCCGGTGGAGGGTTTTGGTGAAATAATTTAGTGTAATTTAATACATTTTTAAAGAGCGCTACAATTTTCTATTTGCATATTCACTTCAATTTTCTTAACTTATTTTCTATTATTTTCCATGTAATTAACTTTTAGGCCAATATATCATCTGTTAAAGTAAGGATACTTATACTTAACACATCCTGTATATGTTAGTAGCTGATGTAAACCTAAAAATGGTTGTGTGATATGTGCAGTTGGTAGAATACGTAATAAATGAGCATTCCGTTAGTTTTAATTGTCCAAAAGGAGTGAGCAACAACTCTGTTTGAGTTACCCCAAAAGTATCTAAGATATTATAAAATATGTGTATGATTTCAGTAGTATTTTTAAGATAATCCTTGTAAATAGTATATTGATAATAGATTTTTTTTTAAATAGTCCTCGATAATGTATTCCTATCATTTTTTCTGATGCTTGAAACTATTTATTAATGTTTTTATTTTTGACTTGAAATGTCAAAATTCCGCTTGTGACCTATGAGGGGATAAAGAGTAGATACTTAATTTAGAAACTTCAATAATTTACATCGCGGCAAAATAAAAATAAATAAGGTCAAAATATCAGAATTTTTTACAAAATAAAAAAATACAAGAATGTTTTGTTTTGATTGACCCCAAAAATAATGGTTATATATTTTGACTATTTCTCAACAAAACCAAAACCAGTAAGGAACAGGAGTACGTAATGAAGAATAAAAAAAATGGTACTTGGTCTAGGTTTTTTTTACTCAGTTATAAACTTCCCAAAGCTTAATAATAATATTAAAAACCCCAAGGAAGAATATACGAAACATAACCAAGTTAGCATTTTTCTTATTCTTGGTTCTGTTCCTGCAATTGTTTGTGTTAAAAAGTAAAAATTGTTTCAAGGACGCAAATTACAAATATGTACACATCAGAGCCACAGGCCATATTTTGTAAGCATTTATATCGTATTGATTTTTTACATAGTTATATACAAATTAAAACAAAATAACATTAATAGTATTCCAGAATACCTTATTGAATTTTATAAAAATCCTACGTGAAAAAAAAGAGAAAATTTAGAAACGCACAAATTTTATGAAAATAGTTGTTGTTTCAATTCAATTTCTAAATTAACCAATATAAAGTGGAATTTTGAAAACGCAGTTTTGCATTCAAAACCTTAAAGAAATGTTGACGAGACTGAAACTTATTTCTATTTTTTAAGATTTCACGAAAACTATTACTTATTTAAAAATCCTCGAGATCTAGAAACTAGGAACTATTACTATATTATATGTCATACAGCAAAAATATTTTTCATGGTGTCCAATAATTTATAATGCAAAATATTTCCCGTTACTTTTTATTTTGGCATCTAAAAACAAACGTCGAAATGCCCACTAATCACTTAATTCTCAACTCACTGCCGCTTCTACATTTTTGAAAACTTCACAAAAAACCTTAAGCACTAAAATCAGACTGGAACGAAGTATTAAAGCCGCACTAACCTGGTGGACCATGTCCTCCTGCCACAGCAGTTAAGCCTTCACTATAACAGTGGGCTGCTGATAGAACCAGCCGTCTGCTGATCAAGGCGCCACCACATTGGTGATTATCACCAAGACGCAGCTCCACCTGCCACGGCACAGCCCCTAACGGTGGTTCCTCGCCACCGATCACCCTGGGTTCACGCACCGGTCGCCACTGTACCACCCTTGAGCCGCAAGAGTTGTGAGGAAACTTAGGAAAACCGTTTCTGTCACCGCGAGGCGAGAATGCCGCGATGAACGACAGAAAACAAGCGAAGGTACAAGCACGGAGAAGCTGCATTGTCAACAATTCGCCGTTCTTAGCCCTCTACGTTCGTTTTATGCTTTGGCCTGGTCCCACTACCGCCAAAATTCAATGTTATTTATTGATAAGCGGAAAGTTCATGTTCATATGTTGCACTTGCAATTCCGTTGAGAAACCATGGCTGTCTTGATAAGCCGTAGTTATGTCATTGTGTCCCGCACACTTTGTGTTAATTGCGCAGCGGCACATATAGATATTAAGCTACCTTGGCCCAGCGCATCTCACTTTCGAATGGCCTACTTCCTGTATTGAAAGCGAAACAGTAGCACGGCCAGCTAAGAAATTAACGGATTACTGCCGAAATTATCGAAAGTTATTGCGTGAGGAGAATGTTTGCATTGGTTAAATTTGCAGGTGAGATTACGACTTTGTCAGCCCACGCGCAAGGACTGTGGAACATCGTCAAAAATGGTAACGTTTTCATTAATTGGATCAACTGATTAATCAACAACTGACATTAGTTCCTAAACAAAAGCCATAAGTCGATAAAGCATTTTTTAATTGCACAGATTGATTTTTCCACATTTCAGTGGATGCAGATTAATTTAATCCAGCATTTGCAGTACAAAGAATGTCCTTGGCACATTTTGGGCAGGTATTTATCCACATCTAATTTTGTATAAGAAAAAGTAAAAATATTTCGTTCGTAACCATTTGCAATATGTGGACTATATTGCGACTATATATCAACACAATTCAGATACTCTTCTTCGCGTGCCTTGTCCTCTTAGCGGAAGTTTGCGATCATGTTAGATATTCACTTCATTGACGCCAGCTCTGAAATGTGACTCACTTGTTTTTTAACCATTCCGAAACAAGTTCTGTAACGTTCAGCGTCTTCACAGGCATCTCTTTCCACTAATCTTCCCTGGCATTATAAGTTGAGACAGTGCTGGAAGCATTTCAAAGAAAAATCGCAGAAGTAACTCTAAGACAGATCTACAGGATCTGGTGAACTGCTGCTTTTGCTTCGATGAACTCGACTTTTGCCTACATCCGCCAAAATAAAAAGGCGCTATGAGTGATGAATTTTTGGCACCTTCTGATCTGATGCGGTTGATCTGATCTTAAGAGCTCATAATAGCTCAAGTAGACAATAGACCTCAGAGCTGATATCATTCGATAAAGAGCTTCATAATTTTGTTATTCGGAATGTCTTGTAAAGTATTTGGCTGGTAGGTGTAGAGTGGTGAGTTGCTACGTATTACCTAGCACTATGAATGTAAATCGTGGTGATATGAGTAAAGCAATTTTTACTAAACAATATCCACAAGTATTGATCAGAAGACTGAGATGGCAAAAATGGTTAAGAGATGTATATGGACTCGGTAAGAGCTGGACCATATTATTATATCATTCATATGGCCTGATTTTTACTTGGTCTAAAATTTTGAGCTAAGTTTTGGATGCCGATCCCACATTTCAATAGAATATATCTGTACCTTAATAGCGTTGTAATTGTTTTGGAGTAAAGCTGCATACAACGAATTTACATCATGTGTGACAATTAGGCAGCCTTTCAAATTTCGGGAAATATAGACATACAGTTCAAAGGGGTATAGTATTGCTTTAAAAATTTATTGGCCTTGGCAGAAAGGAACAGAATTGCTCCGGATTCTTACCAGGACATCAGAGATTTCAAGGTAATAGAATAGCTGACGCTCTAGCAAGGAAAAGAGCAAAGAAGGTCTTAGTTGGTCCGAAACTCTCGTGGGGGTTCGTATCAAGCCGCAAAGGGGGCAGTATGGGACGAATTAAGCAAACAACTTGGCTGGATGACTATTCAAGTATTACTAGCGTTTCGCCCTCGATTGCAATTAGAGTTAAATAAATAAAGATGGATGAATAGGAGCAGTGTGAAATTTGGCAATGAAAATTTGTTATATGGTCAAGAAGAAAGCAAATTTGGGGAGGAGTGTCTTAAGAATGAAGTACCGGATAGGAGGGAGATAGGCATGTTTCTATGTGTTTCGTTGCAGGTGCTGAGTATTTTATGCTAAAGAATTTATACATAGTTTTTTCGGGGTAGTTAAGGATATGGGATAGGTTAGGATAGAACTGACGTAGGATTTATATAGGAAATTATTATAAGTTGCTATTGTGCAATTGTTTTAGACGTGCTCTACATTTATTCAAGATTTTACTGACTGTTGATTGTTATCCAAATGAACGCCAAGATAATTATATCTCTGTCTATCCAAGCTATATTAATTCAAGGATGTTTACGTACATGGATAGGATGAGTCTGTCGTCATAGGCTTCAGAAATGTCGTTGCTGTAAAGGTTAGGGACGCTAGAAAGGATGGGGGCTACTGGTGAGTATTCCTGATTGACTGCTATTCTGAACTAGTGATGTGATTTATATGACTGCATCAATTTAATGATACGAGTCGAGATTCCTGCGATGTTTAGCTTGTATAGCAATTTAAGATGCCAGACTTTTTGGAGGTCTAGGGAGAAATCCCCGTAAATCAACTGATGTTGATGGTAATGATTTCACCGACGCCGACGACGAGAAGCTATGAGGATGTGGAGTGACGGGATTTGAAACCATACTGGAATCTGCAGAGAGCGCGGTCATCTACGGCCTTCAGAATGCGGTTCCGGATTAAGGTTTAGGCACTCATTGGATGAGTTTTTCGGGATGGATACAATCATGGATGTTCCTTAGAACAGAATAAAAGCCAACGAATATCTACGATTAAGTAGATAACAAATAAGAATGGTGACAGGGCAGAATCGAACGTTGTCCCATAAGAAAATACCTCAACCTTATAACATGGGAACGGCAGAGGATCTTAGTTGCAAATGCGCTCATCAACAATATCTTGAGTTTTAAAACGGCCTGTTGGAGTAGAAACACAATGAGCGTGAGCTTCAATACAGTCGACCTAATAACCACAACCCTAGTGAGATTTTGCTCTATACAAGAAACCAAATTACTGTGCGGCTGACTCAACTAAATTAGTAATAAGAGTTTGCTAATATGATAGTAGTTACATCTTTACTGGCATGGTGAACAATAATGGATTGCTACGTAGCAGCTTCCTAACCAGGTTAATTGAATTGAAGTCCACGAGGTTATTCAAACCTCATTATATAAGTTTAGATCATATATTCTTTAATAGTTTGACTACATCTTGAAGTATAAAATTCAGTTACAGTATTTAACTCTTGAAAGGAGAATCTGTATGGGCAGTACGATCATTTGCAAGACTAGGCACAGAATTAGTAGATAGAATTCTGCACGAAGCTTAGTCACAGCATAAAATAAACGATTTAGAGCAAAGTTTTGATGTCAACTAAACCCAACCTGTAAACCACACTTTACCAAATACCTTTGATATGTCTTGGGAGGCCCGATTACATACCATTAAAGGAGAAAAAACGTGTACCTTTTCCAGATATGGTCTCCCGAATGCAGTAATCAGGTTATACGTTCACTATGATTCAGTAAATTTTGACATGATGATGAACATAATGTGTTGCCAATAATTGAGAGGGGCACACTTTTGTATGAATATTTATCAAAAATATATCACCATGCCAATTTTCATGAAAATTAATAAACTATGGACCAAAATTTTGAAGTTGCCATTTTGAAAGGTAAAATTTAGGCAGCAAACTAAATTTAGCGTACCCATATTCTTTAGTGTACCAAATTTTGTCAAATTTCATAAAAAATTTGTGTGGTGGTAGATTTTTTACGCCCATTTTTACAAAACACTCTGTGTGGCAGGCCAACTTACGTTATGTAGGAAATAACTGACGTTTACTTTAGTTTTTTTTTACTTAAAATTGGTGGCCACAGAAAGAGTCCAAGAACCAATCCTTGTGGAAATATAATATGTAATTTTACTTCATCACCAAAAGTGAAGAAGGTATGTATTCGTAGGAAAAATTTTCATTGCATTTCTGGACGATTCTCGACTAATTATGGCGATACACAAAATTCCAACCAAAAAAAATTCCTGTCTGTGTGTGTGGTGTATCGAGATAGCAGCTACAGTTTTTGAGATAAGGCTTTCAAATTTGGTACACACATCCTTGAAAACAAGGAAAAGATCGAGTTCGTTGATGAACAGAATCGGTCCAGTGGAATAGAATCTACCGGACCACAAACCAAAATACGTCAAAAAATCAAAATACTCCAAAAAGCAAAATACGTCAAAACTACTTTTATTATAAACTCCACCACATGGTGAGGAAGTTTTGATCCCATAATGGCAGCGGTTTTATAGATTTAACTTCATTTACTCCTGCTACTTGAGTTCTATTTATAAGATTGTTCATTTTACCGTCTAATTTATAATTATTTAGTTTTCAGAAGCTTTTCTTAGGCCCATAAAATAGACCTGCACATTTCTTGTTTTGATCCAACTTGTCATACAATTATTTTAAATACTATTATTGCGGTTTCAGTGAATCGATTCATCGTCAAACCATGCTGTGAATTGGAAATAATATTATGTTGTGTAGTAAATTTAACAGTATGGTTGAACACAACTCCTAATATTTTCGATATAGTCAATAATAGAGCGATGGATTTATGATTTTCAGATATTGCTTTATCTCCTATTTTGTACAATGGAGTAACTATGATTTTATCAAATTAGCGCTCAAATTATGTAGCCAGAAGAATTTAATTTGTTTTTCGTTCTTATTACTTATTATTAAATCTTCTTCAAAATAAATGTAAAATATTAATAAAGAGTACCGCCATCTCTCATATTAACGCAAGTTACCTTCTTTAAAAAAAATCCGCAAAACTTATTCCTAAACTCCTTTTACTTGCTATTCCCAGTTGTTCTATTGGATTTACTTCGGAGGCGTCGATTGCCATTTTCTGTATCTGCATTGGTGTACATACTGAGTCCTGAATGTCTCTTATCCTGCATAACAAAGCGTTGTCGTCGATAAAATACTTAGTAATAACAAATAAAAAACACAACATATTTTAAAATATTTGAAACGTAATAGCAGTTGAGATATTCTTGAGCCTCAACTTTTAAGAAAAAAAATTAACCTGCAATCACATTCAAACAAAAGTGTCTGCCATTTAGAATTTTCAATACAAAAAAAAATGTTAGATTGAAAAGAAAGTGTTTGTCTTGTTTTCATTAAATACTACGAGGTCACCCAAATACCTGATCTGGCCAAACCATTTTAAATACGTACGCCCACAATATGAATATGCAACAACCTCAAAAAAGTGGTGCCTTACCGAGAATCACCTAATTTATTCGAGTTACTGTGCCACGATTGGGAAACAATTATTTAAATGTCAAATAAAGATAAACCTAGATGTAAGTCATATTTTTACATTATTACAAAAATCGGGTCAGACAGGTATCGCAATTTGTTTATACATTACAATATGGTGTGGGTGATAGATATTAGTGGAATATATTTTATAATAACGATAATCTGTCTGTAAAATTAGTGTTTACCAATAATCAGGTCAATAACGAATACCTATGCGACCATGTCCTAAATGAATATAATATGTATTGTTCTCGTTCTCGTTATTATTACTTATCATTTCTACGGAATATAACTGTTCTATTGAGTAAGGTGATATGGGATATAGGTTATTATTAGTCAGACGATAACTACTAACAACACTAATATTGGGCTTCAAAATGAGAAGTCACAACCTCTTAGTATGATAATGTCGGATCTATTAAAGTTCTTATACTATCTGTTTCACACACAAATTAATCTATTTGGAAAGTAAACTTACTATGTATATGTATAGAAGGGTTGCAGGGCTCGGCCGAAGTTGAAAACTTAAGTCCCTTATTTTGATGGCATAATAAAGGGTTTAAGCAAAGCATTCCTGATTTATTTCCACATCTTTGTACCGGGTATAGTTTATTCTAGACACAGCTTTCTTCCTGTGTGCCGTGGGGTTTGCTCGCAATCCAGCTTTGTCATTGTTTTCTTTACGCAAATTTACTCTTCGACGTTCCAATGAAGAAGAAATTAAGGATCGGTTATACAAAAATATGCCACTCATCTAAAGACAAACGTTTTTGCCAGTCTAAATTTATTCCTCCTAGACTCTTTCATTTTTTTTTTCTTATAAATTTCGCCGTACACGGACCTTAGTCGAAAGTGTAGCGAAAGTAATTTAATATGTTACATAACAAACGTCGCTTTCTTTGTTGTTTGAGATTTGGTGCGGCATTCCGACGATTATTAAAATCATCTCATGACCCCAATATGAATGGAGACAAGTCGTAGAAAAAAATTACTTAACAATTCAAATGCTCGACGAAACAGGGACATTGAACTAGTTAGATAATTGTAAGCTCTAGTTTTAATAAGTGGGTGTGTCGCAGGTGGACTTAATGCAAAATTACAATGAGCATTGTGTAATATTTGAAGGAGCATTTGCATAAAATATAAATACTTAATGCAAATAGCAGGTTGTAAATTAACTTTCCTTTCTCACTTTCGGTTTTTGTTTGTTTTGCACTGGAGACTGGAGCCATGCGCAAAATGGGTTCAATTCGGTTAAGGTAATATTTTCGTTATGTCTGTTAGAGAAAATACAACATCTAGCATGCTTTTGTTTTATGTTTCAGATTTAATACCACGAGCGGAATAATTAATTAAAGGGTATTGGAAAACTGTTATAATACCTATAATATATCCAATACCTCGCGTCTATATTATTATTGTTACATTTATTAATATGGTTCATAAAAATCAATCAATAACCATTCTGGTTTTGCACCATCGATTTAACTAGAACCACTCATATCGCACAAGGTTAGTATCTAAATTTTCTAAGTTAACTACTTTCTGTATTTTCTCCACCAACCGCACTGTTGATATATGACAGATAGAAATAGACTTCAGGGTCATATTAGAATAAACTTCGAGTGTCCACCAATGATTAGCACGACCATATTGACCAAGTAGCCTGGGTGGGTACCAGCACTTGAAGATAGTAACGTCGATGATGATATTTAATACGTTGCTCCTCCTTCTATAATCATACCAAATGATTCCTATACACTTTGTTTATTTGACAATTCCCCACCCCCCAGTATTTTTATCCTACGAAAGGGGGACTTTTTTTAGCGTAAATAGAATCATGATAGGTTCAACCCCCTAACCCCCATCAGCTTCAACTTTAAAATTTTAAATATTGATCACATACATAATTTTAAAGCGTATTTAATTTGATGTACAACGATACTGTATTTTTTAAATCGGTTGAATTTTAGGAAAATTCTGGTCAAAATAACAATATTTCTTCTTCTTCTTCTTTCACAAAATTTTGCCTGCAAATATTTCTGCATTCTCCATTTATTCGATTTTTCAAATCCTGGATGTCTTATACGCAACTGATTTTAGATGGCCCCATAGAAAAAAATCAAAGGAAGATAAATCGGGGGACGAGCAGGTCAATCTATAAAACCTCTCCTACCTCATTCATTTACTTGGAAACCTATCATCCAACAACTCCCTTACTGACAAAATGTAATGAGGTGGGGCACCACCTTGTTGGAACGTTATTTCTGCTTCATTAATTAGCAGGTTACCATTCTAAAAGATTATAGTACCTCGTTTCGCGCTCTTAAGATAGTAAATCAACTTGTTCTCCTCCAATTGCCATGCAGTTATTTTTTTATGCTAGCCCACGAATTTTACGCATGCATCTAGATGCAAGAATTCCATTTCTCAATCTTAAAAGAAAAATATATCAATGAGGGGGAAAGACTATGAACAGAAAAGTTTAGGATTGCCTAGAGGAGAAGATGCCAAGAAATACGAACTCTGGAGAAGACATAATAAGAGTTCAATCATTGCTCTTATCAATTAATTGGTTACCATTTTTTAATTTGTCATGGTGGTATTATGTGCTAAAAATAATCAGTGTTAAGCCGGGCTCAGACGACTGGTGTACTTGGCCAATATTTTATTTTTCACTGCTATTCATGTTGTATAAGCGGATGGAAGAGGTTCCCTGCGTTTCTGATTATTATTTAAATACCAAAATCAAAACGTGTGAAAAACATTTGGAACATAAAAACTTCAAGGCAATTAACGATACTTGGAAGAGAATCGAAGAAATAATTAATATTCAGTGTTCCAAGAAAAAGGAATATTTGATGTCAACATTTCGTCCTCTGATGAGTAAAGTAGTAAAATAAGGTAGTTATCACAAAAGCTTTCATTCCACCAACATTGTACCAATTTGATGGCGTATTTTAAAAAAAATGTACACGTCATGTGAGCGCCGTTGCTTGTTAATGGCCTAAATGAGCTGGTACACTTGTCAAGTATACCACTATTGGTGTATTTGACAAGTACACCAGTCGTCTGAGTCCGGCTTTATTACCATCGAATAAATTGAAAGATTTAAACAGTGAGAACATCTGCAATAATTTCATTACAAGAGGGGGAAGAGGGGGAAACACGGTAATTTTCCTTTCGAAAACCTTTGATTAACACTGAGACAGTTACTACAAAGTGTTGGGCACAAAGTGCAGCGAATTGCAAATACGTGAAACTGGATTTGAAGAGATGAAAGATGTTATTGTGTTCTTAATGCTTCAAAAGTTGCATAGCACGAAACTAGTTGACTTTGAAACAAACCAGAGAAATATAATAATTTCTATACCAGTAATCTTAAATGAATTAACCAATTTTACTGATTTTATTTCTCACAAGAAAATCTACTTAAATACTTCATTTTCGTCGTCGAGAAGAATTTAATGGACAGTTTCCCAGTTACAGTAGCCTGATCAGATTATTTCTATATAATGCTGCCTATCTGCATTTCTTGAATAGTATTGGAGTATCGTCACGCTAGTCTGGTTGAAGAAACAATTTTAGTATATCTACGTTGAAGAAAAATTGTCGAGAAAATTTATTTGGAATCCACCATTGAAATAATTGCTGAACAAAAGGCACGAAGAGGATTTACAGCTGCATATATTTTAGAAGACATTGTCTGACGCATACACTACTCATTCCCAAACAAGAATTTCAAGGAAATAGATTTAATTTTACTTGTCATTAATTTATACAGGGTGTCCCGGAAATAATGGGACAAAAAGAAATCACATGGAAGTGGACTAATTTTTTGCTTTTCGCGTCGAAACAAAATTTAAGCATTTTGAGCAGTTGTTAAAATAAATAAGAAAATCTTGGTTTGATCTGGCTCTTAAATTTTGTTTTGACGAGAAAAGGAAAAAATTAGTCCACTTACTCCACTTATCTAATCATTTTAGAGCATGCATTTGAATATTAAAATGAATTTATCTCGAAAACGGTGCCTCCGATCGAAGTTGCACAAGAGGGCATTTTCTTTGTGAAAAACTCTGACAATTCAGTAAGAGAAGTCAAAACTCAAAAAAATTTACAAATAAAAAATTGCGGTAATTTTTACCCCCCACCCCTACAGCTTGACCCACCCTTGGTAAAAATTTTGAGATGATATTTACCTCATTATGTTAGGCTTAGAAAGTTTAGTGAATGTGCAAAATTTCATTACTTTAACTTGAACAGTTTCGGAGATAATAAATAAAAACCGTCTTCAGGGGCCCACATTTAGGGACCTGTAGCTCCCTTAGGAAGCATTTTGGTATAGAGGTAAGTTTGGTCCAATCGATTTATTTTGACCTCGGGAATATTTCTCTTTGTACCATTATTTCCGGGACACCCTCTATACATACTTATTTAAATCCAAAGATTTAATTTGTTGATAATTTTAGTCAACTACCTATTCTAGGTTCTTATAGAATCCCATCAGATTGTTTTTAATTTAAAATAAATACCTATTGGAAATTTTGCTGACTGGGCTTTTTTCCTTAAATTCGCCACTGGCACTTGCTATGGAGTGCAAAGAATGTAATAAAGGGCTAGCGTCACACCTCTCCTTAAAATATAATTAGTTAATAAGTAACAAAATGTAAAAATAAATGAATGCTAACAGTGTTGTGCTAGCCTAGGTTAGGTGTAACAACTCTAGTTTTAAGTTTGAAACGAAAAAACGTAAATAGGGAGCTGAACAGACAAGCTTAACCCTTTGAGTGACTAACCCTGTAGATGTGCTAACTTTGAAAATTGTATTCATGCCAGGGTTTTAAAAACAGAATATTAAAGAGGGGCTAGAGTCAATTGACCCCTTAAAATAACTCTTATTTATACATCAACTAACTAATCATAATATTAATTGCTCTAGGTTTAAATTTGTGTTAGCGAAATTGCAGAAAAAAATAACTCTGAGGGTCAAGTTATTTGATTATTCTTAAAGTGATTCAACTTTAACTGGTCCACACAGTATATTATTAAATAGTTGTATCAAATTATTCTTTCATAACGTTTTAGTAGGTGAATCCAGTTATTTCTAGAATTTTCTTATTTGTTTAGAACTGCTTGAGTAATAGTGTGGTGAAGACGCGCGGCATGTCGCTCCTAAAAATTTTCAAAATAATGTGGTGAAAACTTTAATAAAAGTGATAAAATTTATGTGAATTGAAGGTAAAGAAATTCCGCGTCGATCAGTATAAACGAAAAGTTATTTAAAGCGAGCATATGTAAGCAGTAATTGGTAAACAGTGATTGAATATTAAATAATTAGTCTTAAAAACTTTCTTTTGCATGGTAAAGTGGCCAACACGTGTTGGAAAGAGCAGGGCAAGGGTAGTTTCAACATAAACCTTTATACCTCCGTTCTCAAGTAAACAAGACCATCTGGCACGTAATAAGTGCCATAAATTCTGTAAAATAGGAAGAATCAAGTTACACTTAGGATAAAAAACATACGGCATTGGCAGGGTAATGACAAATTTAGTTATATACCACAATACCACTAAATAAACAATGGCGCGTAGCACACGAGCTAAACTGGAAACTCCAATACCGTGTGAGTGTACAGGACTTACGGAAGGTATTAAAGAGATTAACTCGAAGTTAGATGCATGTTATAAAATTATATTGGAGCAAAATTCTAAAATTGATAGATTAGAAAATGAAATTAAGGAATTAAAAGATAAACCAACAGTATCTGAATGTATACAGCCTACATATGCAGAGATTCTTAGAAAGCAGGAACATGTTTTGGTCGTTAAACCAAGACATGAAAAAGAAGTCAGTAAAGTAAAAGAAGATATAAGAAGTAATATTAACCCAGCAGATTTACAAGTTGGCTTGAATATAGATAGAAACACGCGCAATGGAGGAGTAATCTTGAAATGTTCAGATGCTGAAGCATTGGATACTATCAAGAATGATATCAAAACTAGAATGGGGGAGGACTATGAAATTCAAGTCCCAAAAAAACTAAATCCTAGGCTTATTATCATGGGTATTGCAGAGGATGAATTAAAAAACGATGAAGATGATAAAGAGCTAACACAGAAAATTATTAGACAAAATAGAATGCCCCAAGAAGATAACTTTAAATTTCAAAGTATTCATAAGACCAAGATACGAAAAGGGAGATTTAATCTCATAGTAGAAGTTGATCCAGCAACATTTCGGTATGTAATAAACAAGGAGGACCAAGTACTACATGTGGGATGGAATAACTGCAAAATCTATGAACATTTTAGCATCAGAAGGTGTTTCAAGTGTGGAGGATATAACCACGAGGTAAAAGACTGTAAAGAAAAAACTGCTTGTGTACTATGTGCTGAAGAACATACTAGTAATGTCTGCAGAAATGAAAATAAGAAGTGTGTTAATTGTGTACGTGTAAATCAAAAGTTGAATCTTAACTTGGATGTGCATCACGCTGCTGTTGATAGAGAATGTGAGTGCTATCAAAAAATTGTGAAATCAATTAAAAGTAAAATAGCTTATAAGGAATAGCAACTACAGAGTGACGGTGAACTACTTTTGTCATGTATGAATGCTGCAAGCTATTATAGAAATAAGGACCAAATTGCAGAGTATGTAGTTAAGTATCAACCTCTAATATTGTGTCTTACAGAAACTTGTATTACTGACAATTTTACCGATAGGGAATTAGATTTAGAAGGATATAATACAATCCGCTGTGATTCAACCAGTCGCCACACAGGGGGAGTGTTAATATTCACAAAAAAATGTATAAAATTTGATAATGTAAAAGTGTTGGTTTCAGATGTAAATTTTTGGCTGTTATCTGTAGATATAAAAATAAATAAAACCTCCTACAGTGTGGCTGCTGTGTATAGATCGCCAAATGCCAACGTGACACACTTTCTTGATAGATTTTTACAATGGTTAGATGTTTATATTGATAACAATAATAATCACAGTATAATTTTGACAGGTGATTTCAATATAGATTTTTCCAAAAATGACTATGCTAAAAAGCGACTACAAGAAGGCATTGAGAATCATGGCATGAAACAGTTTATACAAAATTTTACTAGAGTGCGAAACGATTCTCGCACCATAATTGATCTTATTATCAGTAATGATTACACTATAAATGCTTATGTTGAACAAAATTATATAATCACAGATCATTCAATAATTCAAGTAAAAATAAATAAGAGCAGAGAATTAATAAAATATCAAACAAAGCAAATTAGAACCCCAATTAATTTTAATGAAATGACGAATTTGTTAATTGAAAAGGAATGGGCATATTCATGCACAAATGTGAATGTAGTAGGTCAGACTTTTGTAGCTAATATATTAGATGCATTAGATGTTGTAGCCCCCAAAAAAATTGTAAAAGTAAGGGTATCGGAAAACAGGTGGCTAAACAGGAACTGTAGGGAAGCAATTGACAATAGAAATAGAGCATATCAAAGATTTGTATTTACAAATGAGGAGGAAGATTGGAATAATTATAAATATGCGAGAAATAATACTGTAAGAGTCATTAACGAAGAGAAGACAATATTTTATGAAAGAAACATTGACAGAAATAAATCGAATCCGAAATTAATGTGGAAAAATTTAAAAGAAATAGTTGGAAATAAGAAAGGTGAACATATTTTTCAAAGTTTAAATTGTAATGGCGTAATATATAATAACAATATGGCGGACGTACTAAATCAGTATTACGTAGGTAGTATTGAAAGTATAGTAATTAGTATAGGAACAGATGATATAAATATTGATAGAATCAGTGATATTATACCGGTTGTAAACTCTAACATGACATCATTTCGGGCAGTAACTTTGGAAGAGCTGAGAACACTAGTTAATAATCAAATAAAGAAATACAGCACTGATGAAATAGGTCTTGATGTTATTAAAAATCTGTTTCACATACTAGGTTATCCGCTTCTAAATTTAATTAATCTAAGTTTAGAAAAGGGTGTTATGCCTGAATGTTATAAAAATTCTATAGTGGTACCAATACCAAAAATACCTAATACGAATTTGGCTGAGCAATTGAGACCTGTAAATATGTTGCCATTTTGCGAAAAAATTTTAGAACTAGCAGTGTACAATCAAGTGATTAATTATATAAACTCAAACAATATTCTATGTACATACCAATCAGGCTTTCGTGGCAAACACTCGTGTGAAACAGCGCTACAACTAGTTACTTCTGAATGGAAACAGCTGTTGGATAAAACAGGGGTAGGAATTTGCGCAATCTTCGTTGACCTTAAACGAGCTTTTGAAACAATTGACCGTAAAATATTACTATTAAAGCTAAAAAAATATGGTTTTGATCAAACCGTTTTAAGTTGGATTGAAAGTTATATAACTAATAGGTACCAAATAACGAAATTGAACGGGAAATTATCTGAGCCTATACTAAATAATTTTGGAGTACCACAAGGCAGTGTTCTTGGCCCCTTATTGTTTATTCTCTATATAAACGACCTTGGAAATGTATTAAGTAAATGTAAAATTCATCTTTTTGCAGACGATACCCTCATATATTATGACAATACAAATTTTGAAGAAATGATAGGTACTGTAAACTTAGAATTAAAGCTTCTAACAGAAAAATTTAAAAGCAATAAACTTAAAGTAAATGAATTAAAATCTAAATGCATGTTTGTGGGTAATAATTATTTGTACAACAAATTTGTCAATTTGAATCTTGACATTGTAATGAACGACGAAAAAGTGGAGCTTGTTCAGGAAATAAAATACTTGGGACTAGTTATTGACCGTGAACTAAAATTTAATAAACACATTGAGTATATATCAAAAAAAATTGGCAAAAAGATAGGATTTTTCCGCAGAGTCTCTCCTTTTATATCTACGTCCACAAAGTTAACAGTTTATAATACGCTAATATTGCCCCATTTTCTCTATTGTAGCTCAGTATTATATGTCAGTTGTACCAATTTCAGTAGACTACAGATTCTCCAAAATAAGGCAATGCGGGTAATTTTAAAATGTAACAGATTCTCAAGTAGTAAACTAATGCTAAGTACATTAAACTGGCTTAACATTGAACAATTTCTGTATTTTCAAACTATGATTTTTATCTTTAAAATGAATAATAATATCCTACCCGATTATCTTGGGCAACAGTTATTGCCTGTTACTGATGTACACCTGCGTAATACACGGACAGCTAATACAAATAGCTTTTATGTAAAAAGAACAATTAAGAGTAGTACAATGAAAAATTTGTTTCACAAAGGAGTTGTGCAATTCAATCTTCTTCCTCAAGAAATTAAAATCTCTAAAACCATTCAACGGTTTAAATCTCAACTGTTATGTTTTATTAAAAATACTCCAATTATGTAGTTGTTTTCTATGCTATGTGTACTTTATTTTTAATTTTATTTTTATTTTTATTATGTTTATTATTAGATATTTATATTTTTTTGTATCAATTTAACCTATATTTTGTTGAAACCTTACTATAGTACGATGTAATCTGTAAACTGTATCTCATTATCTTTGGATAAATAAAGATTATTATTATTATTATTATTATTATTATTATTAATTATGACTAATGATAGCAATTTACGACATAAGATAATATTTTGCGAACCTATATCCCCACTGATATGAGTTGTTTGTAATTTTCCACAAATAGGCCAGTCAATGAGTACATTAAAATCGCAAACTAACTAGCCCAGTAGCCAGGTCGAAGAAAAGGGGGTTTGGTCCGAATAAGTGAGGAAGTTTTGATTTTTTGGGAATCGATAGATTTTAGTGTCCTATTTAACATACTAGATTTGCCCCTTCGTATCTTTGTCGCTCGCGCCGCCATATTGCTAAGATGGCGCCCAAAACGGGTTTTTTCAAAATATCTCGCTTCCGGTGCCTCCTAGTGCCAAAACAAATGAATTACAAATTAAAGAAGAGGAAATTTGCTATAAGAAATGTCCTATGCATTTTTCTCATAAGTTTGATAGTTTAGGCGCTACAGGCGATTCATTGCAGGCATGTATGTGATCGCTTGTATTTATTTAATTTTGCGCCTCTACATTAGCTTTTTTTGATTCTATATTAGTTTTCATGGATAGGTTCGGTGCTACTACTTTAATAGTCGTATCCACAGCACCTTTTAGGTGGAACTTTGTTTATATATTTATTTATGTACGGTATATTGTTGTAATTTGCGTCTGTATTATTGCTGCATATAGAAACGTACCAAATGGGAACTGGCAAAGCATTTATACATTTCTGTACATTTTTTGCGTTGTTTAGGACCCTCTACTTTCGGAATATCCTGCATACATTTACACATATAAATATTCGGTTTATTTGATTAAAAGTGTTCATATTCTTCATTGAAACAAATGTAATCCTGGAAACGAACTGATCAAAATACTGACTCGAGAAAAATCGACAAATTTTCTTTAATTGAGTTAGGTATGGATTGTACTTAAACAAACCGAATTTTCATGAAGCGAGATAGTTTTATTAGTTTTATTCTGATTTTAAGTAAGTAAGTAGAAATTTGGATTAAAACAAGAAATATCTTAAATTGAAGCACTTAATTCTTAATTTAATCATTTTATTCATCTTAAAATAATATTTTTAAAGCAATGTAAATGCATGTTAAAACATTATTTTAATCAAAAACGGTACAGCTGAGTGCCCTGACACAAATCCATTTTTATGTAAAAAATTTCAAAATTTCAGATCCTTGGTCAAAGTTGCTCCTTAACCGAAGAGCTACGAAATATTTTTAAAACGTTTATACCTACGTACTTAAATGAAACTTTTCACATATATTAAACTTTTTATTTCTCACAAAGTTGAAACGGGGGGCTGTGGGGTAAATACTGCAATATTTTTTGTGTGGCCATTTTATTGAAAATTTCAGCAAGGATCTGAAATTTTAAATTTTTTTACATAAAAATGGATTTGTGTCAGGGCACTCAGCTGTACCGTTTTTGATTAAAATAATGTTTTAACATGCATTTACATTGCTTTAAAAATATTATTTTAAGATGAATAAAATGATTAAATTAAGAATTAAGTGCTTCAATTTAAGAAATTTCTTATTTTAATCCAAATTTCTACTTACTTACTTAAAATCAGAATAAAACTATCTCGCTTCATGAAAATTCGGTTTGCTTAAGTACAATCCATACCTAGCTCAATTAAAGAAAATTTGTCGATTTTTCTCGAGTCAGTATTTTGATCATATTCTTCATTGAAACAAATGTAATCCTGGAAACGAACTGAACACTTTTAATCAAATAAACCGAATATTTATATGTGTAAATGTATGCAGGATGTTCCGAAAGTAGAGGGTCCTAAACAACGCAAAAAATGTACAGAAATGTATAAATGGTTTGCCATTTCCCATTTGGTACGTTTCTATATGCAGCAATAATACAGACGCAAATTACAACAATATACCGTACATAAATAAATATATAAATAAAGTTCCACCTAAAAGGTGCTGTGGATACGACTATTAAAGTAGTAGCACCGAAGCTATCCATGAAAACTAATATAGAATCAAAAAAAGCTAATGTAGAGGCGCAAAATTAAATAAATACAAGCGATCACATACATGCTTGCATGAATCGCCTGTAGCGCCTAAACTATCAAACTTATGAGAAAAATGCATAGGACATTTTTCTTATAGCAAATTTCCTCTTCTTTAATTTGTAATTCATTTGTTTTGGCACTAGGAGGCACCAGAAGCGAGATATTTTGAAAAAACCCGTTTTGGGCGCCATCTTAGCAATATGGCGGCGCGAGCGGCAAAGATACGAAGGGGCAAATCTAGTATGTTAAATAGGATACTAAAATCTACCGATTCCCAAAAAATCAAAACTTCCTCACTTATTCGGACCAAAAACCACCTGGCTTCTGGGCTAAACGTGTAGTTCTGAATTTTTGGTATGTTGTTAGGACGAGTACTAGTAGTGTAAATCCAAGTTTGCAGCTTCGAAAGACCTGTGCTACCTTCGAGGCACTTGAAAAATCGTGAAATTTTAGAACTTTTTTTGGTTTTTTAATTATATCTCCTAAATTATGGGTTACATCGAAATGGCCGTTCTAAGCTTTTTTAAAGCAGATTAAATTTGCTAGACCTGAACCAGCTCTGTACGTCAAATAGTACTCAAGATACAGCAGGTTCAAAATTTGTCATTTTTTCGAAAAAAGTTAATTTTTAACTTTTCGTCAACTTCCGGCTCAAATGTCGGAGGAAATACTTATCCTACGATGAAAGTCATATCAAAAGAAATTTTAGTAAATTTACGTGTAGCCACTGAATTTATTAAACTTAAAAAATGATCTTAAAAAAACAAACATTGGGAAAACAACATTTTTTACAAATTTTCACTTAAGTCGTTTTGAAGGTGGTTGAGAATCCTCTATTGTAATCACGGGTAGTGTGTCGTCGATATCGTCGTCATTATCGTCCCATCCTTCGTCGATCTGTATAACGGTGACGTTTTGGCTGGAGATGCCAGAGCAGAATTTGCACATGGAGGAGCATCTGAGTCCTACTTTCAGACATGTGCAGCCGCTTCCGGTACACCCTTTCTTACACTTGCAGGAAATAATTTTGTGAAGGGTTGGGGGTGGGTTTGCCCATCATGGTAGTAGGTACGAGTCCCTGTTCAGTTCTAGTCCAGCCCCACTAAGTGGCATCTTTATCGACCCCCAACCATTTTTGAACCTGATGGTAAGTTCGGTAGGCATGGAATGCCGCACTATCTTCTGTTGGAGGCCAGGTCAACTTTAACAGAGGCGGCCGTTTTCAGAAAAATTTTGTACCGCAGGCTATGTAGAAAATGTAGATTCTCTACCTTGTAGTCTCCTCTGTACAGAGGCTACGAGGCACTTTGCTCCTGGGTCTGTTATGGTTTCGTGGGTCGCAGTAGGTTGGAGAAATTGCTCTACAATCGTTATCAGTTCGGGATATTTCTGAAGAGCGCTCCACAGTTTATTTTTCCCGTACCAGAAAAGGGCAGAAGTGGTGTCGCACCCTGTGAACGCGTGCAAAAACAACACAAACCCGTGGGAGAACTCCAACTCTCCCCGTTTGAATAAAGTTGAGGAGTATTGCAATGGACCACAGTCACCTCTTCCACTTTTCTGGAAAAAAACATTTTTGATAGTGGATCCCAAGCCATTAAGAAGAACTAGGAGATCCACATCCTCTCTAACGATTAACACTGATTCAAAAGAGATGCTTTTTTGGAGTGCTGTCTTAATGATATCACAGTCAGCATCCTCTACTGCCTGTTTTGTCTCAATCCCCTGGCTTTCGAAGGAAGCCGGAAGATGAAGAAAAGTAAAAAATTCAATTTTTTCGAAAAAATTACCAATTTTGAATCTGCTGCATCTTGAGTACTATTTGACGTACTGAGCTGGTTCAGGTTTCAAATTGTAGCGAATTTAATCTGCTTTAAAAAAGTTTAGATTGACCATTTCGATGAAACGCATAGTTTAGGAGATATAATGAAATAACCAAAAAAACTCCGAAAATTTACCGGTTTTTTAAGTGCCTCCAAGGTAGCACAGGTCTTTTGAAGCTGCAAACTTGAATTTACACTACTAGTGCTGCTCCTAACAAAATACCAAAAATTCAAAACTACACGTTAGTTTGCGATTTTAGCGTTTTTCAGTATACTCATTGACTGGCCTAAAAGGTGAGTATTGAATTTTCATAAAACCAAAATATTATTATGTACATACTAGCTATTGTATTTTCTATTTTGTAGCGCAAAATCCAGTTTTAGATATATTTTTGTTCGTTACAAACGAAAACCATATTTAATTACTTAACTTAAAATAATTGTTTAATTTTCCATTGGAGCACCGAAATATGCAAGTTTATTTTAAATTTTCTGATAACTGATTGAAAATGGAAAAATTGTATTTGTAATATAATATTAAATAAACAAAAATATCTGTTTATTTGTTTGCAGTTGGGGCTGGGGAATGGGGAATAAGAGAAGCGATGGTTACGGGGTTGTTTTCTACTGTTTGTTTTTATTTAGGGTGTATGATTTCAAACGACTAAAAACCAAGAATCGGATACTATAATAAAATCGAGTATAGACAGTTTTAGTACATGAAAAAAAATTATTTCCCTACTAATTGTAGAATATAGAGGCTGAAAAAAAAACAAAATATTGTACTAATTTTGGAGCGTAAGGTCTGGACATTCCAAAATGTCATGAGATCCTGTGTTTAAAATAAACAACAAATGTTGTCAATAATTAATCAATTTTTTCGTACAAGTTATTATTTTTTCTGACCAATTGCGACACAAAAGGAATATAAAATATTTCTGTCAGTCGGTCTGAGATGATAGTGGAGGATTTGAAAATATTCCGACAAGTAGTTTATTTCAGAATAAATAATTGTTGAAGAATAAGCAGTTTTCTTTTAGTTTTTAGTGCTATTATTGTTTAAAACCTTAAGAAATATCTATGTAATAATCTCCAAAGTTATTTAATATAACGATTATTTACTGGAAATTACAAAATAGTAGTGCATTCTTCACATCATACCTAGAAGGACATCTTCTATCTTCTACCAGTAATTAATAGTGAGCTTTAAATTTATTAGGTCGCTGGAGGGTAAGCGTTTACGCTTTATCCGATAGATGGTTGAAACAAAAACTTGGTACGATCACGGAAAGCTTCCCTACAAAATTCTGTGCTTACAGAAATCCCCAACAGATTGCGCACCAAATACTTTTGTTATATTATCTGAATAGGAAGAGCTTCTGGTGTCGAGCTATTACGAAGGCGCAGATAATTTGTTACGATTTATTTTTAGGGCTACAGTGAAAAAAAATTATTTCAAGAAGAGACAACATATAAATATTGAACTATGGCTTATGATGAGATTCCTGTCGTTAAAATAGAACCGTTTATTATTGTTTTCGAATTGTAAAGAGAAACAAATTGTTTCATTTTTTAAAACCAATATCATTTATATGCAGCACCTGTCAAGACATCAACGAAATCTCTTTAACAGATAGCGTCTTGCTAAGCAAGCGCCAAAGAGCAGACGACCTCTAGCCCTGGTGAACTAAACTACATACTAAATAATAAATAGGATTAAACAACTACTCAACAGACAAAGGCCCCGACTTGCATTGAATTATACCTACAAATCCAAATTGGTAGCCAAGTGTATTATTTGTCTTTTCTTCACCAGACACAAACCGGTTTCGAATTTATCATGTTCTCGTCAATGTCCAATAGGTAATTGAAGGGACAAGTAACAAAGGCAAACCAAACTAGTCTATGACAGACACAGCAAAATAGTAGTGGTGAGGATAAAATTATCCCTTTGGTGGTCAACTTTCTACTACAAATTGGTGAAAATTTCACTATACGTAGTAGAAAATTTGGATGCTAAAAACACCAAATGGGGTTCAAGATTAACAACCACTAAAGGAAGAAAACTTCATACTACGGCAAGCCAAATAGGTTGCGACTACCACTCCACTGGTAAGCCAACATATTGACAAATTGATAGAAATAATATACCAGGTTTGCTGGACTTCTAATCACCAGGAAAATATCAGTTAACTTTCATAAAAATAGAAGAAAATTTTGACATTGAATCAGATCACTCTCCAATAATCGTTATAATAAGTGAACATATAATTATTAAAAAACAAAGCAATCCTACCCTGTGCAATAAAAACTGATTGGCTAAATTTTAAAATGAAATTAAGTAACAAAATCGACCTGAATGGGTTATTAAGAACAAAAGAATAAATTGAGCTCCAGATAGAAAAAACGAAGTTGAGCTGCTTGGGACAATACACCATCAGAAGTCACGACAACAACCTAATGGCAAAAAAGATATATATGATATAAACAAACTAAAATGAAAACAATTATGTTTCGCAGACGTTTCGGAAACCTACTGTTTCCTTTGTCAATGCTTAGCATCTATTTTTTCTAATTCAGATATTTTTTGGATTGTCTGGGAAATGTTCAGAAGTGTGGTAGTAAATCCCAAATAGGAAAAGAAAGAAAATTAATTGATGCCACAAATAACTTTTAGACAATATTTATAGACAGTAATAATACTCAACTACTACAACCTACAACTACTGTTTAAAACCTTAACGAGAAGATAATCGACATACGTCCAAATCAGTATACTCAGGCTTTTCATTTTCATGTTTATCTTGAATAAAATTCAGTTGTTTATATGTTATGTAGTACAATATTATTAAATTTACATTCAAAATCGATAGTGGCGTAAGTGAAGAGGCACAGGGTATTAATTAGTTAATTGAAACTGAATATTTTACTGCGGAAGTACATTTAAGTTAATTAATTTTAAATTAACACCGTAAGTTACTGAAGCGCTTAAAACACTTGACAATACACTACTTTGTCGACACTGAAGAAACAGAGTGGAATCAAAAATATTTTACCATAATTTTCACTTTATATTTAGATTTTATAGTTAATTGTTTCTGGTAAATGGATCAATTTTGATGTGAAATATACATACCAAAGCAACAAAAACTAGAAACTCTCATAATAAAATAATTAACAAAAAATTTTCCATTTTATTAATTATATAATAATAAAACTAATTTCTTAATCTGCAGACTCTTCAAGGGGGGGGGGCATGGCCCTCTTGGATCTGCTAGTGCTGAAATGAAAGGGCTTACTTGATACAAAGGATGCATAAGTATACATATATATGTGAAATTGTTTTTGGAAAGACAAACATCGGAATAATTTTAGTTGGGGTGGTTCATTTTTATATATTAGTGGAAAATTTGAGCAAGACTGAATTTTTTTGTCTTCATTCGAAAAGAAAACAAAAATAAAACACCCGTGAATATATTTCGTTTGCCATGCCAATAATTTGAATAATTTTCACGTCGAATGCTGTTATTAAAATATCTCTTGGGACTTAGTCTGGCAGTTACCTGAAAATTTTTGTCACAATCTTTTTCATTCTTATTTTAACTTCTAAATTGGAACCTGACTAACTTCAATAAAATGCATGATGGCATCTTGTCACTTTTGGGCATTATCATAGTGCGATGTTAAATATCACAAAATGTGCAAATGAGAAGCAATTGACGGATTTTTTTATTTCGATCATTTTAATAAAATATACAAATAATTGTTATACCAGAAGACGTTTATGTTGTTTTTGTTCTACTTTTACAAACTGAGATAAATATACGCATCAGTTTTGATGAAATCAACAGGCCATGGGCGTTCTCCCGCCGTTCACTAATAGCAGCGATTTGAATCCATTATTTTATAAGGATAAGAATTCAAAGTGTTCACTGCTCAAACTTGGCCATAACAAAGAAGTTGCACTTCGTGCCATTTTAAAGCAAGCAACACTAATAGGTACATGCGACTGCTTTATTGCCCACAATGTTTGGGTTTCAAAGACAACGTAGGTACATGAGCTGCTGAAACCAAAGATGAAAACCAGAATGCAAATTAAGATGACGAATATGACGTTAATGACTCCAATAATGGCCAATAATGTTTTTGAACAAATATTGTTTATACTGATTTACTTTTAATTTGTTGCTCTATTTCCATTAAAATTGTTTCTTATAATTAAAAAAAAGCAAATTGGCTTTTGCGAACAGTTTATAATTTTTCATTGTAATTTAATAAATAAAAAGTTTACTTGGCAAATTCAGTACGATATTCTTGAGTTTTCCATTTGGCAGCCGGACTAATAATTATCTACTTTTCACGCGAATGTCATACCCGAATTTTATATCATTATTCACAAACAGGTGGTAGTGGAATTATGAAAATGGATTATAATGCTAGAGACAATATAATGCCACAAAGTAATATATCTGTAATATCTAAAGGTGTAGCGATTTCTTTAAAGAAATACAAGAAAAGTAACTTTCGTAAATATTGTCGTGAATATTGTGAAACATCGACTATCCACGGATTGCGATATTTAACAGAAAAGAGATCTTTATGCGAAAGGTATGTATATTTGTATACAATATACATTCTTCGTTAATATGTATTCATAAATTGTATTGAGACAACACAGAGTACAGCCTTAATGGCAGATATCGTTATTTAAAAACTAATAATTTAACCTGCAATGTTTAAATTGGGCATCAATTCTTTACCCTAAATTTTCTTCATTTATTTAACAGTGCTTCTAATACGGCATAACATTATTTTCAAATACTTTGAGTTTAGCACGCTGGATTCTTCTAATCACCCACTTCCCGACGTTCAGTTGTTTTGAAAACTTGCTTGCTTATGTATTCTTGGAGAGAATAATTGCGATAACCTGAGCACGCGATAATTCAAAATGGCGGTTTCAAGATGGAGGCTAACTTTTCCAAATTTAATCCGAATTCGCTCAAGATTGATATACAAAGGTCTTTTTAAAAAAAATTTAACTATTTTAATTGAAATTTGCTATATGGATATCAAAATATGAGGAAGAACCGTAAACGAAATTATAATAGTTGATTATTGCCGTAAAACTGGGCGTTCAGCCAACACTGATAATTAAAATATCTCTTGGGATTATTTAATATTTATTAGCACGTCAAGCCTCTAGTTGCACAAGTCATAGTTGCAATAATTATCCTGTGTAGTCTAATAGAGTAAAAAGTGCAGAAATGGATCAAAAAGATATTGAACAAAGTAATATATCAGTAATATCCAAAGTTGGACGAAATTACTGTAAGAAACAGAAAAATAAAAGTTGTGAATATTTTAGGGAGTATTGTGAAAGTACAAGTATTCATGGTTTAAAGTACTTGGCTGAAAGACGATCAGTTTGTGAAAGGTATTGTGTTGTATACAGGGTGATTCACGAAAAACAGACGTACTATTATATTATATGAGTTGGAAATGTCTAAATTTCTGAACCTTTCCGTTATTGTATTATTGTACTACAGGGGTACAGTGGGTATATAGTTTTTAAATTTTTGCACTAAATTAAGAAATTACATAATATAATAATCGAAACTGTGTATTAGGTTTTTTTGTCACACTTTTGCCCAATTTAAAAAAAAATTCGTCTAAATCGAAAAGCTAAACAGAATTGTATAAAATTACATTTTCTTCTCTTATTTAAAAGAAAACATTTCGTTTCGGACTACCTAGAGTAAATATTTTTAATTTGGTAACAAGTAAAAGTATTTGCATTCATCGGATATTTACTTGATGGATATTGCCTATATTTGTTATTTTTAACTTGTTTTGTACGAGTATCAATGTAACCGGAATGAAACAAATGTACAAAAACAGTACGGAATTATTTGATGAATAATTAAAAAAATCCCTTCAATTAATAATGAAAATTTGATAACGCCTTTTATTCCAGATTTCTCTGGGGTCTCTTAATAATAACGTCAGTTGCGGCTTGCGGTTATCTGATAAGCCGTATTTATAAAAAATACGACCAAAGTCCAGTGATTGTTAGTTTCGCCACTAAAGAGTCTCCCATTTACACCATTCCCTTTCCAGCAGTTACGATCTGTCCAATGTCGAAAGTAGACAGAATGGAGTTTAATTTTACCAAAGTTTATCATCAGCTACAGGATAATGAGACACTAAGTCCCGAAGAGTAAGTATTTATACAAACACAAATAGATACGAACCACCAGTTTATTAATTGAATATGCAGTATGTCCATTAGACAGCACAAGTGCTTACCACTTATAGAAAGGTAATATTATGTTTGAGTTATATTTGTAATTAGGTGATAAAAATTTAATCAAAGCTGTTTAATTTTCAGTGAACTGAATGGGGCGTATATGTCCTTAGTGTGCGAAGAAGCCACTGATCTTTTTCCAGATAATGAAACGTTCACTGACGAATTTTTTTTGCAAATTCACAAGGTAAGTTGCTTTTACTCCAATAAAAAAATGTAAAGAAAAAATGTTTTAGATAAGAATACCGGAGCTCTATACATTATTTGCATGCAAGTTCATGGGAAAGGATTTTGATTGTTCATCATTGTTCACTCCGATCATATTAGACGAGGGTATTTGTTATACATTCAATATGATGGACAGGGAAGAAATTTTCAAAGATGATGTGTAAGTTACGATTTCCTTTATATAAATGTTATATGTATAAATAAGTTGCCGAAGAGACAGAGACGTTTTAGGCAAAATTTTGCATACAGAACAGTCCATAGGAATGCGAACAATAGAACGGCTTCTGTTTACCGAGTAAGGGCAACTATTTCTTGACACTTCATCAGATGTAACCTATCTCTCTCAATCATACAATTATTGCCCCATTAATAAAAAATCGCCTCTGCTATATCGCTGGTAATGTTGGAGGACGTAGACGGTAGTTTACTGAAAGGTGGCAGATCAGCTTCGTCGTACTTTTTGTCGTAACCAGAACTCCATCTTTGGTGAACCCTTCCAGAGCTCTTCCAGATTTCCAAGAATCAATCGTCTTTGATTTTTTATTATGTTTTCAAGAACACATTGATCAATCGGCTAAAGAATGCAACCACTGACGGAACAAACTGTTCGTTAAATCAGATAAGCTCTCATAAGCTCTTTTGATTCTTGTAAGATAGAGCTGTAGGTAGGATGTTTTTTAAAGCTCATGGAAGAGCCACTATTTAATGATCATCAATGGAATTTTGTGCCTACCTGATGCATTTGCACAAACTATAAATGGGAGCATATACACATGAAATTATATAAGTATATTCGTAAAAAAAACACATTTCCAAAAATACTAAATCTGAGAAGCATTACCAAAAATTCAAACGTTAAGATCACTAAATTAAAATTAAGACTAATTTGGCTTATGTCACGTACTTCACAAATGTCTAATAATCATCTATTAACCCTAATCCTATATTATATTTTTGGTCTCCATCCGTTTTAAAAACCAACAGTCCAGGATACCTGGTAAAACGATTTTTGAGGATCGTCAATGTGAAGACGAACAAGCAATACATAGAATCAGTTTCAATCTCTGAGATAACTAATGCAATCCAGAAACTCAAAAACAAAATGATATCTGAATCTGAGTTCTATAGTTTAGGATTATGCTATCTTTTATAATCTCGTCTACCCATCCATACGTCAGCAAATTTCTCTTTCTCAGTATGGTTTTGTAAGCAATAGATCAACTGTTAATAATTTAACAATCTTTGCTTAATATTTATCTGATCAGATAGATAAACTTGGACAGGTAATGCGGTCTATACAAACTTCTCGAAGGCTTTTAATAAAACCAATCATCAACTGTCATGGAATAAATTAAAAGCTTTTGGATTTAGTGCTTCCGTAATAATGTTTTTTTGTTATTTAGTAGACAGTAAGCAATATGTTTTATACAATGGATACCGTTCAGCTATCTTATAGCTACTTCTGGAGTTCCACAGGGGTCGATTCTTGGACTTTTTTCTTTCGTTTACTGATCGCGGACGACCTGAAGGTTTAGCGTTGATAACGGATCCTCCAGTTACTAGTTACAATTGGAATTGATTGTTATATGTGTCTCGTTGAGTGGTAGAATATTTATGTTAAATTTAACTCCGTTAGGGCATATTTGTTTAGAAGACTGAAGAGCTTTCCAATGAAATACAATTGCTTGTCCTTTTATTCGGTAATTTGAATTATCTGAAATTTTTTCAAAATTCTGACACTTTTATAAGAATCATAGCAATTTTTTCAGGAATTAGAAGGCCGTGGGTTCCTTATGGCTGATGATTTTAAAAGTACTAAGGCTCTTGCCGTAATTTATTACTATTCCTTCCTTTAAATATTTGATGCAGATAATCAAAATTTAAAAGGCTCAACAGCCAACATATTTGAATTAAACAGAAAACTATCGAAGGAGGGAAATGGGTAAATGGAAATAACAGATACCTCTTCCTTCTATTTATTATTATAAATATGAATTAATCCCCACGATGGCAAACAAAATATATATTGTTATTAATATACTGATTTAAAAAACTGCCAAACCTATTAAAAATGTAATCGATCAATGTAAATATTCAGTAAATAGTTTATTATCAATTTTTCAGAGTACATTTTTCAAATTATCACAAAAATCGTAAAACCAGCAAATGGAACATAGACGAAGGATACTCGGCTGACAGTAAGTCTGACTCCTATCCAAGAAGGGCTTTACTTTCAGGAGCTGACAACGCTCTTCAGGTTATATTTATGCACTGGACACATAATACGGATTATATCTGCATTGAGGACGTACAGGGATACAGCGTAAGTTAGCTTGAAAAATAAACTAAGACAATTTTTACTGGTGTCTTATTCATATCATAATGTCAATAGATTAGAAGTTCTGTTAATATAATAGTTTTTTTTTGTTGCAGATCTTACTTCATACTCCACACACCATTCCACTTCTCAAGAAACAGTACTTCAATGTTCCTCACGATACCGCCGTGATTGCTGTCGTTCAGCCAAAAATGATGACCACGTCGGATGAAGTGAAGAAATATGACCCCAACGACAGGGAATGTTACTTCACCAATGAGAGGCCTCTGAGGTTTTTCAAAATCTACACACCTGATAACTGCAGATTAGAGTGTCTAACCAATTATACTTTAAAGCAATGCGGATGTGTTAATTTTTACATGCCAAGTAAGTCGATACAAATACTCATCGCATATTTTTAATCAAAAAATATGTTAATTAAATATGCGAAATTGTAAGAGGGTGGAAGTATAGAATAACGAATATCTACTAATAATTATTCAAAGAAATAATTTTGTTTGCAAACCCAATTCTATTGCATTTAATCAGTGCTGAAACCTCAAGTTGATTTTTGGAATAATCTTAATCGTTACTACTAGTTTCTTAAATAGAGCGAGCCATTGTGTTAAAATTTCAAAACTCATAATTTAGGGTTCTTTTTGCTTTAGAAGAAGGCCACTTCATGATGGTCAAAACGTTAAGAATTCAACATAGTCAACGAGGATGAAGACTCCGAAACTCCTCTACAAATGACCATCAGTCTTTTCAATATGTACAAAACTCTGTGTATTCTTTTAGGGCACAAATCATTCTTTATTGTATAATAGATGAACTATATTTTTTATACTTTACAATGTTCATTGTCGCATTTATCAATAATTTCTGATATTTTTAGGAGATAATTCCACGTCTATTTGTGGTAATGGTAACTATAAATGTATAAAAGATGCTGAGAGTAAGTAAAACAATAATTATTTACCTGCCTACTAAAACACATTTTCTGCATGATATTTATGTAGATGAGTTTTATTATAATAATACTCGTTTCACAAATGATCTGAAATCATTATTTGTTTTTGGATGATTGTATTTTTTAAGCGTTACTTAATTCAGTTTGTTAATTCTAAAATTATTTATAGCATAATCTCATAAATGCTTACCAGGAAATCCTCGTAAACATTTATCTATTTTTCTATAATAAAGTAATTCTAAAACAATTCAAACAAATTAAAAAAAATAGAAGGAATAGTAATAATTTCCTATAACTCCTATCACTAGCCTTACGATACTAACATTTCTGCCAAAGGCTGGATATTTTGACAATCAGACAGAAAATCCTTAAGACGCAAACTTTTGATAAACTAACTGAAAATATTTGTGTTTTCAGCTCACCTGAAAACCCTAGAATTAAATATGAATATAGATATGGAAGATTATGAAGATATAGAAACTTTCTGTGACAGTATGCCTTTGTGTACCGAACTGACCTACGATATTGAGCAATCTCTATCAGAGTGGAACTGGAATGAACAATTTCGAGCAGAGAGGGTAGAAGGACATGAGGAAAGAAAGGAACAGTAAGATAACCTTAGGCTTGTTTAAAATATAATAAAGTTCATTTGAAATATTGAAATATTAAATTTTCATAAATGGTGCCTGGAGAGGAACTAGTGATAAAAGGATAAGTTTTTTTTGTTTTTCTTTCTGCAATGCTTAACCCTGTACACAGTTTTGCTAATAACCGTACTCTTCCCGTAAGTTCTTATTAGAGACCAGGGACCATGAAGAAAAGAGATCAACTTGTTTAATTCTGGTTGGGCTAAAATTGAGGATTGATTCAAAATAATCTTGATGACTTCAATTCTTCTAAAATCATGTATAATTTCCAAATAAATATAAAATAGACCAAGGATCACCTTGCTAAAATTATCCATTTGTGATAATTTCTGGTACATATAATTTTCCATCAAAATATATTGAAAGAAATTTGGTTATCTACAGTCAAGTTTTCACTAGATCAACACAGTTGTAAAAAATGCAATAAATTGACTGCCTGCGAAAAGTACAATGCTCATCATTGGTTGATATGGATGTTTAAAACGTGTTTCTAATTAAACTGATAATATACGTTGAAATTAATTCTATGAAACTATTTTGATTCATGAAAATATTTTCACGTTGATTTCGACTAGGCATACAAAAATGGAACACTTAACTTCAATTGGCATCATTCAGATTGGACTGGTATTTGGTTCAAACATTTTAACATACTTTTATATTTTTTGTTTTCAGTGTACATATTGCGAAACTCACGGTCTTCTTCAAATTGGAACAATTTTTAACTTCCCAGAGGAACGAACTGTATGGCCCAACAGACTTCTTGGCAAATTTTGGAGGTTTACTTGGACTCTTCACAGGATTTTCGTTATTATCATTAATGGAAATTATATA
Source organism: Rhagium mordax (assembly GCA_963680705.1). Classification (NCBI taxonomy): domain Eukaryota; kingdom Metazoa; phylum Arthropoda; class Insecta; order Coleoptera; family Cerambycidae; genus Rhagium; species Rhagium mordax. The sequence continues at coordinate 48,432,339 of OY796662.1, forward strand.
TTTCCTAACTATAAGAATATTTTGCAATGTAAGACGTTATAAGATTTGGACAGGGCCTAGTGAATAATTGGAGAATAATGTATTGTGTGAATAATACTAGAAACTGATAATTTTATACATGCATTTCATGTCAGTGTTAGTAACTGCTTCCAAATGGTTAATTTAATGGCGATTCAAAAACCAGAATAATGATATAATATAAACCATGTTAACACTCTATTTTTATGTTAATTCAAAATATCTAGTAAAATGAGTTTGATAAAAATTTGGATGATGGTATGACAAGTCATATGTATGCTTTGTCTAAACGAATCTATTTAACAATAAATTTTCCACAGCTGTTTTTTAGTTTTATTTCCTCAAGAATTCATGATACAAATTTTTACATTTTACATTTTATATGAAGGAAGTATTGTATATGACAAATATTATGTTTTCGACCTAACTACAGTTAAAAAGGTTATAGGTTTAATAGTTTATCCACAAGAATATTCTGAAATTTTCTCTCACTATTTTCAGAAATACCAATTAGTTCCAGAAATGAAAAAGCGTATTTTCAGTAGATATCTTAACATGAATGCCAATTACAAAAATTATTTCCCTATAAGTGGAACTCGAACTCGCTGCCCCAAGTATTTCCAGCTTGCAAACCAGACGTCCAAACCATTGACATACCGCCTCCCACATGTAATAATTCTAAATATAATTTCTTTTATCGTTCCAGCAAATTTTATATACACCTCTATAATGGACATGCCGAGGGACATGCTCTCTGTTTTATTAATAGGGGCAATAAATTTGAATCTCGAGAACCGAAATAATATTTTTACACATACATTTTTGCGGACGTATTTCTAAAATAAGAACCTAGTTAGCGTACAGTGTCAAACAAACTGTTGGTATATGTGAAGAAGCAAAAACAATATTGAAATGTCACGTTGTGAACGCAAAAAGTGAGTATTAAAATATATTCTCAGCAATAACAAATGAAAACTGTTTCATAGTCCAAAATAGAGTGGTTGTTGGTTTCACATTTTTAGATTTATTACCGTTTAAAAAGAAATATATTTTAATGTGTAAACACATAATAAAGTTTCTTGTAGATGAAATTACTTTAAAAAGTGTGGATGAGTAGTAAAGCATTTGGGAGGAAAATATTTTTTATTGTTTATATTTATAATAATTTATATTTTAACAGAAGGAATAATAGTAATTAATTACTATAAAAAGGCTTAATTCTCTAGTAAGATGGCATTAACGGTTCTGCAAGTGTAACGTTGGTAATTTTCATTATTGATCCTACAGTAATAAATCTGTAAACGTATTTACAAAGAACTTCCCTCGTTTTACTTCTGAAATATTTTATTTAATTTTTTTAACATAATTAGAATGAAGTAGCTGTTGCACCTCCACATCATTTTTTTTAAACCCTTCTTCCTTTAAATAATTGCGAATATTTAACCTCTGCTTACTTGGATTTTTTAATTATTCTATAATTATTTACAATAGGTATATTAATTAACAACAGTTTATTCCTTTTTTTCTAACTATTTACAATATCTGCTTTATTAGGTATCGTTTTATTCTGCTTCTCAAGTCACTGCTTTCTATGAAATTTATTTCATCCTAGTAAAGATGTAAAGCGGGCTTAACAATTACCGCCGACCATACCATGTTCTCCTTGAAGAAACATTCTTAAGATATTTTAACAAATACTCTTCTCAAATACTCAATTCGCAAAATTTAAAATGGCACGAATTATTTAAATTTACCTATTCGTCAGAGTAATTCAGATAAATCTAAATTAAACTATATCGGAAGGGTTTCTGTGGTTTATAAAAATGTAAAGCACCCGCCAGCACAGGGTTACTTGTTTCTAGACTAACAAAGTATCTGAAAATTTGGGTAAAGGTAGATTAAGGCATTACAAACAAAACAGAAAATAATTTGCAGGTATTGGGTGGTAGCTTCTTATGGAAAATTGCAGCTCACCCGAAAATAAATGTTTTTTTGTTAATTTCTCTGAAATGCAACTTGCTTCACACCTTTTTGAATTTTAGATGTTTTTACATAAAAAATCTATTTTTCCGCACGAGTAATAGTTTCTGGGCAAAAAAAATTAAAGCATATTAATTTTTTTTTTTATTTTTCCAATAAAATCATGTAGACAATCCACAATAATTTTCATCCACATTCCTGTGATTCACTAGTATGCTTTTGATAAACCTGTGTCGTGTCTGGTTTTATATAATTTGTAATTTAGTGGTAATAAAAATTTAATGTTCAGATTCATTTTAGTTATTTATCGGTTTCAGGATATTAATCCTTTGTTTACATATACAAAAGCAGGCTGGTAAGTAAGTCATAACTAAAGTTGTACAGTAATATTTATTGTCATGCCAAAACAGGTTGAACGGTAATATTACAATACAGATCTGTCAACAACTGTCAACAGATGAAATAATAAATAATGAAACTATAGGGCTATTTATTAATACAAACAGACATAAAACTCCAAACAATAATAATTAAATACTATCTATTAATAATGTCTTTATTTTCTTAAACCAATAAACTATTGAACAAATCACGGATGTTATGAGTCATAACGGCCTTAGATGTCTTCATATCCTCGCTCTACGAGCTCGGATTTCAAACCGACGTCTGCGGCAGTTATGATACTCATAACATTCCTAGATATGTTAATAGCTATAACGTAGTATGTTCTCTCTGCCAGCTGTTTCTCAACGTTGTTTGACTTTTAGCCGTCACATAATTTTAAACTAAAATCAATCTGAACATTAAATTTTTATTACCACTAAATTATAAATGATTCATCATTAGTGTGGGGAAGCTCGATGGTACCTACACCTTAATGTTACCGAAATAAAGCATACGCCATTGGAAACGGGAGGCCAAAGCGCAGATTGTAAAATTATTTTGCCCTATACAGGTTCACCATTCTTGCAGAGCCGCCTTTAACTTAATTTTTTTAAATGGCACCCCATGGACATATTTACATATTTGAATTTGTCCTATTTTAGGCTTTATAAAGCCGTACAGTTTTTGCAATTCGCTTTAGTCGTTCAGAAGTTATTTAATTTTCAAAAAATCACAGGGCACTTGGTTTTTGGGATATCGAGTTGGGACTTTGCCTGTGTCTAAACAACAGCCTGGGGTATCTTTTGGCGACAAGACACATTAGAATTTTGGGAAACTTTGAAGGGGCCATAACTTAAATTTTTCAAATGGCATCCCCTGTGTTTTATTATTGAGTCGTATTCAGTGTCTCATTTTGCATATTTTTCGCCCCTTATGCTTTTTGCCGCAAGTTAATAGTTTGGGAGATAATTCGGATTTTCTAAAACATGCACACAAATCTCATCGAAATTAACTTATCGTGCCATGAAAAACAATGAATTCTGACATAAAAACGCCGAAGTTTCATTTATTGTACGTCACGTTTTAATTTTCCCGTGAAAATTAAATATTTGTTGAATGAAATCGTGGATATGATTTATGTACTGGGTGAAAGTGAGCAGAACCCGTTGCTGGCGTCCAGAATTTATGCACATAGATATCCGAATAGGAAGCATCCAAGGGCAAGACACTTTAGAAATATGCAGGAAAGATTTGAAGGAACGGGCAGTGTCCAGTATGAGAGACGTCTTCGGAGAAGATCAGCGACCGAGGCGAGGGTGAAAATGAACATCTAGTTTCCAAATTTCAGAAATCTATTTTTCATAATAACCAAATTATTCCGTAGGAAATACTTTCGTGGTCATCTAGTATGTTCATGATCTTCACATCTTAACCCATCTTAACTCTTATACTAATACTGAGAGAATTTGTATATACAAAAGTTTTAATTTAAACAACTAAAAAACGTAAACCTGCAACACATTTTAAAAAAAAATTAACAATTAAACAGACCATGTATGCTACAAATGTGTGGAATATTTTTGAAATATCTAACATGCGTTGGTCTTGTAAACACAAAACCTGGCAATATTATTTTAATAATAGAAATATGATGATATAATTTTATACTTAATTTAAATTTCAATTTTAGAAAAACTAGTTTTATATGATTAATTTTATCCAATAAAGGCAAATTAATCAATAATGCTACAATTTTATGCGTAATATTTTTATAACGAGTGGAAGCGTTGATAACCTGACTTTATTTTCACGGAGGTGCTATTCAATTTTTCCCAAGAAACGCAAAAGATAATATTTTTAATCTTATATTTTAAGGAGCTTTAAAATTTGTCATAAACACATACATACAGACATACATACATACATATCACATAAACATCCATATCCAATACAGAAAATCGATTAGTGGTGCCTTAATTTTCTGATATCTATAGTTTTATGGTACTGAAGGCGGGTGTAAATAATTTTCGATTAAAAATTAAAATAGACATTTTATTTTTAAGTTTTTTTTTTACTTATAAATAGGTAAAAGTAGAGTAACGGTCAGTTTTATAAAATTAAAAATGGAATAAAATTAAAGTAAATTAATTTATTTCCTATTAAACTGAAAGGTGCTTTTTATGCGCTTTATGTGTTTGGAGTGTTAAGGCTTAAATGTTAAAAAATTTGAAAAAGTTGCTTTGTTGTTGTTTATGTACTTCGTTAGATATTACAAGAAGATGCTAGATTATTTTTGATACACTGCGTATGCCATAGACAATTTCAAGGTAAACCTGATTTTTTTTAATTATTTTTGGAATTTATTAAAATCTTCTTCGGAATAACTCACAATCACTTAGTTAAATCCTGGTAGCCTAGTGTAACATAATAATATAATATAAAATGACAAAACTTGGGTGAGCTAATTTTTCAGGAAATTAAAATAGATAAAAATAATGTTTTAAATCTATATTTTAGCATTTGTCGATGCGGGGCGGAATCAGGCGAAATAGAACTAGGAAGCACAAAAAACACTGTTACGAATGAGGGAAATAACAGCACTTGTTTCAGGAATGTTAAAAATTATTTAACCGAATATTGCAGAGAGGGTTCTTTGCATGGCGTTAAATACTTAGGAGAGAACCGAACATTTATCGAAAAGTAAGTGAAATTCTCTTACGATATTGCTATTTATAGTGAAATGTCTTTAAATAATAACATATTTAGGCTCCCTAAGTCAGATAGATGCATAGATGGTAATTATAAATTATTGTACCGAATTGACGCAAAAAAAAATTGATACTGCCATTAAAACTGCGATTTCTATTTTCAGATTATGGTGGGCACTCAGTATGGCAGTCTCCCTGTATCTCTGTATTACTTTGATACTACAAACATACGAGAAATGGGAAAGATCACCTGTAATAGTAAGTTTCGCAACAAAAGAAACTCCCAATTTGTTGATTCCGTTTCCATCGGTAACTATTTGTCCAGAGACAAAATCTCTTCCGAAGAAATTTAATTACACGAAGTATTACAGAATGCTGAAGGAAAACAAAACTCTAGACCCAGATACGTAAGTGTTGTATTTAAATGTGCAATGTGCAAAATATTCTTCAAAAAGTGAACCGATACAACTGGATTTTGGTGGATGCTCATGCTCATTTTTTATTTTACTGAAATTTATGCAGAAATATTCAATAATTTTTGGATTGTAAAAATTACTAGTTCAATTCATTAATTACTATTACTGCGTCTAAATAATTAATAACAAATTTAAAATGTATGGGGTGGGGCTGTCTAATTTATACAGTGTGTTTTCAGTATGTTGTGTTTTAAAATTATTGTATTTCCAGAAATTAGTTATTGCCCACTTACTTACCACATCATTTTGTCTGTAAGTGAAATCTGTTTGTTCCAGGGAGAGAAAATTTGGTTACCTATCTTTAATCTGCAATTATAAACCTGAAATAGATTATAAAGCTTTCAAAGACGAGTATGCCGGTGCAGAGGTTTTCGACTTTTTTGACGAGGTATTTATATCTTTATATTAACAATAAGTTTCGATATGTCTAAATATATTCTTAAGGGTCTGTATCAGGTGCAAGTCTCGATTCTCGATTAATTTAAAAGTTAAAAGCAATGAATAATGTCGGAAAGTTAGTAAACTTGGCCAAAAAAAATATAAAATGCATGCAAAAATTTTATTTATTTATTTATTTAAATAATTTTCCGACATTTTATACATATTTTAGATTATCTGATGAAAATTGCATTCAAATCGGATAAGTTTTAAACGAGATATTCGAAAACTACGATTTAAGTGGGTATATAAGACTATAAAATAAATGTAAACAGTAATGAAGAATTTAAGGAGCAAAAAGAATTTTTATTTCTATTTATCTATTTATAGTACATTTCATATTTATCTGATCTAGAACTTTCAAAACTGTCTTGATTCGCCGACAAAAGAACCGGCCGCCCGTAAATCGTTTATTTTTATGTTGTTTGGCCGTTGGCCGGGCAGGACAGTTATGTTTCTCAAAAGTTATGTATATGACAAGACAATATTAGATTCGCTACCGAAAAATATAAGTTTACTAGAACAGGACATTTTGTATCTAATCCTTTTGGTATTCGCACCATTTAGTCAATAATAGTTTAGTCCGGCCGTAATAAGAGGAGAAAAGTAAGTCGAAATCTTTTCTACATCAAATTTATTTGCATAAAATTATTGTTTGAGGTGTACACAAACAGGAAATCATAACGCGGACACTTGGTAGATGGGGGAACACATATTTATATGCACTTTTATGCAAAAAAGTGCATTTTTCGTGATTTTTGCTCCTCGTTGAATTTTCAAACGTACCTATACGGTTCAAAAATGTTTAGATTTGTTAAAAATGTTTTGTTTTATTGTTGTTTAAACTTTTCTTATAATATAAAATCATTTATAAGCGTTAGTGTTTAAGACCTTTTTAGGGCACAAAATTGCATGCATAAGTGCATATTATGCATACGTAAGGGGTGTTCAACGTCGCTGATTACAAATCTGTTGTAAAATGACTCTAAATGACGTGAATTTCAAATACAGCAATGTGATTTTTGATGTTATTTTTTCTCCTTTAACTGCAGCAAGCCCATTACTTTGAATTAAAAAATATTAGAAATAAGAAAAAAAAGTCAAACTAACGATTTTAATATTAATATTTAAAGTTAACAGATTAATTATTATTGTTCTTTCACAAAGGTAGGGAAAAAATTTTTGAATTTTTAAAGTAAGTACAGTGTGATCATTTTAAGTACCTCATTCTATTTTCCTGCTTTATTCTTCACCTAGGAAAAAATTCAAAAACCATACTTGTGTACTTTTTTCCGAGGAATCCGATTTCGAAAAGATAAAAACAATTGAATGTCAAAGAAAAAAGTTATGGCCGAAAAACTGAAAAAAAAAAAAATATACACTGTGTATATTAATGCGGAAATGGATATGTGACATTTCACTGATTGTAAATGTGTATCAGATACATATTTTTCACTTCCGGTTTAACCGGAAATTGCTTTAATTTTTTTATTTTAGGTAATATAAGTTATTATGCTATATCTTCTTTTGTTTTTGAAATAAATAAATAATTTAAATGCTTTTGTTTGTTTTCATGGATGATTTTATTTCATAACATATATTTGTGTTGTTTTAAATTTAAACCCCAATATCTTATTAAATATGAAAGATAATGATAATATGTTATATATTCCTGAATTCACAAAGCAACGTTCTTTAAACTGAGCTCAATATACAGAGGGTATCACCTAAAATAAAAAAATTAAAGCAATTTCCGGTTAAACCGGAAGTGAAAAATAAGTATATGATACGCATTTCCAATGAGTAAAATGTCACATATCTATTTCCGCATTAATATACAGGGTGTATATTTTTTTCTTTTTCAGTTTTTCGGCCATAACTTTTTTCTTTGACATTCAATTGTTTTTATCTTTTCGGAATCGGATTCCTCGGAAAAAAGTACATAAGTATGGTTTTTGAATTTTTTTCCTAGGTGAAGAATAAAGCAGGAAAATCGAGTGAGGCACTTAAAATGATCAAATGTACATGGTGGAGCACATAAAAGTCCATCCCCTTTATTGTGTTTATTTTTAACATTTTGAAAAATTTTAAAACATTTTCCTACGTATTTTTTTCCAAAATTTTCAATTTTTCTACGAATAGTGTATTTTGACCTATGTATACAGAGTAGGTCAACAACAAGTGTGTTATCTCTTACGGAACACTATATATTTTTACACATTTCAAAAGTGGGCATTGATATGTATGTCTCCTGGAAATTTTAGGGTTCAAAAGTTAAAAATATCAAAGTTATTAGCAGTCAAATTTCAAAAAGTCAAATCTTTAGAACTGAAAAATTTATTATTTGGTAAGTGTAAAAAAATGTAATTTAATAATCCCAAACAACATTTTCAACGTAACTTTCATCATTTTGCATACATTTTTGACACCTTTTTATGAAATTAAGTCGGACTTGTTCAAGCAGTATATCTGAATTTCTTATTTGTTTTTAATAAACAGAATTTTTTATTGTACCCCATAAAAAGAAAAATGGGATTGACGTCTGCACTTCTAGGTGGCCTCTTCTGTCTATCCACAATCCAAATGTTGCATTTGGAAGGTCGTGAACTTGCAGCTTGCACATTTTTGTTACATTTAAGAAATATTTTTAATATTTGATATCTTCAACTGAATATCCTATTTTATATTTTTAAAAAAAAGCTTTTTATAATATAATCACTAGCAACTATTCAGAAAACAAAAATTTGCTGAAAACTTATTCTATGTACCTAACAAATACAGTCCTGCTGTCAATACGGCACGTAATTTTTGACATATCTCATCTATTATATAAGATAGCTCAAGAGATCAATAAAGATATTTATTTATTTATTTATTTATTTAATATACTAATATTCTCCTAAATGCTGCTTTCATATTATATATTTTAGAGTATTTTAGACTACACTGAGAAAAGCCCCAGCAATAAATTCTTTGCTGAGATTTTTTTAACTAGAGTAGTAATAATTTTATTTAGGTTCAAAATATCTGTTCACTACATCAGAAAAAATCTCTTTACTGCGTCTTTGTATCTGCCCTTAAAAAGTACTCTACCACAGCACTAGAGCATATAGCTACCATTAAAAATAAATATTTTACTAAATTAGAAAAGCAAATATGCTGCAATTAAAAAGAAATTAAGTAGGGTAGTAGAAAAACCTTGCAATGGTAGTGAAACTTTTTGTTGTAACCATAAGTATAATATACTGCATGCTGTGACGTCATCAGACGCAGTCGCAGACGAGCCATATCTTCAGATTCGATAATCTTATTAGCGGCCATATTTTTTCGTGGGGGGAAGAATAATATTTTAATTTTGTGCATTTATTCATTTTCATACTGATCCAGAGGACGAAAAATGTATTATAATAGTAATATCCTGTGATAATACGTGATTTAACACTATTTTTTAGGAAAACCAGATTATCTTAATTAAGGAGCTAATTAAATACCTCATCGATTAATTTCTAAATATAAGGAAATATTTGAGGCGCGCGAACTCTGAAGAGGTATCTCATCCACATTTAACGAAAAAGTGACAGCGGCACATAATTTTAGCAGCCAGCAGTGGTTCTATGATGCAAATTAAAAGAAGTACAGATAAAATTTACGTAGACATATTGTATTTCTAATGATATAGACCATCCTACAGTAGTAACATAATTTGGTCTTACGGTGGTAGTAATAAAGCTATTAAATGGTAATAAAAATCTTTGCCAGGAATGATATAACCTACTTTACTAACGCAGTAAAGCTTATTTTCGGTGGCTATAGATGAAAAACATTTTATAAAGTAACTTTACTATTGAAGTAAGGTAAGTTTAGCAAAGCGAATTTTACTGCCCTAGCAAAGTTCTTGGATGGCGCCTATTCAAATAGAGTTTTTTGCTGCTGTAGCTTGATTTTTGGCTGTCACTGCAAGAATCTTTTCTCAGTGTACTAAAGTATTATAAGTAAGGTGCCAAGTATTAGAAATGCGTAAAAAATTATTCAATAGAATAAAATAAAATAAATATTTCAGTTCTAAGATTTTGACTTTTTGAACTTTGACTGCTAATAACTTTGACATTTTCAACTTATGAAACCCAAAATTTTCAGGAGTTATATAAATCGTTGCTCTCTTTCGAAATGTGTAAAAATATACAGGGTGTTCCATAAGAGATAACACACTTGTTGTTGACCTACCCTGTATACATAGGTCAAAATACACTGCTGGTAAAAAAATTTAAAATTTCGGGAACAAATACGTAGGCAAATGTTTCGAAATTTTTCAAAATGTTAAAAATAACCAAAATAAAGGGGGTGAACTTTTATATGCCTCACCCTGTACCTAAGATGTTGCGTCCGAAAAAGATAATACCAGTGTTACTGGAAGCAACAATGATGGTTCTTCTGACAATAAGCCACCACCGTGTAAAATATTTAAAATATAATTGATATTTTAATATGTTCCTTCAATATTTTTTATAAAATAAAATAATTATTGTAAATTAAAAAAGAAAATTGTTTTTCAATTAGACTTGTTTTTTAAGTAATTTAGACTATTTAAATAAACTGATAGTTTATTATATTTCTTTGTGTGCTTATTATAAACCTTTTACAAGCTTTTTTGTATTTTTGAAAAGTTTTTATATATTTGATATTAGCTGGAAGAAAGTTATATGCTTTGGGGGCTAAGAATATATGACTTATCTGACCTATGGTTTTTGACATGTTGTCACATACCACATTTTGTTTATTTCTTGTTTCATGTTCATGAGTTAGAGTACTTTTCAGGGTAAATTTTAACAAGTAGGGAGTAGAAGTATAGTTGGCGGATATCCATTACTTTTGCTTTTGTATATAATGCCGTTGATGGATAGGTTATTTCTTTTTTGTATATTATTTTAAGAAACCGCTTTTGTGTTTTTTCTCATGTATGTTTTTAGCAATCCTCCCCATCCAATTATCCCATATCGCAAATGCGACTACTCGATTCGGGCAATATAACTTTGTCTTAGTTGTTGAATATTTAGTATATCCTTAAGATTATTAAAAAGGTAAACCATACTTCTTAATTGTTTTGTTAAATTGTTCACATGGACATCCCATTTTAGATGTGAATCAATATGAATGCCAAGGTATTTCACAGAATTTGAGGATTGGCTTCCTGTGTCGATTTACCAGTTCGAAATCCCAGCTGCTTATCTGACATTATATTATAACGATAGTATTCTTACTTTTAACAGTTTCTCGAATATTTTTGAGAAATTTGTATCAGAGATATCGGATGGTAGTTTTTATTTCTGATTTATCGTCTTTCTTAAATCAGTTTTACAATAGATACTTTAAATGCTATGGGGCAATAACCGGTTTCAAATATCTTATTTACTAATATTGCTAATGGTTTACAGATATTTATTGCTATTTCTTTTAAGGTCTCCGACTTTATTTCATCAATCCCAGTAGCTTTTTTTTGTTTAAGACTTTTTTTGCAATTTAAAACTTCCACTTCGTTTGTTGGCATTATGAATATTGAATTTTGAATTTGATTTTTGTATTTTATTTCATTTTCTTTATTTTCTTTAATGCATTCAGCGAGTCATTCACCCATCTCTATAAATTTTTTATTGCAATAATTTGGCACTTCCTTTACATTTTCTAATATCTCACCCGAATCATCATTTCTAATTTTATTTATTGTATAGTCTGTTTTTGTATTTTTATTTGTTAATTCCTTTACTACCTTCCAAACGGCTTGATTTGATTTATGTGTCATTAATTCATCTTTATAATATTTTATTTTTGCTTTTTTTATTACACCATTCAATTTATTCCTATACGTATTAAACTTAATTGTTGAATTAGTGGATTTTTTTGTAATCTTCAAAATAAATCGTCTCTACACTCTATTGATTTTATAATGCCATCTGTAATCCAAATGTTTCTTCTTTTTTTTGTTCTTTTTAACTTTTATATATTTAGTATGTTTATTTATTTTATTTATTACTAATTCTATGAATTTATTTGTTACGGATTCGAAATTGTCGTGAAAGAGTTCCAATTTGTTGTTTTTCATCTACACATCGCAAGAAAAATTTTAATAATAATAGATTTTTATTATTATATTTTTATATAGAGTTTTCATAACTATTGTAGATACAAATTAAAATATATAGGTAAGTTGTCATCAGTTTCAGCAGATATCGATGCGTGAAAGAAGACCTTGTATATTAGAAAAGCGGCCTTTCAAACTAAAATCTATTACACCCTATATGACTATCTGGATAGATTAATTAAATTTTTATCGTTTCAAGTACTGTAATGGATAGTATTTTGTACTAAACTTCGCCCATCAATAAAGACGTTTATTATTATTATTATTATTATATATTACAGTACGTGAAAGGCAATCTAGTAACTTTCAGGAACTCTTTAAATAGAAAACCTTAATTTAAACCTTTCTTTATTTTTTGTTATTCCTCCGTTTTGGCTTATGGCACCTCGTGTAGTGCAGCCGTCCGCTTTGCCGATAAAATTTAAAATTCAGCAACGTCTTATTCAAGATTTACCATATTACTAAATTAATTTCAGGTCAAGCCAAATTTCCTAGAAATGGTCTCAGAATGTAAATTTATGGGCGTAGAAGAAAAGTGCTCGGACTTATTTTTCCCAATAGTTACAGACGATGGACTTTGCTATACATTCAATTTATTGGACAGATCCCAATTAATAAGAGACGATGTGTGAGTAAAGCAATGGTATTTAAATCTACATGGTTGTTCTATGTCAAAACAGTAAATATAAAATTAATAAATGATCAAACTTGTATTTTGTTATATTTTTTTTACATTATAATTTCTAATTTACAAACAGAATCTTTTCTTATGATTAATAATAATAAAAATAAATAATAAAGTTGTTTTTCATCATTTTAAATGTATCAGTAGCCAAAAATTTACTATATCTGTTATAGCGTACAATACAAGAACTACCACAAAGCAGAGCAGTTGTCAAATTGGACGCTGCAATATGGTTACTCTACCAAGGACCCATTAATAACCTACCCAAGAAGAGCTCTGTTTGCCGGGGCTATTTTCGCACTTGAAGCAAAACTTACAACTTACGAGGAAGACTTAGATTTTGCATGTGGCTCGTCGATTCAAGGATATACTGTAAGTAGTTTATTTCTACGTTTTCGACCACGGTGATTCCCAAAATAGCCTTTCGGACTGTTGGTCTGTTTAAGAACGTTGTGGACCATTTCGATTTCGAAATTTGGTATCTGATGATATTTCACATCGATATAGAGGGTTTCGGGGTATAAAAAATAATGAGAAAGTGATACATACAATTTTTGTATCGGTTTCAGGATATTAATCCTTAGTTTACATATACAAAAATAAATAAAATATAATATGTATTAATAATGTTTTTATTTTCTGAAACCGATAAACTATTGAACAAATCACTGATGTTATGAATCACAACAGCCTTAGATGTCTTAAAATCCTCGCTCTAAGAGCTCGGATTTCAAACCGTCATCTGTGGCAGTTATGATACTCATAACATTCCTAGATATGTCAACGAAATATTTTATATTTTATTGATTGAAGCAATTTTCTATTCTAGGTCCAATTATCTCATCCATCTAGGATGCCGAGAGTGAGACAGCAACATTTTAGAATACCGCTCGACCAAATAAGTCAGGCCGCTGTCACCCCCGACATAACCACTACTTCTGAGACTGTACACAATTATAGTCCCCTAAAGAGAAACTGTTATTTCCCAAATGAAAAAACGCTGAAATATTTCAAACTGTATTCTCAACAAAGCTGTCAAATCGAATGCAAAACGAACTACACACTCAGCAAGTGCGGGTGTGTAAATTTCTATATGCCCAGTAAGTATTTTTTTCTGAAATCGTTCAGGAATGTCTACTTTCTCGGCGCAATTTCAGACCCCAAAATAGCGTATTCTAGTATTATAGTGTATTGCTAAGCAACCATCAAAAAACGAGTCCGGGAAAGTACTTTCCCGGTCTAGGCCGGGAAAGTAAGTTTCCCGGACTCGTTTTTTATCTACATTTTAGACAGTAAATAAATATACGCTGACAAATTTAATTATTGACTCGGCTGCGCCTCGACAAGCAATCTTCACAGTCGTCCGGGAATGCTAGGCTTTTCCTACTAGGTACACAATGTACTATTTTATCAATAAGGGTTGTTTTAAAAATTTGAGAGTGTTTAACATATAATTATTTGCTCGAATAAATAAAAATCGAAATGTTTAATTCTTTTGTTCCTGGTAGAAAGGGATAACTAATAAAGTTCTATAAGTTCATCAGCTACTAGAATCACTGAAAAGTTACTCGTGGTGGTAAGATATATCCAGGTTGTCTTTAAATTGCACCGACAAACTATAACCACGCTATTCTACGTAAAACAAATAAGACGCTTTTTCTTATAATACCGTTTTTTAAAAAAGTGTGCCTCTACAGAAATACAGCCCTCCAAAGTTGTGGTTTAAAAACATTATATATAAATCCCTAAAATATCTCGTCAACCGCTGAAGATTTTCTAACGAATTTCGATACGTTTATATTTCATATATGTTTCAACAACCTTGTGTAATATGAAAGAATATAGTTGGGGCTAACGGGTAGTTTGGGGTTATAGATACTACCCCTATTTATTTTTTGTCAGTTGTCCATATGAAGTTCTGGAAGTATCACCTGATGGCCAATTGAAAACTGATTTCATCTCTCTTGAACTATTTCATCTCTTTCATTTTTCTCCTGATGTAAAAGGGTTTCCAACAAAATACGTAAAATTATACGCGGAAGAGGTGCTAAAAGTACTGGCAAAGTATTTTGAATGAAAAAATAATGCCGTTTTCAAAATATGGTAGATTTTATTTAATATTTTCAACCCTCAACTTTGAAAGGCTGTATTTCTGTAGAGGCACATTTTTTTTAGGAAATGGTATTAGAAAAATCGTCTTATTATTATTGTCGGCGCAATTTAGGGACACCGTGTATAGCATATATATCGAAGAGCTCCTGGGCACAACTGATTTGTTTCTATATTTCTCTATACCAATAAAATATAAGAATTTTTTAATGTCGGCTTACTTAGTATGTACGTTTATAAGAAAAAATGTCTTAATTTCAGGGCACAATGACACTAAATTTTGCACAGGAAGCAAACTGGCATGCATTTATGAAGCAGAAAGTAAGTATATTTCTTGTTACAGATTCACTAACAGAGAGACCGACTGCCTAATAGATAGACGGACAAATAGGTGAAGGACAAATTGACAGACAGAGGGATTCATTTTTTAACGGATTTAGCAATTATACTTTTCGTTTTAACATCAAAAATTCAAAGACAAATATACACTGTGTCCAAAATAAAGAGGGAAAGTATGAGAATCTTAATAATGACAAGAGACACAAAAATAGTTAAATGAAAATAATGGCGCCTAGAAATCCTTATGGTTTTTGTTATTGAATTATTTAAAAAAAAACTGAATTTTCTTATTTTTATTCTATTTTTTTCTGACGTTAATAATAAAGTTAAAGAGAAACTGACAAAACATTAACATTTTTGGTGAAGAAGTAATATAAAATCGCGTATTCTGAAACATCCTAACCGACACTTTCGTCCGATGTAACCCCGCCTGATTTTTTCCATTATATGTAAGGAATCATATTTATGAGCAAAACTTTAAAATAAAAGAAGAATTTAGGAAACAAAAGAAGAACTTAGAAAGCCTTTTAAAGTATAACACGAAAAATGTTGAATAATGGTTTAGATTCTACAATAAGAAGGCTCGAAACGTAATTAAACCACAATGTGTGGTTTAATTATATTCTTAAATTCATATTAAAAAGGGGTTCTAAAATTTTTTATCAGAAAATCAAAGACGTAGGTATTTAAAAAAATTAAGTTGGTGAGAGTTGCTCGAAGACGAAACGTCAATTAAAAAAATTGGTAACGTAATCATTAATTTCATAAAAGGTTGCTACAAAGAAGTTTTGTCAGTTTCGCTTTACCTTTACTATTAACATCAGAAATAACTCAAAAATGGTGTCATTTTGTTAGACTTTTAATTAAGCTACTTTGTTCTCATATAAACAAATTTATATCTCTTATTATTAACGAGATCCCTATACTGACCCTGCTTATCTTGTACAGGGTGTCCCAATGAACGCGTTACGCTCTGTTTTCTCCATAGTTTTTAAGATAAACTTTTGGTTCAAAAGCCGGTCTAACGTAGTTTTTTTCGAGAAATCCGATGCCACTAATTTTATTAAAAAATAGACCTAGTAGTCTAATTATTCACATCTCGGTCATCCTTGATTCAGGTGTCTTATTTTACAATGTCAATTATGAGGTAAAATCATAGGGTGTCAAAATAACATTTAATTATGAAAAATATTTTTTTATAGGAAAGTTGTAAGTACGACTCTTAGATTTTTATTCCTACCTAAAATTATTTATTCGATAATACACTGTTCAAAGAGAAAAATCCATTTTTAAACAAATTTTTGACAATATTGGATGCCTTGATAAACAAACTTACTGGATGATCGAGACGTGAATTAGACTATTAGGTGGAATTATGGTAACTCAAGTTAAAAAATGATTCGTATATCGAAAACTGTTCTATAGATAATAGATATAAATATATCATATCTATATTCGGAAAGGGAATTTTACCGTCTGTCTTTACTATTATATTTACAAACTTATGATTTTATTTCTTATAAGAAAAATTCATGTCGATATCCGTGTAAAGCGGAAGTGATAATTAAAACTTACATGCATTTTTTATTAACCTTTAATGGTCAATTAAGAAAATAAAATAATAAAAATCCACCATTTTAAATTTTTTTTGCTCAATTGTTTATTTCTTAGAGGCATTGGATTCCTTGGAATCATTCTTTCATTAATAAATATGAGGATAAAGTGTATCTAAACTATTTTCCTTTCTTCAGAGGAGCTACTATACTCTTGGATGAACAAAAAATTGGAAATGATAAATGAGGGTAAAAAGGTACAAGACCAGTGCGACTGTCCGCCGATTTGCACCTCAATGTACTATGTCGTAGAGAACTCACAGGCCACTTGGGACTGGAAGAGACAGTATGATTCTAAAAATGGAACGTAAGTGTAAATTGATATGGATAAAAGAAAGAGAATTAATGAGATATTCTTTGTTTTATGAATTCATTCTCTTTTATTAAACCTCGATTTGAATTTTAAAAACAGACTCAAGTATTTTATATGCAGATCTTTAATCTATAGTTACTCTATTTTAGGAAACACATGTCCTATTTCCAAATATTTTTTAAGAACAGCCAATTTATAACTATGGATAGAAATGAACTGTTTGGGGCCACCGACTTCTTGGCCAATTTTGGTGGCTTACTTGGACTCTTTATTGGATTTTCATTACTGTCTCTTATAGAGCTCTTCTACTATTTAACTCTAAGAATTATTTGTAATGTTAATTTGTTCGGTATTAAAAATTGGTCAGGCAAGACTGACTAAAAAAGGTATTGGTTTTATTTGAGACGCAAGTTGCACCTAATATACGGACTGATCCAGTTTGTTTGCTACTAACTTCAGGTATGAATGGAACTCTGCAATATAATGAGGGTTGTTTAACCGAAAAAGGATATTTTCAATTCGGTCCACATATGTATTTTTCTGGGGGGTTTATTGAGCTATGGTTCCATCATTTCAACCAAATTTAATTGGTTTTAATATAGACAAAAACTTTTTACGTGGTTTTCGGTTTGCCAATATTATTACATATTTAATCTACCTCCTAGTCATTTTATACATTATTCTAAACTCTAAAGAGAAAGCAAACTTTTATTGAAACACATTGATTTGATTCCAGAATATCTTTTAATTTCCATCTCTACGGTAACTAGTGATGATCAAATCAGTTGAAACTATTTAAATTTATAAACATTAGACTATACCAATTAATAAAACTAAAGATTTATAACGATTAGGAGGACCCTGGATGGTGTTAAGGTTGGAAATTGGTAATTGTTGTTATTAATAACCTGTTATTCATTAAATCTCTTAGAAGACACGAAATTTTTTAGACGTGAGGTACAATTACAAGTTTTTTGTCTGACGAGTAATTCAAACTATTTGAATGCCAAGGTGAACGTGCATTAGTTAGTGTTTTAGTCATCGTCGAGTTATACAATTTAGAGTATAAGGTGTTGTACGATAAAATGACAAAATTAAGGTCAGTAAACAATAGAGAAACATATTTTACCTACATCTTATGAGCTATTTTTCTTTTATTATTTTTGTTTCTTCTTTTAATAGTATATGCAAATGTGGGGTAGATACAGCAGAGTTAGATATTTCTCCCGCTAAAATAAGTAAAAATGAAGAACCGCAGCGAGAATACACTTGTTCCAGGAATCTAAAAAATTATGCCTTAGAGTTCTGTAGAGAAGGATCTCTACATGGAGTTAAATACTTGGGACAACAAAGGACAATCATTGAGAAGTAAGTAATTTATTGATATCGCAAATATGTATTTGTAAAATTACTTGTATTTTACAATCTTCAATCTCATTGGGACATCTTATACAGGGTGTTCAAAAAATCAACGTCATCCAATAGAAGGCTGATAGGCCAGGCCAGCTCATGAGTGACCAAAAAATCAAAATATGACCTTAGTAAAAAGTTAGGTTTTGAGATATTGGTTCTTTTATGAATATCGACACCTTAGATTAGTTTTCTAGTGCCACAGCTACAAAATTCCTTATTTTAAGATTCTAATTTTTGTTACGCAACTCTGAATTGCTATTCATCACAGTCCAAAATAAAATTAATAGTTTTATTATTAATTTTCTAAATATAGCCCCGCAGGGGTTCTTTTAGAAAACAAAAATTTGTAAGTGAACAGGGGTTGAAAATTTTTACGGGCCCATAGGGCCCGGAAATATCAGCCCCGCAGGGGCTGTCAGCTTTATTTTTTGGATTTTTCCAATTTTGCTCCTAAAATCCTAAATTTTTCCCACTTCCCTGTTCCCGCGACCCAATGTCGGACTCTACTTTTTTCCCGAAATTTCAACAACGTTTTTCAATTAAAAACCCCGAGATAAAACTACTGATATAGAGGGTCAGCCTCGCAGAGATAGATCGATCCATAAGTTATTTTTTTTACAGTATGAAGAGTCTAAGTTAGCTAATAATAATATATTACAGAATGTCCCATAAGTAACGGTATACAGAGCAAGGACAGATTCCTTCCGTAAAAATATTACGATTTAGCCAAACTTACCTTAATCCAAAAGTTGATATTAACAGAGATACAGGGTGTCAAAGTAACATTTTTGTTTTGTTTCTTTTTTGAATCATTTCTTTAAATTCTCTTTATTTAAATTTATTACATTCCAACACTGGCGTAGCTGAAAATCTCGCCCCCCCCTCGCAAAATATATGATGAGGGCCCCCACAAAATAATAAATCACCTCCAATTTTGTTGAAAAAAAATTGTAGTATTGAAAATTTTTGTGAATTATTTCTGATATTAATAAACAAAATTTAAATAAGTATTAATGTTCAAAAATATTATAGTCGAATTCATTACCAATCCATTAATTCCAAATTTCCCACTTACGAATTGAAATATCATCTACATTTAATTTTCTTTGGAAAAAATTTTATGTAACAAGAATTCTCTTCCTTTTGAAACTGTTTGTAAAATTTCATAGATAATGGTTTTTTAATTACCACCTAGTATAATGGTAATTTTCAAAAAAAAATTGAAAAAATTTTCAAAAATTTTTTTGAAAATCTATTTTTTTTTTGACAATATTAGTAATCCCAAAATACCGTTACAATTTTTCTTTTTTCGTCGAAAATATGAGCTCATATATAAGCTAAATTTATGAATTATTCAAAGTATAGAGAAAAAATCACAATTTTCAAAATTAGAATTCAAAAATGTTATTCCGCTCTCCGGAATGTTTCTAATTTTAGGTAATACGTCATAAGAAATATTTTTAAGAAAGTTTCATTATAATCGATACTGTTCCCGAAAATTTCGAAGTTTCGGCGATTTATAGGCTTCATTGACTCAACTAAATGTGTTGCGAACTGAATAGAGACCTATATATATTTTGAGTGTATAAATTAGCTACTGAAAGTTTTCAAATATTTCCTCCAATGGATAAATAAAATAAAATTCTGCGGTGTCTTTAACTCTTTACCATTTGAAAGGAGCCAATTCCAATGTGATAGGTAGGCAACCGATGATACTGGTATATTAGGTACCTTCATAATATTGTGTGGTCACAAATAATGAAGTCTATTAATGTGAAATTACTTACAATTTTGACAGGTTCTTGCGTGATTTTTTATTCAAAATAATAGTCAAATCATAGTCGTACGTTTGAGTTTTCAACATAACGTCAACGGGTAAAATTGGTAAAACTGCCATCAGGGATCATTCAAATTACAAAAAGTTTCTAGCCTTGCTAATTAAAAAATATATGTACCGGGTGATCGTTTAAAAATTCTACTTTTTAAACCCTTTCATCTTGCTTCAAAATATAGCTAGAAAAAAAATAAAAAACATATCTGCAGCATATTTTACCAAGTTTTTGTATATGTTATGATCTACATCTACCTTAATGAATATACAGGGAGCCCCACATAGTCACATTTTTGTAAACGGAACACCTTGTACTTATATTTTTAGATATTTGAATAGCAATTCTCATCCCCTTTTTAAACATATATAATTGTTATATATTTCATCCTCAAATAACTGAGTTATTCAAATAAATACACCTAAATGCAAGAAAAACAAGTTTACATTTTAAACAACTTTTTAATAAAAATAATATACAAAATAAGTAAAAATTATAACGTTTCAAAAATTCCACTATTATGTTTATACAAATGTTTAATTTTTTCATGTAATTTTGTTTAAAAAAATTTTGTCCAAAAAAAGAATTTAGTTGTATCCTAAACTTTTAAGAATATTATTTATTTGAATAAATAAAAATTATATATGTTTATAAAGGGGATGAAAAGGGCTATCCAAGTGTCTAAAAATATACAGGGTGTTCGTTTAAAAAAATGTGACTATGTGGCGCTCCCTGTATATTCATTAAGATAGATGCAGACTCATAACATATACAAAAACTTGATAAAATATGATACAGATCTATTTTTTATTTTTTTTTCTAACAATATTTTTAAGCGAAGTAAAAGGATTTAAAAAGTAGAATTTTCAAATGATCAACCTGTACATAAATGTTTCGGGTCTTAAAAAGTATATTTAGTTCCAAAATATTAATTAATTACTTTAATTATAAATTCATTTGTATTACGAAATATGTTTTTCACATGCATCTCTTTATTGTAATATAATACTTTGTGAAAACTGTTTAACACTCAATTTTGTATTACATGCAAACACGGAACAATCAAATAATTTATTAAAAGTTAAATGGTAATAAAGAAATAACCAACAAAAAATTGTTATACAACCCTATCAAAACTACACTTCACACAAAAATTATGGAATATGTAAAAAAATAGATCAACTTTACGTACTTATATTTTCGTTAATATTTAATCAATTTCAGTAAATTTTTATATACGGATTATTCATTACTTCTGCAATTTAGTGCCGCATATTCAGTTAAGCCGCAAGCGTTGTTATACAGGAAACCTCAAAAAGTATTAAGCCAAGTGTTATAATGACGGTCTTTTCTACTGTACCCACTACCCACTAAGTAGAAACAAATTTCAATAAACCGTATCCCAAAAATTTTATTCAACACCAAAAAACAATCAGTAACAGAAACTGGAATAATTACATTAAATAAATTAAACTAGTACAAGGTTATTAACGGGTTTGACACCGGTTTGGCATACTTAAGATTAAATTGCAAAATTAACATTTGATCAATATTTTGCCAGACCTCCGATAAAAATAATGTTAGCCCAACCAAAGTTTGTGGTGGATTAAGTGCCACGCGAACTTCTCTTCCTATATGATCCCATCCGTAAATGTTCTATGCGGTTAAGGTCTGGGCTTCTGGCTGGCCAGAACTACTTGGACAAAATATAATAATGATTTGGGGTGGGATATCTTTTAAGAAAAAAAACGGATCTAGTCTTTGTAGAACATTTAACAACTCGTTGAGGTACACCACGTTGTAGCTTTTGCTCCAGCTATTGATGACGATTTTTTTTAATGTAGGATAATGCACGTCCTCATACTGTTCGAGATTATTTGTCAGAAACTGGGATTACCGTAATGAATTTGGCCAGCCAGAAGCCCAGACCTTAACCCCATTGAGCATTTATGGGACCATATGAAAAGAGAGGTTCGCTCGGCACTTAATCCATCACAAACTTTGGCTCTGCTAAGATTAGTTTTATTAAATATTGATCAAATGTTACTTTGCAATTTAATTTTAAGTATGCCAAACCGCTGCCAAACCGGTAATACTCGTTTAAATCTTGCATTATTTTAATTTATTTAATGTAATTATTCCAGTTGTTGTTAGTGATTGTTTTTTGCTATTGAATAAAATTTTTAGGATACGGGTTGTTGAAATTTTTTTCTACGCAGTGAGTACAGTACAAAAGACCGTCATTATGACACTTATAAAATATATTTTCATAGGCCCCTAATTACTACAGACGAAATTGAAATTTTAGAGATTTTACAATTACATGTCCTAATACTTTTGAGTTTCGCTGTATAACAACGTTTGATCTATTTTTTTACATATTAGAAAATTTTTGTACGAAGTGTACCTATATTATACGATATACGATCGTGGCCAAAAAGGCTTTGGCATAAATGGTTAGAAATGACATTTATTCTGGTTTAAAAATCACCATATTAATTTGTATGGCCATAAAAGTTCGATCGAAGTATGAATATTACACCTGATAATCTAAATAATAAAACACTATTTATGTCAACTTAGAAACAATCTAATAATTATTGACTTCAATTCACCCAAAACGGTATTATAGATTTAATTCGATTTGAATTTTTAAGAATTACAGGGTAACTGTTAGACTAGAAGATTTTAAAATCGAAGCCATTTGGGGCTATATCAATTAAAATCCGCTGAGTATCCGTTATTTTAGTACCTAATAATTACAATTCATTAACAAAAAAAATGTAAGAAATCTGTAAATAAGTAAACAGTAAAACCAATTTTTTTGCACAAATGCGATTTTCTGGTTTTATTTTCAAAGAAGATAATATGGTAACTAGAGATAATTTATTATAAAATTACCGCGTGCCACACAAAAATTTATACTCTAATAATTATACCTATTAATTAATAAAAGTTTAATAATTTTTAATCATACAAACAACGTCATTTTTGTTTACTGGATATTCGTTTATTTTAAAACAAAAAAATTTAAATTAAACGTACACAACTCGAAATTGCTATAAGTTACACGTATTTTTTTTACATTATATTTTCATTTTCATTACTTTAGAACATTTCCGTCAATTGTCCTCACCACACCAGTCATTTAATGACAACCCTCTAAATTTTTTGTATTTATTAGGGTTTTCAAAATTAAAAAGTGGTGACACATCCATTCGTTTTAAGTTTGCTATGGGATAATGGGCCCAGGTGCTAATTTTTTAAAATGATTTAATATTCTCGATTAATATAAAACAAGTAAACAAAAACTATACTATGTTATTATACCTACAAATACAAAAGGCATATCTGTTTTTCCACACATACAAAGTGTGCGTTAAAAACAACTTTTATTGGTGTTATATTTTAAACAAATCGATTTTTAGGAAGTAATAAGTACAAAATATCAACATTTTTAACGTATCCCACTATATATGTATATAACACAAATTCCTTACCTTGCAAGATATCTTCACCCATATCCTCTCGTTCTGGACCTACCTGTTAAATAAGCAAATAAATAAATGAATAAACCAATCAAATCAATTCAATAATTTAATAAA
This sequence comes from Rhagium mordax, assembly GCA_963680705.1. Taxonomy (NCBI): domain Eukaryota; kingdom Metazoa; phylum Arthropoda; class Insecta; order Coleoptera; family Cerambycidae; genus Rhagium; species Rhagium mordax. Next base: position 48,456,385 of record OY796662.1, read on the forward strand.
GTTACCTTTTGTGCCATTTCCCTAAATCGCCTTTCCTCCGCTTTACTACGTACACTATTTTAAGTTCCTTCAATTTCACAACACTAAAAAACCACAGACACACATATCAGCCACATCACGATAATTACAGTTTCCATAGTATTTAAGATATTTAAAGTTAAACAGCAGAAATAAAAATACTTTGATACACACACGATTCACTACTACAATCGACAAACTGAAAAGAATTTTTACACGTAGGTACTGATAACTTTTTGCAGCCTACTGCTATATTTTGCGTAACAGCTAAGTTGTTTTTGTTTGAAATACACGATTTCTTATTTATGTAAAAACAATGAAATGAGGATTCAAGTGCAAGAGAACTTACATTTTAAATTATATCTGAGCACTTTGCAATGCCAATATATAATTAGCGCTTTTGGTTATAGGGTGATTCACGAGGAAAGGGACAAAATGTTATGGTAGATAGAGTTCACTTAGGTGAATTAGAAATGACTATTGAAAAAAGCCTGAGCCTTTTTTTTACTGATCTACAGGGTGATTTATGAGTTTTGCCCAATACTTCTTAAGGTAATATCTTTTAAACTAATCACTAGAGTCAGCTCGTATTGTGGGTATATAATATACTATTAATTGTCAATATACATGCATAAACAAAGACAGAAAATTCCAGGGCCGGCTCAACAAATTTTTATTTTTAGGGCTCCTATGAAAAAATTCACCCTGTGTACGTGATTTTTAAATTCTAATACTGAATTATGAAACTACATACACAAGTGATCGAAAACATGTATTTTGTTGTTTTGCCACACTTTAGGCGAATTTTAAATAAACGATCAATTTTCGCCAAAATCGAAGGTGTGCACATAATAAATTTATAAAATTACATTTTCCTCTCTTGTTTAAACTAAAATATTTGTTATACAAAATTTTGTGATTTCATGGTTGATTAATATAAAATAAATAATCAAAAATAAATAATTTCAACATCAGAATAAGTAATTTTTATTTCTGAGGTTTCTGTGAAAAATCAGTCTGTATACATTTTTCTCAAATTCTGATAATAAATTGTGGAACTACATTTAAAAATTAACGAAATTATTTATTTTTTATCACAATACATCAATAAACAGAACTCAGGCTCAGGCTTTTTTCAATAGTCATTTCTATTTCACCTAAGTCATGGGTGGCCAAACCGCGGCCCGCGGGCCGCATGCGGCCCGCCGGCTGTCAACTTGAGGCCCGCGGAGCCGGGTCATATGAGCAAAAATTTTAACTTTTATTCTACAATATTCTACATAAAACCACCAAAAGAACATTCAATCTTGCGAGTACCTACTTTTAAATTTATTAGTACAAAATATGTCATTCTCTCTATTATTATTATGTATTACCGGTGGTATTCAATTCTTTGTTTCAGTTAAAAAAAACCTACAATGGCGTCAACTAGTAAAGATGTTGGAGTTTAACATTTTTCAAATTTATAGGTACTAAAATCAATTTTATAATTTTATATGAATAAACCTGTATGAATATTTTTCTTGTTTGCTATGATTAACAAAAAAAATTTTGTGGTGTGGCCCGACTAGAAATCTTTTTTCAAAATTTGGCCCGGCCACTAAAAAGGTTGGCCACCCATGACCTAAGTGAACTCTATCTACCATAACATTTTTTCCCTTTCCTCGTGAATCACCCTGTATATTTATAAAAACTAGGTATTTAAAAGTATTTAGTCTCATTTAGCATTTTTAATGCGAAGCACAAAAATTAGGCAATGAAAATTTAAAAAAAAATAGGGGTTAATGTTTGGAATTACATAACCCAGCATATTCTGTGTAAAGCATAGTGTCAATATTTTATTTTTAAACTTCTTAAACTAAAGTTTAATTATTATATCTAAGAATATCCAAACACCGGACATTCAAGTATTTATCACATTAGGGCCATTTCAGATGAAATCATCAAATGGGGCGTGCTGCATGATTTTTAATTTTAATGAAAAAAATTGAGGACGATCTTTTAGGTATACCAACCCCTTTCGTTGCGTAATTTTACTATCAAGTTACTAGAGTGCCATTTTCAAGGGGAAAAAATTCGCGAAAAGTTTACAACTTGACCCTTGAAAAAGTCCTGTGGAAAAAAAAAAAAAAATTTTCAGAAAATTAGTCCCTGTGTTCGTTATTACAGACCAGTTATCTGTTGTTTTCACTTCCCTATGAGAAAACTATTTTCAAAGCTATAGAATTCTATAGAAGCCAATTAAACTATAGATTTCATTTTCCAAAACTACGACATTTAAAAAAAATCGTATCTCCTTGAATAATACACACCTTTTCATTATATAGGTTATGGTGGACCGTGAGTATGGTAATTTCTCTATACCTCTGTATTACGTTGGTTCTCAGCGCATACGATAAATGGGAAAACTCCCCTGTTATTGTAAGCTTCGCAACAAAGGAAACTCCAAACTGGCAAGTGCCTTTTCCTGCAGTCACAATTTGTCCTGAAACCAAAACGCTCCCAAAAATATTTAATTTCTCGCATTACCTTCAGATGAAGAAAGAAAACAAAATATTAAACCCAGAAGAGTAAGTAATACACATGTTAGTAAAATGTTTATACTGTTTTATATATTTTTCTTTCTCTTGCCTCTTTCAGTGACACCAAATTTAGCTATATGTCCCTAATTTGTAAATATCAGCACGATTTGAACTACTCGTCTATTGAAAATAAATTTGCCAAACAAGAAGTGTTTGAATTTTTCGACAAGGTATATTTAACGAGGAACAAAACAGACAATTTTGGTTAAATACGTTCATTTCAGGTACAACCAAATTTCTTCGACATGATTTCAGAATGCAAATATATGGGGATTAAAGAAAATTGCACGGATCTTTTCTTCCCAGTAATCACAGATGAAGGAGTTTGTTACACATTTAATTTGCTGGACAGAAGTCAACTATTTAGAGACAACGTGTAAGGATAACTTGAATGAATGAATAAGATTTTTACAGTCTCATTGCATGTTAACATCGCAAAAATTTACCCAAAGAAATTTATAGTCGTGGTCATAAAAGGTCACTAAAGAATTTAATTCACACATTTTACTGACTTCCTTGAATTATTTATATTCATAAATCAGGTCATAAACATTTCTTTCTTTTGGTACGACTATACCATCAACTAACTACAACATTAACTCGTTATATTTGACTTGAACACTTGTTACTGTTGTTAATAATGACAATGATAAGGAATTTAAATAGTTTTCCTCTCGTTATTTTAGGGTTCAGTTTAAGAATTATCACAAGGCTCCCTTATTATCCAACTGGACATTAGAGCAAGGCTATCCTCTATCGGATGGAACAATTACTTATCCAAGAAGGGCCCTCTTTGCTGGCGCTAATTTTGCACTGGAGGCTACACTTACCGTTTATGATGAGGATCTCGACTATTCATGTGGATCGTCAATACAGGGATTTAAGGTAATACTTCAATACTAGAAAGATATATTTATTAAAAAAGGTTCATTGAAACCAATTTAGAAACAAATTCGCTAAAAGAGACAAAATTTATAGGAAAAGCATTTTTTTGCACCGCTTTAAATAATTCTGTAGTACAGTTCCACATCCCGATTCATTAAGTATAGACCGGCGGCCGCAGATGCGAAATGTTTCATCAACCCAATATTTCGGTATAATTTTATGGGACCTTTACTGATCGATTTGTGGTAAGTTTCTGCATCGTAAATGGAAAAGGACGACAATTATTTTTGGTCGAGTCAAATGTTATCGTGGAAAAACCGAAAAAAATGCGACTTTTTAAGCGGTGCTTTTGCAGCCTTATATCTCAATACCTATAAAAGATATGAACTTGAATTTTGCACAGTTCTGTAGCCCGTTTAATTTACTTTAAAATGGTTACTTAGAAATTTGCGCGCTTTTATTATTTAAAACAACAAAAAAGATTTTCTACGATGACGGCAATATTTTGGGACAGTCCGTCATGTTTAACGGGCTTCCACTTCATTACTCGTAAAAGATATTAAAATTGAATGTACGTAGAAAACTTCCAAATTTTATGGGGATTATTTTTGCTCGATTATATACACCCTTAACTCTAATAATAAAACTTCCACAATCAATTTTCTGTCGCGATGTACCATTAGCGCGCTCTAGTTCTCGATCACCCTCCCGCGCCCACTCATGCCGCAGGTTCCCACACTTGAGGCACGGATTAACTTGAGACGGCTGTGATGTAGGTATAACCGATAATTCCACTTATATTACTTATATTACATATATATTTATGGTCAGCATTTACTTGATTTCTATTATTTTAATGGAATTATGAAACTTCAAATGATAACGAGTAAGTATACTGTTTTTTTTTTAAATTTATTTAATTTAATGTTATAAATGTATTCTGATAACTGTTCATCTTCTACCTCTGCAATATTTGTATTAGTACAATTCATTTTGCATTTATATTCAGAGATACAAAACATGCTTCCATTTTTACAAGCACTGCACTTATTATTGTTACAATTTTTCTCAGTACAAAACAAACAATTAATTATTGACGTAATATATTCAGGAATTGGGGCTTTCGTAGCAAATTTCGGGACCAAAATGTCATTTTTGCCGATCCACCCATAATTCTTTTGATTAAGTTTGTCAGGTGTACCATTATAACTCATTTCCAGAGCTATACTTGAAAATAAATAAATAAATAAATAAATAAAAACACTACATGTAATGACGACCCCCTTTATCCCAGAAGGCTCTAGAAGCGCCTTGTGCGGGAGGGGGCTACACATTTAAAGACAATTGACACACATCCAATATCCGTGTATAATGGAAAAATCCCTCTCACATTATTTTCCATTGCCACGACCGGGAATCGAACCCGGGACTTTTGGGTGAGAGGCAGGTACGCCACCATCTCGACCATCAGTCATATTTAAAAAAATAATTAAATAAATAAATTAAATAACACCTAGAAATTAAAGAACGTTACAAAAACATCTATAGGTAGGTACATATAGTGTAGAGTAGGTACCGATACCTTTGCACATGTAAATGAAATGAGTCTTCAGTAGGTAGGAGGAAGTTCTTTGGCAGACCTTTGTGTACCCTGTGTTAGCTTTATACTGATTTGGTTGAGGTCCTTACATTTGTTTTAGCGGTAAAGGGGAGAAACCAGCTCTACACTATATGTACCTACCTATAGATGTTTTTGTAACGTTCTTTAATTTCTAGGTGTTATTTAATTTATTTATTTAATTATTTTTTTTAATATGACTGATGGTAGAGATGGTGGCGTACCTGCCTCTCACCCAAAAGTCCCGGGTTCGATTCCCGGTCGTGGCAATGGAAAATAATGTGAGAGGGATTTTTCCATTATACACGGATATTGGATGTGTGTCAATTGTCTTTAAATGTGTAGCCCCCTCCCGCACAAGGCGCTTCTAGAGCCTTCTGGGATAAAGGGGGTCGTCATTACATGTAGTGTATTTATTTATTTATTTATTTATTTATTTTCAAGTATAGCTCTGGAAATGAGTTATAATGGTACACCTGACAAACTTAATCCAAAGAATTATGGGTGGATCGGCAAAAATGACATTTTGGTCCCGAAATTTGCTACGAAAGCCCCAATTCCTGAATATGTTACGTCAATAATTAGTTTGTTTTGTACTGAGAAAAATTGTAACAATAATAAGTGTGCTTATAAAAATTAAAACATGTTTTGTATCTCTGAATATAAATGCAAAATGAATTGTACTAATACAAATATTGCAGGTAGAAGATGAACAGTTATCAGAATACATTTATAACATTAAATTAAATAAATTTAAAAAAACTGTATACTTACATATCATTTAAAGTTTCATAATTCCATTAAAATAATAGAAATCAAGTAAATGCTGACCATAAATACATATGTAATATAAGTAATATAAGTGGAATTATCGGTTATACCTACATCACAGCCGTCTCAAGCCTCAAGTGTGGGAACCTGCGGCATGAGTGGGCGCGGGAGGGTGATCGAGAACTAGAGCGCGCTAATGGTACATCGCGACAGAAAATTGATTGTGGACGTTTTATTATTAGAGTTAAGGGTGTATATAATCGAGCAAAAATAATCCCCATAAAATTTGGAAGTTTTCTACGTACATTCAATTTTAATATCTTTTACAAGTAATGAAGTGGAGCCCGTTAAACATGACGGACTGTCCCAAAATATTGCCGTCATCGTAGAAAATCTTTTTTGTTGTTTTAAATAATAAAAACGCGCAAATTTCTAAGTAGCCATTTTAAAGTAAATTAAACGGGCTACAGAACTGTGCAAAATTCAAGTTCATATCTTTTATAGGTATTGAGATATAAGGCTGCAAAAGCACCGCTTAAAAAGTCGCATTTTTTTCGGTTTTTCCACGATAACATTTGACTCGACCAAAAATAATTGTCGTCCTTTTCCATTTACGATGCAGAAACTTACCACAAATCGATCAGTAAAGGTCCCATAAAATTATACCGAAATATTGGGTCACTCTTTAAAACTCAACGTTTTGGATGTTACGCCGACGGTCTAGTAATAATTCCAACATAACCCCACTTTCTCTTCTTGGGTTCCCGAGCTTACAAGAAACCCGATATATGAACAGCCATCATGTTGAAAGACGTACAAAATTCAATGACTTTGTCAAATGTTTACTCTCAACATGACATTTCAAAAATGCTTACTATTTTCACGACCTTTTTAGATTCAAATATCTCACCCTTCTCGAATGCCAAGGGTGAAGGAGCAACATTTTAGGATACCTCTCGACCAAGCCATTATAGCAGCTGTTGTCCCAGATATGACTACCACATCTGAGGCTGTGAAAAATTACAATCCAAGAAAAAGGAACTGTTACTTCCCAAGTGAGAGGCCGCTGAAATATTTTAAAGTTTACTCCCAACAGAACTGTCAAATAGAATGCAAAACCAATTACACGGTGAAAAAATGTGGATGTACCAATTTTTACATGCCCAGTGAGTGAGGTTTATTCGAGCTATATTATTTCTGTTTGACGTACCTTGTTTGTATTTCAGGGGACAACGATACTAAGATTTGCACTGGCGGGAAACTTGACTGTATTTATCAAAGTGAACGTAAGCGAATAAAATCAACAATTTTTAAACGCTTGACCAAAGCTTGTTTTAGAGATATTGCTGTTTTCTGGAATAGAAAAAAAATTGGAAATGATGCGTCAAGGAGCCAACGTTGAAAAAATAGACAAATGTGACTGTCTGCCAATTTGCACCTCGATGTATTATGTTGTAGAAAGTTCACAGTCAAATTGGGATTGGATGAGGCAATACAACTCGAAAGATGATACGTAAGTGAAGAACAGGAAATACAGGCTAAAATTAAAACATAGCTCTTTTGGAAATACGATTTCATCAGATTCGTTAAGTAAAGGACTCTGTATATAACCTTCTCTTAGTCTTTATTTTCTGTAAAAACAGGGTATTGGAAATGTTTTGATTTTCTATTTTATTTTATAAAATAAAACAAATGTATTCTCTTAAGAGCCAATTTTATAAACGTGGTTCGTTTAATTGTCAATAACTTTGTTAAAACAATTATCAACCGTTTTCTTACAAATATTTGGAAGACGTTAAAGGATGGTAAAAACATTGCAATCAGCAAGGTTGTGGTGCTCATATGAAGTTGGCCGAAAAATTATAACCTTGTGAAAACAATTAGCATCTCCATTCTTTTAATATTTGAATGGTGTTAAATCGATAAAATATTTTCAATATTTCTAAATTGTCTAAATTTAAATTGATTAATTTTACCACAATTGTTTTTATATTTTGGATTAGTCATATCTAAATTACTTAGTAAACGGTTTGTGTTTATTATTTCAGGAAGCACATGTCACATTTTCAAGTATTCTTCAAAGGGAACCAATTTATCACAATGGACCGAAACGAGCTGTTTGGCGCTACTGACTTTTTGGCCAATTTTGGAGGATTACTCGGGCTCTTTATTGGATTCTCGTTACTCTCCTTGATTGAATTAATTTACTATTGTACCCTTAGGATAATTTGTAATATTAAATTATTTGGAGCAAAAAACTGGTCGGGGAAAACAGATTAAAATGTAACATCACAGACCTGTTAATATATTTATAAATAAAATTTTATAAGCCACATGGTGCTTTATTTTTCTATAAACAAAGTATTCAAAGTTTGAAAATTTATATACCGAAATATCATTTGATCATCATGCACAATTGTACAGATTCTTGTTTTAACTAGATAGTTTTGTTCATTATAATTATTGGCAAATTAGGACACCTTTAAATTATATTAATAAAATGTGTTTATTATATGTTTATATATTCATTGTTTTTGTATCGAAGGCCGACATGATAAATGTCTATCTCAATTCCCATCACAAACAATGTGTGAAAAATGAGATCATTAATTAATTTTTCGTTGAAATAAAATTATATCCACCAATTTAATTCCCATGAAACAGGGTGTGAGTAATTGTAATCGCCGTTGTTTACTAAACGAGGGTATTTGTAATGAAAACATGCGTGCAAGCTATTGCAATTATTAATAGGCCGTACCTGAAAAATTGTTTTATCGAAAAATTTCGTATTAGAAATTATTATACGTTTACTTCCACAGCAGATAGGGCAACGTTGAGGCCAGTTTGACGTAAGTATTTTATTTTTTCTTGAAAATATTTTATTGTTGGAATAATTATTAGTAAATTTGTAAATAAATATCAAAGCAATGTTGTTTTTAAATTGAAATTAAAGCTTCTACGTCCAACGATTTTTTTAACTAAGTGTGGATAGTATTCCAAAATTACGTGTTTTAGATGCTTCATATTATTTTGAGTGTCCTTGTATAAATAGTGCTCATTGCAACATTTGCACATAACTTATAAATTCCTTTATTATTGAGATACTATCTTTTAAACATGATTCTATTAGGACTACTGTACTTTTTCTTAGAACCGTTGATTACCATAAGCCCACAGTGATCAAGTATTGATTTACTTTTAATTTGAAGTACTTCCGTATCTAGAAGGTACAAATAACATTCTAAAGTCAACTTCAAATAAATACCGCGACTACAATACGTAATTGGCGATGCCCAGTAAATTTGTCTTTAATATTTTACTATTTTAATATTGCTCAATCTTTTTCAGTATAAACAAAAAAATATGAAGCGGATGATAAGTAAAGACGATACTTTAACCGATGTTGAGCTTGCGAAAGCAAAAGAAATTGAAAATGAGGCTCTTAAGCCAAAAAGAAAATATCCAGGTTTTCGAAAAAATATGCTCGACTATCTTCAAGAATATACTGATTACACCGGCATACATGGGTTTAAATATATGGGGGAGCAAGACAGATCTATTTTTGAAAGGTGGGTATAGAAACAAACCCGCAATTTTTTACAAATAATCCAAAGATTTATGATGAATATATAGGAGCAACAAATTGCAACATAATGTACAGGGATATCCAACGAAAATGACCACCCCTAATAACTTCTTTATTTTTGATGCTATAAAAAAAATTTTTCTATAAAAGTTGTAGGGTTTATTGAAAGCATTTAGAAGTATTCAGAAAAATAAATGAAAGTCGTTTAAAGGAGATATGTTTTTAACTTGCATTTTTTCAAATGGAGCACCCCATTTTTTGCATTTTTGAAATCAAGGTACTTTTCTCATTTAACACTGACTAGAACATAATAAGTTCGAAACCGGTCTGTGACTGGTGAGGAAAAGACGAATAATATTGGCTATCAATTTTGGATTTCCAAGTGTAATCCAATGCAAGTCGGGGCTTTTGTCCGTTAAGTCGTTGTTACTTGGGTTTCTACTTATTATTTAGCATGTAGTTTAGTCCACCAGGGCGAGAGGTCGCCTGCTTTTGGTATTTGCTTTGCAAATCACTATCTGTCACAGAGACATCTTCGATGTCTTGACAGGTAGTAGCAACTGACCACCAGAAGGATGTTTCTATCTCTCACCACTACTAATTGACTATTGATATTTTTTAGGTTGTGGTGGCTAGTTTTATTCTGCATTTCTCTATACGTGTGTATCGATCTGATTATCAAGACATGGTACAAATGGGACACTTCTCCAGTTTTAGTAAGCTTTGCCAGAAGTCCAACTCCCGTTTGGCAAATACCTTTTCCTGCCGTAACGATTTGCTCCGAGACAAAAACCAGACAGACGCGATACAACTTCACTGACGCCTTTGATAGATACAGACGAGGTCAAAATCTGACAGATATAGAGTAAGTAGAAAAACTTTCGTTTTTGGGCAAACATAATTATATTAACATTTCCTGGCAATGAAATAAAATTGTAATGAGAAAAGGGTAGTGCATTAATTAGCTATAAAAGAACTCAGACTTTACAAACCACCAAATATAAAAAAAACATGATACCTGAATTGTTTTAATTTTCAGAATGAAACATTTTGCTGACAGTGCACTAATTTGTGATAATCATCTCTACAATGGTGGAAATCTGACTACTGGACTAGACACGATCGATTATTTAATGAGCGTAAGTATATTAAAATTTTTTACCAACAAAATAATTTTAATAGTTTAGCTTGCGATGTAACGAAGACAGGCATAAATTTATTTCGAAATTTAATTTTCTTTAAACTCGATCTCATTTTATACCATAATTAGGTAGACTTGTGTTCACCTTCAACAAATGTAAGAAAAAAATCATAGAATTAAGATCTGGTAATACAGGAGGCTGAAAATAAGGTTCTCCTTAATCCTCCAAACTAGTAAATAATACTATTGTTAAGGAAATCCATATTGACTAAATATTATGGCAAAAAAAGTTGCCAACCTGAACGGCGACAATAAATATTTAGTTTACGCCTACCGAAATCAGAGTGCGCATGAGAGCCCTGGAAAGAAGTTACACCTCTCGATGCCGGCGGACTAAATGACTGGCTACGCGACATTGGTGGAACCAAGCCACGCCTACGCCTCCCCACGACTCGGATCTCAATGGCACGCGTTATCTACCACGCAGCGTCATCGAAACGAATTCACACAAATCGAATCAACATAGCGCAGGCCAACAGATTTTCGTTGGTTTGTGAATAATACGAGTATAGGCGCTGAGTGAACGGTTTATTGCACAATATGTCCAACTGATACCTATATCTATAAAAGTACTATTTTACTGCATTAGAATAAACACGTTTTGCAAAATAATGGTGATAATTAAAAAGAGTTTTTAGATTGCTCCACAATTTGATGACGTATTTAGCAATTGCACATGGACTTTACAAAAAAAGAATTGCAGTAGTTTATTTTCGCCCATTCTTACCGAGGAAGGATTGTGCTTTACCTTCAATATGTTAGACAAATCCCAACTTCTCACGGAAAATGCGTAAGTAAATAACACTGACATAAAAACATTTTATACGAACTTTCAAATTAACCGAAATATATATTTTCTTTGTTTTGTTTATTAAAATAAATACAATCATTATTGTCTTATTACCATGTATATTTCAGTTGTTTTTACCGACTTTACAGATATTTGCACCATGAATATATGTCGCACGGAAAAATATCAGAGGAATGGAATTTAATGGACGGTTATCAAAAAACAGCAAAAAAAGACACATTTCCCAACAGAGCTATGTCTGCAGGTTCTTCAGCTGGCCTATTTTTAGAACTGAAGGCGTACGGGCCGGATTTGGATTACATTTGTAGAGGACCTGTTCAGGGATTTAAGGTAGAAATACAAAGTGATTGGAAATCTGTATTTTAAAATTATACAATTTTGTCTGATTTTACTACTGTTATGTTTTAAACAGTGCCCATTTTGTAACCTGGAAAAATTCTAAAACTTGTCAATTTTACTTTTTCACTGACTACACTTCAGCGGTAGTTCTTAGTTCTTAGTTTATCTTCATTACTCCTAACTTTGCTTTCAAGTCACACCTCGTTTGGAAGCCCATTTCCAGAGGGATACAATGCATTTTAATTTTCTATTTATTAAGATATTAAGTGATAAAAACATAAAAACTGATATACATTTTAAATTAAATGCTGTTCAATGTATTGGGTGTTCAACATTTCATTCTTGGCAAAATCCAGCGCATACATTGTATAATATTTCCGTTGAATTTTAGACATGAAACGTTTTTCTCGGAAACCTCTCAATAATTGTTAGAACCAATGACATCCTTGCATTTTCAACGTTAAACCAAGTTCAACTGAACAACCTTTAATAAACAAGACAAGGCACATGTGTTTATCATTCCCGCTTCTCAGTTTTCGTCCCAAACTTGAACATGGTATTATGTAAATAATTTGGCATACTGGGTTTCAGAATGGGCTAGCATGGTAGAGCTTAATGATAATAATTTCCAGATTCTACTGCATCACCCGGCAGAGATCCCCAGAGTAAGCAGGCAATATTTTCGATCTCCCCTCAATCACGAGGTAGTTGTTTCCATAAAACCAGATATGATGACAACATCCGAAGGCCTGAAGGGCTACGACCCACACAGACGCCAGTGCTTTTTCCCAAATGAGAGAGAGCTGTCGTATTTCCAGAATTACACACAACAAAACTGTCAAGTTGAATGTTTGACGAATTTCACTTTGCAGAGATGTGGGTGTGTCGCTTACCACATGCCTCGTAAGTTTATTTTTTTTGAAATCCAAGTTCTATGTCAATATTTAAGATTCCAAAAATATTTTTACTTTTACTTTATTCCATCATTTCTTTTGTCACAATCATGACCAGAAGACATGGAACGACATTATTGTAATTGAAGCAAGAAAATGTACAAAATGCGGTTGGACACTGCCAGAGGGCGATACTGTTCTTTCTCTGTTTCTTTACTGATACTACTGGTTTTAAATATTTAATACGTTTTTTTGAAATAACTTTAAAGCAATATTGTAATATATGTTTTATGGATACTATTAACAGAGTAAGAAGAAAAATTTAATGTCGCCCTCTGGCAGTGTCCAACCGCATTTTATACATTTTCTTTCTTCAATTACAACAATGTCGTTCCATGTCTTTATAGTTTACATTTGTCATTGGAATGATAATTAAATAGCTGCGGCTGGTTGTGTGGGTCTTTGATAGAAACCCATTAAAAGACAAGTCATTTAATGTCACTTCACGTAATCTAATTAATAGAATTAATAGACATTGCGTTGACATTTTGCAGTAGTATCAATTTCTTCGGCAAGTATACTGACCCGAATTTGAACTGAGCCACCCTTTATATAAACCAAATTTACAAAGCAAAACTTTTTCTTTTATTTATGGGTTGCAGAAATCTTTCAATTGTTTTAATCCTAAACTGCTTAGCTTTAAATATTTGAAAATATTTAAATTTGCTTCATATACAGCCCATACATACGAAGCTCTGGAAGGGACACCTAAAATAAAATTTTAAAATTCCGAGTTCTAACTCGGAATTTTAAAATTTCGACTTATAACTAGGAATTTTTTAAACAAAATTTTTACTTATAACTCGGAATTTTGAAATTTCGACTTATAACTCGGAGTTTGGTAATACAATTTTGAGTTATAACTCGGAACATTGAATAAAATTTCGAGTTATAACTCGGAATTTTGAATTTTCGACATATAACTCGGCATTTTTTAAACAAAATTTTGACTTATAACTTGGAATTTTAAAATTTCGACTTATATAACTCGCAATTTTTTAAATAAAATTTTGAGTTATAACTCGGAATTTTGAAATTTCGACTTATAAGTCGGAATTTTTTAAATAAAATTTTAAGGTATAACTCGGAATTTTGCAATAAAATTTTGAGTTATAACTCGGAATTTTGAAATTTCGACTTATAAGTCGGAATTTTTTAAATAAAATTTTAAGGTATAACTCGGAATTTTGCAATAAAATTTTGAGTTATAACTCGGAATTTTGAAATTTCGACATATAACTCTTTGTAATAAAATTTCGAGACACTAGAGTGAAAAAGTGAAAAAAAAACATGCTTACATATATCACCCTGTATGGGGTGCGTATGAAGCAAATTTAAATATTTTTAAACTGTTGTTTAAAGCTAGAGAGTTTAGAATTAAAACAATTGATAAATATCTGCAATCCATAATAAAATAAAAAAGTTACAGCTTTGTAAATTTGGTCTATATTTAGGGTGGCTCAGTTCAAATTCGGGTCAGTGTATTTAAAGGAACCAATTTATTCTAACAATTGGAGAAATACGTTCCAATATATTTTATAATGATTTTCAAACTTACTCATTAAAGAGAAATCAACAGATATTACCAAAACACTGCTCCAATTAAAAATTTCTGTTTCACTAATGAAAATATTTGAACTAATACTAACTGGAAATGAAATCCATAGAGGTAAATATTTAATAAAACGAACTGTAGTAAATGAATTTTATTAGTTACATTTAAGCTCTGTAAGGAGTTTTATGTCTTTTTAAGACGCTATTTAGAGAATACAGACAATTTATTTTTACTATTTTATTTTATTAATACTAACTGTTTTCTGTTGCTCAGTTTAATGAAAAATTAAAAAGATACGGGAATATTTCTATAAAAAAACTGTATATGTAAGTCTTTATCTGATTTCAGATAGGGAAGCAACTCCTATTTGTGGTTCCGGAAGCATCAAATGCATGTTTGATGCACAAAGTAAGTAATAACTCATTATCATTATCATTATTTGGCCACGGCGTAACTTCATCTGCGTAAACTATTCACCCCTCTCTAGTTCCTCAAGGATCAAACTTGGGTCAATTTTTCTTTTAGCAACACAAACATTGACTAGCAATATGTACAAAACTGAAGAATTAGAGATAAGTTGAAACCAGCACTGCGAATAACAAAGTTCTAATATATTTTTAAATCAAATCGTGATCATTCAGGAAAATTTAGTTGACTTTAATGTTGTAATTCGTACACATAAACACGTGACTGATTATTATTGCTTTTCGTACCCACAAGAGTGATACTACCAAATGCATAATTTTTTGTATCTTTTTTTTAGCTAAATTATTAGAACGAGATGTAGAATCCGGTATATCTAGTGCTAAATCTGAAGGTGAAAATTCAAAAGATGCTGGGTGCGATTGTTTACCAGCTTGCACTTCCCTAACTTACAACGCTGAAACTACCCAGGCTGAATACAACTGGAAGAAAATGTTCGAAGCTACGAGAAGAAACCTAAGCGAATATCCAGGGTAAATAATTTTCACATTAATGTTAAACTAGATAGATAAAGGTAAATCCATATGTGTGCATAGAAAGTGAATAAAAGAATCATAAGCTACATATTTAAAAATATATTATCGTCACGTTCTACCTCAGGACTTTAAAAAGAAGTAATTTTTTTTTACCTCTAAATTTTCATTTTTCGGGATAATGACGATGTGTTAATCTCTATGTAGGCACTAGTTAATTACTAACATATGTTTTTAATTTCAGAATGCAATTCACAAGACTTAATTTATTCTTCAAGGAACAACAATTCATAAACTCCGAAAGAAATGAATTATTCGGACAGACCGACTTTCTGGCCAACTGCGGTGGTATTCTTGGATTATTCACAGGATTCTCGTTTCTATCTATAGTAGAAATAGTTTACTTCTTATCTTTGAGATTGATGTGCAACGTTAAAATGTTTGGGAGACACTACTGGTCAGGATCGAGTCGATTGATGCATAATGATGCATATGTGCATAATAAATAGAGAAAAAGGTTAATTTTTGGTGAAGTAGGTATTGCTTGAGTTCTTATTTTTTAGAAACACATGTACTAGCAAGTAGCCAACGCAATGTGGGCAATATCAATGACCTACAAGACATGTATGAAATGTGGGTGGTTACCAAAGGGATCTTTCCTCACTGATACTACTGATTGAAGTATTTGATACATTTGTAGGAATAGCTTTAACATTATCTAGTACATAGATAATGAAAAATTTTGTTCACCTCTTGGTAGTGACCACTCATATTTTAGACAGTTTCTGGCTGCAAATTCAAAAATCCACGCCATCTATCGCTATTATGTGTCGTTGATAATATTTAGAATTTTATGTCTAAATTAATTTTTAATTTTTAAGTGGCAGTTTTTAATGACAAATATTATTTTAATAGAACGCTCTTAACACGTTCTGGTCCACCATTTGTAAAGTATGATTTGTCAAAAATATTTCTGCTTTGTAGTTCATATGTTTACCATTTTTTTCATATTACAAGGCATAGAGATGTATTTGACAACTATTTATTATTATTTATTATATACATAAAGTAAAGAAATATAAAATTATCTATAAGGTCAACCTTAGTTGAAGATATTTTTTTTCTAATTCAATAAAGAAAACTCTGACTTTTGTGCATTCATTTCGGTACTACTATTCCCAATTAGTGCTGAAAAGTGAAACAAATTAATGAAAATATATAAATGTTTTAACAAAATTAGAACATTTCGTAAACCAGCATGCTGGGACTAATTATTATTGGGTTCATTTATTTGTAAAGCTATTCGAATTATAAAATTTTCTAAATAATTTCTATACATCTAGAAAATATTATGAAAAATCAAATTTTCGATAGTTCCTTGCTTTAAGATGTTTCTGGACATGTCTCTAGACTGTATCTATTTTATTTATTTAACACTATTTTTCAGTACCTCTTTATTAAATTTAAGATGCAACAGACATGTTTCTTAAAATTCTCAGAAATGACTTCTAATAGATCTATGGAATGGGGTTGATTTAAAAGTAGAACTACATAGGGTACTCGTTTGTGATCATCGAGTCCCAAGTGTTACATTTGGGACTTGCATAGAAGACAATTATCTATTTGGAAGTTGACACTAATTTGATATTTTTTGTTTTTGTCATATTAGGTTAGATGTGGGATTTACTCGACATTTTTTACAATTCTCGTATCAAGTTGAATTAAGAGCCTATATTACACCGTGGTTAAATGCATGATCTTTTAAAGAGAAATTAAAAATAATCCTGCTGTAAATTAAGACGACGTCATTCAAGTCAACTGATTTTTATAAAAAAAAAATTTAACAAGTTTTGGAAGGATGTACTTCAGAACATACATAGAACCTAGACCTAGATCAATATTAGTAATATATATTTTAAGAAAAACCAAGTTTTGTCGCTAATAGAAATTATTGTAATAATTTATGTAGTCCAATACTAAAAAAAATATATCTGGAATATTTTGCATGGTGAATATAAATAATATTATGTTATTATAACTTCTTACATTTCTACAAAGGTATAGCTTATTTATACTTGATATACCGCGTACATGTTTTTAGTTCACCTGTATTAATATTTTAGACAATTGTTAGAATTATTCTATTTATTGGTATATATTCTAGTCTAGTCTAGTAAGTTAAATGTATTTAAAATGCCATCATTTTGTGTAGTGTTGTAGTATCAATAAAAAAACTGAATCATATTTTGTCTTCTTTATTTAATAATAAATAAATCAATGAACAAAATGGTAAAGGTAATTAACTGGTAACAATTTGCACTGCAAATAAAATGTAGGACGATCATCCTTTAATAAACTATATGATCGAATTTTCTCCAGCAGGTGAAATTTCCTGTTGAGAGGCAGTAACAGATATAAATATTGAATAAATATTCAAGGGAGACACACCTTGAATCATGCTGACATATATGATTTTTTACGATCCTTTTAATAGAAGCCTATTATTACAGAAAAAAAAGATCTCATAAAATAATTATTATAAAATTATACACCATCGTTAATAACAGTGACAGTAACAATAACATTCGCTTTACCTACTATGCGAAAGAAACGACATACTTTCTATCCTAAAGTATGACCAGAAAATACTACATTCAATGCTGGTGGTAAAAAACATATTTTTTTACAACCTACACAGTCCCACATTTTAATGTCAAACTTATGGCATTCCCTCTTGGCGGTATTATCTCCTGTTAATTGCTATTTATAACGACGTTTAATGTTATAACAATTCTGCTATCGAATAATCGAGTACACCTTTCTAAAGCTTTTAAAATGCAAATTGTTAGATAATAAATAAATTCATTATTTTTTTATCGAGACTGGTCAATGACATATTTGTGACAGATATGACATATGAAAAAAGTGTAAAATAAAAAATTGTAGATTTTACCGTGAACCATCTATTGGTGAATAGAAGTAAAACAAATTGACGCCAGAAAGTACAGAAAAAGACACAATTTAAATTTTTTTAAATGGAACATCCTGTACATTTTTGCATATTTTGAAAGATCGCGGTTTTTCTGATTCCAAAAATATATAATATCTTGTCATTTACTCTATCAGTTCTGGATATACAGGGTGAATCTTAGAGTGGCGGCCATATTTTTGGGGTTAATAGTACTAGTCGTCATGAACATGAATCCGAATTTTTTTTTTTTGTAGGTTGTAAAATGGCCGAGTTATGAATTTTTTTTTAAAATTCGCGATTCATGTATAATTCTTGTAATTCTGGCGCCGCTGGGCAAGCACTTGCTGCATTACGTGTGGCTGGTCGACAGTGTTGCCAAGTGTAGATGATATAAAACCAATCGATTACATTTTCACATTTCATTAATAATCCAGAGATACCCAATCACGAGAGAGAGAGATAAGGGTGCCTCGTGAAAATGAAAAATTAATTAATTCAATTGGATAAACAGGTTTATTGAAATACGCGCTTTAACTTAATGACACAAAATGAAAAAGATTTTAAAAACAGAATTAATAGGAATTTTACCACCCATCAGCTGTTAGAGTCGCTGAACTCTTTACAAACTATGACACTGACCTAGTTACCTACAAGCAGGTGCATTAACAAAAAAGAGCGATAAAAAAGGTTCTCCTGAAATGCAAAAGCCGCGTACGGCGAAGCGTGCCAGTTGTTTTTCTATGTTTTAGTTTTAGTGTTAGTGACCAGTCAGACAGCAGCTAGTGTGGTTTATTGTGATTATAAAATTAAATAGTTTAAGTTTTTAGTGAAATTTATAAAAGTGTAAGTTTTGTGTTTGTGTTTAATAATTGAGTGAGGTGTACCTTCTACGTGTGTGTAGTTTTATTTTAGTGGTGTTTTAGAGGCGACTTTTATCTGTGGGGGCACAAGTTTGGTGTACACGACTCCTGTCAACAACGTTGAAGAATTACGGGAAATAGTAGAAAACGCTGCGAATCACATAAGGCAGAATACGGACTTCAACAAAGTTAGAGATTCTATGATGCGGCGAGCTACAGCGTGTTTGGAAAATAACGGAGGACAGTTTCAACACCTGCTATGAGAAATGCCGATCCATTAAGATAAGTAAAGATTTATTGTTATTAGAAAAAATAATTTTCTGTTCATTTATTTAGTTTCTTGTTTGCTTTACTATTAAATTCCCCGTATTTTATTTCAATCATGAAGTTTGGCAACAACGCACTGTTCAAGACAGGCGTGTGCGTCTCAGTTATTAGACGTTACTCTCGCTAGCGCATTCCACTGGCGGGGTACCCAAATTCAAATAAAAAGGGTTTAAACAATATTCATTTTTCATAGCGTGTTAAAAAAAAATATTGTGGTTTTGTGTTCCCATAGTTGAACGGAGTCGCCTCCTGTAAATATGGCCGCCACTCTAAGATTCACCCTGTATTATGCAAAACAATACCGCATGAAACACAGGTTGCCATGAAAAAAATGACAAAATAGTTCTGAAAATTACTGACAGTTTAATTTCTGATGTTCGTTTGTTCTATTTCTTATCATGAAAATATGCCATTCACACTTTATTTTAAGTAGAGTAGGCTATGATATGCTTTTGTTAGGTTGTTTCAGGGTTGTCTATTACTGACAAAATATTGAAGTGTCAGATTTAATTGATTGTTACTGTTACTTTTGGCTGAATTGCCAAACTCTTTATTTATAACATTGAAGGTTGAAATCATAAAGATTTTTTAAAATCCTCGTCTTCTGGCGCCCAACGTTTTAATTCCGATACATTTGAAAATTTTGTATTTAGGAAAGATATGGAACGACTAATTTGGAAAAACCATTTAGAAAGTAGTAGTATTAAGTTAGATTTATTGTTTTCGGCTGCAAGAACTACATTAAAATTTAAACAAGAGAGGACCAGCCTATTTTTTATTTATATTATTTTAAAATCTATGGTTTACAAATATTAATTTGTTGGTGGGCGCAAAATTTTATGTGAAAAGGAACATGTCGTTGCAGCAAAAACATTTTTGAGGACATTTTTCCAACAAAATTCTAGTGAAAATGTTATATACGTGTATTTTGACAAAACACGACAACTATGAAAAATTTGAATTTGTGGTTATACATATTTGACTTTTCAACATAACCTCAGAATTTCAAGAAATGTGGTAATAAATCCTAAAAAAAAGAAAAGGAAGAGAAAAATAACCTCAATAATTAAAACTGTCGTTCATACCAACAGAATTCAGATTTTCCAAAGCCTACTTCAATTTAAATAAAGTGTGAATGGCATATATTTCTTATCAAAATCTACAACTTTTGTTTTTACATTTTTTTCATATTTCTTTAAATAGGTATATTCTATAGGTATGTGTCAAAATTGATGAATGACAAATAAATATTTTGTTTGAACTGAAGATAGTCCAAATATAGATTTATTATATATTTTTGAAATCAGGAAATTATAAGGATTTCGAAAATATAATAATATATAAGGTGTTCCATAGAAAAACCCTAAGCTCATAGAATTTCGCCATTTTGCGATTGTCATTTGTTTGTTTTATTGGCAGATTATTATAATTCATGAAAAATACTACAGCTTTTGTAAATAAAATTTTTCTGTATTTTTTCAAATAAACTTTGTACGGGAGTGGCTAATATAAGGAAAAACTTCCAGGTATGTACAGGGTTATCCAACGAAAAGGCCCACCCTTATATTTTCTTTATTTTTCGAGTTAGGAAAAAATGTTTCAAATAAAAGTTGTAGTGAATCAAATTAACTCATCTAAAACCCCTGCAAAGAATATACAGGGTGTTCCATAAAAACGGGAGAAACCTAACTTACATTTTTTTAAATGGAACACCCTATATTTTTTTACATTTTTCAAATCTGTGTTTTTTCGTGATTTCAAACATATATATACATATATATATATATATATATATATATATATATATATATATATATATATATATATATATATATATACATAGCCTACGGATGATACGAAGCCCGGTAAATATCACAGGCAAGTCGAAGCCCGGGTTGAGAGGTAGGGGATTGCAGTGAATATTGTACATTATTTTAAAATTTGTCAGTTAGTGTTTCAACAAAATAAAACCTGCGGATGTTAAGAAGCCCAGCGGTGTTGCCGTTAGAAATAGATATCTTGGAAGGTATGATAATAATACTTTATTAACATATCTAAAGCTCTACAACAATAATAATAAATAATTTTTCACAGTGTATTTTTTTCATTCAAGAGTGCCACATTTTTTTCCTGCATTCTATTTGTAAAGTGTGGAATGTTTTTATAGTCCCTTTTTAATACGTAATATATATTTCTTAGTGCATTTGAAATATTATAATTTGCTTCCTAGTTTTTCCTTAACGAAAAATAGAATACCTCTGCTTTCTTTGTTGAATAATCTATTGCATACCAGAAAAAATATTATTGTGAAAAATTCACACCTCGATAATTATGCATTTTTTACGCTCTACACAACTGCCTTCTCTTAGTTAATGAATATTTTTTCAGGAACAGGTTAGATTTGTATAAATTTTTTTTTAAACTTTTTCTTATATTATGGGCTGTGGCCTGTGGTACATTTTGTCATCCAACGTACAGGACTGCAACGTAAAACCCTAGATTTTCGTGTATTTTTGCTGGCGCCCCTGTTTAGTTAAGTGATTATTCGGGTTATTTAGTAGGATCCAGTTTAAATTTCTCGGGACACATGTAGAGTCAGTCAGGAATTGTCACTTTAAAGGAAAAAGGGATGAAGAGTTTCGTGTATTTTCGCTTGCGTCCCTGTTTAGTTAATGATTCGATTTAGTCGGATCCGGTTTAAAAACCTCGGGAACATATAGAGTCTGACAGGAATGATAGATGAAAGGAAAGAAGGTTCAGGGATGAAGGGTTTCGTGTATTTTCACTGTCTGGCGTCTCTGTTAAGTTAAGTGATGATTCGGGTTATTTAGTTGGATCCGGTTTAAATATCTCGGGAATCATGAATTGTCCCTTGGAAGGAGAGAAGGTTCAAGGATGAAGGGTGTCGCGCATTTTCGCTGGGGTTCCTGTTTAGTTAAGTGATGATTCGGGTTATTTAGTTGGTTCCGGTTTGAAGATCTCAAGAAACATGTGGAATGCGACAGGAATGTCCCCTGAAAGGAGAGAAGAGCTTTGTGTATTTTCACTGGCGTCCCTGTTTAGCTAATTGATGATTCGGGTTATTTAGTTGGATCCAATTTAAAGATCTCGGTAAACATGTAGAGTCCGACAAAAATGTCACTTGAGAGTCAAGAAGTTCAGGGATAAGGGTTTTGTTTATTTTCGCTGGCGTCCATGTTTAGTTAAGTGATAATTTGGGTTATTTAGTTAGATCCGATTAAAGATCTCGGGAACATGTAGAGTCCGACACAGCTGTTGGATGAAAGGAAAGTAGGTGTAGGGATGAAGGGTTTCGTGTGTTTTCTTTAGTGCCCATGTTTAGTTAAGTGATGTTTCAGGTTATTTAGTTAGATCCGGTTTAAATATCACGGGGAACATATGGAGTCTGGCAGGAATGTCACTTGAATGGAGAGAAGGTTCAAGGATGAAGGGTTATGTGTATTGTCGCTGGCGTCCATGTTTAGTTGAGTGTTAAATCGGGTTATTTAGTTCGTTCCGATTTGAAGATCCCGAGAAACATGTAAAGTACGACAGAAATGTCCCCCGAAAGGAGAGACGGTTCAAGGATGAAGGGTTTTGTGTATTTTCACTGGCATCCTGGTTTAGTTAAGCGATGATTCGGGTTATTTAGTTGGATACGGTTAAAGAGCTCAGGAAACATGTAGAGTCCGACAGAATTGTTGCATGAAAAGGGAGAAGGTTTAGGGATGAAGGGTTTTGCGTAATTTTGTCGGCGCCCCTGTTTAATTAAGTGATAATTCAATTTATTTAGTTGGATACGGTTTAAATATGTAGAGATGTAGAGTCCGACAGAATTGTTGCACAAAAGGAAAGAGGATTTAGAAATGAAGTGTTTCGTGTACTTTCACTGGCGTCCCTGTTTATTTAAGTGATGATTCGGATGATTTTGTTGGATCAGGATTAAAGGTCTCTGGTAACATGTAGTGTCTGACAGGAATGTCTCTTGATAGGAGAGTGGATTCAAGGATAACGGGTTGATTTCGCTGGCGTCCGTGTTTAGTTAAGTGATATTTCGGGTTATTTAGTTAGATCGAGTTTAAAGATCTCGGGAAACATGTAGAGTCCGACAGGAATGTCACTTGAAAGGAGAGGAGGTTCAATGATGGAAGGTTTCGTGTATTTTCACTGGCGTCACTGTTTGGTTAAATAATGAATCGGGATATTTAGTTGGATCCAGTTTGAAGATCTCGGGAAACATGTAGAGTCCGACAGGAATGTCACATGAAGAGAAAGGAGAATCAAGAATGAAGGGTTTCGTGTATTTCCGCTAGCGTCCGACAGGATTGTCATTTGAAAGCAGATAAGTTTCAAGGAGGAAGGGTTCCGTGTATTTTCGCTGTCGTCCCTGTTTAGTTAAGTGATGATTCGATTTGGTTGGATCCGGTTTAAAGACCTCGGGAACATATAGAGTCCGACAGGAATGCCGCTTGAAAGGAAAGAAGGTTCAGGGATGAATGGTTTCGTGTATTTTCTCTGTCCGGCGTCTCTGTTAAGTTAATCATGTAGAGTTCGACAGAATTGTCCATTCAAAGGAGAGAAGGTTCAAGTATGAAGGGTTTTGTGTATTTTCTCTGGCGTCCCTGTTTAGTTAAGTGTTGTTTCGAATTATTTTGTTGGGTCTAAATTAAAGATCTCAGAAAACATGTAGAGGGATTATCACTTGAAAGGAGATGAATTTCAGGGATGGAGAGTGTCCTGTATTCGCTGGTCCCCGTTTAGTTAAGTGATGTTTCGAGTTATTTAGTTGGATCCGGTTTAAAGATCTCGGAAACATATAGAATCCGACAGGAATGCCACTTGAAAGGATAGAAGGTTCAGGGATGAAAAGTTTCGTATATTTTCGCTGGCTGGCGTCTCTGTTAAGCTAAGTGATGATTCGGGTTATTTAGTTGGATACAGTTTAAATATCTCGGGAATCATGTAGAGTCCGACTGGAATGCCACTTGAAAGGAAATAAATTTCAGGGATGAAGAATTTCGTGTATTTTCGCGGGCGTCCCTGTTTAGTTAAGCGATGATTCGGGTTACTTAGTTGGATCCGGTTTAAAGATCTCTGGAACATATAGAGTCCGACAGGGATATCACTTGAAAAGAAAGAAAGTTCAGGGATAAAGGGTTTCGTGTATTCTCGCTGGCGTGTCTGTTAAGTTAAGCGATGATTCGGGTTATTTAGTTGGATCCAGTTTAAATATCTCGGAAAGCATGCGTAGAGTCCGACGGAATTGTTACATGAGAGGAAATAAGGTTCAGGGATGAGAGGTGTCTCGTATTTTTATTGGCTTTGCCGTTTCGTTAAACGATTCATGTTATTTAGTTGTATCTGGTTTAAAGTTTTAAAATTTTTTTGACAGTTGTCAAAAAACTGTCAAAGTGACGTTTAAATGTCAAAGGGAGAGAGGGGCGCCATCTACGAACCGAGAACGGTTTCGGGGCGCCGAGGACGTCCGGATCCCGAAACTGCGATCGGTTCCGTCCTGGGGCTGATAATAAGGAAACGTCAATTTCGGACCGTAACCTAAAAGTTTTATCGCAACGCACTGTAGATTTCGAGATAACCTAAAAGCGGCGCTTTGACATTGACGTTGTAATTTTTAAGTATTGTCAAGACCTGCGCGCGCATCTGGCGGCCATTGGTCTCGTATCTCTTTTTAATTTCTCAAATTTTACAAACCTCTCCGACACGGTGCTACCAAACGGCTAATAACTTTTCTTAATACTCAAAGGATCGCAACGAAACATCGACGTTGGGATTTTCCCGATATGATTCCGCCTACGAAAAGCCAATCTCCCCCGTGAAAAAAGCCTTTGCGGGCGCAAAGTACACGAAAAACCGCTCCCGAATTAGACGGACATAGCCTTATCACATTTTAATATTTATAGATATAAAAGATAGATAAAAAGAATAGAATATAGAATAGAATAGATAATAATAATAATAATAATTGTAACTAGTCAATAATCACATAATCAAAAATTAAGAACTGAATATAAGTCTAGGTACTAACAGAATAAAATTACCAGATCTGCTAAAAGCTGAATCAGATTCATGATCAGTTAATAATGGTAGTTAATGCATCCGGAATTATTTTCTTTTTTATTTTCCGTTTACCTTGCCTGTCTCCTCTTCAGTAGTATATAAAGAATACTTAATATTTTTATATCATTTTAATTCCATTATCAATTTCTTTGTGCAATTTATTTATATTGAATCTGTTATTGACGATATATATTTTAATAATTTAATTGAGAATTAATGTATCTTGTTAATTTTTTTTTTAATAGCAACTACATAACAAATGTAAATTATTGTTAATTAGAGTTTTATTCAATAAATATTTATTTTAGATATTTGATTATATTATGGTCACCAATTAAAAAACGAAGTCCACAAGAAGATGTACATATTCTTTCGCTATTTGTAGCTCATCAGGTAGACGATTAATCTCGAAAAACAAAATGATTTACTTGAACTTACATTTTACAATTAATAAACTGTCATGTAACCATAAAAAACAAATTTCTATAATTAATGCCGCCTACATTTTCATGCTTTCTTATAAAATACTCTTCCTCTCTTTATTCGAGACTTGTTGTATAAACAACCTTATTCAAGCCTTATATTGGCCCAATAATAACAAAATTATCTAATATATTTATTGATGTTCCATTTCTGAACATGCAAATATAAATTATGTTGAATTCAAAAAAAATCGTTGAAAACAATTTAGAACGTTATTATTGTCGAACAATGCAAAAACAAAATACTCTGCAGGACTATAATAATATGTCACATACAGCATTGAATTATATTGCAGAATCCATTTAAATGTTTTACGTTTTGCTTTAAATGTAATGGATTCTGCAATAAAAGTCAGTTACCCCCCAAAAATATTTGAAACCACTTTTGAGTGGTTTCAAATATTTTTTGGAGTTTTGGGGTTATACTCCAAGATAGATTTGCGAGTGTTTGACTCTAAATAAAAAAACCGATATTCCAAAATGGCGTCTGGTCGCCATATTGGATATTTCTCTAATGTCGGATCGAGGTGTGTGACACCTTAAATTAAAGATCTAATCTTAACTTGCCCAAATTTCGAGTTAATGCGATGACAATAAAATGCTCGATTATTAATCCCAGTAAGCATTTGAATTGAATATAATGTAAAATGATGTTTGAAATGCAATTTTTTACTATTTATTAAGAATTTTTATATTTAAACAAATATTATTATCTTATTAATTAGATATAATAATTAGTACGTTTATTTACTTTAGCAAAAATACTCGAAGTGAGTTCCATTTTGTTCACAACAGCAAACCCGTTTTATAAATTTTTCGCGCACACTTCTGAGCCTTATGCTACTTCTAGATGTGTTAAAGACAGCTCTATGGTAATTTCTTTTCTTCAATTATTCGTCAAATATCAAAGCGGCTTCGATTTATCATTTAAAATTCGCGGCATGATTATTATAAGTCACTTTATGTAGGTAGAGAAAGTATGTAATAATGGGTAAATAATAACTGTCAAATTTATTTCCACATTTTCAAGGCACATCATTATTATTTTCCTTTTACAGGATGAGCTTTAGTGATATAGATTGTCCTGTAAATTAATGTATTTATTCATTTGACTCCTCTTAGTCACTAAAATTTGCAAAAGTCTTAACTATATAATGAAAAAATGTATTTCAAACATTATTTTACTTGTCTTATTGACAAACTTTCATTATTTTCAATTCAAATGCTTACTGGGATTAACAATCGGGTATTATTGAGTCAAAAAACCAGGTAAAGAAACTAGTGCCCTGTGTAAACATTCAATTTGTTGTAATGCTGCCATTTTGTTATACATCATCGGATTACCTAAGGCAAGTTACTATGGACGAATATACCTTTAATTTAAGGTATCACACACCTCGGCTCGACAGTAGAGAAATATTCAATATGGAGACCAGACGCCATTTTGGAATATCAATTTTTTTATTTAGAGTCAAACAGTCGCAAATTTATCTTATCTCCAAAAAATATTTGAAATCATTCAAAAGTTAGTAGAGGGGTAACTGACATTTGTGCCTTACTATACATTAGTCATCTAGGTCCACATAAACAAATTAATAACTTACAATATTACTCTGTAAAACGCATAAGATGTATAATTCTAAAAGAGTTTAATAAAAGTAACTGTTAATTTAAATAATTATATATTATCAGCTACCTATTTCTAAATTTAGTCAATATCTTACTGAAATATGTAATTAAAAACTATTGAATCTCATAAAAATCAATAAATTAGGTATTGTACCATTTACATTAATTACAACAGAATTAGAGAAACAAATTTATAGTACCTAACACATTTTTTTCAAATTAATAATAATTCACTTATTTATGTAACTGCAATTAAATTAAAATTAAGGCAAGAAATATTAAATTCCATTTAAATTAACATACCCTTTGTCAATAGCAGATTTGATTGAAACAAATTCTATAAAGGAATTAATAAATAATATTCATGTGTATTAAAATCGAAATACAGATTAAATCAAGTACCTACTTGATTTAATCTTAGGTACCTAACCTAAGCCAAGTAAAAATCGAACCTATCTTTTTAATTTTCTATGGTATAAAAGTGTTCAATTAGTGATTAGGGAAGCTAAACTGCGTAGTTGCCAAAATTAAGGGCTTCCTATGCACGGCGAAACATAGCGGGCTTCCTATCATCCGTGAAACTCAGACAGTGTATATACAGAGAGCGTGGCGGCCCTCTGGTGGCAATCACACTGAACTAAAGGTGTATATATTGAGATATAATACCGACTTAGGAAGCCCGGCTGATTTTTTGAAACAACTACAGATGGAGTCACCTACCCCTGATAGACTTATATACGCAATAATTTTTAGGAAGCCCGATTCGGGCTTCGTAAATTTGCCGCGGGCTTCGTAACATCCGTGAAGTATAGCGTTTCGGGCTTGGTAATGCCGGATTACATGTGTATATATATATATATATATATATATATATATATATATATATATAAATTTTAGTTCAAGATGGGGTGGAACACTTTTTAAAAACAATTTCGAAGTCTAGTACACAAAATGCGTTTATTCAATATAGCTACAAATGCGACTATTTTACTCAAGACACAAGTTTAATCTACGTATAAAATGTTATAATTATGAAAACAATAGGAATGCCAGCGCAGCAGTAATGCACGCGTACGATATAATGCTGACCAACAAGATTAACTACATATATTTATCTAAAGAGAATGACTGATAGAAATGATATCATTATAGTACCATATGAGAATATAATTACTCCCCTCTAAGAGGAAAACAAAGGGTTAATTTTTTCTTTGTTTTCTAATATGATTTCATTTTGTTCAGTCATTGGAATTTTATTATTTTCATTTTTATGTCTAATTAGCATCTGAACTATTTGCTTTTTATTTTTCAAGCAATATCTATATATTAATAAAATACAAAGAATAATTACAATAGTTATTACAATGTAAAGTAACACATTATTAAAGTCTGTTTTTAACGTAACACTCTCTAAGTCCTGGATATGGGTTGATTTGGCAGACTTATAAACGTCTGTAAGTCTGTCCGTGTGTATTTCTCGTAGCACTAATGGTGAGTCACGTGATGAAAGTTGCACAGCTGTTTTTATAGGCAGGAGATTTATGAATGTTGAGTCAATGATCACATCTTTATTTTGAAATGAATAATTAGATATTATAATTTGGCAATTTTCGGGAATTTTAATAAGATAAGGTTCGTTGATTTCCACATATTCCTGGTGTGGGCATAGTTTCGTTATTTTTTCTTCTTTTGCAGGGACGATAATTATGTTGGCGTCGTCAACTGGTTCTATAAGTGTTTTATATATAGAATTTACCATAATAGTATGACAATTGTGGAGTTGATTCCCTCTTAGAAGTTGTGGAATACAGCTTGGAAGTTTATTTGGAGTTTTCTCAAAATAAATGCAGTAATTTTCTACGATGCTACATGCTTCTCGTAAGAAATAGTGGTCTTCATTGTCTATTATAATATAGGGTTCAGGTGGAATTAGGATTTCGCCTTTGTGGGGAATAGGGAATAGTTCATAATAGTCGAATAGATTTTCATCGACTATTGGTATGTGAAAATTAAATAAAAGTTTATTTTTGACATAAAGAACTTCTATTTTAATTATTTCTAAATATGATTGTTTATATTTAAAATTTATTATACCCTTGGGATATATTAATTTCATTGACTCTAGAATATTATCTAATTCGATTAGGGATAGAATATTATTATTTACAATGTTTAATTTAGCAAATAGTACACTATTTTCTAAAGTGTCCAAGATTTCGATCATGTTCTGGCAATCTATAATCATTATGTTTATCCAATTTTGCAATTTCAAAAATGAAGTGTTTTTATCGGTTTTTATTTGTAGTACTTTAATTTCTGCATACACTTGATTTTGATTATCTATTATTTTGTCCATTACGTTAGTTGTTTCATTCATAAATTGCTTTGTGATGGTTAGCATATTTTTCAAGTCATGATGTAATTTTTGTTGATTATTGTCTATTGTTTTAATCGCGTTGTCGTATTTTTTTTCGTCATCAGAATCGAGAAGTCCAAAAGCCCACTTTGCGCTTTACCTATTATATTTAACAGTCCACGTTTCTGTCTATTTGCTGGTTTTAAATTTATATATTTATTCATTGCCTTTTTGTGCAAGTATTTTAAGTGATTAAATATTTCTAGTAAAGAGGGTGATAATTCATCTTTTTCGATAATATTTTGTATAAGTTCTATATTAGTTTTTATTGCTTTTAATGGGTCCTCAAATTTTTGCACATCTACATATTTTACATATGTGTGTTTTTGTTTAACTAGTTTAGCTTTACTGACTAGGAAAGGTAATAAGGGGTTATTTATCGGTATTAGGGTTATCTGTGCTCCTGCTATGTGAAGAAATATTAATGTCCATGTTGTCAGCAACATCTGCAACAACATTTTTTTATTTAGTTATTTTTCTGGGTGGTTTAATTATTTTTTTATGATAATTTCCGCGTGACGTTTCAACTTTATTGTCTAAATCCGTTTTTAGTTCTATAGGTAGATAGCGTGGTTTATGTTTAGCAGAACTGATAGTTATTTTTTTATAAATTTGTTCACCTTCCCGTGGTGTATAGTCTACGTTTTCTTTTCGAATTTCTTTTTCAGTTAAGTGTCTTCTAGCTCTCTCGTTATTTTCGTTTACTAATTTATTTATTAACTTATAATGAGTTGCTTGTTTATTTAAATAATCATTTATTATACAGTGATCAGTTAATTCATAATTTGTTTTAATACTTAAATTTCCTTTGACAATTTGGAATGGTGTGTATTTCGTTACGGAATGAATAGAGTTATTGTACACTAATAAACTTTGACTCATTATCATTTCTGAGGTACTTTTGTACGGGCTTTCGTTTTTTAATAAGCGATATTTTTCTATAATAGTAGAGTGGAAACGTTCAATAGGAGAATTACTATTAGGGTTATTGGCTGTAATGTAATGTATGTTTATACAATGTATTTTTGCAAATTTTTCTAGTAGTAAGTTTTTAAATTCTGTACCCCTGTCACATGTTATTTTCATGGGTACACCGAAGTGCGACATAAACTTGAGTAATCCTTCGATTACACCTTGAGCATTTTGATTTATTGCGTATGCTTGTGCAAAACGACTAAAACTATCTATAATTGTTAAGAATTTTGTGTTATCTATTGAAAAAGTATCGATATAAATATGATCAAAAGGTTTTTCTCCTATTGGTGTATTTTGTAATACGATTTGATTTGGTTTTCTTTCATATTTACAAATTTGACAATTTTCACATGTATTTATAAAATTTCTTACATCATTAATTAAATTTGGCCAATAGTAGTTTTTTCGTATGTCTTTTAAAGTTTCTGTAATGCCTGAATGTCCTGTTTTGTTAATGTGATGTTTCTTTAGGGTTTCTTGAATATCAGATTCTTTTGTTAATTCTGTGAGGAAACCTGTGGCTTGTATTAATTTAAAACTTTTGCTATTAAAATATTTTTGTAAGATAGGTATAAACAAATTTTTGTAATTTATGTCAATTAAAATACCATATAACGATTGTGGTTTAATTTTTTCTTTAAAAGTTTTAATTATTTCTTGCTCTAATTTATGTGTATCTCTGCACGGGAAAACTATTGAGAGTCTGGTTTTTGTGCCAAAAGGTCTTTCTATTTTTATATTTGTATTGAGAATATCGTCGCTCATTGTTACGATTATTTGATTATGGAAAGTGTTTATAGCACGATCTGATATAGGAATATCTAAAATAGGGTTTTCTATAGCAGAATGTAAAGTATCGTTACTTGATGATGGTTTTTCAAATACAGGGGGCACGATAGTTAAATCTGAAATAATATTAATTTTGCTAGTTGAAGGTTGGGGGTCGATTATGTTGACGAGAGGTTCAATAGGATTTTGGTCGAGTTGTATTAGGTCTTCCAGTGTTAGGAAATCGTTTTCAACACGGTTTTCGTCGTTATCAGGATTACCTATGATAGATTCATTTTCTAACGGGTGAATTTCAATGCGTGAAAGTGCGTCCGCGACTTTGTTGTCTTTTCCTTTTCTGTATTCGATGTCATAGTCGTATTCAAGAAGTTTTAACCTCCAGCGCATGAGTCTAGAATTTGGTTCTTTTAGGCTATTAACCCATTGTAAAGGTTTGTGGTCTGTTATGATTTTAAACTTTCTACCAAAAAGGTATGGTCGAAAGTATTTTGTAAAGTTAACTACGCTGAGTAGTTCTTTCTCTATTGTCGAGTAATTTTTCTCTGCGTCATTTAGGGTTCGGCTTGCAAATGCAACCGGTTTTTCTAAACCGTTTATTTTTTGAGATAATACTGAGCCTATTGCAAAATTACTAGCGTCTGTGGTAAGTATGAAGGGTTGCGTGAAATCAGGATATTGCAATAAGGGTTCGTTACTAAGAAGTGTTTTACAAAGTTCAAAAGCGTCAATAAATTTTTTATCATGAATTATTTTTACATTTTTCTTTAGACACGAAGTTAGTGGTTTAGTAATTTTTGCGAAATCTTTAAAAAATTTCCTATAAAATCCTAACATACCTAAAAATGATTTTATGTCACGACTAGTTTTTGGAATTGGAAATTCTTGAATTGCTTTAATTTTCTTCGGATTCGGTTTTATGCCATCTGGAGTTATAATATGACCTAAAAATTCAACATTTTGTCTTAAAAATTCTGATTTGTCAAGTTGTATGCGTAATTTAGCATCACGTAATTTTTTGAAAACTAATTTTAAATTTGCAATATGTTCTTGAAGAGAGGTACTGAAAATTATAATATCATCCATGTATACGAGGCAAACTTTATTTTGTAAGTCGCGTAATACATGATCCATGACTCTTTGAAAAGTCGCTGGTGCGTTTTTGAGTCCGAATGGCATACGGAGGCATTCATAATGGCCGTTTTCGACGTTGAATGCCGTTTTTTCAATTGAATTTTGATTCATTTCAATTTGGTGAAAACCACTGGCTAAATCAAGGGTAGAAAAATAGTTACATTTACCTAGTTTATCGAGGATATCGTCGATGTTTGGTATAGGGTATCGGTCGTTAATTGTTTTTTCATTTATTTTCCTATAATCTACGACAATACGCCATTTCTTTTTTCCACTAGCGTCAGCCTTCTTCGGAACTATCCAAATTGGACTTGACCACGGGCTTTGACTGTGTCTAATTATACCGTCGTCTAACATTTTATTTATTTGTTTATTTACCTCTTCTTTGTGACAGAAGGGAAATCGATAGGTTTTCGTGTGTAACGGAATTTCGTCCGTCGTTTTTATCTCGTGTTTAATTTTGTTTGTGAATGTCAGTTTGTTGTCATTGTTGTGAAATAAGTCAGAAAATTCAGAGATTACATTTAAAATTGCATGTCTCTCTTCGTCATTCATATGATCGGTCCTAATTTGATTTAGGGTATCAATTTTGTTGTCTTTATACTTGGGAATGAATGTTTCAAAATTAAAAATTTCTACTTCGTCCGTTTGAAGTTTTGTAGCATGAAAAGGTTCAAAAAATGTATAACATATAGTATGATTGCTCGTGTTTTGAATTTCAAAAATGGCTTTAAAATTATCAGCTAGGGCAGCTGTTTCTGGAATCCAGATTTCTTTATATTTAACATCGGGTATAATTATATCACCTTCCTCTATATCTACAGGAAACCTTTGTTGTAAACTTGAAAATGGTGGAATTTCAATAGTAAATTGGTTTTGTGTACTCTCATGTCTATAATTGAACGGTATTTGAATTTGATTTCGATTATATAAAATTTGGTTTTGAAAATCCATGGTGAGTTCTAATTTTCTAAGTTCTTCTAAACCTATTATTCCGTCAAAATAGTCAGAGAATGGAAATAGTGTGAATTCAATATCTTTTATTATTTGAAATTCAGGAAAAGCTGGAATTTTTATTTTACCAAGAACTTTTTTATCACCAAGAGGTGTTTTTAAAACCGAAGGACTTTTTACTATATATTCAGGATAGAAATGTTCGGCTACTATAGGTCTAATCATGTTAATGTTACATCCAGTATCTATTAAAAGTTTTAATTTAGGGTTTTTTATTTCTATAAATGGAAGTGCGTTTACGTAAGCGTTAAATGCTATGTCTGATGCTGTGGTTCTGGACTTTTGATAAAATTTTGTTCAATTTCTTTATCATCTGGGGTATTTGATAGGAATTCTAAGAATTCGTCAGTATAATATTCCGGGTATTCATTTGGTGGGTTATCGTTAAAAAACTGTTGTTCCGCCGGGTCAGAAATCTCGAACGATTCACTAACAGACTCGTGATATAAATCATTTTCAACATTATGCAATTCTTCTGCAATATAATTTAATTTTTGTGTGGGTTTAAACCATGGGAAGTTATTTTTTATTTGTGAATGTGACATTGGTTTTTGAAAATTTTGATTTAAATTTTGATTATTTTGTACTGATGGTATTCTACTTTGTACAGACATTGGTGTTGGATTATTTCTTGGAATAAAGTTGTTATTTGGTTTAAAAACATTTACTCTATTAAAATTATTAGGTTTTCCAAATACTTGTTGGTTTGTCGCGAATCTATGTGCGGGTAGATTTCTAGGTTGTACATTAATAGGTTGACTTGGAAATTGTGTTCTTTGGAAATTTTGATTTCGGGTGAAATTCTGTTGTCCCTGTGAATTTTGAGAATTTGAAAAATTTTGATATCTCCGTTTTTGCATACGATTATCGTATTCAATTTCAGATTCTTCGTTAGCTACAATTTGCAACGCCGTTTCTAATGTTTCAGGATTTTTACATTTCACAATTATGCGAATATCTTTACTTAAATTATTAATAAAGGTGGTTAATGCTAACTGTTCATAATTAACAATTTTTATTTGCTTAACTGCGGCTGGATCGCCTGCTTCATTTAATTTTGCAACAAGTAAACTACGTAATAACTGTAATCTAGTTCCGAATTCTGCAAACGTCTCGTTTTTATTTAAGTATGCTGTCATTAAATCGTTCAATAAAGTTTTTTCGCTCCGTCTGTCTGAAAATGCCGAATGTAAAAATTCTTTAATTAAAGGCCATGAGTTTAGCTCATCTCTAGGACTAACTAATTCTGATGCATGTCCCCGTAATTTTGATATTATGGTTCGAACTATTGCACGGTTAATCGGATTATTTACTTCCTTTCGATCTTGGAAACTTATTACCAAATCATCACAAGCACCTATGAATGCGGGTAACATATGTTTATCACCATTAAAATTTGGGATGTTTTCGGAATAAATTCTATATAAACCTGAGTCCATTTTTTTTTTATTAATGATTATAAAACTAATTATCAATAAAAACGTTTATTTTAGGATGGCTAATGGAATCGTACCACTTACCAACTATAGTTACAAAGTGTAAAAATAGTCAAAAAATTTAAAATCGTAAAATATTTTGTAAAAATGCGTATTTGAAAAATAAAAGTTCTTTTTATTTTAACAAAATACTGCTTGTTGATTTTCTTAAATTACTTGTAACAAAGATAGTTACGTGGTTTTGTAAAATGCTTCTTGATTGAAGTTTCACAAAAATGTTCGCAATGAACTGTCTTAAAATTAAATACTCATGAAAATCTATTCGTTATAGAAATTGGAGTGGACAAGAAGGAAAATAGACAAACTTACTTTGATGTAGATCTGGCTAGGCCCTCTTGGAGATTATTTGCACTTGCACTTGGGTTGACCACGAACTGTCTTTTTTTCGAATAGCGATTTTTTTCTATAGAAATAGAAGGGTGGATTTGCAGTAAATTACCCTCGCTATCCTACCGACTGCGCCAATTTTAGTTCAAGATGGGGTGGAACACTTTTTAAAAACAATTTCGAAGTCTAGTACACAAAATGCGTTTATTCAATATAGCTACAAATGCGACTATTTTACTCAAGACACAAGTTTAATCTACGTATAAAATGTTATAATTATGAAAACAATAGGAATGCCAGCGCAGCAGTAATGCACGCGTACGATATAATGCTGACCAACAAGATTAACTACATATATTTATCTAAAGAGAATGACTGATAGAAATGATATCATTATAGTACCATATGAGAATATAATTTATATATATATATATATATATATATATATATATATATATATATATATATATATATATATATATATATATACTTATAGATGGTATATATATATATATATATATATATATATACGTGCACGGCTATCTTAATCGCCTCCATACATCACACAGGCACCCAAGCCTCCACGTTAAGGAAGTACGTTTTTTGTGTGTATTTTGTGCAAATGGTAAATAATAACACAGCTCTACACAAGCACCAAGAGAGGGGTAAGGAATAAGCATTCTGAATATATACAAATTTTTGCCATATTTGTAAATGTAACACACCTCCAAATACTGAGTAGCGGAAACGCCTCTTTTGTATAAATTTGTGTACACTGGAGTTCGGTTACGCCTCCAGCAGTGTTGCCACATATATTGAGCGGGAGTGGGGGGTGAGTTCGTATTAAGATGATGCGCTAGAATATTATTCGTTCGTGTAGCAGACCAGGTGGTATGGGTGCAGGCGTTTCGAAGTAAATTCGGACTTAATTTTTTTGCTGGAATCGGTTTTGAAAGTTACCAAATGGTAACCTGGTCTGATATTGTTTAAAACAATTTTTGTTATAACAAATAGAAAAATTACGATTTTTTACTTAAACTAATTTTTTTTATATATTTTGACCGATTTCCAACAAGAACTGTTCATATTGTTTAAGTGCTAATTGTGGCATTTCATAAATTTTTTATCTTCCTTTTCTTTTGGGGATTTATTACCATATCTCTTGAAATTCCTATCGAAAAATCTTGATGTATCTAAATAATACTCAAATTAACCAGATTAAAACTGGGAAGTAACCTCTACTCCTTTGACGTGATGTCAGAGGGACAGTTAGAGCGTGTTTTTTGACAACTAATATGAATTAAAAGAATACAAAAACACTGCGCTGGCGTTTCTTAAACTACATCTGTTTCCTTTTTCAAAGTTTAGGCTTTAGATTTTAATGTAATGTGTAGAATAATAATAATAACAATTTTCTTTTACACCGTGTTATTTGGTAGTGGTGAGAGATAGAAACATCCCTCTGGTGGTCAGTTGCTACTACCTGTCAAGACATCGATGATGTCTCTGTGACAGATAGCGATTTGCAAGGCAAATACCAAAAGCAGGCGACCTCTAGCCCTGGTGGACTAAACTACATGCTAAATAATAAGTAGATATCCAAGTAACAACTACTCAACGGGCAAAAGCCCCGATTTGCATTGAATTACACTTGGAAATCCAAAATTGATAGCCAATATTATTCGAATAATATTGGCTATCAATTTTGGATTTCCAAGTGTAATTCAATACAAGTCGGGGTTTTTGCCCGTTGAGTAGTTGTTACTTGGATTTCTACTTATAATTTCTCTGCACTTTTTCTAAACTCTGAATATGGACATTGTAGAAGGAACTCCAAATACTGGAGGCATACTCTAAACGCGATCTTACAAAAGAATAAAAAAGCAATTTTAATATTCTAATATTGTTGAAGTCGTTGGAGTTTCTTATAATGTACCCTAGAGCTCTAAAACAGTCTGAAGTAAGATTACTGATGTGATTAACAAATGAAAGTTTCTGATCAAATGTCACTCCCAAATCTCGGTAGGTAACAGGTCGATTTAAATTTGTGTCGTTTATAGAATAATTAAAGGTAATTAGATTTGCTTTGTTGCTATATGTCATGACATTACACTTTGCTACATTTAAGGGCAACTTATTTGCAAATCACCAATTACTGATGCTTACTAAGTCATTTTGCAGCTCCATACAATGCTCAATGCTTTTGATGTTACAGTACAGTTTCATATCATCGGCATACAGTAAGCAATTTACCTTTAGACTACAAGTGATATCATCAATGAATATGTTAAAGAGGAGTGGCCCTAGGTTGGATCCTTGGGGAACACCAGATGTTACTGAAATTTCGACAGACTGATGACCAGAACATTCAACATATTGCTTACGATTCGTAAGATAGGATTTAAAAAATTCTTGGAGACTCGAAGAGAAACCATGAGCTTTAAGTTTAGTAATAAGTATGTTATGATCAAGTCTGTCGAATGCCTTAGAAAAGTTAGTATAAACAACATCAGTTTGTAGTCCTGGATCAATAGATTCTGCTATGAATTGAGTCACACAAAAAATATTTGTAATAGTGGATCTACATCTACACGTAACATAAAAATCTAAAGCCTACACTTTGAAAAAGGAAACAGATAGATTCCAAAACGTCAGCGCAGTGTTTTTGTATTATTTTAATTCCTATTAGTCGTCAAAAAACACCCTCTAATTGTTCCTCTGACATCACGTCAAAGGTGTAGAGGTTATTTCCCAGTTTTAAACTTGTTTTATCTAACTAATATTCAAATGAATATTAGTTAGATAAAACAAGTTTTTTCGATAGTAACTTCAAGAGATATAATAAATCCTAAAAAAAGGAAGAGATATTTTCAGTTATTAATTTTTAAAAATTAATAACATTGAAAATATCAAGTTTACGAGAAAAAGTTATTGTTGGAAATCGGTCGAAAAATATAAAAATGCTTAATTAGTTTGAGTAAAAAAATGTTGTTTTTCCCTTTTTTTAAACTGTTTTAAACAATATCAGACCAGGTTACCTTTTGGTAACATAGATTTTCATAATCGGCACTGTCTCCTGAACCGATTCCAGCAAAAAAAATCAGTCCGAATTTACTTCAAAACGACTGCGCCCATACCACCTGGTCTAAAATATAGTAGGGCCAAAAAGAGTAGTCAGTAAATCCAGGGGGAACTAGTTGTGGTTTTCATCTCTGGTAGGCGGATAAAACTTGATATATTTCTCTCAATTATATGGGATTATATGGTAAAAAGAGCTGCCGCTTCTGTATTCCATAAAAGCTAAATACTTTGAAGAATTTCCGGTGAATTTTTTGATCTACTGACTACTCTTTTTGGCCCTACTATAAGTTAACAGTTTAAATTATGCTCAGCATATGAACACCTTTAAATTTAATAAAGCAAATTATCTGGGCTCTACAAAATCCTCGTGCAGTTTGTCAGATTAAAAGCTCTGGGCCGTTCATAGGTAAATGTATGGTGTGGAATTTTAGATAATAGAGTAATAGGGCCAATATTTTTTTAGACGCTTTAAAAGGAGACATAATATTTTGCAATACATATGTCATTCCCAGTTCTTGTGCGCTTTATAATAAAATTTATCGCATTTTTGTCACTCTGTAACATTTTTGTATTGGGTAATAATATTTTACTTGCTTCCGTGTAGTTTAGTAAAATAATAGCTTTTATTAATTTAAATAGAATAGAAAACTAGGTACTCTAGATTATTGGATTTTTTTTGTTAAAAATGACAAGAGTAGAAGAAATCCAGCCAATAACCAAATTTTCGATTTCCAGTTGATATAAGCTGAACAGGAAGTTGCCATATTCGGGTAGGGAATAAAAAACTAAGAAAGGAATGTAGAAGTTATTTTACTTTGAGTCTCACCGGTTAGAATATACAGCATCTGAAAGTACCCTGTATACTCGGAAACAGTTAATTTTGATGTATGGTGATATGACAAAGAATGCTTATAATTTTTAGTAGAATTCGAACATGCAAATATATAGCGGGTGTTCCATTTAAAAAATACAACTTTGTTCGCGCACGTTCTTTAAAACACCTTATATGACAATTGTATAGTTGGCAATAAACTGCAGGTAAAGCCTTAAAATTTCGTAAAGAAATATATAGTTATTTAATAAAAATAATAAAATTAGAGGAGTAGTCACAATTAAGCCAATGACCCTTTACAAACTAATGACTTCTTCAAAGAATTTACCGAGTTATTTTTTAGGTTTTACCTGTTAGTTTACCTTTAATAGTTTTGAAAACATTGAAAAATCTTGGAATGCTATTCTATGAAACAATAATATTTTTCTAAATTAGCATACCTATCTGAAGATTTATTGTTTTTTTATCATATTTATTTAATTTGTTTTTGTCAATCAAGGAATAAGGTTTTTCTTTAATCACTCTTATAATTTGTTTTCTCCTCATACAGACCATTTTTGACATTTCTCGAAAACTACTTTAAACAAGTTGGTAAAAGGGTAAAATCTATAGAGTTAATTATTTTTTAAACAGAGTTTATATCATATGGTGTCCTATGTAAAAAATGTTACTGTTATAGATTTGTGAAATATGACGAGGACAAATTGTCAATATTATAGAAAAGTAACACTTTTTATAATATACTAGTTGACCTATATTTTGCTTTTTTAAAAGGCAAACAAAAAAAATATAAATTAAATTCGTTACTTTTGGGACCAAAACATACCGTGCCTTCATTTCAAAACACTACACAAGAAAATATTCGGTAAAGCTCGTGAGTCCGATCGTAATAGTTGGGATAGCTGCCATGTATCATCGTCCATACGCAAACGCATTCATACTCGTTTGCATTCGTGAACGTGAATTTACCATGCACACGATACTTCCCTCTACTTCGAATGAACACGATCACTTTATCTCCATGTAGCTACGAAA
Source organism: Rhagium mordax (assembly GCA_963680705.1). Classification (NCBI taxonomy): domain Eukaryota; kingdom Metazoa; phylum Arthropoda; class Insecta; order Coleoptera; family Cerambycidae; genus Rhagium; species Rhagium mordax. Next base: position 48,497,103 of record OY796662.1, read on the forward strand.
ATTGAAGGCACGGTATACCTGGTGACCACGAAATGACGCTTGCTATATCTTCTTGGTTTGACAAGATATGAATTTTGAAAATTTGGGCACGTCAAATAACGGTTAAATGTGCATTATCTCGACCAATTTTACATTTCCCGTCACTTACGGTTTCACCGGAAATTAAACTAACTTTGATTTTTTAATTGGAACACCCTATATATTTTTACATTTTTTGATTCAGGTCAGTTTAGATACAGTTATGGCATATTGAGATAAAAATATTAATGGCTGATATTTTTATGAGCAAACTTAATATTTCTTCTAGGCGGCCGTGACCCCAAAAATATGTTTTATTTTGCTTCAATAATTAATAAAAAAATACAATTATGGTATTGTCATATGAAATTTGTGTTATAAGATCTCGAACATTTCGGAAATCATTTTTTTAAAATAACTTTTTTTTTGTAAATGAGTCCATGGTGGCTCTATACGTTATTTCAATAAAGCATTTAATGTTGTTCATATTTATAATACATAGAAATACATAAGATTATAACATTCAACAAGATATAAATGAAAAAAAACTCATAATATTTAACAGTGGATCTCTAAGAAGCAGATGCCTTTGACCCCCTAAAAAATGTGAAAATATACGAGGCGTTCCATTTAATAATCCAGTGTTAGCATCATTTCCTGTGAAACCGGAAGCAACCGAAAATGTAAAATTGGTCGAATTAATGCATATTCAGTCGTTATTTGACGTGTCCAAATTTGAAATTCATATCTTGTAAAACCCAGAGAATATACCAGGTGAACATGTCACTTGCCTCTATCTATATCTTCTTGGTTTTACAAGATATGAATTTCAAATTTGGGCACGTCAAATAACGGCTAAATATGCATTAATTCGGCCGATTTAACATTTTTTGTCGCTTCAGGCATTGAGTAAATAATATAAAGAGGCGCAACCGTCAATGGGCCGAGATTTTAGTGTTGTATTTTTTTGTCAATAACTATAGAATTATCTACAATATTTAGGGCTATGCAACCGAATAACAAATACCTTCTCATAGCACTAAAAATTGAAAACAATCCTGAAGCTATTGGCAAAAAATACAATACTAAAATCTCGGCCCCTTGACGGTTGTGCCTCTTTATATTATTTATTTACTCAATGCTTCAGGTTTCGCCGAAAATGATGCTAACTTTGGAATTTTAAATCGAACACCCTGTATATATTTTTACATTTTTTGATTCAGGAGATCAAAGGCACCTACTTGATAGAGATCCATTGTTAAATATTATAACTTGATTTCATTTCTAGTTGAATGTTATTCTTATGTATTTTAATGTATAATAATGAAGATATTATGAATTATTTGGTACCACGTAATCGGTAATTAAATGCTTTATTGAAATAACGTAGTGAGCCACAATGGTGCCATTTAAAAAAAATTAGTTAAATTGGAAAAATGATTTCCGAAATGTTTAAAATCTTATAACACAAACGCCATGTGGCATAATGTCAAAAATATATTTTTTGATTAATTACCCAAGCAAAGCAAAACATTTTTTGGGATTACGGCCGCCTAGATAAAAAATTAATTTTGCTCATAAAAATGTCAGCCATTAATATTTTTATCCCAATATGCTATAACTGTATCCAAAATGACATCCTGAATCTATAAATGTAAAAATATGTTCCAAATAAGGTATCACAAGTCCTTACTTTAAGTCCATTAAAAAATTTAGGGTTTGCAACTGCCACTCGAACGGGGTTGAATTAAAAGATGAAATTTGTACGTTGTAGGATGTCATTTCAGAATCCAAAATCGACGTAGGTACCTAGGGATTTTAAAAAAATATTCACATTAATTGAGATAATGAATTTATTTCATTTGGCTGTTCCACACTGTATGTATTAACACAAGAACATTACTTAACTATTTGATATGACATGTTGCTAATAAAATCTTAAGCTTGTTTTTTATGCAATATTGTATATCCACTTACTTTTGAATAATGTCAAACCTGCAAATAAAGTCATAATTGGTTATAAAAATTTAAAAAGAATAATACTACTTACCCATATCTGTATTAATAGATTGTCGAGTTCATCATCTTCAGGTTAAAGCTGATCTTTAAACACCTTTGTATAAAATGTGTATGTGTATCTATTTAATCTACTCAGTACAGTTTACAAATATTTTTGATACTGTTCATTTACAGAGGATTTTATTATTGCTAATTTACATATTTTATACTGGTTTAATAACTGCAATTTTAGTTACTTTTTTATGAAAAACATATTGAAATACTACGTACACTACCAACATTAATTTTTCAACCAAAGGAATAAATAAATAATTTTACACACACCAAAATCATTCACACAAATTTTTGTTTTGAATAAATAAAAACGTTAAATTATGTTTATTCTTATTTTGTTTTAAATAAGCTACTTCCAAATTATTTTTGAACTAATTGTATTTTCTGAGCCTGAGTAATAATTGTAATACTCGTCTATTTTAATTAATCATTAATCAATATGTCAATCTAGTACTAACACTAGTTACTAGTTGAACAACTATATTACTTCATAAACAAAGCTAGTACGTATACATGTTAATAAAATATTATTGAAGTCAAATCGCACGCGAGCGCTTTTCCACAGAAGGTAAAATAACACCAATGAATAATGTTTACACACATATAAAACTAACGTACTAACTTACCTCCGTACACTGTTGCCATATTTCTGAGGTGTATTGGTGTAGAGAACATGTGGAGGCGAATTCTGCTTAACCACCATTTGTAGCGTATATGCGTATTAACTGGTGGCGCCTACTAGTGGAATTACAGTGAACTACATTGTATAACTGTATATGTACACCATACCAATTGGCCTCCGACAGAAAATTTGGGAAACGCCTACTAATGACGTAATAATGACAATGAACATGTTTTACACATAGGTTCGTATTGGTCACCGATTTTTCGAAGTCGCCTCCGATTTTGGAGGCGTATTCGTTAAATACGTATATCATTTTGGAGGTGTATAAGACACTTTGCATATATATATATATATATATATATATATATATATATATATATATATATATATATATATATATATATATTATCCTGCTATCAATGCTGCGTCCGTACATTGACACGATACCATTCACTAGTGCGTCCTGTACAATAGTGCATCCGTATACCGGACGCAGTATTGTTTTTCCATATTATCTTCGCCATATTTCGCGAGTGATCCTTTTACAACTTCTCAGATTATTCTGTGTCACCTGAGCTACCGATAAACATAGAAATCATTTCTGTATCATTTCAATTAACTGAGATATTGACTGGGCAATTTTTCGATTTTGGACGCGGTATTATATGTCAAGTGTAAGCAAGAGTATATTTTTAGTTCCAACGAACTTAGTTTGGGGTCGCGTCGATCTTTGTACAGAAATATACATCTAATATACTCTTTCAGTTATAGCATGATGCTGCATCCGAGATTTGGCAACAACGTATCGCATAAATATATATAATCATTCCTTTTTAGTGAGACGTTTACTCGCGCGTACTAGTGCATTCTGTGAGTCGGACGCTGTGAGTCGGACGGAGTCAACCAAACTACCGTCTCCCCCCGTTTTCGAGCATGCTGAACACGATGGTGATGATTTTTCTGCTCCCTGAGTTGACCCTACCCCCCAAACGGCCAAAAAACCGACCCAAAAAGGGGAGAATTGCGTATTCGACGTCTTCCACCGGCAGAACTTATGTCACCCCCCATTTTCGAGGATGCTGAACACGATGGTGATGTTGATTCTGCTCCCCGAATTGACCCTACCCCCCTAATGGCCAAAAACCATCCACAAAGAGGGGGAATCGCGTATTCTACGTCTTCCACCGGTAAAACTTATGTCATCCCCCCGTTATTGAGGATGCTGAACACGATGGTAATGTTAGTTCTGCTCCCTGGGGCAAACCAACCATCCGAGCGGGCAAAAACTACCCTCCAAGGGGGTGAAAAATGTGTTGTGCTACAAACGAGAAAACCCACGTTATGTCTTGTTTTTGAGTATGCTGGGCAAGAGAAAAATATTATCAAGTCATCTCGACAAATGTTGAAAATGATTTATATTTACCTATAGTAAATAAGTAATTTTATGCGTCAACAAAAATGTTTATGATCTAACTTACTTCACTTACTTTATAAAACCGCGCGTCAAAGGGGTAGTTTGTGTCCTTTCGAGGGGCTTGCGGGGATCGAGGTGACTTGGTAATATTTTTCTCTTGCCCGGCACACTCAAAAACGAGAGATAACGAGGGTTTTCTCGTTTGTAGCACGAAACACATTTTTCACCCCCTTGGAGAGTGGTTATTTGGCCGTTAGGGGGGTAGGGACAACTCGAGGAGCAGAGCCAACATCACCATCGTATTCAGCATCCTCGAAAACGTGGGAGGGAAGTAGTTTGACTACCCAAATACTTGTTTTTGGAGGTTTTTTCCGACTCACAGCATGCACTATGAGATTCGTGTTAGTGTATAATAAAATCGAAAATAACAGACCATTATATATTATATTTATATGACTAATGGTCGAGATGGTAGCGTACCTGCCTCTCACCCAAAAGCCCCGGGTTCGATTCTCGTTCGTGGCAATAAAAAATATTGTGAGAGGGATTTTTCCATTATACACGAATATTGGATGTGTCCCTTGTCTTTAAATGTGCAGCTCCCTCCCGCACAACGCTCTTAGAGCCTTCTGGGATAAAGGGGGTCGTAATTACATATTGTGATGTTATTTATTATTTATTATACAGGGTGTCCCGATTTTAAACCGACAAACTTCGGGTACAGAAAGTTCACATGAACTTATGACATACCCCTTCTAACATTTCTTCTCTATCGAGCCTCCTAACGGAGATACAGGGTGTTGAAAATTCAATTTATTTTTTGTTTTTCTTTAATAACTTCCACAAAATTAAAGATAGGGTAACTAAACTTGGTACCTACACATATTTAGGTTGTGAGAGTCCATCTTTGCTATGGTTCAGAGTTAAACAGAGGCGCGCCAGTGGCGTGCGGTGTGGTCACGTCGACATAATTTTAAGGAAAAAAGTATGTGCACTAATTTTTTTCACAATTCTGATCAGATTTGCATAATTTATGGTTGATTTTCTAAAAAAACTTGTACATGTAAAATTTTGCATGAGGCAGTAGTTTTCGAGATATTTGCGTCTGAACAAAACGATGCACCAAAAACACAATTATCATGTCGGGAATAGTTCTGATGAAATCACGATATATTCCTTCTAAAATTTCTCTATAGCCATTCCTAACGGAAATACGGGGTGTTGATTTTTTTGATATTTGGATGTTGATAATTTGTTTATGCAATTTCGTAACAAACAAATTTTTCTTTTGGCAGAAATAATATTGACTGCAAAAGACCTTAAAAACGCCTCATTGCAAAAGAAGAAAAACATTAAAAACATTAAATTGACAGTTCAGTTCAGTATATCCCTTCGAAAATCAGATTGAAAATAATTTTTAAAGGGCTATCTTAATTAATTAATTGTGTTTTTGGTGCATCGTTTTGTTCAGACGCAAATATCTCGAAAACTACTGCCTCATGCAAAATTTTACATGTACAAGTTTTTTTAGAAAATCAACCATAAATTATGCAAATCTGATCAGAATTGTGAAAAAAATTAGTGCACATACTTTTTTCCTTAAAATTATGTCGACGTGACCACACCGCACGCCACTGGCGCGCCTCTGTTTAACTCTGAACCATAGCAAAGATGGACCCTCACAACCTAACTATGTGTAGGTACCAAGTTTACTTACCCTAATCTTTAATTTTGTGGAAGTTATTAAAGAAAAACAAAAAATAAATTGAATTTTCAACATTTCACAAATCGAAGACTAATACGAAAATACGCGAAATACCTCATTTCTCATTACTTTCCCACCTTTCAAGTAGCATTCTGTCGGACTCTACATCTTTCCTGAGACTCTTCCACCGAATCCAACTAAATTACCCGAATTCCTTAACTAATCGAAGACTAATACGAAAATACGCGAAATACCTCATTTCCCATTACTTTCCCACCTTTCAAGTAGCATTCTGTCAGACTCTACATTTTTCCCGAGACTCTTCCACCGAATCCAACTAAATTACCCGAATTCCTTAACTAATCGAAGACTAATACGCGAAATACCTTATTTCTCATTACTTTCCCACCTTTCAAGTAGCATTCTGTCAGACTACATTTTTCCCGAGACCCTTCCACCGAATCCAACTAAATTACCCGAATCCCTTAACTAATGCAAGATGCCTACGAAAATACGCGAAACGCCTCTATTCTAATGACCTTATCACTTTTCAAGTGGCATCTCTGTAGGACTCTACATCTTTCCCGAGACTCTTCCACCGAATCCAACTAACTTACCCAAATCACTTGACCGCAGCTTAATAAATACACTTAACCACACCTTAAAAACTACAGCCCCGCAGGGGCTGTCTCAAACATACTATAAAAAAATTCCTGGGCCCGTTAGGGCCTAAAGAAACCCCCGCGGGGCTCTGACCTTTTTTTTCCTCAATTTCAATTTTCAATTTTTCCGAAATTTAAAAAACCGTCTTTCAACTAAAAACCCCGAGATAAAACTATTGATATTCCGCGCCAGCGGCGCGGCGCGTAGTCCTAGGTCGCGGCGGGCCCCCGGCTCGACCTAGTAATGAATTAAACAGGGAGTACAAAATAGTTATTTACGTATCAAGGCATTAAAGTTCAACTATTTATCATGAATGTGGAGTTTAAACCGCATGAGTGATAAAAAGCAACTTTAATGCCGAGGTGCATATTGCATTTTTTTTAAATCCAGAAACTGTGAAATTAAGATTAATAATAAATAAATAAATACACCACATGTAATTACGACCCCCTTTATCCCAGAAGGCTGAGCCTTGTGCGGGAGGGGGCTACACATTTAAAGACAAGGGACACATCCAATATCCGTGTATAATGGAAAAATCCCTCTCACAGTATTTTCCATTGCCACGACCGGGATTCGAACCCGGGACTTTTGGGTGAGAGGCAGGTACTCTACCATCTCGACCATCAGTCATTAATTAATTAACTCTATTTTTTAAATAATTTTCAGTGACATTAAGAAATGTCATAATTATTTTTAAATGTCAAAATCGGGATAATTTTTTGTAAGAAAACCATTATTTTTAGCATTATAATAGTGATAATTCTGAACTTAAAAAACTGTATTTATTTACCTTTTATTACAACACAATTATTGTGACAAGCATGTTTACATTTATCTGGTCACCTCTGCTAACTACAAAAATCGTACAATAATGGATTACTTTATAATAATAAATAAATAAATACACCACATGTAATTACGACCCCCTTTATTCCAGAAAGCTCTACAAGAGCCTTGTGCGGGAGGGGGCTACACATTTAAAGACAACGGACACACATCCAATATCCGTGTATAATGGAAAAATCCCCCTCCCAGTATTTTCCATTACCACGACCGGGAATCGAACCCGGGACTTTTGGGTGAGAGGCAGGTACGCTACCATCTCGACCATCATTTTAATGACGATTTTGAGGTACTTTAATGCCAATTTAAAAAAATATATTTTAATGAATTAAATAATTTAATTAAAATAGAAAAAATGAATTATTATACGCTTAAAGTGGAGGAAATAGATCCTCCCCAAAATATTTGTGGGAAGTCACAAATGAATTCTGTGGAATACAAAGAAATAAATCTAAAATATCCAACTAGGTACTATTAGAAATAACAGAGGTGAAAAAGTAACAAGTAATGACAAAAAGCAAATATTATTTACTGCTTCTTTAGTTGTATCGGCAAATCACTTGCAAATAAAATCAATCCCTACATCCAATTTAAAAATTTGGGGGTTGCAACTATCACTCAAAGGAGGTTGAATTTAGGGATGAAGTTTTGACGTTGCAGGATGTCATTCCAGAATCTAAAATTGACGTGTTTCGGCATTTCCTTGATATGTGTCAAAATATGAAGATATTGAATTTATTTATATGGAATTCTAGGTTGGAGAGGACATACATTTACAACAGTTAGATACTTTGCAAAACAGGTTATTTAAAATCATATTCAATAAAGAACTAACTTATTCTACAAATTCCCTTTTTAAAGAAACTAAAATAATGGATATCAGGTTGTTATTCATTTTCCAGAGTATTATATATCAATGGAAAACTAAAGTCGAAATACGAAAGATGCATAACACCAGAGGCAATAAAAATAATAACTTAAAAATTCCAAAAACAAATACATTCTGTGGTCAAAGATACGCTACCATCTCGACCATCACTTTAATGACGAATTTGAGGTACTTTAATGCCAATTTAAAAAAAAATATTGTAATGAATTAAATAATTTAATTAAAAAAGAAAAAATGAATTATTATACGCATAAAGTGGAGGAAATAGATCCTCCCCAAAATATTTGTGGGAAGTCACAAATGAATTCTGCGGAATACAAAGAAATAAATCTAAATTATCCAAGTAGGCACTATTAGAAATAACAGAGGTGAAAAAGTAACAAGCGATGACAAAAAGGCAAATATTATTTACTGCTTCTTTAGTTGTATCATTGTATATGGAATTCTAAGTTGTAGTTATATACTTTGCAAAACAGGTTATTTAAAATCATATTCAATAAAGAACTAACTTATTCTACAAATTCCCTTTAAGAAACTAAAATAATGGATATCAGGTTGTTATTGGAAAAAAATGGAAAACTAAAGTCGAAATACGTAAGATGCGTAACACCAGAGGCAATAAAAATAATAACTTAAAAATTGCATTTAACGGTCCACAAATTTTTAAGGTAGCAAAATGGTACTAAGGTTTATGCAGCTAAAATTATTTATTTTTACTTAAGGAACCTACTCCTACTGTTTGTCCCATTCTTTAATAAACACCCATGACCAAATTATTACCAACTTTTATTTGACGTCCAACGTTCTGAGTAGATTTAAAATAAAAACTAAGAGCGATAAATGTGGCAACAGTGCCGGACGCCGTATTGTACCAAGTTTGTCAAAAAATATACACTAAGGACGTGGTATCATGTGGGATATACACATGATTATACTCCGGACGCTATATCGTACTATTAGTGAAAGGACGCAGTATTGTCAGTATATCTTAACTTCTTTATTTATTAAGATATCAGTAATCTAAAACCAGCTCTGGGCTGGATTTGATGAGTAGATCCAATATACTCCATCACATTTGAACTAACTAGTCTATTTCTGGGAGACGCCGTATGGTTGGCTTTTGTAAGGACGCAGCATTGTTAGCAGGATGTATATATATATATATATATATATATATATATATATATATATATATATATATATATATATATATATATATATATATATATATATATATGTTGTATCTTATCTTTTACTGTTTTTTATTTATTGCAAATTCCGTGATATTTATACCACCAGCATCTGCATGCGTATCAATCAGGTTAGCCATGGATGAAAAACAATTAATTTGACACTTATGTCTTACAGAATAATTGAATAAATTCAAAAAGCAAACTTTTCATCCATGGCTAACCTGATTGATACGCATGCAGATGCTGGTGGTATAAATAATATTGTTCACAAAAAACAGTAAAAGATAAAATACAACATACATATATATAAATTTGATATCACAAAAAAACACAGATTTCAAAAATGTAAAAAAATATAGGGTGTTCCGTTTAAAAAAATGTAAGTTAGGTTTGTGCCGCTTTTATGGAACACCCTGTATATTCTTTGCAGGGGTTTTAAATAAGTTCATTTGATTCACTACAAATTTTATTTGAAACATTTTTATTTGAAACATTTTTTCATAACTCGAAAATATAAGGGTGGGCCTTTTCGTTGGATAACCCTGTACATCTGAAACATGAAAAAAAAATAATTTATTATTTATTTAGCTTTTCTTCAAAAACCATAGATTACGATCGAGTTCGACATTTTTTTAAAGTATCTAAATAACTTTTTCAAGTGGTTTCTTCCAATTACATTATACAGAGGGGGTCAGTTTAATATTTCAGAATATCCGAGTTGGAAATTCTTGAATACAAATTACAAACCATGATGATTGCCAAAATATTTTGTTATCCAAAAATGCTTCACGGAAGACTTATAGGCCATCAAAGTTGCAAAAGAAAAACAAAGAATGCTGAATTACATCAAGACCTGTAAAGTCAGAGTAATTAAATTTAATGGGAACTTTTAAATCTAGTCTACGATTAATTTTGTGCAATATAAAAAAGAAATATGAACTAAATAAATAAATAAATAAATACACCACATGTAATTACGACCCCCTTTATCCCAGAAGGCTCTAGAAGAGCCTTGTGTGGGAGGGGGCTACACATTTAAAGACCAGGGACACACATCCAATATCCGTGTATAATGGAAAAATCCCTGTCACAGTATTTTCCATTGCCACGACCGGGAATCGAACCCGGGACTTTTGCGCGAGAGGCAGGTACGCTACCATCTCGACCATCAGTCATATAATTGGAAGACTTCTTTAATGAGGGTGGGCCGCATTGACAATTCGGATATTTTGAAGCGTTAAACAGACACCCTGTATAGTTTAAGAGTTACTAAATTAATTTAATTATACATGCATTAAAAAAGAAATAGGCTATAAATTAGTTATGAACAAAAATAAACCACTTAACCACTTACTCGACATAATAAAAATAAAAAAAAATAAATTACTATAGTCAAATTTATAACGAATAGCGCTAAAGTATTTCTGTAGAATTTAATTACTTTTTATTTTAAATTAAAAAAACAACTTTAATCCCCGGGAGGAGAAATACATTACATTTATTTTTTGATTGTACACATAAAAATACGCGTGCTAATTACTATTTGCATTTGTTTACAAGGTTAAACATGTAAATAATGAATGTGACAAAATATCCCCTGTGTTATTCAGTTCAGTCGATCTTGTACGACAAACGTATTAATTAATATCCGTCGTAAGTATGTTATTTTTATTAAAAATTGATTATGTATAAATTTGCAATTCAATGATGCAATGAATAAACCTTTAGGAAAATAAAATTTGGGAACATTTATGAGTTGACTTATGATTTAAACTGTCTTAAATTGTTGAACATATATCATTTCCAATTACAGAAAAATATGTCTATAGAAGGTAAAATAAAAGGCAAACTGCCTGATGTGAGGGATTTTAAGAAGGAGCAGCTTGGAAAGAAGAAGGACTACCCTGGATTTCGTAAGAACTTTGTCAATTATGTTCAACAATATACCGATTACACTGGAATCCATGGTTTTAGATACATGGGAGTACAGGACAGACCTATCTTAGAAAGGTAAGGGTGACGCTGTAGGCTAACTGTCATGAACTGGTTTCATTCCCCAGTTTCGACAAGGACAATGTTGGTGGGTCAAGGACGTTTGTTTTTTCAAATGGGTAACCTCTACACCGACAGCCTTGAGTTTTAGATTTGGGGATTGTCCAATATATGTCTTGCGTGTTCTTTATGATCTATTGATATTATAAATTAAGTTGAAATATACCGATATAAACGCAGGGCAGGACTAGGTATTTATTTAGCAACTAGGGAAACAAAATTATAAAATTTCATATGAAGGTAACAATTGTTCGTAAAGGAAGACTTCTTTTGTTGCTGAGAAAAAAGACTAGTAAACAAAAAAGTTAAGAGCTATTTTTACCAGAAAAATGGACCTGATAAAACTTGCAGTTCTCGACGTGTAGTTTCTACAGACTTTAAAATAATGCTTGTTCCCCAAACAAGTTAGCATCATCGGGAGATAACGTAACCCTTTTTTTTACTTAAAATAATCCGAATACTGTACTTCCTCCTTTCTTTGATATTCTGATTCGACTAGGCTTAGTTAAAAAACAAACTGTCTGAATCTGAACTATGAACGACGTAAAGGCATATTTAAATCCGTAACGTTCTGTACCTTGGAAAAAAAGTGGAACTCATAAAAGTTGTTTGAGTTTAAAATCCATTTTACGAACACTTTTGATTTCGAATACTTATACTTAGCGATAGTTTTCAACTGATACGTTTTTAGGTTATGTTGGTGTATTTCATTCTGCGTTTCTCTCTGGCTGTGTGTCATGGTAATTAAAGAAACCTGGAATAAATGGACACTAACTCCTGTGATAGTCAGCTTCGCCAAAAGTCCCACTTCTGTTTGGACAATACCTTTTCCTGCTGTCACCGTCTGTCCACAAACCAAATTCAGACAGACGGTATACAACTATACTGATGCATACAATAGGTTCATGTATAATGGTAGTCTGAATAAAGAGGAGTAAGTAGAGTTTTATAAATCCAAACTAGTGCATTTGACGTTACCTCATGTGGGTTGTTTGGGTGGTTCCACAATATATATTAAAAAAAAAATTCAAGTATCTTATTGTAAAATTATTCTTAGTGTGGTGCAAATTTAAGCGATATGTGTATCATTATTAAGATTTTGTGGATTTGTGGGCGACTTTCTGATTTTAGAGAAATAAATTCTAACATTGAAATTCAAATATTCAATACACAGGATGGTCCGGTTTCCATGGCGGAAACTTCCGGGAACGATATAACATTGAAAAATAGTATGAATTTGCTTTATAAACATTGCCTCTAAAGCGCGATTTTTGAGATACCTATATACAGGGTGAATACCAATAACTCATTTTAATTTTAAGGGATGGTAGGTCCCTTAATGGTAAGGCCATATACCAAAAATAAAAATATATACCCTGTAGTTTTCGAGAAAGAAAATAAATTAAAATACGTCAACATTTTCAGAAAACTTACCTATCTCAACAGAAAATAAATCAGGATAGGTCTTTGCCTCTGGCATTTACCTTGTTTTTTGCAATCATAAATTCACTAGTTTTTGCTGTCACTGTCTCGGCTAGACTTCGCCCTCATTATTGTATTAGTATTGTATATTACGATACCTACTCTAAATAAAGGCTATTATTATTATTATTATTATTATTATTATTATTAATTAACTTGTCTCCGACCGCAAATTTATAACATTAGAACAGTGTCGGCCTGTGTTGCATTTATGATTTTTTTCCCTGTGTAATGTTGCAGGTGGGTGAATATGAAAGACCGTCGAACGGCGGCTTAACTTTATTAGACGTTCTTTGTCACGTTTTTTACGTTAGAACTTGGAGTCTGTGACTTGGATACAAGGCATGTTGTTCACCCCATAAGTGGGTCAGTAGAGCGACGAAGCGGTACTCAAAAGTTTGCCAAAATTTTACGTAGGGTAGGTCAGTTTTTCAACTTTCTTTTTCATATTTTTTTATTGGTAATTTGTGTTATAAACATCAACAGAAACCCCCTCTTAAAATTAAAATGAGTTATTGGTATTCACCCTGTATAAAATACAATGAAATTATTTCAGAATTTATCAGAAATTGTTATTGTAGTTTTGTAACATTTAAGAGTTTCTTCATAAATAAATTAATGTTTTTTGAAAAAAAAAGAAGCAACATTGGTTTCCATTATAACCACAATTTTGATGTATTTTATGCATGGCTATTGGGATTTTTAAAAATGAATCACAAACTAATTTCCAACCACATGTCTATGGTTTTTAGCAGTTTACTCGAAAACGGTACATCCTATGAAAAAATTACAAGAAAAACTTTTTGTATGAATATTATCATCCAATCTAAAAGTAGGTAAATAAAAATATATGGTTAGAACCACTGGCGTAGAAGTTCTGATAGGAAACCCTCAGTTTAACGCCACTGGTGATGTTCGGAAACGATTGTAATACTGATATATTAGTGTTTCAAGAGATATTCTACATCACCAAATATTTTTTTAATATTGTCCTTTGTTGTGTGTGTTGAGATATTTAAAAAAATCATTTAAAAAATAAAAACTTCGACACTCTGTATCTCAAAAATGGTGCGGTTTAGAGACAACGTTTATAAAGCAAACCCATATTATATTTAGATGTTATATCGTTCCTTGAGGTTTCCGTGATGGAAACCGTACCACTCTGTATACAGGGTGTTACGATATCATATGTCACAAATGCGTAGGCGTGTTCTAGGAAGAAAAACAAGGAAAAAAGTCCATTAAACTTTTGTCATAGTTTGATATAATTTCAAGTTACGGGGTTAAAGTTTTTCGAAAAAAGGAGGTTTTATTTTATAACTTTTTAATGAATAAATATATCGCCGTAAAATTTGGCGTGGATGCAGGGTATGTCTGTGACCTTAAGCAAAAAAACCGCTATTATGGAATCAAAACTTCCTCACCGTGTGGTGGAGTTCAACTACCTCAATATTTTACTTGGCCTATAGTACGTGTGTACCAAATTTGAAAGCTTTATGTCAAAACCTGTAGCTGTTATCGCACACACACAGACAGAAATTTTTTTTGTCTGAAATTTTGTGTATCGTCAAAATTCGTCGAGAGTCGTCCAGAAATGCAACAAAAAATTTCAAAAATTTTTCCACGAATACATACCTTCTTCACTTTTGGTGAGGGAGTAATTAATGTGAAAATTGATTTATACAATTACTTCCTCATTAAAAGGAGGTCCCGTGGCGCCTTCAACGTTTAATGTCCTATTACTCTATTATTTAATTCGAAACTTTTGAAATTTATTGCACTTTTTATATTACAAAAGTTGATATGACATTTGTTTGACATTTAATTTATACCACCATTTTGTAGATGACTCGGCAATTTAAAAATTTAATAGTTCATAATAACATTTGGTAATTTTAGGATGAAAAATTTTTCTGCTAGTTCGCTAGTATGTGATAATTACCTTAATTCAGGAGCCAGTAAAACTACAGAGTTGGACGCAATAGACCATATAACGCAGGTGAGTTGAAGTTAAGTAAATCAGTTATAAGTAACCCGGTAAGCGTAGTCAAATGTTAAGGAATACAGTAATGTAAGCGTTGGATGGTGAAGCATGCTAGTGGCCTTTGATCTTCGTCTTGATGGCGCTGGTTAATGTCAGAAGGAGACTGGCCGCGGTAGTTAAATTTGAACTAAGAAATTAAATTTTTTTTATGGAGCATCACCAATTTATATTCACTAAAGCTTTCCAGAATATTATGATAAAAAAGAAATACGCGAGAGCCTTCTTCATCTCTCTATACTTTTTTTCTTTTTATTTAACATTTAAATCGGATCCAACTAAATATCCTGAATCACTTAACTAAACGAAGTCGGGCAATGAAAATACACGAGTCTCCCCTCTCAGGCTCTACCCATTTAGAAACGTCACTTTAATTTTTTTTCAAATTTAAAGAAATCCCTATATTTTGTCTCTCTCTCTATCACGCAACCCTGTCGGATTCTAGGTCTTCCCGAAATGCTATATTTTCCCAACTAAAAACGTTAAAACCTTTACATACCAACACCAAGGAAGCACAGAGGTAGGTGAGGCATGTCAGACCTGCAGGGCCTGGCGCCTCCCAACCTAGTGGTAGTAAATTATTTAATGAAAAGTATGACAGTTCAAATGAAAATGTTATATAAGCATTTAAATCGACCTTTGCCAATCCAAACTTTATGACCGGGACGGTTTCCGAATGACTTATTTCTTCCTGATATTTTGTTAATTTCTCAAAAAAAAAAATACTTTTTTATAGCATACCTATATTTATTATGTAAGTGTAATCCCTTGCAAAAATATTATAATTCTATTGTTATTAATAATAGAAATATCCACTGACAATTTTTTAACCGATTAACAAGAAGTATTACGCATTAACTATTAACTAGTTAAGCACAATATTTTTAGGTGGCACCGAAATTACCAAACGTAATACTCAACTGCATATGGACTTTGGCTGCTCAGAACTGTTCTATGGTTTTTACTAAAATTCTTACAGAGGATGGGGTGTGTTTTACTTCGAACATGCTAGGTAGAAGTCAGCTTTTCAAAAATAGAGTGTAAGTAATTAGCTGTGTAAAGTGCAAAATGATAGTGTATCGCTCAATCATGGTAATTGCAACTCTAGCCAAAGCTTGAAGAGTGCGAAAGCGTCAAAGACAATTGCGCTTGAGAAGCACACCATTGATTCTTTGCTCTTTGATTTCGATTTTTATTTTAAATTTCATCATTTTTATTTTTATTATAATCATTGATATTAAAAATTGATAATAAGTGATATTGAGCTATGCAATAAAATTAATTCAATAATTATGAAAAATTGAAATTCATATCGGCTGTATCTACGCCACTGCAGAAAATGTATTACTAATTATTTTTACCTTTTCATCAGCTCTTACCTAAAGCAACCAATTCCTAAATATAAAATAAATTTATTGAAAGATACCTGTTATTGTTTAAGACTGAATCACCCTATATAATTTCAAAAATAGCATTAACCTTCACTTTTAAAATTTCAGTTGTTTACATACTCGTTTTCCAGATATTTGCATGACTATACGGAACACGGAACGAACATTGAAGGATGGTCTCTGGAGGATGGTTACCCAAATACAGCCAAAAGAGACACATTCCCCCGAAGAGTAATGTCTGCTGGATTTCAGGGGTCGCTAGTGTTGCTCTTGGCAGACAATGACGAAAATTTAAATTATGTATGTAAGAGTCAACTACAAGGATTTAAGGTACGTTATAAAATGTCTTTTAAATTTAATGAGCTATTAATTGCGTCACATCGGTAATTAACGTAGGATGCGACCAACCCTCTAAAATTTCCGCTTTTATGACGAAATGTAAAACAAGAAATGTAGTGCAGCAGACAATTATTTATGTTCTTATATTATATCGTATATGAACTGTTAGGAAATATATATACAAGAATATTTTTGATCTTCAGATAATTTTACACCATCCAGCGGAGATCCCCAGAGTCAGCATGAGATATTACCAGGCACCATTAAATCAGGAATTGCTAATTTCGATAACACCAGAAATGATGACAACGTCAAAATCTTTAAAGGACTACGATCCTCACAAAAGAGAATGTTTCTTTCCTACAGAGAAATATTTACATTTCTTCCAGACCTACACACAACAGAATTGCGAATTTGAATGTTTGACTAATTACACCCTCTCAAAATGTGGGTGTGCTGCGTACTATATGCCTCGTAAGTATTTATATAATAATAATAATAATAATAATAATACGTCTTTATTCATTCCATATAATTCTTACAATTAACAAACTAAACACAGAGAAAAATACATTGGAAAGAAATGGCGAAGTATCGCTCAAGAGCGCTTTTCAACTTAACCTTAAAAAAAAAATAATACACTTTTAATTCATTCATTCAGTACTATTAACATCTAACATTTAGGTAATAACAGAAAAATAATACCTACTTAAATGAAACAAAGAAAAATCATAAACCAGTCCTTAATTGCATAGACCAGGGCATTAAATATTAGCTACTGTTCCAAAAGGAAATCTTTTAGCTTTTTTTTAAAATTCAGTATTGAATAATTCTTATAGTGAAACGGTAAGCTATTATATAACTTGCATGCATTATAAGAAAAAGAGCGTTTGTACATAGTCGTTGAATGTCTGGATATCACTAATACATATTTGTTGCGAGTATTAAAATTATTTACGTCACTAAATCGACTAAATTTTTGGTACAAATATGTAGGTTTCTTGGACAGCAGTACTTTGTGCACTAGAGATGATAGATGTAAATTTCTGAGTTTGTCTAGTTTTAATTTTCTAGTTTCATGAATTTTAGAACTAATGTGCTCATATTTTCTTATACCAAAAGAATATCTAAAGCAAGAATTTTGAATTTTTTGAAGCCTCTCAGAGTCAGATTTTAATAGAGCGGGTCCATAAATTGCATCACAATATGATATTTTTGACATGATTAGTGCTTCACATATATTTAATTTAAGTTTAGAGTTTAATATTTGCCTTTGCGGATAAAGTTGTTTAAGTATACCATAAGATGTTTTACAAAGGTGATTGATATGCTTAGTGAATCTCAAATCTGAATCCAGCCACAGTCCTAAATTTTTAGATTCCGTTATAATAGGTAATTCTTCCCCATTTATTTTTATTTTGAAAGAAGCTTTTACAATATTCCTTTTAAGTTTGGGCCCAAACAACATTACAGTTGACTTATTGGCATTAAGCTTAAGGTTATGAGCAGCCGACATATCAACCAGACTGACCAAGTCATCATTAATTTTATCCGCAGCTAGTAAACTTTGTTCGGTTGTGAAGGAAAAATAAGCTTGTGTATCATCAGCATAATTATGTACGTTGCAGTTCTTAATAACTTCATGAAAATCTGAAATGTATAATGAAAACAGTAAAGGTCCAAGTATAGATCCTTGAGGAACACCTAGATTGTTATGGCGTAATTCAGATTCATTATTACAATATAGTACTCTTTGGACACGATTATGTAAATAATTTCTAATTAGAGTAACAGCTTCGACAGAAAAGCCATAATACGTAAGTTTATCACATAAAATATTGGGTTCCATGGTGTCAAATGCCTTACTGTAATCCAATAATATTAGACAGCTTATTTTACCTTCATCCGTAGCTCTAATCAAGTCATCTGTAATTGTGGCCAACGCTGTAGTCGTACTATACTGTTCCCTGAAACCCGATTGTGAATCAGGTATTATATTATTTGTGAAAACATATTCGCTAATTTGAGTTTTCATTAAACGCTCTAAAACTTTAGATAATACGGGAAGCACGCTAATTGGCCGTAAGTGTCCCATTTCGGTAGGGCCAGAAATTTTGGCTAAAGGTAAAACGTTAGCCTGCTTCCACGCTTCGGGAAATACTGCACTAGCCAAGGCACAATTAACAATAAAAGTAAGATGATCTATTAGATAAACACTTACTAGTCTAAACATTTTAAATCACACAATATCAAAATATGATTGAAACAAATTTTTTGAATGGGAAAACTGATAAGATCAAATAATTTTGGTTTTTATAATTTGAACTCGTTTGAACTAAAATTTTCGGTGACACATGAACAAACTATATAACTTCATCTACTTGAAGAAGCATTACTTAAAGCCTTAAGAAGTATACAACGTTTTCCCAAATAGTAATATTAAATGAAAACTCTTTTTTGGAATATCTTATGAATGTTCAATTAGATTTTTATCTAATTGAACCAGTCTTTATTGGGTAACTCAGTAGGCTATGGTAAAACTGGAATTTGATTGGTTTACTCTGAGAGTCACAAAGAATAGCAGACAACTTTTCCATTGCAAAGTACATCAGAACAGATATGTTAAGGATGCACTCCAGAATAATAATAAAATACTCGATGAACATTAACGAAAATAGATCTTCGTTGATATTGTCATGTATTTTAAAACCGAAATTAAAACCCGATTATTGAATAAATAAAATTGAAAATAAACTCAGATCAAACCAAGGCAAAATGAAATGATCCTCTTAATAAAACAAATAACGAGAAACTTACGTATGGTATACTCAATAGATAAATACAAGTTTAAAAAAAGGATATCATGTCCGAGAACCATCTTCATAAATCTGCTGTAGAACACCTGTTGATGCGAAAGAGGTTAACGAGTCACACGTAAACAAAGGGTCAGCTACGCTAAAATAAACCAAACGTAAACAAATTAAAGGCGTAAATAACGTAAATGCATTGTACTATGTGTCTTTAAAATAATAAATAACAGAACAGCTGTTAGTTACATGCTTTAAACAAAGTTTGAACGATTTTCAACACCACAGTTAAACAAAGATGGACTTGATTTCTGTAAATTTCTTTTAAAATTATAATTACATAGTATAAGAGTTACCTGTAAAAAACCTCCAGTCTAGTCAAATGACTAGGCACAATGTAAATTAGATCCTAAGAAGTGTTGTGTAGTGATCTTCGAAAGGTTCAGTGATGTTTTGTCGAAGTTAACGGCAGGTCAAATTTAATCTCACGTAATATCAACAAATGGGTATCCACAAATTCGTCAGGAGATAAGGATGCTGAAAATGACATAAATTCATAGGAAAATTATATAATAAAGTTAAAAAAAAGGCAAAAATACAAACAATAATGACAGATGGGAATCAAGAAATCCTTGGTTTGGCAAATTTTCTGCATGTTCCTTAGAAACGAAACAAAAGTGGAGTTGTTATTGGGCGCAATGAAAGAAGCAAACCCACGTCCAGATCGCTCCTGAAATAAATTCAGAAAATTATAATTTAAATTCAAAATTTATATTCCCAGGACTTTCCAATGGTCAGTCAAGGCCAAATACGAAAAAGTAAGGGAAAAGCAGCTTCAACTTACCAGGAATAAAGGTAAAAATTATCCTAATTAATGAGCGCCACCTGATAGGTCGAAATCCAAAATTGCATCCAAGCCCTATTTGGTTTAAACAAATCCAGTAAACGGTGCAATAAATTCTAGAACAGTCAGCCATCATATCTGGACCACAAGTAGTGCCAAAAACTAAAAACAGTTCTGCCAATTCAAGTGCATTTAAAACGACTCGGTAACCCGAAAGTGCAGAACTTACTCTGAACTGAAATTTTAAACCCTAAGTTTATTTAATTTTGTTAATATCCAGAAGGACACTGTCCTAAATCTATTGTAGATTTAATTAGTTTTAATTAGCGCAGAGATATAGATTAAGAAACGTTTTTTGCTTTTGATTATCTGTTTGCAATAAAACCTTATATTTGGAGTGCCATCTATGTTTAATTGTAAAAACCAAAGCATTTAAATTCATCTCAGCTGGATAGCTGAAATGCAGCAGACTCGGAGACATCTAGCTGTCAAATAGTAGAGTGACATTCATTCTGATAAAGATTTCTATAATTCCAAGTCTATAGAAATATAATAAAGTAAAATAGCACGAATTTCAAATAACCTTTATTTAAAAATAGCATGACAGCAAATTTATAGGTAAGATATTTCTTCGATGGTAGAAGGGAACCCCCAAAGGCCCTGAAAGGTAAAAGAGTAATTATAGCAAACCTACAGTAAGTTTCACGTTAAATAATCATAAAATCATGCACACTGTCGCTTATTAATGAAACATTGAAATAATTCTGCCCAGGGGCGGACTGATCGTATGCCATAAGGTCGATTATTCAAAACTATATACAAGAACTTAAAAATATTTCTTTTGAACAAACTATTTGCAATTTCTATAGAAAATAAAATTAAATTTCAAAACTAAAAAACCTAATTACTAGTGCATGCATAAAGAACTAAATACTATAGCATGCATTAAAATATAAAAGAAAATAATATCTAAACGTACAAAAATAAAATATAAAAATTAATACCTCAAAGTACAAATTATATAAATAAAATTAATAAAATCCAAAATCCATAAAGTCTCCTTTTATCATTATATAAATATTGCCTTTTATGATTCTAATAAAATGGATTTATATAACTTGCTGTGTGATTTCAGATGAAGAATCAACTCCTGTGTGTGGGCCTGGATCTTTAAATTGTATAAGAGAAGCGCAATGTAAGTAGGTACTACGTACTGTGACATTTACGAAACGCCTCATCCATTTCAAATCTTTTTTTTAATGCCAAAATTCTTGTATCATGGACATAAAGCTGCTGTAGGTAACTAATTATCATTAAGGAAATAGTCAACCACACCAAAGTTATATTTGTGAAATTGTAAAATTCTGAGAAAAAAAATTAAACGGAATTTCGATGCACTCCCTTCGAAAGGTATAAATTTAATTTATCTAATAAACATTTCTGTCAAGTAATCCAACATATGCACACATTTTTGAAGCACCTGCATCAACTATAATTATGTAGTGATGTATTTGGCGAATGCGCCGGTGATTTCGCAGATTCTCTCATACCAATAATTCACCACACATTAATTATTACAATGATTCTGAAGTAAGTTCTATGATATTTCAGTGGAAATAATGGGAAAGGATGTTGACTTGGGTATATCGGAACTGAAAGACGGTATTGGAAAGAAACGATCTGGGTGTGATTGTCTACCCGCTTGTACGTCTTTAACTTATAACGGAGAATTCAGCCAGGCCGACTTCAACTGGTTAAAGGTATACGAAGGCTTACGAGAAAACATGAGTGAAACTATAGGGTAAGTATACTGTAATAAAAAGTATGGGCTATTGGGTACAACTTTTAGTAGATTTATAAGCTTAATGTAAAATGGCTTTTCATATTTTTTTTTTGCAAATTTAGAAAAATAATTCCTTATTATGTGACTAGCATGTTAATATAAAAGTGTCACATGTTGATATGGAGTTGATTTATTTAAAAAAGTTAAATTAATTCTTTTTATCACAGGAAATATTCTTTAAACGATTGTATAAAAATGTCGAACATGCACGAGGAACTAAACGAGTTAAAACTATTTTGACACGTAAAATCACAAAACTAAAATAACCATACTCAAATGTACATATTTAGTTAAATGATCACTTGGTATTAAATTCAACTTCATAAATACAGCGTGCTTCACTTTTAATCTTGATTATTTTGGGAAAATACTCTCCTGGTTATTTGACTCGGAAAAATATGTAATATTAAAATTTAAAAAAATTTATATTTTTGTAAACTGCCCTGCTTAGTTTGCAAAAATACATATTTTTTTAATCGTATCTTCTAAGAAAAATGAGTAAACCACACAAAATTTTATGTAGGGTTGTTTTTGTTTTAAGTTGCTTTGTTATTAGTTTTGCATATTGGAATTATTTTAAGAAAAAAAGTACATCACTGTATTTGCAGTCAATTCGGAATCCTCTGTACTCTGTACCTCTCACATAATAACAATTATTATGAATTTAGGGTTGATTAAAACACAGTTTTCTGTTTTCTAGGCTCCATTTGACAAGGCTTACAATATTCTTCAAAGGGCAACAATTTATAACTTCTGAAAGAAACGAGTTGTATGGTCTCACGGATTTTGTAGCTAACTGTGGGGGTATTCTTGGACTATTCACAGGTTTTTCCTTTTTATCCGTGGTGGAACTAATTTATTTCTTGTCTTTAAGGTTAATATGTAACTTGAAAAGGTATGGAAGACACTACTGGTCGGGATCACCGGAATTAACGAACAATGATGCTTATGTACACTATTAGAACCAGTTTTGTAATTTACAAGCGATTAGACGTTAACGATGGGAATATATTTTTTCTCCGATTGACAGAAAACACTAATTTTGCTGAAAGTACTCACTTTCTTGCCTAGGTAGGGACAATGATTGGTTGTCATGGTAACTGAATATTTCCCGTCAACAAAAATAGGGAGATTATGGAAATTGTAATAGTTTAAATATTTCAAATAAATATTGTTAAGTACCTAATTGGTGAAAAAATGTTCAACTCGGCAGGAAAATGGATTGACTACCTTGGCTGAATTCTTAGCCTCGCCACGCTTGCGTAGAAATTGTCAGCCGCGGCAGTCAATCTATTTTCCTGCCTAGTTAAACAAATTACTATTACATATTTAATATTTTAAAAAAGTTATCTGAAGTTAATGTAATATTTTTATATTATTATATAACATAATTTTAAGAAAATATCACTCTATTTTTTTTAATGCCCAAATTATTAATTCTCGTATTTAATTTCCTTAATATAGCAGAAAAAATCGGGAATTAATTTTCTTTTTTGAATTATAGTCAAAATTCAATTTTGAACAATGTGTAAACGTATATTTGATTTAAACTATTGAATATGTCTGTATAATACGAAATATTTTTATTCTTGGCTTTTAAATTAGATTAACACTGTTATAAGCATAATTTAGTGATGTAAAATTCGTAACTAACATACAGTGTGTTTCAGTTCTCATATTCACACCCCTGTATCTTCCTTATTTATTTTCGGATTGATTTCCAATTTTGCACCTGCAAATGTTGACTTAGGCTTTCTGAGACACCCTGTATATTACACATATGAATATAATTTGACGTTAATTAATATGAATAATATGGCTGAAATTAAATTAAAAGTACACAATATGCATGTTTTCTGTGAAAATTACTCATAAATTTTTCATTTACTCTATAGTCTATACCTATGTATGTATACAATTAAAATTTAAAACAAAATTTTGACTATCATTTCGCATGCAAAACCTTATAGAGTGTGCAAACCGTTGATTGAAAAATTCATTTAACTCAATGGTTTGAATATATTCACTATCATAGGGTAAATCTTAAGGTGGAGCTTAAGGTCTAGGTCAACTCTGTTTTTTTTTTAAATGGAACACACAATCTTAGAATTCACATGAAATTTAAAGGTAAATTTATTCACAGTACATATACCTTAAAATTGACAACTATTATTGAAATATCTGATTTTGTTAGAAACTGTTTACCAATTGAAGTCTTAGTTTTCTAATCTAATCTAATCTAATCTGAAAGTTAAAATACATAAACCTAAACAAGAAAAACTTTAACCCTTAAAATTATGGTACAGACTTTCCAAGCCGTTAATAATTGCGAAAATGGACCGAAGTGACGACTCAATTTTTAAAATTTCAAATCCATAAAGATATTTTATTAAATAGTAACGCTTTTTTCACGTACCTATTTTTTTTTATAAAATGTTTGTTTGGAAAATATCCACAGTATTTCAGTTGTAAATATAACGAAGTATTTGCATATTTACCTAGTATGTAGAATAAGAAATTTTGTAGTAGTATGAACCGATTTATAATGCGGTACACAGAGATATAGCAGTCTTACCTTTCCCTTATAATAGTTGTCGGATGCTGGAATGATCGGACGATCAAGTTTGTTACGACCTAGAATCGTAGTAATGAGGTCCAGGTTATTACTAATCCTGTTAGAGAACAATAAAAGTATGAATTTTAAAAAATAATATATAATTTTTATTTACGGACAACAGTAATCACAGAAAACGATTATAAAACCTTGGAATTTCAAATAATTTAGAAAATAAGTTAGTTGTCTAGGGTAGATTTTGAATACAATGTCTGGTAAAAATATATATATAACAATAAAATAGATCAAGACAAATATCTTAGCTGTAAGGAAGGAATTATTAGTAAATTCACAAGCAATAATTACAATGAAAAGCTGAAATATAAATAAATATACAAAAACTAGAACTTAACTTAACGATGAGTTTCAAACAGTTCCAGAAACAATATTCCTTCGTTCCGCTTAGGGAGCCTTCAGGAAGAAACTAAATAAGTTCTCATTGAATATAGTCGTCGTCTCAGGTTCATGTTACTGCATATGATGTTCACAATGAAATATAGATGATAAATGTGCTAGGCTTATCTTCTGTGTTATTCAATATACCAATATCAAGTATCAAAAAACGCCAAAAATATTCAATGTCCAGAAATCCAAATATATTTCAATAAATACTCAAAAATTCAATAAAATCTGGTCGTATTGCTCAGTTTTTCACCGTACCAAAATCGTCTAAAATACATTACATGAAAAGTTACTTTTAAGTTAACCTATAATATACGTGGTCTTTTAAAGACAAAAAAACTGTTAAACTTACCCAGAATAGTCTGGACGATTAGTTTCCTATTAAATCCGATTAAATTGACAATAAATTTAATACCCAACTTAGTAAACTAAACCAAAATGTAAAATTATGTTTTATTCCGAAAACTAGCCGAAAGCAATCCAAAAGTGCCTTTATCACAAATTTCACACAGCAAAACTAACGGTTCATCAGTTGATGGATAAAAGAGGAAATCTTCCCATTTACAACGCGTTTTATAAAATTTTCTTAACCAAAACAAATTCATAGAACTGAGTTCAGATTCTTCAGTGTTACCAACTCACTATTTTACACTAAAAATCCCCTATGTTTTTTTGACCATTGAACATTTCGATGCGATGGACTATTTATAAATAACTATGTTTTTCAAACAATTTCCAGTTGCTACTTATTTATCAATGTTATTTTTTAAATGAATAATAATTAAACTCTTTTGGTAAGAAGAGAACTGTATTATCAACGACTGTCGACAGACTTCAGGTGGTTCAATGAAACAGCTGTGAGGGTACGCCATACTTTCAATGGTTAAAATTTGAGAATATTACGCAATTGTTAATGCGGTATTCCTTCAGTATCTATAAACTGAAACAATTACGGAATTATTAAAATAATTAATTTTCAGTTGTGAAGTGTTGAAAAATTTACGTAATTAGTAGTAACACGTTATACATTTTCGCTATACATTTTCAAACAAATACGTCGTTTCTATAGGCTAGAATTATTTCTGATAGAGAGATAAAATTCAAACGACCAATAGAATTCTGGGACGCTAAAGATACATTAATATGTAGAAACAAAGGACACGGACCCCTCGTTTCTCCGCCCCTGAATAAAATTAATTTTGGCTAATACTGTGAAACAATAACCTTTAATGATCGAAAATAGTTAACCAAGTTTCATAAAATTGTCCCAAATTATTTCCGAGATAATTAGTAAAAACACCTATTTTTGCGCCATCCTTAGAGGGCCGTAGCTCCCTTAGGAAGCATTTCCGGACACATGATTATTTTTGTCTATTTTTGCATGGAGAATTAGCACCTAGAAGGGAAGAGGGAGTTTCGGGACACCTTGTATACACGTATAGAGTAACTGGTAGGTAAGTAATACTAATAGACTTAAAATTAGATAAAGTTTTAATTGTGTGTATTGTAAAAAGCGTTAATTTGCTGAACAACATATAACATGGCGTGGGCACATTAACAGCGTGGGTAGCGGATTTTTTTACTAGTACCTATAAAACGAATAAAATAAACGAATTTCTTAAAATTTCGTGCTTTTTTAAATGGGTTAACTATAAACAATAATAAAAAATATATACAAAACTTTACTACTAACTATAATAATCTACTGGCACAGTAGGTATTTATTTGCAAAATTGAATTGTTGAGTATTCTTTATTACCTGCTGACCCTACTGTGGGTTTAACTAAAATGTTTACTAATATATATTATTTTGTATTTCTTTTTGAAGTTATTCGCGATGTGTAAGAAACGCATGTTTTTCTTTTAAATTGTTTCAATCAAAAGAGAATGGACTTAGAGATTAACGTCGCTTTAGAGATTAACGTAGCAAACTTGTGTTAAAGCTTTTTAAACGTATTTCGTATAGAATTTTACAGAATCTCCAAAAATATAACTGGCTCTATACTATCAGTACATGTTGTCCATCTTTGCGAACAAATTACTTATTCACTGGTAAACAACTCGAAAATCAAAAAGTTTTCGAACACTTTTTAGTTCTCGAGTTGTTCAACAGTGAATACCTAGGTAATAAGTGGTTAGGCAAAGATGGACAGCATGTATTGATAGGGTCTGTCATATTTTTGAGCGTCTGTAAAATGCTGCTATATGCATTTAAAAAAAAACAAAAGAGACTCCAATGATCGAGAATGGGTAGGTGAGGGATCATGGTGGGAGGTGGATTTGTGTACATACATATATGAAACCTGGCTTCATTTGTACTATTTGCATAATAAATATAAAACAAAAAAGAAACTGATTTAAAAGTAAATTGTAAATTTTTCATTGCTTATCATAAGCAACTTTTCTGAAATTAATGAGCAACCTTAGTTTCTAATAACATGCAACTGTTATGTATCAGTCTTAAACTAAATTTGAATAATGGTTAAGGAATATTTATACAGATAAGTCCAGGATGCTTCGAACACGACAGGGATTGGGACGAATATACGAGCGGCCGACAACTCGCCTCAGTTCGAAATTATTTGTACATTAGGAGAAGGGCAGTGCGCTCTGGCCGTGGCCACTCACTGCTCGCTCAGCAGTCAGCACTGTTGTTAGTATCTCATTACACAATGAAAAAATAAGAGATAAGAAAATGTAATAAGAAATAAGATAAATAATTATTCCAAGTTTTAAATACACAATACTCTGGGCGATAATATTAGTTCTTATTCGATTTAAAATTCAACTGTTCAAATTGTTAATTGCTTTTCGGATATCATTATTTGTTAATTCTATTCCATATTTTTAATTTCTTATTTCTTATCTCTTATTTTTTTCATTGTGTTTAAGCCTTTGTTGGGATGTAGAACTCATGTCTGAAAGAAATTTGATTTACGTTTCGAAATTTTTCTAACTTCAATAATTCGTAGGATTAATTATTGTAATTTTAAAAAAATCTCAAAACACATTTAAATATTTCCATTGTTTGTTTTTTCGCAACAAAAATGTGATTCTACAACATAAAATTAAAATTAATTATTAATTTTAATTAATTGTCGCTGCACCTCGACTGTTTTAGGTTTAATAAAAATTATTATAAAAGAATTCAAACAAGGAATAGTAGACGTGATGAGAGCCATCGGCTACAGCGCAGAGATCCACGATTCCCACCACTGTATCCGCTTGCTTACAACGGGCACAAGTAAATCGCGTAACCTAATACCCATGTTCGAACTTCCTCGGTCTTTACTGTATAAGGTTTGTATTTACAAATAACTTGGTGAATGAAACTGTAACAGCCTAAATGTTTCAAGATATTTTTGGAGTTAGATTTTGGTAAAAACGAATTTATTACAAATGTAAATCGGCATTTGCTACAAATATTTTATTTCGCAATTGTGTAAAGTAATAGCTGCAGTTTATTAACGATTCACTGTTGCGGACAAATAAGCAATTTAGCATATTACTGTTTAAAAGGCTGTGGTAAATGCAATATTTTTTTGCCTATTGCTCTGCAGCTCCTATTAAAACACCGTCACTGGTTTTGGGTATCCTCAAATGATGGCCATTCAGTTGTAGAATCGAGCATCACATTAATTTTTCGATTTTTTGAGGTCAAGTGAAAACTATCCCTCTTCAGGAGTGGGTACTGAAATTAATAGCTTTTAAATTATAATTTTTTCAAACATATTAAACAGTAATCCAGAATACCCACGCAAATAATATGATATGAAATTAATTAATTTTTTGTTGACATAAACTTAACGGTTATTCCCCTGGAATAGGGTGGGAACTTATGTCATTGTTTGTGTTTATTAATGACGGTAATTTATGGAAACAACCGTGCATGTCTGCAAGTTAATTGCTTATGCGTGGAAAGATAACTAAAAAAATGCCGAACTAAAAGTCCACAGACATAGTTATTGGGTCCATTATTTGGCTGCAAGTGCAAGTGCCTCGTAAAAATTAATTAATAACAGTAAGTATTTTTTTGCAATCATTTACACATAAGTTCACACATCATAAAAAAAAATTGTAAAATGCCTAACTTCCTCATTTTTGAAAATATCAGAATCAAAATTTTATAGGGTGAAGTAAAAAGGGTGTATAAAAATAAAATAACTGTAGCATTAATTTTGGTTTTAATTCTCATTTCATTCTTTAAATTTTTTAATCTCAAAAACTACTATTTTTTTAAATTTATACACTACAAATTTTGGAAATCCCTTAAGTGGATGTTTACCAAGTTCGGTAAAATAATTTTTATTGCTGAAAGCCTTGTGACAAAATTAATTTTGGCGGCACATACCTTTTATTTCTGTTCGTCTAACCACACAGTCTCACGTAAGACTCTTTAGCAAGAAACTGTTTTCTACTTTTAATTTATTATAACGTAAAAATAAAGAGGAATTTAAGAAACTAGTCATACATTAAAATAATAGTATATCATGGAAAAAATTCAGAAGTTTTCTTTTGGTTTCGTTACCATGGCAACCCAAAAAATTTCCGGACATTTTTATCCTCCAGGGTACCCTAAGTGGAAATTTTTCTGTCAAATTACTGAAATACGATCATATTGACATTTACTTTGCTTTTCAAACGATATTTCCGAACAAAAAACCGCCGCCGGATCGCCGTTCTGGCAAGAAATCCAAGATAGAGGGTCGGTCCAACTTGACACTATATCACGAATTGCAGGTCTCGCTGCGATTTCAAATAATATTAAAATGTAGTAAGGTTGTTATGGCAATGATAAGCTTTAACCAAATATTTGAAAATATTGATTAGGTGTTCCAACAAAAAAATTATGACGTCATACCTTCAACGCTGATTGACAGTATTTAGCAAACTTGGGCAATTGAAAAAAGTCTGTGAAATACATATCGCTAATTATCTATCAAATTTATTCCATATTAAATGAATAATTGTTATCATACTGAGCTATGTGTTTTTTTAGAATTAAATGATTAAGAAATATTAAATTTGTTTCATACCCTGTCAGCACACTGTATATTAAATATGATCAATATGAGAGCCAGCTTTCAAAATTACTATTCATAAAAAATGATGTCATTCATTTTGCATGTGACTGAATGGAGATTAGACGCCGAGTAAAGCATCACACAACGGGTGTGACTGGATAAAATTAGATTGTAAATTACACCGATGTTAAACTAAAACTCCACAATTACCCAGCCATAATTATTGCCCCATTTATTTTGTCACAATAACGTTGTGGTTATCTTTTTTATAGGGTTGGCAAAAGTAATAAATTTACGTTGTAACTTCATCGGCAGATTATTTTAATGAATCAAGGGGTATAACAATTTTTGTAACTTGCGTACCTATTATTT
Source organism: Rhagium mordax (assembly GCA_963680705.1). Classification (NCBI taxonomy): domain Eukaryota; kingdom Metazoa; phylum Arthropoda; class Insecta; order Coleoptera; family Cerambycidae; genus Rhagium; species Rhagium mordax. The sequence goes on from OY796662.1 coordinate 48,527,740, forward strand.
GAGCCATTTCTTTTAAGTTATTACGCCGATACTTTTTATACACGGTCTAAAAGTTCCTTTTCTTTAAATAATAGCCCCTTTCTTCATATACCATATACAGGCTGGTCCGAATATAAGTCGGGAAACTTCGCCAGCGGACACTACGCCTAAAAATAATACCTAACTTTAATCGAAAACCGAATGGATTTCAAAATACAAGGTGTTGAAGTTAGCGAAAAAAAAATATACTTATTTTTTTCAATATCTCAGTAAGGATAGGATATTTTTTATAAGGAGATTTTTTATTGAAACTTAATATACGGGTGTAATTAAGGCAAGCACACCAGTTAAAATATATTTTGTCCAAAATATTACACTGGGTGATTATTTTTTTCTGATCGATTACCCCTCAAACCACAAAAACTTCTTGTTTGTACGCCACTGGTCAAATTTTAAAGAAAAAAATCTACGTTCCTTTTAAAGCTTCTTCATTCGAAATTCTAATGGATTTTGATAAAATTGACATTTTCTACAATGTGTATTTCCGCAGAATTAAATTTGAAAGTTGAAATTTTGTATCTATTTCAAAGTTGCGTCATTATTTAGTTTTTTAAATGATGCGGTTTTAAATCCTTATTATAAAATGGTATTAATCTGAGATAATTCTTTTATCTAATGTTCCTGGAATTTATTAAACAAAAAATGTTTGGAATAAAGAGCGGAGCTTTTTATTAAAATTTTTTATTGATAACTAATGAAATTTTATTAACAGTAATTTCGATTAAAGGAGTTGCTCAAAACGCATACCATTCACTTCAACACATTTTTGACATTTTCGAAGCGTTGAATTTACGGCGGCTGAAATTATTTGGCGATTATTACGCAAATTATTTACCTAACACAAAATCCTAGGATTTTCCGGGGGTTACTTCGGTAACTTGGGAGGCGATTAAGAAAACATTTTTTTTTAAACATATTATATAGTTACTCCCAATCTGGCATCGAACATGTTTTTGGGATTTTAAGTACCTACCTACAACTTTAAGGAGAACAATTGATGCATTTTTAAAACTCTTAAATCGAACTTTTACCGAGTAAAAAAAATTTTCAATTGCCATTAAAGCATATGTTCGAAGTCACCACCATCCGCTGATTTATTTACTATAGGCCTAAAAGTTTCAAATAATATTTTACGCATAGTATCTTATATATTATTCCAACTTTAAATATTAGGACGATTTTGCAAATGATGCCCTTGAAATTACTCCATAAAAAATTGAGTAAATTTATCCACAGAAACAACAGATTATCTTCTGATGCATCTGTATAGAAATACTTCATTCAGGTACACTCTTACGTAATCCTCAAAATTTGCTGGAGCCAAAACTACGTTATTTTCTAACAATTATAAGCATGAGATCTTAGAGTTTTTAGTTATGTCTTTAGTAGTAGTAATTTTTAGTATGGAGTCTCTTTGTCCAATACGGATTTTCTCTTGACCAATAAGAAGATAATTCTGCTATTCACCGACTCATTAAAGTAAAAGGTAACAACTGGTTTAAAAGAAATGAGAAAAATTTAATGAAATTTAGTAACTTTTATTTGGTTTCTTGCTTCACAAAGAAATCCTCAGCACATGGTGGAAACCGTATACGAGTGTACACCAGACAATATGCGCTGTTCAAGGAACTTCTACACCTGAAACAGAAAGTAAAAAGTCCATAATTGAGTGTAGTGCTGTTGAAATAACATCATCAAATATAAAAAGAATAAACATCTATAGACTTCCATCTGGTGATTTTGACTCTATTATAAACATTCTTAAGGACATCTTTTAATATCTGCAATAAAATCAAGTGAACATTTTACCGTACTATGTGGAGACTTCAACCTGAATTTACAAAATAAAACAGATTATAGAGTAAAACTGTTTTTAGATCTTTTGATAACATTTTTGGTCTGAGACTTTCTATAAGGGAACCAACAAGAAGAAATATCACAGTATCACAGCAACAACTTTAAAATATGAGAGTAGAGTACTCACAATTGGGTTATCAGATCATTTGATCCAGAGTTACGTTTTCCCATAGAATTACTACATAAAAACTGCAAACATCATATACAGCGTGTCCTACTCCCCCCCCCCCCCCCTTTAAAACTCAGTTATTAGTTATCCAATTTTAACCAAATTTGGATCGGTGTTAATGATCTTTGGTGTGATCTTTTGAATTAAACAAAATTTATTTTTGTCAGTGGCGTGCATTTTTGTTAAGAAAGAAGGGGTCGCTCTTTTGAGAAGTCATATTAGGCATTTTTTACAGAAAAACTAATACAATATTATTAATTAGCATGCTTTAGAACCCCCATGCCGAAAATTTCAAGGATTTCCGAATAACGGGCCCAGTAAAAATAAATTTTTTTAGTCGTAAATAATTAATTGACAACTTGAAAACGGTTTGCGTTTTGAAAAAAAGTCATTCCTCATTTTCAATTTTTATTAAATTGATTTACTCTCGCCATGCCTTCAAAAGTTTCAAATGCTGCAATCAAAAATTTTTCATTGGACGATAAAAAAATATTTTCGGTTCTGTAGTATTTGGGCATTAATTGATAAAAAATGTTCTTCTGTGATAATAAATCAATTTTATGCCAAAAGAAAAAAAGGTTGCTCTGATATTAAATTAAACTATTTTTCGAAAAATAAACCGTTGTCAAGTTAATTACTTACGACTGCGGCATTTCAAACTTTTGAGCACATGTGATAGAGTAAATCAGTTTAAATTGAAAATGGCGAATGACTTTTTTTCGAAACACAAACCGTTTTCAAGTTATCAGTTATTTACGACTAAAAAAATGTATTTTCAGTGGGCCCATTATTCGGAAACCCTGAATCAAAATGTAATAAAATTTTGAAAATGGGGGTTCCAAAGCATGCTAATTAATAATATTGCATTAGTTTTTCTGTAAAAAAATGCCTAATATGATTTCTCGAAAAAGTGACCCCGTTTTTCTTAATAAAAATGCACGTCACTGGCAAAAATAAGTTTTATTTAATTCAAAACGATCACATCAAATGCCGTTGATAGTAACCCAAATTTGGTTGAAATCGGATAACTAATAACTAAGTTGTGAAGGGGGGGCATTAAAAGTGGGACACGCTGTATAACACAGGATTATTTTAAATAAAGATTTACCTCAATTTAGAAAAAGAATAAGAAGCATAAATTTCAACCAAATTGTAATAATACCAAGATCCGAATCTTGCATACATAAAAAGAAGATACAGATAATCAGAACAATATATCTAGGAATATGTGAAATATTGGATGCAATTAGGAACGAATTGTTGAGCTTTTCATGGATCTATCCAAAACCTTTGCCAGCGTAGATAACACAATACTATTGGAATTAAACACGTAGAAAACACGTATATCATAATATCATTTCTAGAAAATAGGCAACAACGAGTTATGGTAATGGATGCTGATAAACATCTAAATTGAGATTGGAAATAGATTAAATGAGGAGTACCCAAGGATCAACTTTGGGCCCAATTGTATTTCTTCTTTATATAAACGACCTTCCAAATGATTACTAATTTTATTTTGTACAAATCATATTAAGCATTTTGCTTGCTATCTCACTACTACGGAACTAGAAGTAGTCCTTTCAAGGCTTACATGAGTCGTAGGGCTTGCTGGAATCGCAGTACTTTTCTGTAGCTTTTGTCATAATTTCACCTTCTCTTTAATAATATGCCAGAGCTCGTGTAAGATTGCAAGGCTCAGGAGAACGTGGGAAATCTCCATCATCCAACACCTCCAAGTTGGGTGACATATTTAAATTCCTTAAATTCCCGGCGCTCTTTGGCATTTCAGCGTATTTCCAGTCAGAATCTTCATCCGCGTCGCACTTAGGAATCGTTTAGGGTGAGCCAAAAAAATTTGCACTTTTTACTTTTCCCCATAACGTTTTTGTTTATTAACCAATTTTAATGAACTAGGTGTAGTTGCTTATAGAAAAGAAAGGACTATCGACGAAAAGTTTCAAAATAGCCGATTCTTTAAAATGCAAGATGGCGACCTCGTTTGAAAATAGCCCTTTGTTTGGGCCAATTCTTTTTAAAGAAAAAAAGTTGAAATGAGACATATTATAGAAAACAGCAATAAAATGAACCTTTCTCTACATTTTAACACCTCGATGAGAAAAATCGATCCATCGGAAGCGGAGCTATACGTAATCATACAAAGCGTTTATTTTTGTCATTCTTAAGCTGTATTACTTAAGTTGCACTTTCTTCTTTGGCCATCGCTTTTTTTTGAACACTCATATAATAATATGGTTTGGTCTCCTGTGTTGCAAATTTCATTAAATTCAGACTATACCTACTGCTATATGGTTGTCAAAAAGAAGTTATGAAAAGAAGTTGTGTGCTTTTTGCGTTTATCTCAATTAGCGAATAAAATCAGAAATTAAATAATAAAACGTTTTTTTATAAAAGAAAATCAAGTAGTACGCCTTCTGTGTGCTCCCTAACTACTTACAATACAATAGCTATTTATGTATCTGGTGCAAAAAGTTATTGTTTATGGCACGCAGCATAAAAATTATACAAGAAGGCGCAGCCGAGTTGGATAACATGCTAACTGCCATAAACACACTTTTTGCACGTGTTACATACAATAAATATTTGTTCTACGATCGTTGTTTATTTAAGAAAAAATTAGAAAGAATTTAATTTCGTGACAATATATGTCAAAATAAGGTAAAAAAATTTGGAAGAAGCCTGCTTTTTATATATAGTTGCATTGTTACCATAGTAACGTACAAAAGCATGTTCTTTACGTTTCATTGCACTATGTCGCCAAAGCAACTAGAATTAAAAGTGGTATAAACAGTCACTTTTTGAACTGCCAATAATAAAACTACAAACTTTTTGCACGATCGTAGAAAAATATATTTTTTTAAAACCGGCCAGAAAGTAGCACTTTCCGGCTTACTTTTAGGCTAGAAAAACGCTGTTTACCGAACTGCGGCCGGTAAAATGATAGTTGCTATGGTGAGAGTCCTGTAAAAGTTTTACAGGCCCCAAAATTATAAAATAGGTAACTTGACATATTTTCACGTTTAGTTGAGTTGTTATAAAATGGAATTTCAAAATGACGATTGCGAATTAATGGTACTACAATACTGTGCCAGTTTAAAAAAAAATATTGTACGTAACACATTTCAAAAGTGCTTTTACTGGACTCGTAGGCTTCCAGGACTCGCCTGCGGCTCGCCTTGAATTTGCCTACTCGTCTAATAAAATGTAACTTTAACAGTTTTTTGACAGCTGTCAAAAAACTGTTAAAGTTATTTTTCGCGGAAACGTCACTTTGACAGCTGTCAAAAGAAAAAAAAATTTCTCGAGAAAACGTCACTTTGACAGCTGTCACAAAAAATTTTATTCGAGAAAATGTCACTTTGACAGCTGTCACAGAAACGTCTAAAAAAAATTTTTCTCCAAAAAAAATGTCTAAATTTTTTTCCCCATTTCGCTTAACTAATCCGGTCGCCAGCCCCGTAGGGGCTGGATCGTCTAGAACCTACTAATCCGATAGCCAGCCTCGTAGGGGCTGGATCGTCTAGAATCTATTCATCCGATAGCCAGTCCCGTAGGGGCTGGATCGTCTAGAACCCCATCCTTAAATAGAGCCCCGCAGTGGCTCTGAACTTTTTACGTAAACTACTATTATGATATTATTATTTTATCGTCATAAAATAACAACAAATCCACTACACTAGCGCCAAAATAACTCATGCTGTATTTTGAAAGAACTTACGTAAGCATTCCGTGTATCCTATATAAGGAATGTTCCAAGTACCATTTGCCTGACAGATTCTTCTGCTGTCTCCAACCAGTTCAAAACCTTCGTTGCATTCAAAGTTTACAGTTGTTCCCGGTATGAAGAGGAAAGTACTTTTATTTCCAAACCTTGGCGTTTCCAAAACTCCACAAGATATTACCTTCATCCTGGCGGTCTCCTTCAGGGAGTAAATTGTGGCTTCGTCATTCTGGGTGAAGCGAGCAAGGTCTTTGTTTAGCGTCATCGCATAGTCATAGTAACACTCGTGTATATTCGTACGACAAATTTGATAAGTCTGCTCGATTTGCTCTGACCTGTTTGAAGGTATTATATCCTCTGGTGTCATTAAGAACTGCGGTTTGAACGTCTTATTATTATATGTCGCCGATGTTAAGCCAAATTCTTTAAAGAACAATGAGTATCCTTTCTGAGTATCCAACACATCGTCTATCATCCAGTGTAATCCGAAGTCATTGTATACCCTTTCCATGTCATTTATGTTTGTGACGATGCTTATTCGCTGGCCATCTGGAAGGGTGAAGTCGTCCTCTAGATTGAAGCTCCAGTTTCCGAAAAGCCCGACGGTCTTATTCTAAAAAGTAAATATTACGATAGTGGATGGCCTTCTGTTAACAAACGCGAAAGTGACGTCAACTTTAGATTTTTACGTTGAATATACAAAAAGAAAAAATAGAGAAAACTATATAAATATATAAGGTGTTCCAATTAAAAATCCAAAATTCTACCATCAGCTTTTATCTCAAATTATATAAAGTAAACTTGCACTACTTACAATAAATGACCGTGGTAAATATACTCTTGCTGACATGAAACCTAGGTTATCCAACACCTCAACGCCTGCCCCATTATCAAACATTATTATAACTTCGGACTGATTAAGAATATACGTTGGCGTATATACGGTAACTCCTGAAATGATAATATTTATTATATATTTTTTTGTAGATAGCTATGTATTTCTTACCTGGAAAATGTTGCAATTTCAAAGAAGGCCTGTCAAAGAATATTCTTCTGCCATTAACTATTACGTCCAACTTGTATCTCCATCTTGCATCCAGCGGCCGCCTTCTGACCTCAATGACAGTGGAAGAATTTCCTCTAGCAGCAATTGAGGTAAGCTGTGTCGCCCTAACCTCGCCATAGGCATTAGGATCCATTTGTTCAAATCTCGCCTGCACTTCCAAATTATCTGTTTGAGTTTTGGACTTTACCAGGACGAATTCTCCCTTTCCATTGAAAGTGTATTCCAGATCATCGAATGTTATTATATGTGGGTCTCCGTATACACCGGCAATTCCCGGACCTTCGTAAGCCACGCAATCCTGTGTAGGCCTTCGTTCAACTCGAAGGGTTTCACAGCCGACTGCTTGCTCTTCCTGCCACAAGCAGCACAAATACTTCGGAACCATGTCGTTAAACCACTGGGACAATGTTGGGACTTTGGTTGCTTCGTTGTACGGCATCAGCCCAAGGTTGTGAGACCGGCGAGGGCTTGAGCCCCACTGCTGATCGTAGGACAACATCAAATAACCGTTCTTGTCATAGCAGCACTGTTGCTCGGAACCTTCGAAACTGGAAAAGCAAATATATCAGTTTTGTTTTGTTAATTCATAAATTGTTATCAATGATATAAACAGGGGTCTCATTTAGCAGTATGCTGTCACTTCAGATGGGTACTTTTGTTAATAGGTACTCCACTACAGATCAAAGTAATCTTTCTAAGTGCATTCAATTCCTTGAATAATTAGTACTAAGAGACAATAGCATTGGGAGTAGTGATTATTGTGTAGTGCTTACGTAGGTGATCCAGTTTTGACGCAATGGATAGCGTGGCTGTTGAAGTAGCACTGAGGATTAGAGTCCTTGTCGCAATCAAAATCAGGCATAAACTGTCCCTTATCAGCTAAAGCTTGTTGAAGAGTGCATGGACACTGAGGAAGCTCGTGAGTAAAATTCTTTAAGTCTCTGTCTGTCCTTACCCAGTCGTCACAAAGGTAATTGGGCCAGTTTTCTCCATACGTATTTTCCCATTGGAATTGGAAGTACCAACCTAAGGGTATGGGCCTACTCCATACAACAGGAGCTATCTCAACCGTTTTTTGTGTTGATGAATATGTATTTACCTAAAAATATAATTGGACCATATACAGGTAGTTTCCAATAATTGTCAAAAAACTGACAATTATTTCTCCAATCTCCAAGTAAAACGAAGTTTCGTTTGCTTTGAGCTTACCTTTATAGAGTCTGTTAAATTGATTTGTATAAAGCCAAATTTAATGTCAGTAAGGAACTCGTTAGTTCGCGTTTTGTATTCGGATGGAACGATAGTGTACTCTCCGGTATTTTGAACGTTTTCTGCAATATCGGTTATGTACAGGAACATCGGTCCAGTTGTGGTTTCCCTGTAGCCCCAAAGTGATAGACGAATGTTTGCGTTTTCATTGGTCGTTAAATTTTGCTTCTCCCAAGTTATTCTGATTTCGCTAGGAGACTTTAGGTGGTAGCTTGTGTCTTTAAAGTAAATTTTCTGGGCTGCGGTGGCTGGTGATTCTGAAGATATTCGGATGTAGTAATGTAAAACGTCCGTCATTACTAAAGGTTCTCCATAAGTGATTGTAAACCACATGACCACAGAATTAGATAACACTCAATGCAGGAAACAAAAAGAATATATTGTTGCCTACTTTTGGTCAAGTGGTTTGCGATCATTTATAGAGGCCCTGTATAAAACCTTACCGACGTAATACTGTCCTTTCCATTTATAGTTGCCTGAACCAAGAGCTATTTCAAATCTAACATATCCTTCGACCATAAGTGGCGGTTGAACACAAATTGCTCTGTTTATGTCTACGACATAGCCAGTGACTATGTTAGCGTCAAATTTACATGTGACTTGGTCATCGGGCAGGAAGCAGGGGCCCGTTATGTTCACGATGGTCCCTCCCAACATATTGCCGCTCTGGGGCGCGAGCATCAGCGGCAAATTTGCACCATCTAAACAAAATCACCAACAAACATTAGCTGATTACTCAAAGAATATAATTATAAAAAAATATACCTATATTGTTGCTGCAAGCTCCCAGTAAAATATTTTCGTCAATACGGAATATATGTCTTCCCTTAAATCCATTGGCGAAGCCAGTCGTTGTTAGATCTCGAATGACGGAACTTTGACTGTATGGTTTGTACTCGTAACTTCTGGTTCTGTTTCCTGCGTTGAAGCCGACGTAAGCCGGCACACCGCCTTGTCCTGTCATAGGATCACCACCGGCTTCTGTGTGACTGACCCAGTCAATGTTTAGGTAATTGAACATGGCATAGGTGTACACTTCATCAGTGGCAAGAACCATTTGGAAGGTGTTTGTCTAAGAATAGGTTGTATCATGAGTATTTATGTAAATAGTATATCGAAACACCTCTTACCTGGTATAGGGCATCTGCAATTCCTCCAAAAAAGGAAACGTTTTTCCAAGTGACTATGATGGCATGTTTAGGGTCGAACGTATCCGAGCCAATGATGCCTTCTCTGATATCCCACATCAGCCTTTCCCTTATTTCCACTCCCAACTGGTCCTGCCTAGTCCTAAGATCCCTTTCTATTCTGTAGTAAACTCCTGGTTGCCGTTTGTCAATATCTTCGTCTCGTAAATTCCCGATTGTACATTTGCTGAAAAATATCCCAATGAATGAGGGGTCGTTATTTTTGGGCCAGTCTTTTACTGGGAAGACAAGCGGGTATACGTAATCAGATGGAGGGTCGCTGAATTCCAGGTAACCATTTAGAGAGATTCGAGTATAGTTGAATCTGAATCCGAAAAACGGCAGTTGGAAATTTAGATTTTTGTGGACTTGTGTCGTAGAAGATTGAATTTCCTGTTGGTAATCGCCGTGGTTGTCAGCGTTGCCCCCCTCGTCGTAGTAGGGGTACATGAAATTCCCTCGGATTTCGGCCAAACGAGTTTCTGTGATAACGTATGGCGCTCCGGATTGGTCGGATGTTTGAGGAGCAATGTGTGATGTCATGGGATCTAAAAATTAAGGTGCATCAGCAACAGTCTCAAACATCTCGAGTTACCTACTGAACATTTATAGTTATCGATGAGGTGTATTTATTCGTGGCGTGGGTGTACGTTAATTATTTGATGTAGAAGCACACAAACGTAGTTTTTTTAGTTTCTCGGATTACCTCGAAAATGGAATTTATTTGCATTGTCATGTGAAAAGAAAAAAAATACATTTCTACAAAAAATTCACATACAAGTAATGGATTATTTATTTCGAAAATATGATTTTAAAATGTATCCATTAATAAAATGCAAATGCAAATAATGAAGAAAGGTCAATCCCATGTGACTAGTGGTTCATGATGAAAGAAATCAAAGAACATTCTTTAAAAATTGTCACCGGTTTCCATCAGGCCACATAGACTACAATATAGGAAAATCTAAGTAAAAAAATTTTATTGTAATAATATCTACCATTTTAGTATGTAAGATTATAAAATATTTTAGTTTAAGTCTTTTATTATAATCGTTTTTTGCACTTAAGCTAAAATATTTTATAATGTTATATACTAAAATGGCAGATATTATTACAATTAAGTTATTTAACTTAGATTTTTGTATTGTAGACACTGTGGCCTGATGATGTGAAGTAATTTTAGCACACGAAACCGGTCGCAATTACTAAACAATTTTTATAGGACAGAGTCTTTGATTTCTTTCATCATAAATGCAAATAAGTTACATGTTAAGAGTTAAATAAAGAAATTTGGATTTTAGGTTCGAGTGGAAAATTATGTAAAATAAAAACGAAATGCTTATTTGTTTCTTGATTATCAATTTCTAAAAGGCATCTATTTGTGAAATATTTTATTTAAAAAATTCGGTGGCTGTTATTTTGTAGGTAATACATGACCAAAGACGAAGATCCAGAAACCCCGGGAATATTACGAGGTAACTTGCCCTTTAGTAATTTTATCTTCTGTGTAAGGTGTAATCTACATGATAGAGCTACTCGATTACCCTTCAATTAAATATCTGGTGCAAATAATATACCATCAAATGCAGTAAAAATAAAACACCATCTACTAAAAGATGACGTAAAGAGAAACCTCAGAATGAAGATTGCAATGCTCCTAAAACTCTTTAATTTTGGCATTCTGTACAGATAATGCTCTTGGCCATTGAATAAAGGTTTGGTATTAATCTAAAATAAAAAAATGTGGAAAATCATTGTAGGAGTTATTTATAATTTTACTGGAACGAACTTAATTCTGGTATTAGATCAATAAATTTTCCTAGAAAATTACTTACATAATGATATCGCGGTTTGGCATTAACCTAAAATTAAAAAATGTTAAAATTTCTCATTGTAGTAGTTATTTATAATTTTACTGGAACAAATTTAATTCTGGTATCAGATAGCAATTAAAAACGGTCGATAAATTTTTTTAGAAAATTATTTAGATGATATCGCGGTTTGGCATTAATCTAAAATTAAAAAATGTTAAAATTTCCCATTGTAGGAGTTATTTCCAGAGTTATTTATAATTTTATTGGAACGAATTTAATTCTCGTATCAGATAACAATTAAAAACTATCGATAAATTTTGCTGGAAAATTATTTAGATAATGATATCACGGTTTGGCATTAATTTAAAATTAGAAAAATTTGAAATTTCCCATTGTAGGAGTTATTTATAATTTTACTGGAACGAATTTATTTCTGGTATGAGATAGCAATTAAAAACGATCAACAAATTTTCCTAGAAAATAGTTTGGATAATGATATCGCGGTTTGGCAATAATCCAAAAGAAAAAAATGTTGAAATTTCCCATTTAGGAGTTATTTATACTGCAACGAATTTAATTCTGGTATCAGATAGCAGTTAAATACGACCAATAAATTTTTCTAGAAAATTATTTAGATAATCATATCAGGGTTTGGCATTCATTTAAAATTTTAAAAAATGTTGAAATTTCCCATTGTACGAGTTATTTATAATTTAACTGGAAATAATTTAATTTTGGTATCAGATAGCAATTACAACGATCAATAAATTTTCCCACAAAATTATTTGGATAATAATATCGCGGTTTGGCATTAATTTAAAATTAAAAATTTGATATTCCCCATTTAAAATTACTTATAATTTTACTGGAAAGAATTTAATTCTGGTATCAGATAGCAATAATTAAAAACGATCGATAAATTCTCCTAGAAAGTTATTTAGATATGATATCGCGATTTGGCATTAATTCAAAATAAAAAAATGTGAAATTTCCCATTGTAGGAGTTATTTATAATTTTACTGGAACGAATTTAATTCTGGTATCAGATAGCAATTAAATACGACCAATGAATTTTCCTAGAAAATTATTTAGATAATGATATCTCGGTTTGGCATTTATTTAAAATTAAAAAAATGTTGAAATTTCCCATTGTAGGAGTTATTTATAATTTAACTGGAAATAATTTAATTTTGGTATCAGATAGCAATTAACAACGATCAATAAATTTTTCCAGAAAATTATTTGGATAATAATATCGCGGTTTGGCATTAATCTAAAATTAAAAATGTTGATATTCTCATTTAGAAGTTACTTATAATTTTACTGGAAAGAATTTAATTCTGGTATCAGATAGCAATTAAAAACGATCGATAAATTTTCCTACAAAATTATTTAGATAATAATAACGCGGTTTGGATTTAATTTAAAATTTAAAAAAATTTGAAATTTCCCATTGTAGGAGTTATTTATAATTTAACTGGAAATAATTTAATTTTGGTATCAGATAGCAATTAACAACGATCAATAAATTTTTCCAGAAAATTATTTGGATAATAATATCGCGGTTTGGCATTAATCTAAAATTAAAAATGTTGATATTCTCATTTAGAAGTTACTTATAATTTTACTGGAAAGAATTTAATTCTGGTATCAGATAGCAATTAACAACGATCAATAAATTTTTCCAGAAAATTATTTGGATAATAATATCGCGGTTTGGCATTAATCTAAAATTAAAAATGTTGATATTCTCATTTAGAAGTTACTTATAATTTTACTGGAAAGAATTTAATTCTGGTATCAGATAGCAATTAAAAACGATCGATAAATTTTCCTAGAAAATTATTTAGATAATAATAACGCGGTTTGGATTTAATTTAAAATTTAAAAAAATTTGAAATTTCCCATTGTAGGAGTTATTTATAATTCAACTGGAAATAATTTAATTCTGGTATCAGATAGCAATTAACAACGATCAATAAATTTTTCCAGAAAATTATTTGGATAATAATATCGCGGTTTGGCATTAATCTAAAATTAAAAATGTTGATATTCTCATTTAGAAGTTACTTATAATTTTACTGGAAAGAATTTAATTCTGGTATCAGATAGCAATTAACAACGATCAATAAATTTTTCCAGAAAATTATTTGGATAATAATATCGCGGTTTGGCATTAATCTAAAATTAAAAATGTTGATATTCTCATTTAGAAGTTACTTATAATTTTACTGGAAAGAATTTAATTCTGGTATCAGATAGCAATTAAAAACGATCGATAAATTTTCCTAGAAAATTATTTAGATAATAATAACGCGGTTTGGATTTAATTTAAAATTTAAAAAAATTTGAAATTTCCCATTGTAGGAGTTATTTATAATTCAACTGGAAATAATTTAATTCTGGTATCAGATAGCAATTAAAAACGATCGATAAATTTTCCTAGAAAGTTATTTAGATAATGATATCGCGGTTTGGCATTAATCAAAAATTTTTAAAAATGTTGAAAGTTCCCATTGTAGAAGTTATTTATAATTTTACTGGAACGAATATAATTCGGGCATCAGGTACTAATTAAAAACGACCAATAAATCTTCCTACAAAATTATTTACTTAGATAATGATATCGCGTAGATTAATAAGCCATTGTAATTTATATGAAAAACATTACTAAATGGCAATTATAACTTTTTTATATTTGTTTATTTGAACAGCACCGATTGGGAAATATATCCACAAAGAAAACCGACAAAGTTCTGTTGACATGGACATTAGACGAAAGGTCACATAGGTGCTTCTAATGAAACTTTAGACAGTAAAGAACATTTAGTAGTTGTAAAAAAGCAAGAACTAAGCCGTATCTGTCTCAGTTGGCTCATCTGTCGAACAATTTCTATCTTGATATATAAAACAAAATGGTTTGCAAGTGTTTATCAATGTTACAATTTTTATTTTTCCACAACACTTTATTTAATATGACTGACGGTCAAGATGGTAGCGTACCTGCCGCTCACCCAAAAGTCTCGGGGTCGATTCCCGGTCGTGGCAATGGAAAATACTATGAGAGAAATTTTTCCATTATACACTGTTGGCAAGCTTCGACTTTGGAGTGCAAAATCTGTAATGCAACTAAGAGAGAAGGTACATAGAGGCAAAGCCTTCAGTTAACAAGAGATGCCTAACCATTCCTACACTCCTACTAAAGAGGGGATGTGCGTGTAGCGCGCTCGACGACAGCGATTCAGCCGACCTAGCCGTGCCACAGGTGACCTGTGCCGCGACACCGCGGCCGTTCGACACATTCGCCCGATTCCGTCGTCCCCTTCGACCGCGTGTTGTAAAGAATGGAAGGTGGGAGTTAGGGGATAGCGCGTTGTCTGTTTAACTTGTAAATGCTTTAAGTTATCTCCGTCTGATGCATATATATCGGCTACCAAGATTAAACGTTACCAATAGTGTATACGGATATTGGATGTGTGTCCCTTGTCTTTAAATATGTAGCCCCCTCCCGCACAAGGCTCTTCTAGAGCCTTCTGGGATAAAGGGGGTCGTAATTACATGTGGTGTATTTATTATTAATCATGATCGTCATCCTCATAAATAATAGAGATAGACGGGGTTAACGAATTAAATTTAGTTTTTCATACAGTAAATGGGTTTTGATTTTTTTAAAACTCATAATTTCTAGTTCATTATACTCATATATTTAAAATCTAATTTCTCATAAATAACGTCAAAACAACTTTTCTTCGAAGACATTGAACTTATCAGTAAATAAAAAAAATATGCTAGTACTGGGAAATCTGAACAACAATTACGCATAAACATATCGAAGATAAAATGCTTGATTCAATCTAACGATAACAAAGTTATTGAAAAACTAAAAGACGACAGTATGAAAACGAAAATTTCATGCTTATAATATTCGGATTTCGAGTTTAAAGTTTAACTTTCTCATTTTATACAGGGTGATTCACGAGGAAAGGGACAAAATGTTATGGTAGATAGAGTTCACTTAGGTGAATTAGAAATGACTATTGAAAAAAGCCTGAGCCTTTTTTTATCCATCTACAGGGTGATTTGTGAGTTTTGCCCAATACTTCTTAAGGTAATATCTTTTAAACTAATCACTAAAATCAGCTCGTATTGTGGGTATATAGTATACTATTAATTGTCAATTTACATGCATAATCAAAGACAGAAAATTACAGGGCCGGCTCAACTAATTTTTATTTTTAGGGCTCCTATGAAAAAATTCACCCTGTGTACGTGATTTTTAAATTCTAATACTGAATTATGAAACTACATACAAAAGTGATCGAAAACATGTACTTTGTTGTTTTGCCACACTTTGGGCAAATTTTAAATAAACGGTCAATTTTCGCCAAATTCGAAGGTCTGCACAAAATAAATTTATAAAATTACATTTTCCTCTCTTATTCAAACTAAAATATTTTTTATACCAAATTTTGTGATTTCATGCATGATTAATATGAAATAAATAATCAAAAATAAATAATTTCAACATCAAATTAAGTACCTAATTTTATTTCTGAGGTTTCTGTGAAAAATCAGTCTGTATACATTTTTCTCAAATTCTGATAATAAATTTTGGAACTACATTAAAAAAACCGCTGCCAATTATGGGATCAAAACTTCCTCACCGTGTGGTGGAGTTTATAACAAAAGTAATTTTTGACGTATTTTGTTTTTTGACGCATTTTGTTTTTTTGTACGTATTTTGTTTTTTTTGCGTATTTTGTGTATTTCAACATTTGGACACAATATTATAATGAGTTGTATTACCAGATCCTATTTATACTTAATCTTTCATCAAAAATAAATTTTTTTCAAAAGTTAGAAATAGAGTTGGGGTCCGGTAGACCCCATTCCTGTGGACTGGTTTTGCTCATCAACGAACTCAACCTTTTCCTTGATCTCTAGAACGTGTGTACCAAATTTGAAAGCTTTATTTCAAAAAAAGAAAATTTTTGTCGAGAATCGTCCAGAAATGCAATAAAAATTTTCAAAATTTTTTTCACGAATACATATCTTCACTCACTTTTGGTGAGGAAGTAATTAACGAAATTGTTTATTTTTTTTATCACAGTACATCAATAAACAGAACATTAATAATCCTGTCGTTATTAGGAAAGCCGTAGGAAATTTAATTTTACGACAAAGAAAATGTAGAGAGGCAGAAGGCTTTCATTTTGAAAATAAGTTATAAGGTTTTATGTTCTGTGAATTTGTTGTTTATAATTTATTTATTTATTTATTTACCAATGTAATACAGACGCAACGTCTAATTTATAATTACATCGTAATACAAAAAAAAACAAACAATTATACATCTCCATACAGAGTACCTACTTAAATATTTTACAGATATATATTTATTATTACTTAAGAGATAAAACAAAAAGAAAAATATACATATATATAAATCAATCATCACACATCTGTGTATTGTGATAAAAAATAAATAATTTCGTTTATTTTTAAATGTCGTTCCACAATTTATTATCAGAATTTGAGAAAAATGTATACAGACTGATTTTTCACAGAAACCTCAGAAATAAAAATTTGGTACTTAATCTGATGTTGAACTTATTTATTTTTGATTATTTATTTCATATTAATCATGCATGAAATCACAAAATTTGGTATAACAAATATTTTAGTTTGAATAAGAGAGGAAAATGTAATTTTATAAACTTATTTTGTGCAGACCTTCGAATTTGGCGAAAATTGATCGTTTATTTAAAATTTGCCCAAAGTGTTGCAAAACAACAAAGTACATGTTTTCGATCACTTTTGTATGTAGTTTCATAATTCAGTATTAAAATTTCAAAATCACGTACACAGGGTGAATTTTTTCATAGGAGCCCTAAAAATAAAAATTAGTTGAGCCGGCCCTGGATTTTCTGTCTTTGATTAGGCATGTAAATTGACAATTAATAGTATACTATATACCCACAATACGAGCTGATTCTAGTGATTAGTTTAAAAGATATTTCCGTAAGAAATATTGGGCAAAACTCATAAATCACCCTGTAGATCGATAAAGAAAAGGCTCAGGCTTTTTTCAATAGTCATTTCTAATTCACCTAAGTGAACTTTATCTACCATAACATTTTGTCCCTTTCCTCGTGAATCACCCTGTATATGCGTATGTAAATACCTTCCGTTTTCCTTTGCAGATAATCTCTAATAAAGCCAGGAAGAATTACTTTCATTGTCCAAATGTTCAGACATGCATAAATATATTCAATCAAATATAGTCTACCTATACCGAGTTTTGAAAATTGAGAAATAATTCTTCTTTTCGAAAACGAAGATTTTATATTTTTAACGCGCAGCCTTGACGCTCACGCTATAGCGATGACGTCTATAATGTGGTAATAACAACATCGTTGGTTTTTAAATAGTACACAAAGAACAATATCTGCTTAGTTTGTAAAATAAAATACAAAGATACATAAGCTCACTGAAAACGATTGCTTTTAATAATCGCAATTATTAAAATGACGGTCTAAAGGCAAACCAAACATTAAACTATAGGGTATATACAAATTAATTGCGCCAAAATCTAAGAATTTCAAGTTCTACGGGTTCAAATAAGCCAATGAATATTTAAATTAGAACAGACAGTACCGAGTTAATTTATTTTGTTTAAAATAATAATACGGTACCGTAACTTCCATCGTTGGTTCCTCCCGTTCCTGCAGCCGCTCCTCCTGTTTCGTTATTCGAATCGGGTTCTGGTGCGAAAACACTAACACATAAAATTAATATAGTCAACAAAGTCCACCTCAGGTTCATCTTAAACAGAAAATTATGTTTAATCGACTAACTAACATACACAATACGCTGTCAGTTCTTATACAATATTCGTTTGTGTCTGATACGAATTATCGGATACTTAGAGATAAAAATTAATTAAACTTTAGGATCACGTCCACTAACAGATATGGGTGAAGAAATTCACAAGAAATTAGGACCTTATCTTTATTTAATTACTAAACATTTAGTTTAAAGGCCTTATAATTAAATGTTTAGTAAACATGCTTGTGAATTTCTTCATCCATAAAAAATGATGCAAAACTGATTTTAAATTCTCAGAGGAAAATGAAGAGGGCAATTAGTAAAGAAGACAATTTCACTGATGTGGTGTTTACCAAGGAAAATGACAATGCCACGTTTAAGCCAAAGCGGAAGTATCCAGGGTTTAGGAACAATTTGTATGATTACATTCAAGAATTTACTGATTACACCGGAATTCATGGGTTTAAATACATGGGAGAACAAGATAGATCCATATTCGAAAAGTAAGTATAATATTTTAATGAACTGCTCAACACAATTTTGCCAATTTGGACATAAACGTCTAGCATGAGAATCTCTTATTCCTTCGTATATACCTATACAACCCACGAACAACTTTCATATGAACTCATGTATTTTAGGCTATGGTGGATAATTCTGTTCTGCATATCACTCTGGGTATGTATTAGTTTGATCATCGAAACCTGGGACAAGTGGGACTCATCGCCGGTTTTGGTAAGTTTCGCCAGAAGTCCAACTCCCGTTTGGCAAATACCTTTTCCTGCAGTTACTATTTGCCCAGAAATTAAAGCACGCCAAAGTGTATACAACTTCACCGACGCCTATGACAGATACAGCCACGGAGGCAACATGACGCAGGAAGAGTAAGTAGTACTTAACGGTACTTAATATTTCGAAGAAAACTGATTACTTTTTATTTTTAGAATGAAGCATTTTTCCGATAGTGCCCTCATATGTGACAACCATCTATATAATGATGGAAACAAAACCACAAACTTGGATACAATTGATTATTTAATGAACGTAAGTTCAAAATAAATCGAAATATTATGTGTTTAATTAAATTTTGTTCTGAACAACTATTTAAACATCAATATTTTGTATCGCATAAAAAAAGGTCCATAAGCAATGAAGTTATTTAATGGACCGCATTAGTGTGACGTCACATAATTATGCAACCGTACGTACTACCATCATGACAAACGGGTTGCGTTCAATTTCACTGGAAATTGACCCTTAATGCATATGTGCATAAGGCGACATTTTTTGGTATAGAAACATGGCCTGGAGTTTTATTTTATTTCTCCTGTGGAAGAAATATATAAGAACTTTCAGTTATCATTTATCGTGCACAAGATATCGGAAAATATACAGAAGTATAAAGTATTACGAATACTTTATTATTAATATAATAAATCATTATTAAAATAAAAGTTTACAGTGCTACTGTCGTTAGTGTCAGTGTCGCTGACGCAAACTTTATAACCTCTTATCTTGGTGTCAATAATACAATAAAAATCAATTAAACCTATTTAAAAAAATACAGGATATTAAAGAAAGCACAGGTAGGTAATTAAGCATTATTTTGTCTTTACAATTTACATATCCCCATATTTAAGAAACGATAATCAAACTAACATACACATTATAGCTTTACCAGAGAAGATGTGATCGTTCTTATCTGGCTTTACCTCTTTTATTTTAATTTTTAATCCTTTGGGAAACTAAACATTTTACATCCAGTTTTATTTATATGATCACACTCAGGTGCAAAGCACAAACCCACATTTGAAATTAGCACAAAAACGAGTTTATTAGAAAAAATAGTAGAATAGATTTGAAACTGAGAGAAAACTTAAGTTAAACGTCAAGTTCATTGTCAAAATGAACGAACATGAATTAATTCATCATGCAAACTCATAATTTGAATTTTTGCATTCTTCTTTCCTATTGGAAGAAGCTTCCGCCGCTTTACATATTAATTTATAAAACTAAAATGAAGTTTTTATAAATCATACGTGGATGCATATATTTAAACATATTTCTTAAATGTGAAATAGGTATTGGAGTCCTTATATAGTCTTTCAACATACAGAAATACTATAGAATTCCCGACCATGTTTTAGTAGTATATATTATAGTCCTTATGGACAACGCAATACGGATCAGATTCCCGTATTAGAGTTTCGGCCGTAAACTGTTATACCAGTAGAAGTGGGGGTCGTGACGTCACAACTAATGGAGTCTATGAGGTAGGCTGAGTGGATCCGGATTAACAATATTTAGTAGTCACATAATTATGCTGCCTCTTTCTCATATTCTTAATAAGTGTCTTCTACCGACATATTGTGTTTTATACTTTGCAATGTCAAAATTAGACGACCACTTACATAATAATATCTACCTAAATTATTTTTAGATCGCACCACAATTTCAAAACGTGCTGTTTTCCTGCAAATGGACTCTGCTAAATGAAAGTTGCTACAACCTTTTTACACCAGTTCTTACAGAGGATGGGTTGTGTTTCACTTTTAACATGTTAGACAGAAGCGAACTACTTAGAAATAAAGTGTAAGTATTGCAGGGTCCAATTTTTTGTGAAGAAGGTATGAAATATTATCTTAAAAAAATAGGGAGGCCTAGACTGGTCTTAAATGAAGGTAAACAATTAGATATTTTGCTTCATTTTGAAGATATACTCGAAACCTCTACTCGTCAGGTGGTGTTAAATTTGGAAGTTCCAAGAACCATAAATCGAACTTGCCTCAAAATCAACTAACGCCGGTCATACAAATTTTTGGCAGTACAAAAATTGGAACAAAGAGACTTTCAGTCCACGGCCCCTGCTGGCATATTTAATAAAAAAGTATATACATTATTGGAGTACTGAAAATAAAAGAAAAATGTTTGAAGTTCGAAAGCAAGGCAGGAGTTCTGTAAAAGTGTGGCGTGGGATTTGGAGTAATCCGAGTAATCGTATTTTGGGATCTATCTTTTTATAATGAAAATTTAAATTCAGTTAAATATTTACATTTATTAGAAAATGGAATTAGCGAACAGTAGATATATATACTATGAGAGTTCTGGCTCACAAACCCCATGTAAATTTACATAAGAGGAAAATTGGAACTTCTTTGTCTGATTTTACCCCCTCCACTTTCACTAGCTCCACCCACTCCAGCTAAGCCATGCCCATTTAAGTCACGCCCCCATCCAATCAAAGCGTAAACCAACCAGAAAGCGCTCCACTCGTCAGGTTTCGGCCAATCAGAAAGAACTTTGTAACCATAGACCGTAAAGCTGCTACCCATAACTTTTACATCCCCACCCATAAGGTGTTATTTTTTTGGAGCCCACCCACCCAGCTAGATTTGACCAATCGGAGATTCTAATTGGAGCTCTGAAACAAAAATGTTCGCCGGGTAAGTACGCTAGGGTTCTAATTGGAGCTCTATAGCCAAAACCTCTGACTGGTCAAACCTGGCTGGGTGGGTGGGCCCGAAAAAAATAACGCCATATGGGTAGGGATCTAACACTTATGAATGACAGCTGTACTGCCTAAATGCGCATGCGGCAAGTTCGCTATAGTTACAAAGTTCTTTCTGACTGGCCGAAACCTGAATGGGGTGGAGCTCTTTTTGATTGGCATACGTTCTGATTGGTTGGAGCGGCGGGGCTTAAATGGTGGAGCTTAGTTGGAGTGGGGGCCTCCTTGGGCGTGGCTTGCTCTCATTGGCTGACTGGGCGGGGCTTAGCTGGAGTGGGCGGAGCTAGTGGAAGTGAAGAGTTTCATTTGGAAAAAGTATATTTTATTGTATTTAGCATAGTTTAAGTGGTTATCGCTGGTATTAACCGCGTTGAACTATTTTCTATGGGACTATTTAAAAAGAAAAGTTCATATACGTAGTCATGTGAATTTATAAAAGACAATTCCGATCCTTTAATCCCTGATGTCATTGTTAATGTTCAATGGGAGTGTGTCAGTTGATTTTAACTTTGTCAGGACGTAATTAAAACAACGGAAACATTTAACTTAGCTTAAATTACCGTTAATTTTATCTGCCGGAGTAATTTCTTAATATTTCTATAATGATTATATTGAATTTATAATAAATTTTCATAAATATTTAAATAATTTCCTCCATCAAAACAATTATTTTGGTGCTACTTAAAACTATGGGAATATTCGAGTAATATATAATAATTATATCTTTACAGAATGCTACATAAAGATTACATGGCTCACGGAAGGAACACTGAAGGTTGGTCATTAGAAAAGGGTTACCCAAAGACCGCCAAAATGGACACGTTTCCCAGGAGGGCCCTGTCTGCTGGATCTACGGCCGGGCTATTTTTATTGATCACAGCCTATGAGCAAGATTTAGATTACATTTGTAGAGGACCAGTTCAAGGATTTAAGGTAGGCAACTCTCAATGTTTGGTCCATAAATATATCAAATTGGATATTTTTGTTATGATTATGCTAAATAAATTAATTTAAAAAAAAAATGTATCACAAACTATTTCAAATATAATCATCATTCGACCTTCACCCTTTAATAACAAGAAGCGTACGTGTTTTTCATTTGTACAATCAATAATTGATTCAAAAAGTATAATTCACTTATGTTCTCATTTTTTTCGAGATTCTATAACCAGTTATTCGAAAAATAAATCTATAGAAAACCGCAGTGCAGCGTTTATTTTAGTACAAAAACGGACCAACTAATTTCCATATTAAATACTTAGATACTTTTTTCATTTTCAGGTACTGTTGCATCACCCCGCGGAGATTCCCAGAGTTAGTAGACATTATTTTCGAGCTCCTCTAAATCAAGAAGTCGTGGTGTCCATAACACCTGACATGATGACAACGTCCTCAGGATTAAGGCAATACGATGCTCACAGACGACAGTGCTTCTTTCCAGAAGAAAAATACTTAACATTTTTTCAATATTACACACAACAAAATTGTGAGGTTGAATGCTTGACAAATTACACTCTGGCAAAGTGTGGATGTGTTGCTTATCATATGCCTCGTAAGTATCTAAGATATAAAAATGTTTCATTCGTAAAATAGACGAACCATGCTGCACCACTCTTTTTGTACAATTTATAAGATGCTGAGCGGCTCAATAGACTCCATTAGTTGTGACGTCACGACCCCCACTTCTACTGGTATAAAAGTTTACGGCCGAAACTGTAATACGGGAATCTGACCCGTATTGCGTTGTCCATAAGGACTATAATATATAGTACTAAAACATGGTCGGGAATTTTATAGTATTTCTGTATGTTGAAAGACTATTTAAGGACTTCCAATACCTATTTCACATTTAAGAAATATGTTAAAATATATGTATCCACGTATGATTTATAAAAACTTCATTTTAGTTTTATAAATTAATATGTAAAGCGGCGGAAGCTTCCTCCAATAGGAATAAAGAATGCAAAAATTCAAATTATGAATTTGCAGTGCTAACTTCAAAATTAATTCATGTTCGTTCATTTTGACAATGAACTTGACTTTTAACTTAAGTTTTCTCTCAGTTTCAAATCTATTCTACTATTTTTTCTAATAAACTCGTTTTTGTGCTTAATTTCAAATGTGGGTTTGTGCTTTGCACCTGAGTGTGATCATATAAATAAAACTGGATGTAAAATGTTTAGTTTCTCAAAGGATCCCAAATTAAAATAAAAGAGGTAAAGCTATAATGTGTATGTTAGTTTGATTATCGTTTCTTAAATATTGGGATATGTAAATTGTAAAGACAAAATAATGCTTAAATACCTACCTGTGCTTTCTTTAATATCCTATATTTTTTTAAATAGGTTTAATTGATTTTTATTGTATTATTGACACCAAGATAACAGGTTATAAAGTTTGCGTCAGCGACACTGACACTAACGACAGCTGTAACGACTCAGAAATATAATGAAGTTAGCAGCAGTGTAAACTTTTATTTTAATATTGATTTATTATATTAATAATAAAGTTTTCGTAATACTTTATACTTCTGTATATTTTCCGATATCTTGTGCACGATAAATGATAACTGAAAGTTCTTATATATTTCTTCCACAGGAGAAATAAAATAAAACTCCAGGCCATGTTTCTATACCAAAAAATGTCGCCTTATGCACATATGCATTAAGGGTCAATTTCCAGTGAGATTGAACGCAACCCGTCTGTCATGATAGTAGTACGTACGGTTGCATAATTATGTGACGTCACACTAATGCGGTCCATTCACAATTTAACAAATTGTTAAAGAACTTACATCTTTTTCAGATGAAGAATCTACTCCAATTTGTGGTTCCGGAAGCATAAAGTGTATGTTTGATGCACAAAGTAAGTAACAAATCATTTTTAAATTCCGCAGATATTTTTACAAATACCGAAAACGGAAAGATATTTAAAGGCAATGAATTGTGTAAATCTGGGTGCAAAAAATTGTAGAAGCTTTGGAAGATTTTGAAAATAATTAAATATAGCATATTTTTTTTGTAAGTACGAAAAATCTTGAATATTTGACGGTTTATCGGCAATTTGACCCGTTTTTGGAGCCAATCCGGCAAAACCACTATCAATTTCGGATTCAGCACACCACACCAAAGTACATGGGAAAACACCTATCGTATACTAATAACATTTTTTTTTTAAGTAAAAAAGGGAAATTATAATCAATGCTCAAAAATGGCGAATGCGCAAGTAATAATGACAACCTAATTTATTTTCAGAATTCCAATTAATTTATTATACTTTATTAATTACAATAGTCAACGGGAAATTAATTGCTCTGAAAATTAGTGGACTATAATCATTTTACGCCTCTGTTTTAGCTGAAATGTTAGAAAGAGAAGTTGAAGCTAGCATATCAAGTTTTGAAGAAGAAGGCTCACGGGACAACCAGAACTGTGACTGTCTACCTGCTTGCACTTCCTTGAGCTACAATGCTGAATCCACCCAGGCTCCGTTTTACTGGCAAAAAATTTTTGAGGGCTATAGATCAAATATAAGTGAATTTCCAGGGTAAGAATTAATTAATTATTATAGTATAGGTTTTTGTCAACTTAACACTAAAAACTTCCAAAGAAGAAAAAACTGTACACTATATGGTGACGTTTACAACTGATTAATAAAAGGGTTAGAGTTAGCTTTGGCAGCTTAGTTGTATAGAGTACGGATAAGCGTCTGCACTATTTTATGGACGTTGTAAAAACCGCTACCAATGATTTAAAAATGCGTTAGGATTTAAATTAAAAGAATATTACTATTATTGCCGCCATTTCCTTAAATGAATGCTTAGTCCTTAACTGAAATGTGTGCTCCGGGTAGTAATCTTAATACAATTATAGTATTTTATTATATTTTCAGAATACAGATAACACGGCTTACCCTATTCTTCAAAGAGCAGCAATTCATAACGTCTGAAAGAAACGAATTGTATGGCCTCACAGATTTTCTAGCTAACTGCGGAGGTATTCTTGGGCTGTTTACTGGCTTCTCATTTCTCTCCATAGTGGAAATAGTTTACTTCTTGTCCTTAAGATTCATATGTAACGTCAAGATGTATGGAAGGCACTATTGGTCGGGCTCATCAAAGTTAATGAAGAATTACGCCTAGGATCAATTAGAAATCAGTTTAAAAACTCCATCAACGAAGTATGTTGATGAAAGTGATGACTCGTTTAAGAGCACCTAATGTAGACATTTATGAAAAAATAGAACTCGTGCACTGTTTGAATTAAAATTATTGTAGTTAGCTGTGTTTTTTATTTTCCTTTTCACTTTTGGCTAGTAGTATTATGTTAAGAAGTTATTTAAAACGTATATTTTTGTTACTTCGGTATCAACGAAATTATAAACTAACATATTTAAAAGTAAGTGTCCCATTTTGCAGTAATGAGAATTAAAGAGCAGCTAAAAAATAGCAATGAATATTTTAACATAAATAAGTCTGTACAGTGTTATCACGCAAAAGTTCCCACCCCAATTTTGTGAATTGTTTCTAAAGTTACAAAAATTTTCTTATATAATTCGCGTGAATTTTTATGAAAAAATAAAAACAATTAAATGCCAATTTGAAAATGTATGAACCTAACTTGCATTTCTTTAAATGGAACGCGTATATTTAATTCACATTTAATGACAGGAGCAATAACAAAGGTCAAAATAAATAATTGCGTGAGCTTTTGTTTTTTAGCATGGCCAATGGCCATTCTTAAATCTATAAGTCCAGGCTATATTGATTTAGGAGACTGCATGTATTTTCATAAAAAAAATACATTTTCAAATAATTCAAAAACTGTCATAAATAAATGTATTAAATTATATATATGTTACCGGCAGAACCCGATATTAGGATAAACTAGAATTACCTAGGCCAAACTAGTAACGAATTTAACGAATATGATCCTTCTTTGACATAAAAATATACTGCACCCACCCATGTCAAAGAAGGATCATATTCGTTAAATTCGTTACTAGTTTGGCCTAGGTAATTCTAGTTTATCCTAATATCGGGTTCTGCCGGTAACATATATATAGAATCAGAATGAAAAGATGTTTCAACAAATTCAAAAATATACTTATAGGGTGTTCCATTTAAAAAATGCAAGTTAGGTTCATAACTTCTTAAATTGGTATTCAATTATTTTCTTTCTTCATACTTCGTAAAAATTCACACGAATTATATATAAAAAAAAAATTGTAACCTAGATACAACCCACAAAATTGGGGTGGGAACTTTCACGTGATAACCCTGTACAGTTTGGTGAAGATTAGGTCCATTACACCAACCAACTCAATGTTCCAAACAAATATTGGAGTGAACAATAATTTTTCGTAAAGCTGAAAAATTAACTGTATTTTTTATTTTTCAGGTACAGCCCCTTTAATAGCTCCTGCGATGCAAAGTTTTTTGAATATTTTTCGGGAACAGCTGGCTATCGGATGAATAGGTTCTGGACGATCCAGCCTCTACGGGGCTGGCTATCGGATGAGTAGGTTCTAGACTATCCAGCCCCTACGGGGCTGGCTATCGGGTTAGTAGGTTCTACTCGTAGACGATCCAGCCCCTACGGGGCTGGCTATCGGATGAATGAGTTCTAGACGATCCAAAATTTTTTTGACAGCTGTCAGTGTCGTTATCGAAAAAATTTTTTTGACAGCTGTCAAAGTGACGTTTACTTAAAAAAATCACAGCTGACGTTTCCGTTAAAAAAATTGACAGCTGTCAAAAAACTGTCAAAGTGAATGAAGGGCGCCATCTACGAACCGAGAACGGTTTCGGGGCGCCGAGGACGTCCGGATCCCGAAACTGCGATCGGTTCCATCCTGGGACCGATATTATAAGGAAACGTCAAATTCGGACCATAACCACAAAGTTTTATCGCGACGCACTGTAGGTTTCGAGATAATCTAAAAGCGGCATTTAGAAGTTTCGTTGACGTTGAAATTTCAAATAGTTATGTCAAGACATGAATTGGGATTGGTTGTGCGCGCGCATCCGGAGGCCATTGGTCTCGTATCTCTTTTTAATTTCTCAAATTTAACAAACCTCTTCGACACGGGGGTACGAAACGGCTAATAACTTATTAACGGCTCTACACATCGCGACGAAATATAGCCTCAGCGATTTTCCCGACGCGATGACTACAATAAAGAGCGGCGCTGCGCGCTGACGTCCACCGAGAAAAAAGTCTTTGGCGCCGTAAAGTACACGAAAAAAAACGTAAAAAATTAGAGCGAGGGGCCCTGATCACCGTTTAATATTGGGGCTGTCTGCGGTTGAATAGTACGTTTTTTTCGTTAAATGTCAAATAAAAGTCAAAGCGACGTTTGGGAATGGGTACGACCCCTTCGGGGAAACCTGTGGTTGAAAAGCACGTTTTTGCGTTAAATTAAAAAAAACTGTCAAAAATAACGTTTAAATGTTAAAGCGTTTCTACCCTAGGACTAAAACAAAAAAAATAAAGTTCGCCGGATCGCCTATAAGCTGCAATCGGTCGGACGGATTATACTTAAATTTCAAGATAAATCTTCAACTTCTAATTTCAAATCTTGGGTCGCTAAAAAATTAATTGTCCGGACACGTTGGGATATTAAGAGTTAAAATTGGAAGGGACCCAACAGAAATGATGGGTCGAAGAAATCCTCCGGTAAAAGGAGTTACGGCCTCCGGAAGAATACCGTTTTTCTGCAAAATCGACTTTCGACCCCTTTTAGAAAATTCGTATCTCAGGTAATATCGGAGATGGAGGAAAACAAAGGTTCTTCATTTTTCCTTCTTTTTGCTCGCCATCTGAATCGCGATCCTATGAATATAAAAGGAAAAACTGTGGCGTGTTTGTAATGGGTACATCGGGAAAGTCGCTGAAATCCGAAAAAGTCGCCTCTTTTCAAAAAAATCGTAACTTTCTTAGGAAGCAAAATCGAGATTGGCCCTGCGATTGCGTCCTGCGATTTTTTAAATTTCATATATTTTTCAGAAAGAAATGTTTCGTCGGTCCATCTCGAAGGAGCCGCGAGTTATTAAGCTCGAACCAGATGCGTGTTTGGAAAAATTTGAAAAATTTTTAAAATTGCAAAAACACAGAAACTTCAAACGCTATTTCCAAACGAAAAACCTACTGGATGATCTACTTCAAACTATAACATGGTCTATTCCATCTTCGAATACATTTAGATGTTTTCTTTACAAAAAATTGTTTCTTAACCACTTCTCAAGTCACTAAGGTAACCCCTGACAAAGCCTAGGATTTTTGTCAGGTAAAAAGAGACGAGGCCCTACAATTTACTGTGAGATCAAACCAAAACTAGATATTTTAATATAAACGATACTTTGGAAATTAAAATCGACCCCAAGGAATGTTAAAAATGGGATAAAATTAATCATATTTTTTGTAATACACCGTTTATCACAAATCGGTTAGAAAATTTGCATAACGAACTGTGCTAAATTGAAAAGTAAATCAATAAACATATATTTTCTTGCATATGTTTTTTGAGTACATACAAGATATTAGAACTTTATGATTAAATTAGTAACTCAAGGATACCTACGCTACTATATTTACGGATTTTCAAACATCGAAAATAACATTTTATAATCTTTAAGAAAGGTAGATATTCATTACTTATTACGGAAGGTCGATTTCTTAATACCTAGATTTGATATTTCTCCGATTTAAAAATTCAAATAACGTAAATTTTTATCTAATCTAAACAGTGTCTTTCTCACGTCCATCTTTAAAAAAACACCTTAAAACACTTATAAGAATATAAATAATAAACGGTTTATCACAAGTATACTTACAGATACAAACTGATTATTTAGTTTGTTAATTTAAAAACTCACACAACCCATCAGTGAACTATAATATTTAAAGTTTAATGTCGCAGTAGTGCCGAAAATGTTTAAAAAAATATTTGTGGCATTGTGTATAATAACGACGGTTATTTCTCAGGTAAGTACAAACTAACTTTCTCAAACATTTTCAATTACATGAATATTATATTACTATCAGGAACAGGAATCTGAAGAAATTATAACCTTACCAAACGGAAAAATTCGAGGACATTTCTTGAAAACGTTTAAGGATAACAATTACTTAGCCTTTCAAGAAATTCCATTTGCATCTCCACCAATAGGAAAACTGAGATTCAAGGTACTTAAATGTTCATTTTACTAGGTCATTATTATTCAGTATGTGGTGATATGCTCGTTATTTTCTAAATGTAGGACCCTATTCCACCGGAAAATTGGGAGGATGTACTAAATACAACGAAGAATACAAAAATATGTTATCAGTCAGTTGCGAAGGACTTGGAAAATGAGGACTGTTTGTACTTAAACGTGTACACTCCAGTTGTAAGTATGAATCATCTCATCGATAAATACCAATATAATCGCTTATACAATGGAGGTGTTTTAGCTGATCACTATCTTGACCTTTTTAACGTAGAATATATAGACTGTGATTAATAATAATGTTCGTTACATATATAGGAGTACAATTTGGTAGTACAAGTATCTAAAGTTACATTTGCAAGAATTTATTATATCGGGTGGTCCAAAAAAAACCGGAATTTTCATTTTACTTTATAACTTTTTTATTTTTACAGCGATTTTCAACGTTTTGGATTCGTTCGACAGCTAAAGCTTTCAGCTAAACGATTCTCTGTCAGAAGCTGATATTATGATCATAAATGTCAAGGCAGACGTATTTAAACTTGAGAAATTTTTAATAACTGCTGGAATTTTGTCGAAATGCCCAATTTACAAACGGTTTGTTTCATCATCATGACTGGCCTTGTGGCAATATTTTGATGGGTAGTTTTAAAAAATCGGTCAAAGAACTACGGAGCTGTACCAAAAAATGTAGAGGCGTGTTATCAACGTCTCGGCAGCAATGGTAAAAACAGAAATTTTTCTTTTCCCTTATAACTTTTTTGTTTCCTTACCGATTTTAATTTTTTTGGATCATTTAAAACCCAAAGTCTTCCACTACAATATTGAATGTGAGAAATTGACATGAATCATAAATCCAATATGGCGGAAGTGGTCAAATTTACCTAATATTTAAAAGCCGCTGGGATTTTTTTTAAATGGCAAATTAAATCGCTTTAGTTAAATTACTTTATCGATGAATTCTATTTTTAAAAACAATTTTTATTTCTAAAATTCCGAATTGTTCAATATTATAATTTACAGAGTTTAGCCTCCGGCCACAAGACTAAGACTGATCTAGCTTGTGCCCGTTTACATTATTATCGTAATTATGCTGACTTCGGCAGTTGTCTCTAGGATAGCTCAGGGTATGTGGTATATAATTCCTCCCTTCTTAGTCTTTGACGTCCTCGTCAAAGGGTGATTCGACAGCTTGGAGATTCTTGAGCTCTGCAGGGTTAACTTGCAGAATGTGTTTCTTGGCACATAACAATTGGTAAAGTCTGTGCCTAAAAATGTACAGAAAGACAAGTATACAGATACATAATATAATCAGGATAAATGTCGTCGTCACATGAGCGGCATTTAGTTGAGGGTTGTTCAGTATACTTTCGTTTTCCAGGGGTTGCAAATCTTCTTTTATTTTTGAGATGTCTTCTAAATGGTATGTTTGTAATTGGATTGATTGTTTTGGTTGTGTTCCAATATAACTGGGAATATCCATTACTGGGATGCTAAATGTATGGTTGACATTTATTGTAATTAAATTGTTATCCATTATGATTGCACATGTGGATAATATTATATTATTTTTGACTATGGAATGTCTGGTGACAGAGTTTTGGCATTTCTCTATTACTTCCTTGGGTTTTGAAAACGTGGTTAATAGGCCATGGGATGTGAGCATGTAGGCGTCGACATTTATTGTTTTCATGGCTTCGCATTTATCAGGTTTTGATAAAATACATCTGCTTGATTGGCAAGATTGACATATAAAAAGTTCAATAGTGGGTTGACATCGATCGGCCCATTTGTCCTCTTGATCGCCTTCCAGGTAGTACTTGGTAGGTGGAATGAGTGCGATGGCATCTTCATTAGGAATAGGGTGAATTCGGGAGATATTATAATAGGTGGGATTAAGGATGGGTACCTTAAGAGCCATTACTATTAGGTTATCAATTGATACTATTCCTAGCTTTGCGTTTTGTAGAATTTCAAAGGGATGAGTAGAGTCATATGTTATTAGAGTATTTTTATCGTGATCTAATAACAATTCTTTTTGAATTTCTGTTAACTCAGAGAATGTAATAATTTCTAAATTGGGTATTTTATCGTTAGTAAGAGTGATAGTTCTAATAATTACATCTAATTGATTCTCAAAAGATTGAAGGTAATCTTTATGGATTTGTAAAAAGTAGAGTTGCTCAAATCGATTTGTATAAATACTAATCATTGAGGCAGTATAATTCTGGTTTCTTTCGATTATTTTTAATTCGTTATAGAATTTATCTGTAACCTTTGAAAATAATGTAATGCTTTGTGATATTCTTTGGTTAAGTTTGTTTTCATTTTTTGAAAGAATTTCAATGTTTTTATTAATATTGTTAAGGTCATCTTGATCTAAGTTTCCTGTAATAAATTTTACAATACTACCTAGTCCATTTATAAGGCCTCTTTTTACTTTAGTTGGATTGATGATTTTATGTAATTTATGTCGTATAGTTTCAATTTTGGTTTCAATTTGTTCTACAATCAGTTGGTTAGGCTGAGCACTTGATAATTTGCTTACCGTTAAGATTTTTTCGGTATTAATTTCGAGTTGATCAAAATGATTATTTAATGTATTAAGATTATATGAGAAATATATTTTGTGATAGTAGTTTAGAGTTTTGGCTAAACCTAAGGGCTCTTGGTAATATCCAGGTGTTTTAATTGGAATTATTTGTATTGTCTGCACCGTCATTAGGGTGGACCTGCAAAGAAGGTTGTTTTCTTAGTCTCTTTATTTTAGATATATTTCTAGTACATAAATTTCCGTGAGGAGTTTTTATTTTGACTGTGTTCTCATTTTTGTTAACTAGTGTAGCTTTATTAAAAATCGCTTTATGTTTACTTTGGCTGGTTGGTTTTGCTACATATAGAGAAGTATTTTCAGGGATATTTGCTACTTGTTCCCTGTCGTTATTTATTTTGTCAAGAACATTTTGTTCCTTTGTTTTTGTTTTCTGATAAATTTGGTCTAAGAATGGTTTAAGTTCATTCTTACGTTTTAGATTATAATTTTCGTAAAGTTCTTCGGTCATTGAAAAACTTAATTCATGTTGATAGGGACCATAGAGAATTGAAAAGGGTGAAAATCCCGTGGATGCATGAATTGATTGATTGTATATCCATACGGCAGTAATCATTTGATTACTCGGTTTTTCACTAGGGTTTTTTATATTAATTATTCTTAGTTTTTCTAACAAAGTTGAATGTAATCTTTCTATGAACGAATTGGAGTTAGGATTATAAGCTGTGGTACAGTGAAATTCAATACCTAGCATTGTTAAGTATTCCTGGAAAGTTTTATTTTTAAATTCAGTACCTTGGTCAGTAACTATACGTTTAGGGCGGTCATGATGAGAAATGTAGTGACGTAATTTGTTTAATACTTCGGGGGCGGTGGCGCTTTTCAATAAATAAGCTTGAGCGTATTTAGAAAAAGCATCAATGATAGTTAAGAATTTAGAAGATTTATAAGTAAATGTATCTATGTAAATAGAGTCAAAAGGTTTACAAGGCATCATTGGTCCTTTTAGTTGAGGTTTATAAGGATTTCTGTCGTATTTGGCTCTTAGACAAATGTCACATTTATTAATATGGAAAGTGACTAATTCTTGTAATTTAGGGAAATAATACTTTTGCTTTAGATGTTTTACGGTTTCATTAATTCCGTTATGGGTTTCGTTATGGTAAGAGGAAATGATTTCTTTTTGGTCATTTTCATTTTGTACATCGTCTAAAAGTTGGCTAGATATTAACATGTGTACAGAGTTATTCAAATTTTGTTTGAAAATTCTTAAACAGATGGTTTTTACTTCTTCCTCTGGTATATATAAACATGTGTTTACATTAGGGCCTATGCGAGTTCTGCATATTTCTAATAAATGTTTTTCTATATTATTGTTAGGGATATTTATTGTAAGTCTTACTTTGGTTTTGTTAAATAAATATTGCTGGGATGTAGACATTTCGTCTGCAGTATCGTCTGTTAGTATAATAAGTTGATTTTTATATTGGTTTACGGGGTGTTCTGTAATTGGTATTACTAGACCGTTATCGTCATTGTTTATTGAATGACAGGTGTTTTCTAAGTCTTCGAGAGCTTCATCGCTAATAACAGGTAAATTTTGGGTATTATTTAGTAAGTCATTAATAATGTCGTCAATTTCGTCTGGGTTAGGATTTTCTGATATTTGTGGTATTATCGATTCGTTTTCGTTAATATTGATTTCGATTCGGGAAAGAGCGTCGGCTACATAATTTTCTTTTCCCTTTTTATACTTGATGTTAAAATCAAATTCGTCTAGTTTGAGTCTCCATCGTACTAAGCGCGAATTTGGTTCTTTTATTTTAGATAACCATACTAATGGGTTATGATCGGTTTCGATAGTAAATGTCCTTCCAAATAGATAAGGACGGAAGTGTTTACACGATGCTAAAATACTTGTGAGTTCTTTCTCGATAGTGGAGTAGTTTTTCTCAGCGGAATTAAGGGTTCTACTATAAAAAGCTATCGGTTTACCATCCTGACTCAATACAGAACCAAGGGCTATATTGCTAGCGTCTGTAGTTAAAGTAAAAGGTTTTGAGAAGTCAGGGTATGTTAAAATAGGGGCATTGGTTATTGCTTCTTTAGTGATACGAAAAGCTTCTTTGTACTTGTAGTCGTTAAGGTCAATTTTTTCAGATTTTCTAAGACATTTTGTCATTGGTTGTGTTAGTTTCGCGAAATTTGGAATAAATTTTCGGTAGTAACCTACTAAGCCTAAATAAGATTTTATTTCTTTCGTAGTACGGGGTAGAGGATATTTTTGTATCGCTTCGATTTTTATGGGATTTGGCGTGATGCCTTCCGGTGTAATAACATGACCTAAAAATGACACTTCTTTTCTAAGGAACTCGCTTTTGTCTAATTGTATTTTAAGATTAGTTTCACGTAATCGTTGGAATATTTGTTGCAAATGAATTAAATGGTCTTGGAGAGACTTGGAGAATATTACCACGTCGTCCATGTAAACAAAACAATTTTTGTACTGATATTCACGAAGTACATTGTCCATCATTCGTTGGAATGTGGCAGGAGCGTTTTTTAAGCCGAATGGCATCCTAAGATATTCAAAATGGCCGTTATTGACTGTAAATGCGGTTTTTTCTATACTATTCGGGTCCATTTCGATCTGGTGAAAACCTTGAGCAAGATCAAGTGTGGAAAAATACGTACATTTACCCAAATTGTCTAATATCTCTTCGATTCTAGGTAAAGGATATTTGTCCTCTATTGTCTTTTCATTTAGACGCCTATAATCGATAACCATACGATATTTTTTCTTTTGCGACGCGTCAGTCTTTTTTGGAACGATCCACACAGGTGAGCTGTATGGGGAGACACTCGGTCTTATTATTTTGTCTTTAAGTAATTTTGATATTTGTCTTTGTATTTCTTCTTGCATATTGTGTGGGTGTCTGAAAGACTTGGTAAAAATCGGGTCATTGTCTGCTGTGCGTATTGTATGTTTAACTTGGTTAGTAAAGCTTAAGTCACTGTCCTCTGTATAAAAACAGTCTTTATATTTATAACAAAGATTTAATATTTTTTCTTTTTCCTCGCTATTTAAATGAGGTGTACGAAAATTTTCGGAAAATTTTATTTTTTGAGGATTACTTTCAGGATTTGTCTGTTGGAAATATTCACACGGAATTACAGATATTCTTTCTTTAAAATTGATTTCAATTTCATTAGGGTTGTTACATGGTAATTTTGCTATTCCATTTACAGTGGTTAAAAAACATTCAGGTATTATAATTTGTTCTAATTCAGTTTCTGGAATATAAATATCTCCAGTTTCTATGCTAGTTGGTATTTTAATAAAATGTTTATCATTAGATATTAAGTTCACTTCGTTATCATTATACTCTAAGTAGAATGGTATAACAACGTCGTTAAGTTGTATTATTTTATCTTTGTAATTTATATTAGCTTGCAGTTTATGTAGGTCTTTAGACCCTATGAGGATATCAAATCTTTTATGCCAAGGAATTACTCGTATTTTTATATTTTTATTTATACCTAATTCTTCAAATAATTTTAATTTTAAATTTTTATTTGATTGTATAGTTCGGTGTAAACCAGTAACTTGAAAACTTTCAATGAAAAGATTATTTTTGAATTGTTTTATTTTATTCGGGTTAATAATGGAATCGGTGGCTCCGGTATCAATTAGGATTTTTAAATTTTTCTCCGGTAGATAGAAGAATGGAAGTTTGGAGCCATAGCTGATATTATTTAAATCAATGGGGGTGGATCTGAGGCTTGTGTCTGAAAATTTTCTTCTTGGTAATCTGGAGGATATTCTTCATAATATTCCTGTTCGTCACTTTGTGGGTCATTACAGAAATCTTCGTTTTCTTGTATGGAAAGTTCCGGTGTTACTTCGGTATTATGCAGTTCTTTGAAAAGGAAATTTGGTTTACCATTAGATGTGAACTGTCTTGAATAGGGACGAACACTATTACTTGTCTGAGTGGACATTGGTGTAGGTTTGAAGTTTTGAGACGAAGTAGAAGGTCTCATTTGACTTGGTTGATTAAAAACTTGGTTATTTGTGAGCGGTATATTTCTTTGGGGAATAGGGCGATTTATATCTCCGAACTGTTTAGTGGGAGATTGATAAAACGAGTTTTGTAATGGTGTTTGATATTTCGTGCCGTAATTGAACTTGTTGGGTTCATTTACTGTACGTGCATTAAACTGATATGATCTTTGATTATCTTGTTTTATTGGTAAATGACTTTTATTTGGGAGATTATGCAATTGACGAATAGCGGTTTGGTTATTGTCGTATTCGTGACATTTTAATAAAGCTTCCTCGATGTTTTGAGGTGGAGCATATGAAAGTAAGGACCTATACGGTTCTTTAATTCCTATTTTAAATTGTTCAAGACCTGCATTTTTAATTTTTTGAATTTCATAATTTAATATTTCAACACTTGCACTATGTAATTGTGCATATTGGATTAAGGCATTTTGAGCTTCAATTACCTTATGATAAAACTGTAAACAGTTTTCATTTTGATTTTGACGAGTTTGTTTTAAGTTGGAATTTAAAAGATTTTCATTCCGATGATCACCGTAATATTTTATAAGTGCTAATTTAATATGTGTCCATTCACTTGTATTTTCTAAAAAGATATTAGTCGCGGCTTGACCTTTAATTTTACTTAATATTATTTGTGTGATTAAAACTTCTTGAAACGCTGTTAATGTAAATAGCCTGAGAGTTTCTAGAACTTTCTCGACTTTTGCTATAAAGAGAGGCAAATTTTCGTTAGGTTCAAAACAAGGTAGTGTTTGTAATAATTCAGATATATCGTTAGTTGTGATATTCATTTTTATTGTAGTCTCCGGAATTATACTCTCTAAATGACTAATTTGTTCTGATGTAAAGCTAGAAGTTCCTTGAGCAGAATTTAAACTACTTTTTCTAGGCGATTGATATGGAGTCTCACGATAAGTTTTATTTTCTATTAATTCTACACTTAGTTTATTATTTGACATTACACAATATTAAAACAGAGTGTTTTAATTTTTCGAAAAAATTTTGTTGGAAAATGGCTCTTAAGACTAAAGCTTAATTATGAGATAGGATGATCGTACTTACAGGAAGATGGAAAGATGCATTTCACTCAATTCTTCTGCGAATAACTGATATCCTTTGTCACACACTCGAGGTTGAGTCGTACCAGGGGGATGATCCTTAAGTTGATGTCCCACTGATTGTTCAAAGATTGAACAAGGCCGTTTTTGTCGATTGTTCACAAGAGATTGAAATCCGCCGTTACCGTGAATCACTTCGATTGCAACAACGTTGAACAATCCTGTTCGCAGCGCCAGTTAAATTACTTTATCGATGAATTCTATTTTTAAAAACAATTTTTATTTCTAAAATTCCGAATTGTTCAATATTATAATTTACAGAGTTTAGCCTCCGGCCACAAGACTAAGACTGATCTAGCTTGTGCCCGTTTACATTATTATCGTAATTATGCTGACTTCGGCAGTTGTCTCTAGGATAGCTCAGGGTATGTGGTATATAATTCTTTTCTTTTTATCTGGAAGCCTAGATCACGAAAATCGGTTAAGAACTTACAAAGATGTAGTTAATAACGTAATCATGTGCCCCATAACAACAGTATTAAATTAATTCTTAACAGAGTTACCTATACACTTATCGTCATGGTTACAAAACAAATGAACATTGATACTTAACTGTCACTTCGGCTGTTTTTAAAAAGTGTTTTGTGGTACCTAGTTTTGTTAAAATGGTGTTGTCAAATGAAGACAAGATTTTCATTAAGAATTTATTAATTTGTAGAGGTTTTAAAACTAGCATAATTTTCATTGAACAGGGAATACGGCTTAATTCTCAACGGTATTGTGAAGTTGTTCTGAGTCAAATGTTGCCTCAAATTAGGGATGTTATGCCCGTTTCATACTCATGCAGGTTAGTCGGTGTTGGTAACTGCAATGAAATTGTCTAATAGCATATTTTAAATTTTAGGATGGAGCTAGATGTCACACAAGCAACTATAACACTTGGATTTCTAAGAGAACATGCAGCAAATTTTATTGAACCAGAACACTGGCGTCCTAATAGTCCAGATCTTAATCCCTGTGATTATTACTTATGGGGTGATTTACAAGAAAGGTTGTATAAGAACGGTCGTCATTACAATAATTTAGGCGAACTGCGACAAAGAATTATAGACTGTTGGGAGGAAACTGACCAGCAGACAATTTAATGGAGGTCATATTCCATTGTTTAAGTATTAATTACATAATTAAATTATGTTTCTGGTTTAGCACGTTATTAATTAGATTTTCTTTATTATTCACATCTTCGTAAGTTCTTAACCGATTTTCATGATCTATGCGTGAAAATGTTTTTAGAAGATACGGCTTCCAAATAAAAAGAAAAGCCATTTAATTCACCATTTAAAAAAAATCCCAGCGGCTTTTAAATATTAGGTACATTTTACCACTTCCGCCATATTGGACTTATGATTCATGTTAATTTCTGACATTCAATATTATAGTGGAAGACTTTGGGTTTTAAATGATCCAAAAAAAAATTAAAATCGGTAAGGAATCAAAAAAGTTATAAAGGAAAATAAAAATTTCTGTTTTTACCATTGCTGCTGAGACGTTGATAACACACCTCTACATTTTTTGGTACAGCTCCGTAGTTCTTTGACCGATTTTTTAAAACTGCCCATCAAAATATTGCCACAAGGCCAGTCATGATGATGAAACAAACGTTTGTAAATTCGGCATTTCAACAAAATTCCAGCAGTTATTAAAAATTGCTCGAGTTTAAATACGTCTGCCTTGACATTTATGATCATAATATCAGCTTCTGATAGAGAATCATTTAGCTGAAAGCTTTAGCTGTCGAACAAATCCAAAAAGTTGAAAATCGCTGAAAAAATAAAAAAGTTATAAGGTAAAATAAAAATTTTGGTTTTTTTGGACCACCCGATATATTTAGTTCTGCTTGATCAGGTGATAAAACAGATGTAACTTATTAACTGCATTAAAATTCAACTCATTGAATTTTTTTCTATGTAGTTGAAACAATTATTTGCAACAATAAATTTTAATTATCTTCGGAACCAATTATTTAGCTTTTTAAAGAAAATCAATAAATAAGTGAACAAAGCTCTTAACAACATTAAAATACGAATTTATACATACATATTTGTACATTTCAAAGTTCTAACATTCGGTGTTAAAAAAATTACAAACCAATTTAATGCATTTTTTGAAGCATTTAAATCTAAATACCTCCATATTCTTTCAGGATAATGACCTAGTCAAGTTAAGTGATCTACCAGTATTATTTTACATATATGGTGGAGCTTTCACAGATGGCGATGGAACGTTTGACACTTATGGGCCAGAATTTTTCGTAGACGAAAATCTTATAGTGGTTACATCCAACTATCGTCTGGGAGCATTTGGTAAGTTAAGTTTTGTCAAAATGTTCAACTTGTCTTAACCAACATATTAGGCAAATAAATGGTAGGTATTAAAATTGAATTAGGAAGCCCCTTGACGAATTATTTTAATTTGTATAACAATAAACTACATCTTTAAAAGCAGTGCCCGATTTAATATAAATAATTCTCTGAATTTTCCATTCAGCGGATAACTTTTTGTATGTAGATGAAAATGTTTTTTATGTATGTATCAACGAGGATGTTCCTGTGTTAAAATGAATTTGCGCCAGTTGGTTGCGTATTTTTTTTAAGATATAGTGGGTAGTCTTTTCACCTCGTGCTGAAATATCATGTGTATTTAAATTATGACAGCCAAAAGAACTAAATTAGTGATTATACTAATAACATTTTTACCTAATTCTAATCTATCGCAAATTTTATTTGCAGGTTTCCTATCCACAGGGGATAATGTGATACCAGGCAATCAAGCACTAAAAGATCAAAATCTTGCTCTAAAATGGGTCAATACAAACATACATCTATTTGGTGGAGACCCATCGAAGATTACTATTATGGGAGAGAGCGCCGGTGCAGCAAGTGTTGGGTTTCATTTGATAAGTGAAAAGTCAAAAGGTAAACAGATTTTCCACCCAAGGTAAAGACTTGAATATTTACATTATGAAGAGGAATAAAGATGTGCAGAACCACACTGCCTTATTTTACGTTTCAAATGAATAAGATCTTCTATTTAAATAATAAACTTATGGTTTTAACAGTATCTTCAATCCTCTTGAATCTTGATCATGCAAATACTCAAAAATAATTCTTAATCAAAAACAAAATTTTAGATCTATTTAGAGCAGCCATATTAGAAAGCAGTACAGCTCTATGTTCTTGGTCGTATCAACAGCGTGCCGAAGAAATAGCGTACCAGCTAGCAGCAGCAATTGACCATAGTTTCACTATAAAAAATTCTAGCGAACAACTGTTGCAAGTGTTACAAGCTGTACCGGCTGTAGACATAAGGAATGCAGTGATTCCGGTGAGTTTTAATTAAATCAACTATAGACACCTATAACAGGGTCCATGAAATGTTTGGCATGGTGACTTAATTGTTAATTTATCAAAGAAATGAACAAAGTTGCATGAGATGAAGTTAAAGTCAAACCAAAAGAATTGAAGAACCAAGAATTTCTGAATTTTTGTAATATTTATACTACAATGAGTCAAATTATATTTCAAAAACTGTTTACACAAGTTAATTTATCTTAATGTTAACGCTAACAAACCTTTCTACATATTGTACCCAATGAAGCAGTACATTTTTCATTAGAATTCAGTGACACCCTGATTATTATTTACAGGGTTTTCCATACATGGGAATTCGAATAGGGCAAGGAGATATTTGGGCACCGGTACTTGAACTCAAAAATGACGAATCATTTATTACAGAATTCATGGACGAAAGTATTAAAAATGGAGACATAAATCGAGTACCTATAATTATTGGAGTTAACTCGGAAGAATCAATAACTCTGGCTGCGAGTAAGTTAATAGCCTATACACAGCTAGCCGGCCCAAAATTTCAATGAGACGAGAATAAATCTATAAATGATATTAGACAGATAAGTAATATCTCCGTAGATTTTGCTTCTACATCCACATGGTCATATTGGCATCAATATAAATTTTAACTGTCTCTGTTCCTCTTTAACGATTTGCATTAACCCATTTGGTTTTTCGCATTATGATGACCAACTTTGTGATAGTGGCCTGGCCAGCTCTGTCTATGAAACACATATTTATGTTACAAATAAAATGGTAACATATGTTATTTTAAATCTACAATATTTCATTGTTTCTGGTTTTTTAGACTTAACCTCATTTAAAACTGATATGGCGAAATTCGATAAAAATGTGTCTTTACTAGTCAACGAGGATTTTAATATAAATAGTTCTAATCTAATGTCTGCTGGAGAGGAAATAAGATTAATTTACACGAATTCAACATTTGAGGAAAATCCTGGGGCGGCAATAAGGGTTCGTATAGTTTAATTGTCTTGCTTTTATGCTTGTGCGTGACAAACATAATATATTCTTTTCCGGTCCTGTAGGATTATAATTTGAAAAATAATTTATATTTCGGTTGTTGAGCAATTTATATTGTGCTGCTAATATTTATAATAATTTCAGTTTAGAAGCGATGCCAGGTATACCACAGCAGTAATAAGACACGCTACACTTCAGTCAAAATATACAGATGTCTTCTTTTACCAGTTTTCTTTCGAGGGACAAATGGGATTTAATTTTAACATCCATGTAGATGGTACGTTCATAATTTTTCTTTAATTAAAATACGAAATACCTTTTAGCCATGAAATTCCATATACAACAAACCGACCTACACAAGATTATGCAACAGTTGCATCGTTAATGACACTTTTTGACACTTTTGTAAAATTTTAAAGTTAAGGTTATTACTTGGAGTTTCTTTATTTTGCTGCTTTCAGGTTTTGAAAACTTGGCACAAAAATCAGCAAATTAATAACCTGCGGTTAAAAATGCATGATAATATTGCAGAGTCTGAAGTCGGAAATAGCATCTTCTCCACATTCAAAATAATCTTTGAAAATATACAACGTACAATGTTTATAAAAAGTAAACCAACTATCGATGTTGAACGCATGAAATTGGAATAATTACCACTTGTTATTATAAGTAGTTGTTTCCTATAATCCTATTTATTAAACTTGTTATTATCTCCATATTTCTCTATCTAAAATTGAATTATGTCTATAGGTGCAGAGTCAGTGGGCCATGCTGAGGATGTGCTTTATTTATGGAGAAATCCACTAAACGCAGATTTGAGCAGATTTCCTGAAAGGGACGTAATCACTCACAATCGCCTTATAACACTCTGGGCTAA
The DNA here is from genome assembly GCA_963680705.1 of Rhagium mordax. Lineage (NCBI taxonomy): Eukaryota > Metazoa > Arthropoda > Insecta > Coleoptera > Cerambycidae > Rhagium > Rhagium mordax. The sequence continues at coordinate 48,570,374 of OY796662.1, forward strand.
TTTTGTAAAATATTTGTAAGTACAATTCAGTCTCTGACTATATGGAAGAAATAAATGAAGAAATAATTATATCTTTTTGCAGAAACCCAACACCAACTAAAGATGATCTATTTCAAAATATAACATGGCCGACTGTATCTCCTGAAAACTTTCAATATTTAAATATAAACGACAGTTTGACAGTTAAGACTGATCCTAAGGAATATAAAAATTGGGCAAAAATCATTGATACCTACGGAACCTCTCCTTTTATTACATATTAGCTAGTTGTTGATGTTATATTATATTAATAAAAAAATATACCTACACGTTATGAAATTAATATAAATATTTTACTATTTAGAAAATCCATACAATATGCGCATATGCGTTGGTAATATATTAATAGTGGAGCATGAGCCCCCAATTCATGCTTTATGGCATGATTACCAAGACTAAATAAAAAAATGTGAAAATATTTATGAAATATACATAAACAGATAACGAAAGTGCGGACCTTGACATCTACTTTAATATTGCCGCTTAGTTTAGTTCGGTTATATTGCGTGCGCAGACGATACTCGTAACCCATGCATAGGCCGTCACATAAAATTTGAATAATTCTCGTATTCAAGATGTCTTCTTGTTTCTGCAAACCAAATTTACTTGCAATTATTTATTGTAAGTATTTATTGCTTGTAACCTATAAATAATACCTACGTCACTTAAAATTTGGATAACTCTTGTTTTTAAATATATTTTTTTGTTTGTACAAACAAAATTTTCTCGCTATTTTTCTCTTTGACAAAAACTACTGTCTGCAATTTATATAAATATTTATTGCTCGTAATATACAGTACCCCACAAAATTTTATGTTTAACTTGTAAACAAGAACAGAGAATATCAGTAATGAATATAAAATAATGACAGATACCAGAGCACTAGAGACAGAATTCTGATTGGTACGTAGGTACCACTTCGAAGAGAAAAAGCAGCCAAGAGACACGCCTCTTTCTCCATTGGCATGCGGCCGCGGTGTGTCGGTCAAATTGAAACACCTAAAAACTTGGGCCAAAAACGCCGCCAAACGAATTTAATAGGGTATCACTTACCCGTATGTATGCAAGTCGACCACATAAGTAACCGGCATACATAAAACGATATTTACTGATGCTTTCATTTACATAGCATATGACCCAGCATTGTCTATTAAATTCGTTTGGCGGCGTTTCTTGCCCAAGTTTTTAGGTGTTTCAATTTGAAATAGAAAATAGCTGTCACTCTCCGTGTGGGCGTTACACATTCACCGTTTATTTTCTCTTTTTAATTCACGCTTTTCGTACTATAAACCCGTCTTTGTTTCCAAGTTGAACATAAAATGTTGTGGGGTACTTTATGCATGCTTTGTTATCACAGTTAGAGTTGCAATGAGAAATGAAATATCGCGGTTATGTAGAGAGTTCGACCAGCTCACGGCGACGAAAGGCGGAAATGCACGAGTAGTAAAAGGCATGGTTCTCTGCAGCAGCCTTCACATCGCATATATTTTGAGGTTCCTAATGTAGACATGTGTATCTATATATTTTTTAAAGTCAGGTGAAAAATTGGAAAGAATATAATTATTAGAAAATTTTGATTTTTATGAAGCGCAATTATTTTAAAATTTTATTTTGGGTTGAGTTTTGATGTCTACAATTTTAAAAAGATATATTCATAAAGATTAAAAATTTCTTAACAAAAAAAAAAAATTAAATTATATAAATCAATTCAAACAAAGATATAAACCAATATAGACGCGTAAGTTTAAAATTTATCAAGACAGTTAGAAATATTCCGAAAATATAAAAAAAATTAATATACCGCTTAATCATTTCCAAAAAGAATCTGATTTACTGATTTTACTGATTGAAAACAACAGGAATGGAATGTGAACAGGAATACTGATGTATTTTTCAAAAAACTACACTATCAATATTATAGCAGTTTATCGTGCACCTCTTACCTGTCTATGTTATTAATAATGAGTTAATAGTTACATACTCGTTCAATTGGAAAATGATCCTTTTCGAGGTTTCCTAACATGTCTGAGTTACTAAATAACAACGTATTTTTTTTCTGGAGGATACCAGCTTGGTTTGAAAAGATGAATCAAATAAAATCGAAGTTTCAAATTTCAAATTTCAAATTCTTTATTGATCTTTTAAACTATAAAGATTATAGATAAGATAAGTCAGGAAAATGCCATATTTAATGGCTTATTAACATTTTTTTATGATACAAAAAAAAATTAGTTGTGGTACTTGAAAAAACATATAACATTAAAATTGTAAATACATACATACATAGGTATATAGCGTACGGCAATTGAGTTGTACATACCAATAAAATTTACAATAAAAACAGCAAAAAAGTAACATCACAATAAAATTAAAAATAATTAAACCAACAATTAAACAATTAAAATGTGACAATCAGGTGACTTTGGTTTGTATAAACAGTGTAAATTCATTTATGGAATAAAATGCATTATTTATCAAAATATTCATTAGTGTGATAATTATGGAAATCTCTATTGTGTATAAATTTGTTTTTTTTTACATAAATATATGTCAACAATTTCATCAGATATATGGATGTCACAGTAAGGATCTTATATTTTTTAAATATTTCACGGCACGATTGATTATACCCGAGATTGAATATAAGTCTGAGAATCCTTTTTTGAAGTATAAATACTCGACTAATGTCACTGGATTGTCCCCACACTATAATGTTATATGAAATAGAAGAATAAACGAAAGCATAATATACTTGTAAATGAGCATGAGTATTTAAAGAGTTTTTGAGAGAACTTATTACATAAAAGCTTTTATTTAATTTATCAGACACTGTATCAATATGGTGACCCCAGTCTAAATGACCATCTAAGATTATTCCCAAGAAAGAGGCAGAGTTAACAATTTTTATCTGTTGATTGTTAAACGCGAGTGGGTAAATATTATCTGTTATTCTGTGCCTGTTTTTAAACTGAATACAGGTTGTTTTTGTATAATTAATTATTAGACGATTTTTATCGCACCAATCGCTAAATTCTACCAATAGCTTGTTAATTTTTTCATTTAGAATCAAGGGATTTGTATCGGATACTACAATCGTAGTATCGTCAGCATACATAAAAACTTTACCCTGAGTTATATAATTAGGGAGATCGTTCACAAATAATAAAAAAATTAACGGACCCAATACACTCCCCTGTGGGGTTCCAAGGTTTATGTCGTACATATCAGATTGAACGTCCTTTATCTTGACAATGATTTTTCTTTCTGATAAAAATGATTTTACCCATTCATTTATAGGTCCACGTAGGCCCATGTTAAACAGTTTTTCACATACAAAAGTTTTGTCTATGGTGTCGAATGCCCGTGATAGGTCAAATAGTACAGCTACTACATGCTTATTCTCATCCATTTTATCGTTTAAATGTTGAACTAGATCAACAGTGCCCGATTCAGTCGAAATCCCTGGTCTGAATCCATGTTGGGAGCTTGTTAGAATATTATTTTCATTTAAAAAATTGAAAATCCTGTTATAAATAATTTTTTCAAAGATTTTGGAAAATATACTCAACAGTGAAATAGGGCGATAATTTTCAACGTTGGTCTTGTCGCCTTTTTTAAATAAAGGAATAACGGCTGCGTTTTTTAGGGATTTAGGAAACTGCCCTGCTAAGATGGACAAATTAATTATGTCAGCGAGGATTTCTGATAACTCACTACTACATTCTTTTATTAATTTTACTGGTATTTCATCTAAACCTGTTGACTTTTTATTTGGGAGGTTTTTGATAATCAGTTCAACCTCACTTTTAGTAACTGGCGCAAAAAACATGGTTTTAGTAATAAATGTGGGTAATGTGCACGTTGTTGACATATTATGTTGGCAACTATTGAAGAGAACTTGGGAAAGCCCAGATGGGAGGCAGATTTCTGTAAATTGATTATACCTAGGCACGGTAGACGGCACACCAAAATTATTTTGGGAGATCCATAAAGTAACGTCTGACGTCAGCAAGACCAATTAAAGTAAGTGAACAATTTAATTGGATCAACAAACGCCAAGATACAGACACTAAGTAAGTGATTGATGTAACTAGACTATTCCGGATGACAGATCACAAAGATAAATATATCTTGGTCTTCATGGACTACTCATGGCACATGTCGGGGCTCACGAAACTGTTTTTCTATCTTGCTAACGATTTATTGAGATATACGGAGTAAATCAGGAAACTTCCTACAAAGATTCAATGCTTCCAAGATTGACATAAATATACCTGTAAATTTTCTTTTAAAAATATTTAGTCCTTCAGGTTACTTTTTCATTTTCAAAAGGGGGGAAAATGTAAAAAATTGCAATTTTTGTTGCAGCTTTTCGCTTGTTTTTTTTTTTTAATTAATAAGAAAACGACCCAGAATCCACCACGAGCAGGTACCTGCAAGACGGATTCAGCAATAGTAGATAAAACCAATTCTTTTTTGTAAGGCATTCTTGAAGACGTTGATACTTGACATATCAGACTCGGTACAATCGGTGGCATCCCTTATCCATTTGGTAACAGTAGTCGTCCTTTTTTTCTTTACTTCCACTTTGAACAGTAGTATATTCTGAATTTGTGTCTTTAATTTTCTTCTTAAATCTCTCTTTCTCCAACTCCTTTCTTTCTAATGATTTTGCGATTTTCTTGGTAATTTTAACATATTGTCTAAAAGTTATTTGTGGCATCTTTCAGTTTTTTCTTTCTCTTCTTATTTGGGATTTACTTCCACACTTTTGAACATTACCCAGATAATCTAAAAAATATCTGTTTTTTTTTTTAAATAACCTTTTCGTTATCGTCTTATACTTTTCATTGTAGTCTTTTATTTTCAAAAGTTTTTGACAAATGTCCAACACACTTGGGTCTTTGTTGCTTTTATCCTTGAAAATTTCACGATACCACAAATACAACCTCATAACATCAGAATACATTGGAAAGACGTTGCCACAAAGTTCACTTGGTGTTCCGAATATTTCACATTTCACCCGGGTTTCAGACATTTTTCAATTGTCAATCCACTAAAAGTAAATTCTAAATCCAATCGGAAAATTATTTCTTGTTTAATTTGTGTTTACCTTTTAAATACACTTTTATTATTACAAAGGATCTCGTTAAGAAATGATTATTGGCGAAAAAATTAAAGCCTATGAATCATTATGTCCAAATAATAAAAAAACCGTACTATCCCATTTAAAAATTTTCCATAGGACCCCTACGGAAATGAAAATGAAAATTAAATTCCATTTTTTGAGAAAAACCTAAAAATAGCCGTATCTATCAGTAATTTAAATAACTATTTTATTCTTTACAGACAAGCTTACTACCTTGCTAATAATTACCATAGCCTACTTAGTAATTTTCTTACATCGCATTCATCTGACGCGGCCATTTTGTAAAAAATAAAAAATCGTTCGTATCTCACTTATTTTTTGGAATTTTTGAAATTGGAAAAAACTGTTGCAGTTAGAATTTCATGTTTTATAAAACACCACAAAGAAAACATGGTCATTCCATCTAAGAAAAACAAGTTGTTGTCACTTCCAGTTCAACCGGAAGTGATATTTTCGCTCCTTTTTGTCTAAAAATAGCCCACTTTTGTCTTATTCACGTATACCAAAAACTAAATTTTTAAATTCAAAAACAACCAAAAAATTGGGGGCGTACATTGACTCGTGGCCACCCGGTATAGGTATATATATTTTTATATTATATGTTGTTTTTCCATTTTATCAGATTACTTTGGTAAAATAACATTTCAAGAAAAATATGAATTGGCATAAATAGCAACTTGAGATCTGTATCTACAAAATTGTACAAGTGCATGATTATAATGGATATCTTGGAAAATATTTGAAATATTGAGATAACATAATATGACACATTGTGTTGTGTAAATCTGTGCGAAAACTCTAATTAGTAGCTCCTAATGATTTAACTCCAACTTATTCAGTTGAATGCAGTTTAGTTAATTAGTCATCACTTTATATGCATTAATCAAAATTATAAGACAATATTTTCCTAGACAAACATGTCTATACAAATTATTAAGTGCTGTGTTATTTTGATATTTTTTGTGCACATCAGTGCTCTCTCAGAAGATGTAAGTATATTATTAACCATTTTAAGGTGCTCGAACTCGAATTTAAAAGTAAAGATATAAAAAATCAAAATAATGCCCTTACGGTAGATATATGTGCAGGACATTTACAGCGATGATGAGTGTCAAATTAAAGAAATAAAAACCTTATGATCGAGACATTGTTATAGACGCCACTTATAGAATTACTTCACAGGGGATATAAATATAGACAAAAAATTAACAAGTGAGCTAGGTTTTAAATCATTAATTAACGTTTGTACTAGAAGAAAGAGCAACTTAAAAATTTGTCAGAGAAAAAGTTTGTGCCATTTACCCCAAGAAAGAAACATGATGCAGCTACGGACACGTGTTTCGGAGTTATTGCTCCTCATCAGTGTAGCGTAGCTTAATCGATCCGTGTGAATAGGATCAGAAACAATAACTATGAATGGTTAGAAAGTAACAGCACATAGTACTCAATTTTTGATTTCGTGCACCATGTTTCTTTCTTGGGGTAATGGCACAAACTTTCTCTCTGTTTTATTTAACTTCCCCACAAAACTTCTTTCTTTGTTTAAAAATTTGTATTAACTATATTTTTGTCAATGTCCTGAAAAGAATTACTTCAAAATACTTAGTATACATATTTAAAAAATATATACATATTGACAGGAAGTCGACCCAATTGTCTCCTTACCAAATGGTCAGATAAGAGGTCACATTCTAACAACTGCCAACGATAATGTATATTACGCTTTTCAACAAATCCCCTACGCGTCCCCACCTGTAGGCGACTTAAGATTTAAGGTGAGTACATTAGAACAATGGTTAACACAATGGTAATAAAACAAATTTTTTCAGAACCCTGAACCACCAAAAAATTGGCCTGATATATTAAACACAACGAAGAATACAAAAATTTGTTACCAACAAGGCTCCATTGATGTGACTCCTGATGTAGTAGAAACTGAAGATTGTCTGTACATAAACGTTTACACGCCTCTGGTGAGTTTAAAATATCTAGACTAAATTTATTAAACCTTAATATTTAATGTACATACATATATAGTCAAAATTTAACCCTTCACTGTATGTTATTACTGAGTGAGTCATCAAAAATGTTCCCTACCAGTTTCAGTGTACCTCAAGGATATTTCTTTAACTTTCTTTAAATTGACGACAATTTTTCTTCTTTCTAAATTAATATTTACAATACTTTTCAGAAAGCAGGAGACGCGTCGGCCACTGCTTTACCAGTTCTAGTATGGATTCATGGAGGCGGTTATATATATGGTGATGGAACCTTTCAAGTGATTGGCCCTCAGTTTTTTATTGACTATGATATAATAATAGTTGCCTTAAATTACCGTTTGGGACCATTAGGTAATATGTTATTCAAATTATTTTTCACGAAAAATTTAAAACGTGAAAAATAAGTTTTGAAATACGAATTTAGCTTTTATAGAAATAACTCACACATTTCACAAGTTTCTTCCTAGATATGTACTTATATTTTGAAATAATAAATCAGCTTTGATGATGAGAGTAGGGTTTTTTCTCCGCTAAATGTAGATTCACGTAAAAATCTACAGCAAAATAAAACGAAAAATTTAATTCTGCAATATCGTTAATTTATTCAACATTTTAGGATTTCTAACAACTGAAGATGGCGTGATACCTGGTAATCTAGGTCTAAAAGATCAGAATCTGGCTCTGCAGTGGGTCCATGATAATATTCAGTTATTTGGTGGGGACCCTGAGAAAATTACTGTGGCTGGCGAAAGTGCAGGTGGAGGTTCTGTGGGATTACAACTAATCAGCAAAAAATCAAAAGGTGGAAAATGTATTTCTTAATTAATATCCGTTGCCATAAACGATGTATTCGAGTACAGTATGTCTTCTCATGATAGTACATATAAATGTGTATATATTTTGTAGGACTATTTCGAGGTGTTATACTTCAAAGTGGTAATGGAATAAGTTCTTTTACTCGTCAAAAATACGCCAAATATTATGCTTTTGAGTTGGGACGAACTTTGAACTCAAGTTTTACATCCGAGGATTCAGCCGATCTATTAGAATTGCTTCAGAGCAGATCAGCATCTGATATAACGTTAGCAGATATCACTGTAAGTTAAAAATCAATCCTATGTATTTAAATGAACGTAATTCGGGGCAAAAATCAAAAATGCAGCCTATTGAGACAGGTGTGCCACAGGGCTCGATATTAGGTCCGATCTTCTTCCTAGTATTTATAAACGATTTTGCACAAAATATAATATCAGATAAAATCATTTTATTTGCGGATGATACTATATTTTTAAATACGGATAAGACAGAAGTGGGTTTGAGAGATAAAAATACATTTACCTTAAACCAGGCATCAGAATGGTTTAACTCAAATCTATTAAAAATGAATAACGAAAAAACCCAAACAATAATATTCTCAGGAAATACAATTCAGTCAAGTTGCTTGGTATTCACATAGATTCGAAATTAAATTGGCAAGCACATATTGACCAACTCTCAAAATTAAATACAGTATTATTCCAGATCAGAAAATTAATGCAATTGACAACTTTTAATACAGCATTAGTGTTTTACTATTCGAATTTTTATAGCTTGCTGACATACGGAACTATTATCTGGGGAAATTCTACAGACACTGATCGTATTTTTATAATTCAAAAAAAGGCAGTGAGAGTTTTAGCAAGTGCACCATGCAGAGAGCATTGTAAACCCTTGTATAAGAAGTTTAAAATGCTAACATTACCCTGCATATTCATTTATCAATGTCTATTATACATGAAGGATTGCAATAATCACCACCCTCAAAACTCAGAATATCATACATATAATACAAGATACAGGGTGATTCGTGAGGAGAGGGTCGTACTTTACCAACAGATAGGGAACATTGAGGTGATCTTAAATCCCCATATAGTAATGGCTATAGCGGCTTCGTTTCCGAAATACAGGGTGTTTTATATTTTTTGGAAGAATTTTCTTTTCGCCATATATCTGTAATGCGTAAACGGAATTCAATGAAATTTTGTATTTTTGTTACATTAGTCATTCACCATCAAATGCGTGAGATATTAATAAAATATCAGGGCCGGACCCAGAATAAAATTATTTTTAAATTATTCCTAGAAAATAACACTCTGTATACTGTTTATGAAATTCTTGATATTGAAATATTAATTTACATCTAGAAAGATACAAGATCCCATAAAAAAATATTTTGGCACCATTTCATTGTTTAAGTAAAAAAATTAAATTGTTGAGGAATGAATTTTTTTTTTTAAATTGAGAAAAAATAGTCACTTCAGTCCTGTTGCATGGCCCCCGAGATCACCAGATCTCACACCCCTTGACTATTTTTTGTGGGGTTATTTAAAACTGAGGTATACAAAGAAGAAATAAACACCAGAGAACAGCTGATTGCAAGAATTGAGCACTTTTGCAATGAAATTAATAACAATTTAGAAATTGTTAGAAAAAGTATAAATGAAATGACAACTCTATCAAGAAAATGTATCGAATTTGGCGGTGGTCACTTTGAAAACAGACTGTGATTCAGAAAATTTAATTGTATTTAGTAAATTTGACTGTTAAATTGTTAATTTTTATTATGTGTTATTTTTTTAAGATTATTAATTAATTACACAATCATTACAAAATATTTTTATTATTTTACTAGGTACCATGTGATACGAATAAAAGATAGTGCAAACAGAGAAGAAAAAAAATATATGTTACTGATATCTGAAGTGACTATTTTCTCTCAATTTTTCAAAAAAAAATTGATTCCTCAACAATTTAATTTTTTTACTTAAACAATGAAATGGTGCCAAAATATTTTTTTATGGGATCTTGTATCTTTCCAGATATAAATTAATATTTCAATATCAAAAATTTCATAAACAGTATACAGTGTTATTTTCTAGGAATAATTTTAAAATAATTTTATTCTGGGTCCGGCCCTGATATTTTATTAATATCCCACGCATTTGATGGTGAATGACTACTGTAACAAAAATACAAAATTTCATTGAATTCCGTTTACGCATTACAGATATATGGCGAAAAGAAAATTCTTCCAAAAAATATAAAACACCCTGTATTTCGGAAACGAAGCCGCTATAGCCATTACTATATGGGGATTTAAGATCACCTCAATGTTCCCTATCTGTTGGTAAAGTACGACCCTCTCCTCACGAATCACCCTGTATAAAAACCATTTTAGTATTCCCTACCACCGTTTAGTCAAATCACAGCAGCCCATAAGTCATACATCAATTAAATTGTTTAATAAACTCCCAGACTATTTAAAAGACCTACCCATTACGAAATTTAAAAAAGTTATAAAAGCTATATTAATTAAAAATGCCTTTTATAATATTGACGAGTTCATTGATTTTTTTTTATAAATTGTCTCATATGTACCTACTATGTGTGTTCGTTTATATATGTGTGTATGAGTATATATGTATATGTATGTATATTATATTTGCTTTTTTTTCTTTACTTTCAATGAAACTTATACATAATATGTGATGTTTACGAGACATTTATCTATACCCTATGTACACAATTGCATATAAATTAGTAATATTGTATTATGCCGTTTATACACTATACTATAGCTACTAGGACAACCTCATGCATTGTAAAATGTAACCGAGTAATAGAGATAAATAAATAAATAAATAAATAAATAATAATTATTCACAGATGAAAAATAATTGTTTAGAAAATGTACACAGTTATTTGTTACCAGATCATTTTTTTAGGTTCCTCTCGGAATGGAAAACCAAATCGGAGACCATGCCGGATTAATATGGGTTCCTGTGATTGAGGATGAAAGTTTACCAGATGCCTTTATTACTGGTCCTATGTATGAAGACGTTAAGAATGGAAATATAAATCAGGTTCCCACACTTCTTGGTTTTAACTCCGAGGAGTACATCGCCTTTACAAACTATGGTAAAAAATTCACGCTTAATTACATATTACAACAAATAAAGATTGTATTTTTTGGTCGGTATTGTCGAAGTTAATATTTGAGGTGCTGCCTTACACAAAAAGCCTCATCCGGTTGTAATTATTTTATGTTCTATGACTATCGAGTGGACCATTGTATAGAGACCTCGTGAGTAAATAAAGCTAAATGTAGATGTGGTAGAAAACGGGTTTCCAACTTGAAGAGTGAAAATGAATTATTTAAAGGAATCTGAATAGAAGGAAGAAAATGTGTGAATTAAATTCTTTAAAATGAATATATGTAGGTTCTGATAAATCCAACCAATAGAGACGATATCCAATAGTGCAAAACATGACTAATACTCGACTTAACGTTGTCCTTGATATTGGATGACCGTTCATAAGTAGTTATTGAATTTTCTCTCGTCAAATGTTTCTAAAGTCATCATTTTAAGAAGTCTTGCAAGGATTCTCACCAGAATCTCCTTCTGTCTAACATACTTATATATATATATATAGAGCGTTCACAGGCCTTTTAGGCCCATTGCTTGGTGAATTCTTTCCATTTCCTCCTGTTCTTTGCTAACGTCCTCCAGTTCATGCATTGTTTTTCCTGTATATCCTCCAAAACAGCCTCGCTCCCTTTCCTCCTCGGTCTGCCTTTCTTTCTTTTTCCTTCGGAAATTTTCCAGCCTATATATTTTATACTTCTGTCGTCCTCCATTCTTTCAAAATGACCTAGCCACTGTAGTCGACGAGCTTTGATGAATTTTGTTATATTTGGTTCTTGATATAAATCATAAACTTCTGCGTTGGTTCTTCGTCCCAAATGTCAACCTTCTTTCCACCAAATATTCTTCGTAGAATCTTCCATTCCCACGCTTCTAACTTTAACTGCACTCATTTATTCATTGTCCATGTCTCACTACCCTATGTCAGCGTTGGTCTTAAAATGGTCTTGTATATCCTTATCTTTGCTTCCCCGCGAAATTAAGACTCTATTGATTCCTCCTGCGCATCTGTTACTTTTTGCTATTCTTAAGTTTATTTCCATTTCCTCTCTGCACTTGTTGTCTATTAGGGTTCTTAGACGTAGTCGACTAATTCTTCAATTTCCAGCATATCGCCGTTCCCTGTTTGTACCCTAAGTGTTTTCCTATTGACCGCTCCCAGCTTGTCTTTAAGTACCATGTATTTGCTTTTGTTTGTATTAACCTGGAGACCCATTCTATTTCTAGTACTACCAACTTTCTTGCTGCTTCCAACTCTTTTATGGTCCGAGCTATTAGCAGTATGTCATCTGCATATGCAAGGCATTGATGGCTTTTGTTAAAGAGGGTAGCTATCTCTTATTGCCTTTTCCAGGACCATATTAAACAGTGTAATCGATAGTGGGTCGCCTTGTCTCACTACTGATTTCACCTCGAACTTGTTTGATACTTTTCCGTTAACCTTTATCGCACATGTTGTTTCGCGTAATGTCATTACGACTAGTCCTATTAGCTTTCCTGGAATATTTAGTTCTACTTCCTCTTTCAGCGGGTCTGGCGTATCCTTCTAATTTTTTCCCCTTTCCTCGTAGTATTCCAGCTCTTCCTCTATTCCTGTGTTGAATAATTCCTCAAAATATTGCTTCCATCTTCTACAAATTTGCTCTTCGTCTCCCAGTAAGTTCGCATCCTCAACGTTGTAGAAGACTGCTCGACTTTGGCATCTCTCCCTGAGATCCTTTACGTCCTTATAGAAATTTTTTATTTCCTTTTTCTGATATTGTTCTTCTATACTTTTTAATTCCTCTTCCATGGATTTTCTTTTCAGTGTTCTACACATACATTTTACTCTCTTCCTCTGTTCGAGATATCTGCTTTTATCCTTTTCTGTTTGTGTCTGCAGCATACTTTGTCTTAGTCGTGTTTTTATTTTCAGTTCATTTTTACATTCCTCATTCATCCATCCCTTTTTCTTATGCCTGTTACTTGTTAAATGGTTTTTGGTCGCTACTTTTATGGCCTCTTCCATTTTGTTCCATCTTTCTTCTATTTCCTCTCCAGTTTGAGTGCCATCATTATTATATGCTTCTTTAATATTTTTTCTTTAGTTCGATATTCGATACCACTTCTTTCTTTTGCCAATCTTCCATATTATTTTATCAGTTGTGTTTCTCTTTGTTCACTTTTTTTTCCCCATATTTTATTTTCGCCTTAACTAAAAAATTATCAGAATCGGCTTCTGCACCCCTAAAAGTTCCAATATTAGTTATCAGCCTCGTGTACTTTTCCTGAATTGGCACATGATCAATATGGTTTGTTTCGTTCCATCCTGGTATCATCCACATGTCCCCTTACGAATTTCCTTTCTTTCTCTATTGCAAAAGTTTCAAAAAGTCTAACATACTTATTTTCTTCAAATCACCTTAGCAGGCTAATGATAAATTAATGATTTAAACCAGCCATTAAAATCTTAACAAATTTTATGTAATTATTGTATTTCAGATAAAGCATTTCTAGAAAAACTGACATTATCACTGGATCAGGATTTAAGTAAACTCATTAATGATAATTTTAACATGACTGATGAAAATAAAAAGATTGCTGGTAGTCAGCTTAGAGAAATTTATACTAATGGAACGTTTCAGGACCATCTTGGACCTCTCGTCAAGGTAATAAAAGTAAAAAAAAATCAAATATAAGAGGGAAAAATGGACATTCAATCAAATCTTTGAATTTCAGAATATATATTTATCAAACATTATTAAAAATAACAGAGAAAATCAATTTGAGCTATTGAAATAATTAATATTTACGTACTTGATACCTGATGGATATTTTTTATATGCCAATACATTTCATGTCATACACTTTTATGAAAGCTCCCTTAATCCCGTATCGAACCTTTAAGTCGTTTTAAAAAAAAAGGATCACATGAGGTATGTTGTCAGTTGAAAAAATCATGATTTTTTCATGAAATACATAATTAATTTATTCCAACTTTAGCAGCATCCTGTATACATTTTCTCGATAAACTAGCCATCCAATAGTTAATGTTATAGTAAAGAAATAAACAACCACAGATAATAAAAAAAGGGATTATTTTGAATATTAGCGATAATGGAACGTGGCTTAGTTGTCGAATTCTATTCTTGTTACCAAAATTAATATATTTATTTACATTTATGTCCATTCGACATTACCTGATTTTATATTGATTGCGTTTTCTCTGTCGATTGTAATTATTTTGTTTCATTAATTTTTAGTTCATGACTGATGTTACATTTGTCAATCCAATAGTTAGAGAAGCTGAACTTCAGTCTAATTACACCGATATTTATTTGTATCAATTCTCCTATCAAGGGTTATTAGGGAGATTGAAAGGAACAACAGAAGGTAAGAAAGCTAGCCTTTTCTTGGGCGACTAATGTGCATAATTACACATTAATAACTATTATTTATGTGTACGTTTATTTCGATGATCCTATTTGCTTTTCCGAGGATAAGACAGATACTTATGCAATTTATATATTACTATTTTAGGTGTGGACGACTTGGAGGTTGGAGTTGCCCACTCTGAAGATCTCCACTATATGTGGAGCGACAGCATCAATGCTGATATATCACAATTTCCCGTAACTGATATAATTACACACAAACGTATTCTAAAGTTATGGTCTAACTTTGTTAAATATTTGTAAGTCGAATTAATGTAAATTGATAAATCCATTAATACTTATAGATCCATTCATTGCAAGTGAACAACTCGGAGCTTTTATTTCGTTCATTGTTTTGATTTTCTTTTTATCATTTGTAATTTATATTTTATGGAGATACGTTTTTTCAATTGTGTTCGTTTCTAAAAACACTTATAATTTAAAACGTCGTTTTTCTTTATGACAATGAATATTGTTTCAGGAATCCAACACCCGCAAAGGACGTCTTGCTGGAAAATATTATCTGGCCAAAAGTATCTCCAAACAACATAACTTATTTGAATATAAATATAACTCTTGAAGTACAAACTGATCCAAGGCAGTACAAAGAGGTCAAGGAAATTATCGACGCATATGCCATACCACCATTAATCAATTACTAAAATTTCTAGTATCGTTGGTATATCAATACAATTTTAAGATATCTATGCTGTTTATGCATATGTTTTAGTTGCCTAATAATAAGTATAAATTTTATGTAACTATTTATTGTTAAGATGTAAGTTGTTTGTAAGTATTAAAGCATACTCGAACAAATTTGTTAAGTACTATATTGGATTGTGAATATTTAAAATCTCACTAGTTTCGTTGTTTTCAACTATCTAATCCTTGAACCTAGCTAGAACATAAATTAAAAGTGTTGAGATAATGTGACATTATTTTTAGCTTTAAGCCCTCAATGCAGTAAAGACCACAGAGGTGCGAACATGACGCAAAATCATAGTTAATCTCAAAATCTTAAAATTAATTGAAGTACACAGCACAGACAGTATTCTACAAACAAAAAAGATAAGATATAAGTTATAAGTATTGGGTATCTAGAAAATCTAAATTTCTAAATTTTAATGATTTTATACTTATGAAAGTAGTACTAATGGTGCAGAGAAAACAAATTTCTAGATATCATCAACAACCAAACGAGAATTATCTAACAAGAAAAGATCTTGGCATATGTCTACACTTTCAACCAAATTTTCTTCAATATGTATTTTTTATATTAGCTTAATTGTTTCATTTTATCAGATTACTTAATAAAACATTTCAAGAAAAATATGAATCAGCAGAAATATCAACTTGAGATCTGGGATCTACAAAATTTTACAAGTGATCATAATGCATATCTTGGACAATATTATATAATGTTGAGATAACATGATACGTTTCAAGTAAATCTATGTATAATTAAATTATAAGCCGATATCTTCCAAGACAAACATGTCTATACAAATTATTAAGTGTTGTGTTATTTTGGTATTCTTTGTCCACATCAGTGCTTTCTCAGAAGATGTAAGTATATTATTAAAAAAATATGAAATAGTCCTGCCCCAATTTTAATGAAATGGTACTACTATTACACGAATAAATATTGTTTTAATTCTGTCGTTTTTTACGGAAACATGGATGGTACATGATGGAGATTATTATTAATAATAATATAATAATAATAAATGCTTTATTTAAAAGTGAAGTGAAGTTGTATGCAACGCTCTAGGTTTAAATCACTTATTAACACTCATACTATAGAATACACCGCAGTTCGAATTATTGACCTTATTATTTTTGTCAATGTCCTGAAAGCAAAACAAAATAATTTACTACTTCTAACTTCTACCACAAGCAGTTCGAAATAGTATATTTAAGAAATATGTATACCAATTCACAGGAGTTCGATCCAATTGTCACCTTACCGAATGGACAGATAAGAGGTCACATTCTAACAACTGCTAACGATAAGATATATTACGCTTTTCAAGAAATTCCCTACGCATTCCCACCTGAAGGCGATTTAAGATTTAAGGTAAGTGCCTTAAAACAATGGTTAACGCAACTGTAATAAAACGATATTTTTAGAATCCTCGGCCTCCGAAAAATTGGGACGGAGTATTAAACACAACGAAGAATACAAAAATTTGTCACCAAAAAAACCCCCCGCATATAACTCCTGATGTTGAGGAAGACGAAGATTGTCTGTACATAAACGTTTACACGCCACTGGTGAGTTTGGAATAACTAAATAATATTTATTAAACATTAATCTATATACTATACGTACAAGGCAAACATTTTCTTTAACCATTCATTTTATATTATGACTGATGGAGTCATTAAAAACGTAACCCAGTGTTCCTCAAAGATCTTTCTTTAACTTTGGTCCTTCTTCCAATTGGCAATTTTTTTTGTTGTTTCTTCTCATTTGACTCACTTCTAATTTAATAAATACGATGTTTTTCAGAAACCAGGAGACACTTCTGCCACTGCTTTACCAGTTCTAGTATGGATTCATGGGGGCGGTTACATATATGGCGATGGAACTTTTCAAGTAATTGGTCCTCAGTTTTTCATCGACTATGACATAATAATAGTCGCCATGAATTACCGTTTGGGACCATTAGGTAATATGTGTTTCAAATTATTTTTTACGAAAAATTGATGAAGATATGAAAAACAATGGAATTATTTTCAATTTCACCAAGTTAAATACGAATTTAAATTTTCATCGAAATATTTCAAACACTTCGCAAATACTTTCCTAGATATTTTCAAAATAGACTTTAATTTGTTTGTAGGTTCACAAAAAAATCTACTGCAAAATTGGAAAATTCTAATTTAATTCTGCATTCTTTTTCATTTAGGATTTCTAACAACTGAAGATGGCGTGATACCTGGTAATCTAGGTCTGAAGGATCAGAATCTGGCTCTACAGTGGGTCCATGAAAATATTCAGTTATTTGGTGGGGACCCTGAGAAAATTACTGTGGCTGGCGAGAGTGCAGGAGGGGGTTCCGTGGGATTACAAATGATCAGCAAAAAATCAAAAGGTGGATAACGTATTTCCTAATTAATACCTATTCTATCAAACAGAACATTGAAAATGATTGAAAAAGTTATATAAAACATGATCTAATCAGTACAAATAAGATTACATGAAAACTGCTTCTGGAGAAAGAGCCAAATTTCTTACCGTACAAAATATAAATAATATAGACTCCAGACGTGTCATTTGAGTTAAACGTTTTCATCAAGTTAATAATATATTTTGTAGGACTATTTCGAGGTGTGATACTTCAAAGTGGTAATGGGATATGTTCATTTACTCGTCAGAAATACGCCAAATATTATGCTTTTGAGTTGGGACGAACCTTAAGCGCAGCTTTTCACTCTGAAAACTCAACCGTACTTCTAGAAACGCTGCAAAGTAGAGCAGCAGTCGATATAATGCAAATAGATATCACTGTAAGTTAAAAACACAACATAAATCGTCATTCCTATTTCTTTTAGTGAATGTAGGTAATAATAATTAATTATAAGAGAAATGAATAATGTCGTAGACCCCGAAAAAGAAACATGATGCAGCTACGGACAGGTGTTTCAGAGTTATTGCTCCCCATCAGCGTAGAGTAGCTTAAACAATGGATCTGTATAATAAGATCAGAACAAAAACTAAAGGTTAGAAAGTACACGCTACTCAAATCCGTGCTTTCGTGCATCATGGACCACGATTGCAGCCTCAAATGACAGTAGTCAGCACATAGAACTCTATGCGTACTACTCTATTTCTACCCAGGCAAATATAAACAAAAGAGTGACGTTTAACAGGGTTATATAATAATTTCGAAACACGTGTCCGTAGCTGCGTCATGTTTCTTTTTCGGGGTCTACGGCATTATTCATTTCTCTTGTATTATTTAACCCTTTTAAAAGTCACTCTTTTGTTAATAATAATTATGACAAGTGGGAATATTTTGTTCGGAAATGACAAATTTCACCTAAATATGTAAAAAATCTCAGCGTAGTCTCAACAAATTGTTACACAAGTTTCATCAAAATTTGTTAATTGTTAATATTATTTGCAACAAATATGTAGATCTGTAGTTATCAATGAATTATAACCTTGTTGATAATGACAAACTGGAATTTGCTGAGAGGACTCACTAGATTATTTCTTTTTCTAGGTTCCTCTCGGAATGGAAAATCAAATCGGAGACCATGCCGGATTAATATGGGTTCCTGTAATTGAGGATGAAAATTTACCAGATGCTCTTATTACTGAACCTATGTATGAAGACGTTAAGAATGGAAATGTAAATCAGGTTCCCACACTTCTTGGTTATAACTCCGAAGAGTATGTCATATCTACAAATTATGGTAAAATAAATTAACACTATTACAATGAATAAAAATTGCACTTTTGGTCGATATTGTCAAGTGCCAAATTCATAAAACAGTTTACGTTTCAGGTATACTACCTCTAACACAATTAGCGATCTTTGATCACTAATTAGTTCTGTGGCCATCGAGGTGACTATCGTTTAAAAAATGTCCGCAGTAAATAAAACGGAATGCTATTGTATTGACATAGATAAAAACAGGTTTCCAACCTGGACAGTAATAATTTATTATTTAAAGAAATTTGAATAAAAGTAGAATAATGTGTGAATCACATTCTTTAGATTGAAGATCTTCAATCTTCTTGGTCGCGAGTATATATCCTAATAAATTCAACCAATACACACGATTTCTAGGAGTGAGAAATAGGACTCATAATTTTAATCCAATTTAGGACAATAATTTTCGACTTACTGGCGTCCTTGATATTGGACGATTCTTAAGCAGTTCTTCAATTTCCTGATCATTTTAAGATGTCTTTCGCCTCTTTTTGCAACGATTCTATGATCACCAGAATCTCCTTTTGTCTAACATACCTATTTTTTTTTAATCACCTTAGCAGGCTAATGATATTTTTAAAGATTAGCCCACCTATTTCATTTCAATCGTAACAGATTTTATGAAAGTATTGTATTTCAGAGGATCTAAAAAAACTGGCAATATCAGTGGACCAAGATTTAAGTAAACTCATTAATGACAATTTTAATATGACTGATGAAAATAAAAGAATTGCTGGTGGCCTGCTTAGAGAAATTTATACTAATGGAACATTTAAGGACCACCTTGGATCTCTCGTCAAGGTAACATTCTAAACTTTGAGTATTAATGGGAAATTTTGTTGAGGGCCTCACCCAAAGCATATTTTTTTGGAAAGTCCTATCCTATTTATATTTAAAAATCGACATGTCTGAGAATTTCTTAAGACAATAATTTGTTCATGAATTAATTTATTCGAACTTTAGCAGCATCATGTTTACATTTTCTCAATAAACTAGTCTTTCAGTAAAAATAGTAATATGTTACAGAAATAAGTTATCATAGTTACAGCAAAAGTTTAAACTCTGGATTCACGAATCTCACGGTAAACCTATATTGACAAAACACAAGATGACTGTTTAAAAAAAATTGTATGGTACTATTAACTTACTAATCAACTAATCTTCTTCAATTATTACAAGTAATTATGATAAAATATTTCCCGAAAAAGATAAATTATTTCAGATATTGGCAACAACGTGTAACATGGCTCAGTCGAAGAATTTAATTCTTACTTTATGTCCATTCGACATTACCTGATTTTATATTGATTCTATTTTAGATTGTAATAATTGCATTTTCATTAATTTTTAGTTTATGACTGATACTTCATTTGCTAATCCAACAGCTAAAGAAGCCGAACTTCAGTCCAGTTATACCGATGTTTATTTGTATCAATTCTCCTATCAAGGCTTATTAGGGAGAGAGAGTGGGACAATAGAAGGTAATATATACCGTGTGTCATGCGTCTGATGTACATTGTTTAGCTTCGTCATATTTGTTATCCCATATCTTATTTTTACCGGTTATTAATTTATGAAATACTTTAATTAGTAGTAATTTATTGGTGCTTTTGAGACATTATAGATCATTACACAAGTCGAAACAATAGGCATATGCAAGAACAGGTTAGGTTCTAATTAGAAATAGAGAAAGGTTGTTTCGGTGAAGATATCCCGAGAAAGCTTATGGTTTTTATTGTAAATTCGATCGTTTATTAAAAATTATAATATTCACGAAATTTCTAGATATTATTCCTTTATTTTTACCTCTTAAAAAAATAAGAAGCCTACCAAATTTACATTTCGTTGAAACAAGAAGTAATTCAGTTAAATTAAAAAATGTTTGTAAGTATTTATGAAAATAGAATTTTAGTACCTTTATTGTAGGATTTGTAGGTACCCATATAAAAAAATCCTCGAAAAAATCTAGAAGTTGCGCACATGTATTGTTGGTTGCATACACTCGAGGTGCATAAAATAGGAGATGAAATTAAAGTCAGAGATCGTCTCCTAGTAACTAATAACCTAAATCGTGGAAACAAGATATGTTTCTACGTATTTACATTATATTAGACCAAACTACATTACATCGTTGAGTGAAAGGATTATAAAGAGACGCAACGCCGTAATATTGCTGGCAGCGAGCAATAGATGGCGCTTCCGCAGCATCAGTTCGGAAACTGTCATGGGGGTTTAAATTGTCACACTACGATGATGTATCCACAATGTTTCATACTACACTGTTGTCTGTGATATACGAATGTGACAATTTTGACCACACTGGCAGCCTCTGAACCGATGCTGTGGAAGCGCTATCTATTACTCGCTGCCTGCAAAATTACAACGTTGCGCCTCTTTATAATTATTTCACTCAACGATTACATCAACAATTATAAAATATTAAGAAAAAAATTAAAATAATTATACATTTGCATCATCTCGATGTTCATATTTGCTTCTCCAAATATGACAGATACTTTAAGTCATTTATATTTTAGGTGTGGACGACTTGGACGTTGGTGTTGCCCACTCTGAAGATCTCCACTATATGTGGAGCGATAGCATCAATGAGGATATATCACAATTTCCTGTATCTGATATACTTACACACAAACGTATCCTAAAGTTATGGACTAACTTTGTTAAATATTTGTAAGTCGAATTAATGTAAATTCCTATTGATAAGTCCACTAAATACTTATAGGCTTTAACTTTAACGTCCATTCAATAGAAAAAAAATTATATATAAAATCATTTGCTTTGCTTTGCATGCCAACAACTGGGTTCTTTTACTTAATTTATTATTTTTTGTTTTTTTATTATGTTTAATTGTACACTTTATAGTATACTCATAAAGAGACAAACATTCTAGGCCAAAAATAAATAAAAGAATTAAGACACTTATACATATCACATTTCACTGTAAATTTGGGTCGAAACTTAAAATTATATGTTATTTAGCACTATTAGTGATTGAAGATGTTGTTTTCTTTAATGACAATGAAAATTTGTTGCAGGAATCCAACACCCGAAGAGGAAGTCTTGCTGGAAAATGTTATCTGGCCAAAAGTATCTCCAGATAACATAACCTATTTGAATATAAATATAACTCTTGAAGTAAAAACTGACCCAAAGCAGTACAAAAAAGTTAAGGAAGTTATTGAAGCATATGCTATACCACCTTTAATCAATTACTAAATTTTTAATATAAAAATAAAACTTTGAGACATCTAAAATGTCGTTTAGGCATATATTTTTAGTTACCTACCTAATAATAAGTTTAAATCGTATGTAAGTCTTTATTGTTAAGATGTTGTTTGTAAATATAAAACTTCAAATTTGTTCCTGTAGTATACATATGTATATTGGATTGGGATCCTCACATTGATATATATATATTTGCACGTCTGTTTTCATCCGTGTATATATTTTCTTTATATTTACGTAAAGGGTAAAACAGACTGTTTTTTAACATACTTCGAGTTTGGCAATAAGTTTAATTTCATCATATTATAAAAAGGGAAGTGTTCTATAAGTGCTTAATATTTGATCTAACAGTTTGCGCATACATAAATACTTAACAATAAAAACAATAAACTTGTAAATAAGTACCTCATATTGGGTGGTTCTCGGGGTGGTTTATTAAACGTTTTCTAGAAATTGCCAGGGCCACTCTAACCATAGAGCTAAATGGGCTATAGCCCCGGAGTGCCTGCCTTTTAGGGCGGCAATTTTGCTTGCACTCAAATCAGTTTACCCCGCTCCCACCTCTTCCCTCCCATCTATTTTCTTATGGAGAGGGGCGCATTATTGTTAATAGCTTACGAGGTGCCAAATATCTGAAGACGGACCTGGAAATTGCGTTACTGCAAATAATTTGTAGCTGAACAGGGCCGGATTTAAGGAGGGGCCAGTGGCTCCTGGTCCCCACCAACTATGGTAATAATTGCAGTGATTCCATGGTTGTCGAATATACAAATTGGAACTTATATACTACATAGGTACATACGTTATCTAACGGTGCTACTTTTATCCAATCAAAAGTAGACTTGAAATGAAAAGAGTTAAAGGAGTGATAATAGCCGAACTTACCTAAATGCATTTTCAAGTACATATGGAATATTCTAATATTGGAAAGACATTTACATATAACAATCATATCATCAGTGAAAATACTTACCTATTTAATGGATATTTCCTTCGCATATTTTTCAAAATGCCAAGAATCACGAAAAGAACCTTTCTTTACATCGAAAATCCCGCATATGTAAGTTCACTAGGTAATACGCCACCAGTTGGCGTCGGACCATGAAGCAGTTCGCGAATAGTTTGGAGCAATTTGTCAACTATCAACGTCTCACAAATTCAACGTTTTAGTGGGGCGATTCCGTTCTGCAATTAGAATGCAGAATTTTTCTAACCAACCAATTGGAATACATTGCTGAGATCCCCATTCCACATCCATAATGCTGAATGTAAGAACCTGCAGAATGTTTCACGATTGGGCGGCGCGCAAATTGAAATGTAGAGTCGGCCGCTATAAGAACAAGCCAGGGGCGTTGCCAACGGCTGCGCTAGCTTTGGCGACACGATGCTTCTACAAAGCAAGCAGTGGCGTGTATTTATCAAACTTAGCGTTGCTAATAACAGATTTTAAGAATATTCTGATGATACGTTTATGGTACATGACGTCGTCAAGAAATTATTGCGATTGCTAGGGGGCGACGGACGACCGCAGAGATAATCTTCCTGTTCTAACAACGGTCGGACTTTTAATCGTACACGTAAACTATCTTTTTGATAGTGATAAGTTGAGGTCAGCATTGTCAGAAAAAATTTGTTCACGCAGATTCGATAATTGTAATACTTAAATAAACACGAGGTCGGCGACATGTAATTGATATATCACCTACCTGTTGCTCTCCCGGTACAACACCCTGATGGAATCGCATGGGTTTCCTTCTTCAGGTCTTCTCACAAGCA
The DNA here is from genome assembly GCA_963680705.1 of Rhagium mordax. Classification (NCBI taxonomy): domain Eukaryota; kingdom Metazoa; phylum Arthropoda; class Insecta; order Coleoptera; family Cerambycidae; genus Rhagium; species Rhagium mordax. The sequence continues at coordinate 48,594,407 of OY796662.1, forward strand.
GGACACCGGCCGGGCTGCACTTTTCGACCACAAAGTTGATATTTTTAACAATTTCTTGTAGGTTTTTAACACAAAGCAAAAGCGTGGCACAATCAAAACCGCCATTCACTCACACACGCGTAGATAGATAGATCTGACAGTTTGTCTCTGCTCGCATTGGTGGAAGGTGTAAGCCAATTACAGGAAAGTCGCGTAATCACCGCGAAAGTTAAAATAAAAATAGATCAGGCATGAACAAAATTTAAAGTATCGTTACAGTATTTAGTATTATTACGAAACGTCAAGTGGAAATTATTTACAAATCAATTTGTAAAATACTGTAGAAATTAGAGCATCTTTTAACGTTGTAATCGGAACTAAAATATATCGTTCGATGTTGGTAGGTTTTCAAATAGACCAGTTGAATAGACAATAGACCACTCGAGTGCACATTTTTTCTCGTGGATTAAAGACTTGTTAATCCCCTTATATAATTAATAACTATTATCCACGACCACTATTATATTAGGAAGGTTTAATACGTCTGCCATGGATTATTCTTAGTCAAAATAAACTTGTCAAATCTGACGTTCTTCAAAATCAGAGTTTTTTACCAGCTTTCACGCTCCTAATTTGGCCGTAGCCGTGGATAAAACGTTGAATTACATTCGGTGATTAACAGCCTTCAATCCACTCGGAAAAATGTGTCTCTCGGCTGCACCTCGTGTGCACATTGTTTCTCGTAGATTACAGGCTTGTTAAACCCCTTATATAATTAATAACTAAAAAAAATGTAAACAAAAAAGTGTAGGTATTATTATTCATTTAGTCAATATTATTATCCATTTAGTCCATATTATTATCCATTTAACATACTATTTCCTTTTTTTTTTCTTAGATTGATTTTTTGTTGTACTATCTTTTCTTTTCTTATTTAATAGTGGACATTCACTTTTCTTATGACCTGGTTCCTTACAATGAAAGCAATCCTGAAATAAAATAAAAATTATGGAGACTAAAATTATACAATTAAGTGGCCTCATTTTCTCAGAAATTTGTTTTCAATGTATAACAACATGAGAAACTACAAACATCACAATGGTAAGGACATACGACATTTAGGTATCTTGGATTAAAAATAAAACCTAAATTATTAATTAATTGAATTAAAATGGAGATACTGATGGTGGTTTTTTCTCTTCCTTTCCTTTTTTGGGGATTTATTGCCACATTTTTGTAAACTCCTATCCAAAAAAATTGATTTATCTAAAAAATCTTCAAACTATCCAGTTTAAAACTGGGAAACTTTAAATTTTAAACTGGTTAATTTGAATATTTTTTTGGATAGCAATTTACAGAAATGTGGCAATATATCCCAAAGAAGAAAAGAAAGAGAAAAAATTACTGAAACACCACAATTAACATTTTTTAAACAATACTGATAGTGGTGTCGAAAATTTTATTTAGTGTGTCTTAAATAAATGTGTTTATACATTAAACTGAAATTTCTATAACATTTAAAAAAACCTCGAAAAAACCCTATTAAGTGTATTTTTGAGAAATGATATTTCCTCGAAATATTGAATTTTGAAAATAGGAATAGGAAGTTTCCATGTATAGTTCAGTTCATATCTGTTCAGCATATAAAAAGAGCCGGATTGTTTGAAGTTTTTATCGGCATCAAACAAGCCGCCGGTTTTTTACGTGTCTTACAAATCTGAAGTCAACCATACTTATTATACCTACTCATAAATACAAACATCTAAAAAATTCAGTACAGATCAACATCCATTCCTATATATTTAGTGAATGTTAAACTGGGAAATGACAATACCTACAACAAATACCCGCAGATCACTGAGATGTATGTTTCACCATTATCTAGAGATGTTGAAATTATTATAGATAATAATTTTTAATACAGTTTTGCAAACGATAAACAATCGCATTTTATATGTAGGATATAAAAAATATACCCACCTTAAAAAATTCAAGTTTACCACAGTTATGCTTAATTTGGGTACACCTTTCACAATTGTCACAATGCTTCCATGTAGGTTTAACGCATCTCTTGCAAATTGAACAATGTACATATGTACGTCCATCCTTTGATGTACAGGATTTACACACGCTACAATGATTGTTTTCTTCAGATACCCATCTTTTACAAAGTTTGCAGTATTTATATCCATCATCAGGTAATTTTACCAACCTAAAATTAAAGAAGATTTCCTCGAGTTTTCTTTATCGAAATTATAAATAAATAGTTATCTCAATTTATTACCATTTACCTTGGATTTACATTTGTAAAAATCCGTACTGGTGACCCTTGCTTTCTTCCCTTTGGACCATCTTGAAATAACACGTGATTATCATATTCTACTTTATAATCCAACATTTTAAAATTCGGCAAACTGTTGATAATCTGTGATTCCATAAAATAAGGATATATCCAAAATATTGGAAGCTCATTTTTCACTTTAACCAAACTTTTGTACCTGTCACTGAATTTATTTAAAGTGAAAGCTAATGGTTCAACTCTACCTCCAAAAGGGGGATCTAGAATAATGACCGTCTCTTTTTCACTAAAAGGGAATGTTTATATCCAGAATGTTCCACAACGCAACATCGACGCTGAAACTATTCGTGATGTCATTCTAAATTTCATAAGGTCTTATACACAATCACAATACACATATATGGCCCAAAGTCTATCATTTGCAAATTCTAATGGAAGAAAGATTAACATTTTACAAGAAATATAAGAGTCTTTATTAACATCAGTCAAATGTAACAAAAAAAAATAACTACAGATACTGTTCAAAATAACCACGTTGTTGGTTAGTACACAATTCTCTTTGAGAAATGGGCATCAAAAACCTTAAACACGTTGACACCCTGGTTGAGTTATCCTCATTAATAATGGAATTAAAAGACTGACTACGGTTCAAAAAATCGGATTGTCTAATAGTTAACAAAAACTATTCTATTATATGTATATGCAAATTTTTAAACTTTAGGGCATATTATGTTTAATAAGACTTTCTGATACAAATGACACCAAGATTACAAATTTCCGGTATGGATATCAAATTGCAGGATACCCTAATTCTCGTGTTTATTAAATTAAATTAGAAGTCAATAAAGAATCACTTACCTCTTACATTTGAAGAAATCCTCAAAGACACTTCTAGCTTCCTTAAAAAAGAAATAGTCGTTAAACATATTATACCAGCAATATTCCAATGGACCGAAGAAGTTATGAAACCGACTATCAATATCCAACAAAATACTGTTCATATCTTGACAACTATTCCGTATGTACTCATGAATTCTTGGTGTTCCTATACAGATCACATTTCTAGAAACAAATCGATTAATAACACGAATAAAATTAATATACTTCAATTTTACTTGTATCCTAAGTTTTTCAAAATATCTACAATGGTCTCTACTGAGGTTTTTGAAAATAAATATTGGGCTTCTTTCTTAGCTTCATCTAACGCAGGTAAAATTTCAGATGGATGATCCATTTGATAATCAGTGATTCCTTTTGACAAACTGTGATTGGTATGTTTGTCTTCAAAATTTTCTATCACGAACTGGGAACATGTATGGCAGTATATTCTTCGATCAGAAGGTAAATTAGGCATTAGGTTCGTAATTAAAAACATTTTCCTGTGATTAATATTTTTTAGCATTTTCTTTCTTTCTTGTTCCCAAACGGCATTTTTAGATTTAGTTAATTTGTTTCTCTCATCCTCCCAGAGGAAAAAATTGCAATGTTTACGATCCCTACATGCTGAACAAGCAAAGAAATTACGTTTTTCTCCTTTAATTTCTCTAGAAAATAAGATAGTAGGTCCATGAGGACAATGAGGATGGTTTTCTAGATCTTCAATTATAACTTCTATACTTCCTTTGGCCGTCATTTTCCAAAGAGAAAATGAAATGAAAATACACCCTTTTAACCAACAAAACACCTTAACCTAAAAAGTAAAACACCAAGTGAAGTGAAGTTAGTGAAGGCAGTTGATCAGCCTGGAAAACTTGAAAACCAATAGCCACAGAGCACAGAAACACAGAAGCGACATTGGATGAATGTATGAATCGATTTATTGCGATGTATACATCGAATTTGATGCAGTGATCCAATATGAATCATCTAAACATTTTTATAAATTTGTAATTCACGATCGTAAAATTATGTATAAAACGACGAAATTAGGTAAATTAAAGCGAATTTCTAAATGTAACTAGAAATATATTATGCTTACGTTATTGTTTCTGTAATAATATCTAATTCGTATTTCTAATTTAAACGATTTTATAACATTAGATTTATTCGAATATTATTAAAACAATACTAACGATATTTCGGAATATTCAATTAATTCATAAATGAAAAACTTCAAGTAATTTTTTCATTTTTAAGAAATTTAGGACAAACATCTTGTATACATGTAAAAGTATATCTTCTGTATTTAAACCTTTCTTTATTTGTACCAATGTTGTTTTTTGCGTAATGGCATTCTGTCATATTGAAAGTGAATATGTATATATGTAGGTATTGAATATGTATAATTCTGTATGAATAAAGTTATTATTATTAGTATAGTTATTATTATTATCTTCTCGCTCTGGTTGCGTTCAAATTATGTCATGTAACCATTAATCATCTGCTCGCTAGCCTCGAATCTGACGAAAACGAACAAAACTAAAAAAGGGTTCTTAATTTTTTTTAACTGACATCCCATAGGAAACTTGTTACTTGTTACATTTCGGGCTAAAGTCTATTCGAGTTATTAACATTTTAAACACATTTGCATGTATGCGAAGAAGAAGAAGAAAGAGTGACGTCCGAATTCTATTCTCTACAGTCGTGAAATGAAATCTCTGCTTTGCCAAATACGTTGTTATTTTTGGAAATAAGGTTACTGGTTCTGTGTATTTTGCGTTAATATCATTTTAAACATAGTTAAAAAATGAGTTCGTCTTCGGAAACAGGAGAAAACGTTGTTGAAGGAAAAACCTTTGCTCAAAAACAGACGGAACGGATGAAGAAATTAAGGGACCTTCATAGATTAAGAAATGAGGCTCGTACTCACAATCACCAAGAAGTAGTTGCAGAGGACGCAAGAAATAAACTGCCAGAAAATTGGGAAAGCCGTAAGCGTAGAGCGGAATGGATATTAAATGATCAAAAGGAAAGAGAAGAGGCCTCTACACGAGGCGAAGATTATGATAGAGTCAAGTTATTGAACATATCTGCCGTTGAGGCTGAACGATTGGAAAGGCAAAGGAAGAAGAAAAATCCTGATCAAGGTTTTTCTGATTTTGAGGCTGCCACCGTCCGGCAGTATAATAGGTAACCGTCTTTATACTTATCATTACTCATTTGAAATTATAGTATATTTACTTCTATTTTAATACTTATTAATTAATGTTTGCTTTGCAGATTGATTAAGGGGATGGCTCCTAAAGATATGGACCGTTATGACGAACAAAAGGCAAAATATGGTGATGCTTTTTACGCCGCTCCAAATACGATAGTACATGGCCTGCACGAAGATCGGCCACAAGCTGTCGATAATCTAGTTAAAAGCGTTGAGGATCAGATTGCCAAAAGGAACAAGTATTCCAGAAGACGTACACATAACGATGATGCTGATATTGATTATATCAACGAAAGGAATGCTAAATTTAATAAGAAAATGGACAGATTTTATGGAGAACACACAGCTGAAATTAAACAAAATTTGGAAAGAGGGACAGCTGTATAATATTGTAGTAGGACCTGGTGCATTATTTTATATAAATAAGAAATTAATTAGTGAAGCAACTTATTTTGATATGTAAAAATTAAGTACACGAAACATATAGGACTATTAATGTATCTATGGCACTATGGCCATTTTAATTTTACCTCTAAAATACATTTCAAGGCCGATTATGCAAACAATTTTACCACAGTTTGTCTATTTATGTTTATACAAACTTTTAGAAATATATACCTATATATTGTCAACATGTAGTCACTGCCATAATATGTTTAATAAAACCAACCTTTATGTCGAAACATTTTTTTTTATATACAGTAACTGGCAGTCAATTACAGACTGGCGCCTGGATTTACATGCGAAATAAATAGACAACCGACTTGCAGCGTGATCTTATTAACGTCAGCGCTCGCGTCCCCACTCTTTAAATTGTTACACACTCAATCTGTCCCACCCGTGAATATGAATTGTTTAGTTAGCCATAAGTTCGTACGTGTCCGTACTTGACTGCCGGTTACTGTATACGTGAGCATGTATCAATATTTAAATGATACCAAGTATCATTTATTTTTAATAAAATACAAGAATTAGCAGGCTAAATTCCTTTATTGGTATTAAAAGAACCGATAGTCACAGCTTTTTCGACTTATATTACTACTTAACATACGGCATTCTCTAGCCTTGTGTTGTCAAACATTTTTCCACTGTTTATTTACTTCTCTGAGGCAATAATAAGAGGGATTACTAAGGGAGTTTAGGAAGTAATTAGTAGTAAAAAAACCTAATTAATCTACTTATAGGGTTTAGGTATTTTTATTAGAGAAGAAACACTAATATTTTATCAAAATAAGCATTTTCTTTTTTTTATTATAAATTACAAGAAAGTATTTACAATCAATAACTTAACTTAAGAATTTAGTGTTGCCCGACACATAGTGTTTGTGAGCAATCATAACTTAACAAATTTGTAAATAAAATATAAAATACAGCAGTTCAAGAATTCTCTATTTTTATTATTCATCATTTTACTTATAATACCCAAGAGTGTGTTATTCCTGAAAATAAAGATTGTAATTAAGGTGACAATTTTATAAAATTTATATGATTCTTAAAACGTTAATCCAAAGTAATTACCACCCAAAATTAACAAAAAAAAAAAAAACATTAAGCTTGGTATTGTTAATGTGTAATTAGTCCACCAATTCTAATACATATAAATAAATAAATAACATTCTTTACTTTGTTTTTATGCAGTACAACTGCATAAATGGTTTAAATTTTTTATAGAACTTTTCACATACTTGTTTTCTGTCAAATAAAGTTTTTGTACTACCCTATATCATAAACATCCTTGGTACTTCAGATACACTCTGATCTTTCTACTGCCCTTGGGATTCAGTTCTGTTACTCGATCTGCTACGAGATGTCCGGCAGCCTGCTGACACTAGCGACACACCCTACCTTAACCAATTGGCTATAGTTTTATTAAGAATCTACTAAATTAATCAAGAAAATAGTCTTCCTAACTAAACTGTGAATTGTTTGTAAGAAATTAATAGAAACCGAAAGTTCTTATTATTATTATTTTTCGATTTTGTTATTATCAAATTACAAAAGTATGGAAAAACTCAAAAACCAACTCTTCTAACTTTTGAACTGTAAATATTGTGTTCGATAAATCACACCTGACCCCCAAAAGTCTTTCCTGTGCTAATTTGAGTTTTGAGAAACTCCTTTCGAAAAACACTTCAGTGCTTCTAATGTGATGTGGTATGCTCATCTTTCCTTTTCATTTCTATGAAATATTTTCCCACAATATTATACAGGGTGTTCTCAAAGTTGAGGCATATATTTCAACAGGATGTAGAATTCGTAAAAATGAGTCAAAATCACCTATAAAAAGTTGGAAAATGAAAAAGATATAAATATAGTACGGACCTGGCCTCCCTTTGTTTTACATGTTTTTCCAATAGTGCATAGGGCGCAATAGGCCAGAACCTCAATCCTTATGTGCGCATCAAATAAACAGTGACAACTTTGAAAAACTTTTATAAACATACCAGGACCGGAAACACTTAGTTTATCGCAGTAGGGGAGTGGATAATATGAAAGAAATTAGACAGCGAATGCAAAACGCCTGTGATGTTGTTCATAGGAAATCACAGGCAATGAAATTTTATTTTCATTGAGTGTAGTGGTTACGCTGAACAAGATATGTGTGTTTCAAATGAACGGTGCCAACTTTGAAAAACTTTTTATAAACACACTAGGACCGGAATAGAAACAATTAATGATAATTTTATCTTCCTTATTTGGAACTTTTATATAGGTGATTTTTGACAAAATGACTTATTTTTTCCTATTATAATAAATGCCTCAACTTTGAGAACACCCTGTATACACGCTTCCGGATTTTGAAATGTACTTGAACAGTGCCACTCTCTTGTTTTCAGTGCACTGATGACTAATGAGTGTGATTAGGCTAACATACAACAGCTATACACGAAATTGCTTGAATCACTAGTATCACTACTTGTATGTAACCCATGAGACAAAAGGAGCAAATACTAAATGTCATCATCATACACACACCATGCCGTTTAAGATTATTAGAATACAGGTTGCATTTCGCATATGTCATATAACTAACTATTCGCTTGTACCCATATCATCTCTAAGTTGTATTTATCACCATGCTGTGATTTACCATACCAAGCTCTGAATTTTTCCCAATCAGTATATTGCAGAAGATAAAAAAAACAACATAAAACACACCACAAAAATTAGACAACACCCAAATCCAAAGCCAAACGCTGTCTGGAAGAGGGCTACACATACGAAAAACGCAGACAAACATCGATACCCCCAACATTGACATTTGCCGGATCTCGAACCTGGTGTGACCAGAATGCCTGTCACTCATGCTCTAAGCTCACTTCGCCACCGAGCCGATGGCATCAAATCACATATTGAATTTTATCAATTTTATTGTGAAGAAGTGAGAATAATAATGGTGTAGTATACTGTAAGTAGCCTAAGACAAGCATAACTAAATAATAAATAATTTTTTTGGTATCTAGTAAACGCATTTTATATCCTGAAACCTATAATTGTCCCAACTATTATGCGAACAAAATAAACAAAATAATGTGCTATGTAACCTCCATTAGCCTTTGTAAAAACTAGACAGGATAATAAAACACATAAATGTTTGTTTTGCAGAATAACAGGTTCATTATTAATATGATTTATTTATGTAATGAATGTAATCCTAACAAATAATATTCAGGATCTACATATTAATATATTTGAAACGTAGTGTTAAGTGCTTTCTATAAAAGTTCACTTATAGCTTGTGAATAGAAAACGCCACAAAAAAGTCACGTTTATTTATTTATTTAATTATTTAAACATTTTAAAACAAACTATGAGCATATTGTGTATTTTAAACAAAAAATTGGTGTAGTAGTAGTGTTGGTTGATTCTAATTGATAATAAATGTGTCTAATGACAATTTAAATTTTATGTTGCTTCCCACCAACTTAAAAAAAAAATGTTTTTTACTAAAACTCGTATATAAATTTCTCCAACTTAAATACCTATCATCTATAATGCTAGCCATTTTTTGGGAGTTGATTATTATAGTTAGATTTAATATTAACCATTATATTATGTACCTACAAATAATGCATACAAAAAATCATGCAACTATGGGTTAGATAAAACATAAAACAAATTCAGGCTATGTACATTGGGGAGTCTATGAGATGAATAATTGACTAACAAAATGTTTTCCTTTAGGACCACTAACTGAACTATTTTATAGCCCTTTATAGTAGACGTCTGACAACCAGTTTTTCTCTAATAACCAATAAATAGCCGGACATTCGACGGGCTAATTTAGTATACGGGCCCTAATTTTGATGAGCAATAGAGCGAACCTGCACTGCTATACAGAAGACGCATGATGAAACCAAACCTTCTTTGTCTCAAATCAAAAAACAGACATGTACCATTTACAATCTATATTTAAAATTTGTCTCTACAGACACAGACAATATTTGACCTTGAACTTCACCATGCCCCCACTAAATACTAAATTTTATCATATACACCAAGCTGTTTCGAACTACTTAACATAATACTCAGTAAGGACTGGCAAGACTGCTGGTCATTCTTTCACTGTGTGGGCAATATACCCCACTCTTCCTTCAATGTGCAGTGTTCTCAGTTATATGTTTATTTTATACATAAATTGGTCTATTTGGAAAGTACACTTACTTACATCAGGGAGAACTCTTAAGAAAAAATATTATTAGTCAAATCTTCATCTCTCTCTCTCTCTCCTCAATCTACAATAAAATTTAAAACACCCTGTATAGTAATGTTATTCAATTGTTAAATTAGTATAATAAAATAACACAAAATCACAACACGTAAGCAAATAATATCTTACGTCTTGACAATCTCGGCGTAACATGAATATGAATATTATCTCCTGGAGATGCAGAAACTATAAAAAAAAAACAATACAAATTTTCAGTATTTATTAAAACCTTACATTTTTTTAAAAAATACATTCATATTTTAATCTTCACAAAAATGTATTCATTCAACTCTAAAATTAAAATTACTAAAAATATTTAGCTATATTTATTCGATAGAAAAAAATAACCAAATTTACAAAATGTAGTTTAAGTTTTAGAGTCTGGAAATATTAAGTGTCAATAAAACTCAATTAAGGTAGGCTTTGGATATGGAACTTACATAAAATATTCAATGTATATTAATATGGAAAACTCTCAAATCTAAAAAGAGGAATAGTTTTAAACAATGTTGGGCATTGGGTTCGTAATTTTGCCTGTTGAATTATCCGCTGGTCAACTCTTTGACTACTTTTACTTAATAAAGCCGTGGGGTGTTCAAATAACTGAGAAGAATATTCTACAGAATGTGAAACTAATTAAAAATTGCAATAATTGACTGCCGTAAAGAGTTCATTACTAGTTTGGATTTAAATTCATGTTATTCAAAACCTAGATCTAAAGAACTAGTTTAAAACTTATTCTTATTTTTTTTAGGCAGTAAATATAAAAGGTAACTGTTAAACAGTTTAACCTGTCGATTTTTTTAAATTTTATTTCCCAGATGGAAATATCACAAAAACATTTTACAAAATCACAGATTTCATTTCAAAGACAAAACAATGTATTTATTTAAGCATTTTAGGAAAAATATTTTCTTTATTTTATTTATAAACTTGTTATTAGGAACTAGCGTAGAATCTATCATACCTATAACAAGTTACGAATAAGTACAATCTACAATTATATATAGGTATTGTTAAAAATGTAGTAAACTCTTTAAATTCAACGATGGAACAGTAACTGTTCATTTCTAAAATTCTTATCACAGACGTTCTTGGAAATAACATGTTGATGATTACTATAATAATCTTATTTCACAACAATGTATACAAAAATTATCGGGCTATAAATTGTGCATGGGATGGGAGTTCCTAGAAATCCAAGATTAAAAAGAAAGTTTGCTATAAAAATCAAAGATATTATTTTAATTAAAATAAGGAATTTGACTTTAAAAGAAAAGTTACTGCAGTGTACTTCTACCGCGTTACTATACTTGAGTCGCAATATTATGTATCTACTTATCTAGAGGTGAAATAAAAAGTAATATTGTAGTAGAAATTCTGATATGAAACCATTTTTAATTGGCAACAATATTAGATGCAATGGCATTATTTCTTTCAATTCTATCGTACTAATAATATTGATATTGAGCCATGAGATGCACCTATTTAGTATAGTACTGTTTGGTCTCTAAAGTATAGAGATTATAAAAATATCTTATTTTTTAAACACAAAACATAACTTATTTAATTTCCACTTTGTCTATTATCAACTTTACCACTAAGTACATTTTTATTACCATTCTGAAAATAAGCATTTAAAATGTTTGGAGATGATCGGCTGAGCATTACTTGCCCCGCCGGTATATTAACTGCCTCTGCGGGATTATCCAACACAAATCCTATAGGCCTCGAGAAAGGAAAAGCTGCATTATTGTTGTTAATGGGAACGCTGCTTAAGCTTAGCGACCTAGCGGCTTGATTAAAATTAAAACTATTGTTAAGCACTTGTAAAGTGTCAATTGTGAGGTTAGGGTTAACTGCTTCAATTTTCGTACCGTGTACTATTCGTGGCATTTCGCACTGCTCACATTTATCCAAGTCTGGATGGTTCAGGAATGTACAAACACCGCAATTCCACTTGGGACCCTCGATTTCTGGATGGGGCAGCAACGTGGGGCCTTGGTAGTACAGTCTTCTTCTGTTTGGTTGCCGTGTTCGAGATGATTGGATGTCGGCGGTGAGGGGCCCTCGTTGGCCTGTATATATGTTGTTGTAGAATTCTTCATCTGAAGTAAAATTTCAATTAGTAGAGGGATTTATATTAAAATGGGAGTAATTTGGGCATCGTAACGTATAACGAATACATGATGTGCTATATTTCTTATACAGGATGTTCTCAAAAGTTGATTCTTCTTTTAACAGTAAATACTACCTACTCTTATAATAAGTATTTGATGCTCTCCACTTATATTTTAAAATGAATATATGTTAAAAATATAACACTATTTTCGAAAACACCCTGTATACAAAATTATAATATAAAAAAATTACTAGATTAAAATACAATTGAAAACCAAATTAAGTAAACAAAATGGAAACAAGCACGTTTTATCATTACAATATAAATTACAGAAAGTGGTAGAAACAACATTTTTTTGCCCGAGAATCAATAATGTGGTCACAATTTCATGCTAGTTTGTGCTATGTGTAATTTTATTTTTTGAAAATTACAGCTGCTTATATGATGACTGACTCAACCATATGTATACTGCCCATTTATTCTGTAGCAAAAAATCCTTTAATTTTAAAATTAATTTGATCGACAAATATTCACGTGGCTTACTACTCCTCTAATTTTAATCCAAATCACGAGTCGTTTACTCTCGGTTAAGCACTTAATTCACCAGATTAACTATATTCATACAAGATCAATTTTCCTCACGAAAATAAGCTGAACTGTATATTTATCACAGTAAAATAATAGGGATTAATTTTAGTTAATGTTACTAAAACTCTCTCTGATTATTGATTAACTTGATTCACTGACAAAGGATACAAATTTTAAGTAAGTCTTTTAAAGGCTGCGACGGGTGTCTCTCTCAAAAGTATAATTCTTTGCTAATTAAAAAATGCGTATATCATATTTTTAAACTAAATGCTTCATATTTAAAAAAAATCCTGTACATAATAATTCAATACAATTTTGAATTTGAATATTTATATTTATATTTAGATTCCAACCAACTTTTCTACTTTAACTTTAATTATTCTCATATTTTTTATGTTTTATTTTTTATTGCAGAGTGTATTAGTGGTATGACAAATTTGAGATATTTCACAAGTGTCTTTAAAAGTTTATGCTTGAAAAAACTGCTTTTCCATTCAACTAACAGTTATTGGATATTAAGGTGGTACTAAGTGAGAAACACTGCGTGTACACAGATAAATGGAGTCGTGGGCAGTCGATGATATAGAAATTGTTTTAAAATCATAATGAAACCTACCATACCAGTTAACACATAATTCTACTGTTTTCATGTGGCTTCCTTCTGTTAGGACTTACAATCTTTGTTCAATATCGTGTTTACAAAATTGCCTGTATATGTCAAGCAAATTCAAAAAACAATAATACAAAGGTAGTTGTTTGTAATTAAGAATTCCTCTCTTCATAGACAACTTATGTTTTGTATAATTTTGTTTCAACATTTCTCATTTTAATATCAAATTCCCTACCAGTACCACTAAAAATAGCACAAGTCTGGAAAAGTGAAACGGTGTCCTGTAATATAATGTATAACCCTTTAAAAAATATGAATACTTACCACCCTTATCTAATAGGGCTAGTTGTTCACATTGACATCTAAGGTGTTTGATTTCCATTAAAAGCTGTTTCTCCACTTCCGAGTCTGTCTGTGCACGTTCCCGTTTTAGTCTATTTTTCTCTAAATCAGCAATTTCTTGCTTCATAATCACTAATTTGGTTTTTTCAGTTTTCAGTTCTATTCTCAACCTCTCGATACGAGCTTGTTGTTTTAATATCACAGGCGCTAAAAGAAAAGAAAAATTAGGTACTTTTATTATTTATTTTTTTGACTACAGCAGAACGTGCTGCACGCCTTTTTCCTTAAAATGTATCAGATATCGAGGAATACTACTTTCGGGTTTTAAGTAATCCCTCTCACAATGAATTTCATCGCCATGCCCAGAAATCGAACACCGAACTTATTGAAAAGAAAAAGTATTAAATTTGGTTAAAATTACATTATGCACAGCCCTGTATATGAGATATTTAATCCTAGTTCAATATTTCATGATCATGATAGGATCCAGATTGTTACCAGAAAATTATCCTATTGATTGCACAAAAGGGCATTCAGATGACTCATAGTCTCATATACATATGTAGTTGAAAATATATGGGGCTAAATATAGTGAAACCAAAATTTCGCTTGAGTCGTCTCACATTTCATTTGTCCTGTAATTTAAGTTAATCTGGAAAATATCACAATATGAACTAATTATAGAGTTTGTCGGAGGCACCAAATTGGTACCAAATGGTTTGTTAATATAATTATTTTGGTTTCATTTCGTACATACATTTCATATAAAATAATTAGGTATAACCAAGCAAAATTAAATCAAATTACAAAAGTAATTAGGTAGACAACAGACTTTTTTCGATATTTAAGGTAATAATGGTGAAATTCAGTATAATTTTTATATCTACCATTACTACACAACAAGTATAATAATACAATAAAAATGAAAAATGTGGGCGCTATTAAGTAGGAAGTAAAAAAATATGAGACTATTTTTGTTACTTAGATTTTAAATATAGAATTTTATTTTCTGTTTATCTTGAATAAATATTGCTTTTATACAGGGAAATTATTAAGATAAAATTTGTATTTACTTTATTTATTTTTGTCACAAATACATATAAGTGGGGATGTCATGCAATAACTGATGGGTTGGTAAAACACGGCAGTTTTTATATTGTAACTTGAACTCTTTTTGTTCACAATGAATATTATTCTGAATAAAAACATACCTATTTCGAGAGCAAAAAGGATCATAATAATAATATAAGTTTATTTTCCCAAATATACAATAAATTTATAATTACATAGTTAATAGTTCATCATAGTTTTATTTTTTAAATTTTCGCCATTTGAACTTACCTACCCATATAAAAAATTTTGTAAAAAACTATTTCTCCCTGTGAACAACCTCAAACGGTTGGATCTTATTTAACAAACTTGAGCTTTCTTTGTTCGCAATGAATAATTATTACATACAATAATTTTGAGCGTTCATCATATTTTGTGCTCACCGGGTATACAAAAATAGTCTGAAGCAGTCGCCTTGTAGACGAATTTGTAGCCAACTGATTAGATTAATAGGGGAAACGAGTACAGCTGCGATATTTTTTGTGATATAGGGAATTTTGTTTACAGAATATGTTATATAGCCAGTAAAAAAATATGTTTGCATGTTTATATAAAATATCAAAATAAGGTTTTAAATTTGTAAAAAAATTAATCATTTAATTCTTGCTTAAGAAGATTGCTTATTTAATTGATATGGAACAGAAAAATAGCAACAATTGAATTTACATACTATTAAATGTACTTATTTCACGAGTACGTGTAGGTGCGATAAGAATATGCGCGCCAAATTATTTATTAAATTATAAACTGTTTATAAATATTGCCAGTTGTTTTCATGATCCTACAACAATATCAGAGTTTGTCAAAATCTCGATATGGAATTTGATTTGATTGATTACATAATTAGAAAACGAACCAGTTTAAAGAAGGGTAAATGACCCGAACTATTTCAAAATAAGTTCCGCATTTTTAAAAGCATTAACAATGTAAATGGTGACCCAAACTTTGAAATAAAATACAGCTATTAACAAATTAGAAACACATTATAAACTCGGTTGACTTAACCTTGGCGTTGATACTGATAAAACGATGAGAATAATTGTTTCTTTACCTTGAGATTGCATAATATCTCGTTTCCACACTAGTTAGAACACTTATCCAGGAACAAGTAGGTAAAAATAACAATATTGACACTGCATTAACACTTGTTGATGTTAAACCCGCCTAACGAAGTATCTAATTTGGAATACATAATTTTTAATGATAAAGTCGTAAATCGTTGAAAACCAATGATTACCAGATAAACAAATAACGATAACGATAAGGGCTGATAAAAAATCTGATTGCGGTAATCAACTAAATGGCTGAATTTTTAAATATTTTAAAAACAATAATATAAAAATTTAAATTGAATCCAGACAATACTGATTAAATAGAATTAAAGTGGTCCATACACGCGTAGTTTTGCTCGCGTACTTACCTGCGCAAGGAAATCTGGACCTGAGCACAGTAATAATAATATAACCAACTGCTTTAGTAATTTGCATACTTTCGGCACAGGATATGATTATTATGAATGTGGTTTAATGCTAAATTAGACTTTAGTTGTTTTAGCCATCACTCGACTCTCGACTTTATGTTCCGTGTGGCAGGTTAAGGTGAAAACTTTAGTTCATTATTTTTGAGTCCTTGATTACGATTTTACAAGAAATTCTTAATAAAATATAGATCGCAAAAGTATAAGCAGTTGGCTAACTAGGTTACGTTTCACATTTGCATGAAAAAAAGTTCTCGAGAAAACTACACGTGTTGGCGAGGGACGTATTAAATATATAAATAACGAAACAATTAATCCTAATAAGAGACTTAATCTTTTTTTTTTTGTAAGGCTAACAATATAATAAGATATACCTGTATTGGTGACGTCTCACCTACTTAATCTCCAGGAACCGCCACTGTATCTAATTGAATTAAATATTGCTAATACTAAAAATAGATGGGTTAAATTAAAATTAAACCAATCTAAATTAGTCACTCACTAAAATAAATCTTTTTTTATCGGTACCAAAACTTGCACCAGTACAACGAAAGAGGAAAATATATATTATTTTCCTGCAGATGAACCTAACTGCTCCAAGTGCACTACGGCATATTAATTGTTATAACAAAAAAAATTGATACACTTAACTTTCCCTCCCCACGTTTCTCTGTTATTTCTATAGTTACAAAAAAATTATTCTAACAAAAGTTGTAGGGCTTTTCCTGGGGTATTTAAATATATCAAAAAAACAATTGAACAATAAATGACGAAGTTATATACAGCGTGTCCCACTTTTAATGGCCCCCAGTTCACAACTCAGTTATTAGTTATCCAATTTTAACCAAATTTGGATCGTTGTCAATGACCTTTGGTGTGATTTTTTTGAATTAAACAAAATTTATTTTTGTCAGTGGCGTGCATTTTTATTAAGAAAAAAGGGGTCGCTTTTTCAAGAAGTCATATTAGGCATTTTTTACATAAACACTAATACAAAATTATTAATCAGCATGCTTTAGAACCCCCATGCTGAAAATTTCACAACATTTTGATTAAGTGTTTCCGAATAACGGGCCCAGCAAAAATACATTTTTTCAATCGTAAATAACTGATAACTTGAAAACGATTTGTGTTTCGAAAAAAAGTCATACGTCATTTTCAATTTAAATTGATTTACTCTATCTCGCCATGCCTTCAAAAGTTTCAAAAGCTGCAAGCAAAAATTTTTCATTGGACGATAAAAAAATATTTTAACCGGTCCTGTATTATTATTTTGGCATTAAGTGGTAAAAAATGATCTTATGTGATAATAAATCAATTTTATACCAAAAGAAAAAAGGTTGCTCTGATATTAAATTTAATTATTTTTTGAAAAATAAACCGTTGTCAAGTTAATTATTTACGACTGCGGCATTTCAAACTTTTGAGCACATGATGTGATAGAGTAAATCAGTTTAAATTGAAAATGCCGTGTGACTTTTTTTCGAAACACAAACCGTTTTCAAGTTATCAATTATTTACGACTGAAAAAATGTATTTTCACTGGGCCCGTTATTCAGAAACCCCTAATCAAAATGTAGTAAAATTTTGAACATGGGGGTTCCAAAGCATGCTGCATTAGTTTTTCTGTAAAAAAATGCCTAATATGACTTCTCGAAAAATTGACCCCGTTTTTCTTAATAAAAATGCACGCCACTGACAAAAATAAGTTTTGTTTAATTCAAAAAGATCACACCAAATGCCGTTAATAGTAACCCAAATTTGGTTGAAATCGGATAACTAATAACTGAGTTGTGAAGGGGGGGCCATTAAAAGTGGGACACGCTGTATATAAATTGTTTTATTTTAATAGAACACCCTGTATTTTATTCTCTTTTTCGACGTAGAATATCAGTCTGATTTCAACAATATAGAATATATAATACACTTACCAATAGTTTACGAAATATTTGCTTTTAAATATATAAATAAATGTTTTTAAAATTAGAGCATACTCGATCGAATATGCGATAGTGTGTAATTTATGTTTAAAAGCAAATATTTCGAAAACTATTAAAAGTCAGTATTATATATTCTATATTGTTGAAATCAGACTGAAATTCTACGTCGAAAAAGGCAATAAAATACAGGGTGTTCCATTAAAAAAAATACAATTTATATAAATATATAACTTCGGCATTTATTTTTCAATTGTTTTTAGATGCCATATTTAAAAGCTATAGAAAAATCCCTACAACTTTTGTTAGAATAATTTTTTTGTAACTACAGAAATAACAGAGAAACGTGGGGAAGGAAAGTTAAGTGGATCACCCCGTACATATGACAATCAACTACCTATTATATAAATATTGTCAGTTTTATAATATTATCACATTACACGCTGTGGTCAATAGCAGCGGAGTGTTTAGCAACGTATAACATGAATGCAAATTATTTTTCATGATAAAATCTTGACTCGAGTTACAAATCGGGCATGAAATAAAAATATATCGGGGTAATTAGAATTAACATAAAAAATTTTCTTTAAATGACAACTTCACTATTTTTATTTGAAATTTCAATAAAACTCAAAAATATTTACTCATCGTCATTTTAATGATTTTAGAAATTAAGTTATTATATAAATATAATGTGTAAATGTGTACAGGGTGATCATTTGAAAATTCTACTTTTTAAACCCTTTTATTTTGCTTAAAAATATAGCAAGAAAAAAAATAAAAAATAGATCTGTAGCATATTTTACCAATATACAGGAAGCGCTACATAGTCACATTTTTTGAAATGGAACACTTCATATATTTTTAGATATTTGGATAGCCCTTTTCATCCCCTTTATAAATATATATAATTGTGATATATTTCATCTTCAAATAACTGAGTTATTCAAATAAATAATATTAAAAGTTTGGGATACAACTAAATTATTTACATAGATGGCCATGCATAAAACAATAATGGTTTAAAATTTGACAGATCAACAATTGTTATTTTAAACCATTATTGTTTTATGCATGGCCATCTATGTAAAAAATAATTTGTTGTATCCCAAACTTTTAAGAATATTATTTATTTGAATAACTCAGTTATTTGAGGATGAAATATATAACAATTATCGAGACAATTATATATATTTATAACGGAGATGAAAAGGGCTATCCAAATATCTAAAAATATACAGGGTGTTCCATTTAATAAAATGTGACTATGTGGCGCTCCCTGTATATTTATTAAGATAGATGCAGACTCATAACATATACAAGAACTTGGTAAAATATGCTACAGATCTATTTTTTATTTTTTTTCTAGCTATATTTTTAAGCAAAATAAAAGGGTTTAAAAAGTAGAATTTTCAAATGATCACCCGTACAAATTTTATTAATTTTCCAAAAGAATTGCTTTATTTTTAGAGATACGAAAAAAGTTCAAAAATAAAAATTGTATATTTGAGTGTAAACCATCTATTGTTGGAGAAAAGTAAAACAAATTAGCGTCAGAAAGTAGAGAAAAACACACAACTTCTGTTTACATACATTTTTGCAGATTTCTTAAAGGTTTTTTTTCTGATTCCAAAAATATATTTTATGTTGTCATTTGCTCTATCCGTTCTGGAAATACATAACTATTATGCAAAAGAGTACCACCACGTAGGTTGCTATAAAAAAAAATGACAAAATATTTCTGATAATTATACTGACAGTTTACTTTCTGATGTTCCTTTGTTTTATTTCTTATCACCAAAATATATTTCAAATCAAAATCTACTTTCGTTTTTACACTTTTTTGAAGTATTTTGTAAATACATTCTATAGGTAGGTGTTAAAATTGATGAATGACAAATAATATTGTTTTTCCACATCTAAATAACCCATTTTAAAGTATTTAGGATTTTGCACAAAAATCCGGTGTCAAACTATAAAAAATTATCAGAAATATTTTGTCAGTAAACTCGAGCAAAGGTCAATATATTATATATTTTTGAAATCGGCTAAAAAAGATCTTTCAAAATCTGCAAAAATATACTGGGCGTTCCATTTAAAAAAGCATAAGTCGTGTCTCTTTTTCTACTTTCCGAATTCCGATGCTATTTTGTTTTATATTTTTTCGGCAAAAGATATTTGACATCAAAATTTATATAATAATAATAATAATAATAATAATAATAATAAAATGTATTTTTTTTTCCATATAAAACATTATAAAAAAATGATTGAAAGAGATGGCGATATTCAACTTCGCTGCTCTTCCATATCTTTCTCTACGCTTTTTTCATATCGCAAGGCTGCAGGTATGTGTCAAAATATATGGAACTACCCTGTACGTAATATATTAGTTTAATCAGTTTAAAATTCTGTTTATATGTAGGTACTCATAGAAACCAAAATATTGGCTTTCATTTAAAAAATATAGGTTCACAAGTTTTTTTTAAGGTGCCATTAAAATCTACAGAACAATTATATAACACCATATTTTTTTTAATTATCTTACCACAAAAATAACTAAAAACATGCGGATGTGTCCAAATAAAAAACTGACAAATTTTAGAATTAAAAAAAAATTTAAAAATAAAAATATTTCCACAATTGAATAAATTCAAAAATTAAAAAAAATCCTGTTTAATTTTAATTTACGATTAATCAACTGTAGAATTTTGTATTTGTAAGACATATTTGGTGCAACTTATTTCGCTATTCTTGAGGACTGATTCCCAATTTATACTTCAAGTTGCCTTGTTACACATTGAATGCCCAAAGGCTGACAACAAAGTTTTCAGAAGAAAATTTTCATCATGCCCGTGAAAATAGAACATATTGACGAAAAACGATGAATGGTCATTTTTGCCCATTGGAAATGTGGAATGAATGATCAAAATCCACACTAGTATCGACAAGTCACACAATTTTCTCATAACTGAATGTTTGACTCTTTGAGGCGATCACATCATAAAATCATTTTATCATTGAGATTGAGGAAAATTTGACTGGATTTGTATACCGTGTTGGAGAAAGCCATCCAGTCTAAAATAACCAATTCAAATTAATGTCCAGGAATTTCAAGAGACCGAAATAAGTTTTCAGTAGGACTGTGCCTATATCCGCAATATTTCAGGCGAGTCAAGAAGCAAATCCAAAGTATTCATTACTCAACCAGGGCGAAACAATTAATACTCGACGAATGTCATCAGACAAACATTCCACCATGTTCGCCAGGAGATTTCCCAGATTCTTCCATTGCCAGGAGGTACATCGTTTTCAAAAGAATTTTTTTATAACATTCTCAGTCAAAATATTTTTTCGTTTCGTTGATATTGTTTCGATAACGCTAAGTGGTAGGCGTGGCTTGGTTCCACCAATGTCGCGTGGCCAGTCATACAGGAGGTGTGGCTTCTTTCCAGGGCTATCACGTAGTGAAACATGCGCACTCTGATTTCGGTAGGCGTATACTAAATATTTATTGTCGCTGTTCTGATTGGCAACATTTTTTTGGCCACTACTACGCTAATGAGTAATAATAATAGTTTAGTTAGGTATCTAACGTGTGAAAGGCATAAAGCACTGGTCATTTACCGGTCTGTTTACTATTTTTGAGCTAGAAATGTGCAAGAAAAATTTAAAACATTAAATATTTTTATTCTGAAGTGAGTGAATGTATATACAAAAGGAAAGGTTGAAAATTAAAGTCTTATGTCTCACAACTCCATTTTATACACCTTAAACATCCTGTATCTCTCTAACGAATAACATTTTGCCAAAGCATATTCGGCACTACTTGTCACTGTACTAGTCACTGTTCTTTTTCTCTGTTTCATTCAGTCTGCTTTCCAATATTCAACTGACTGTAGCGGTCCATCCTGGCCTTTATATACCTACAGATATACCTTGTATAATAATCCAAGTGTTCCTCTAGCCTCTAGAAGATTCCACAATAATTCTCTGGTTTTCTCATTTGGTTTCGTACCACTGACGCCACCTATGGGACGACTGCCGAACCAAAACTTGTTCAGGACCCTGCTTTAAGCGGGCACACTACAGGCCCCTGTAAAGTGGATCTAAATTCTTCACAATATGTTGGAATTGATTTTATTTCATTTTCTTTTGAGTCTATTTACTGCTGACTTCAGTTGAAAATTTATGGGGTGTACCTATAACAAGCAAATGTTTGCCGTCGGAAACAATTATTACTAGATTATTTACCACGTAGGATGGGGTGTATTTATGATAAAAAAAATTTGTACGCGATAAAATATATGTTTATAGAATATAAATAAATCCCACTAACATCTCCTGCCGACAGGATGGAGAATTTCCGTTACAATATCACAAGGATGACACAAGCCTCGTAGAAGATTTGTTACGGACTACGCAGATATGCTTCGAAAAGCATTATGGAAGCTAAAAAAAATACCACCAACCTTTCAGTTGGTAAAGAGAATATTGATTTCGGGTTAAATTACCAAAATAAACATGTTTTGGATGTCAATGATGACCCAACCAAAATATTTAGTACAAATATTTCTTTTTATATATCGCAATATACAAGGTGTCCAGGATAAATTGGGCCAATTTGATCTGCACGAATTTCATCGCCCAATCAAGCTCAGCACATCAAGACTGGTCGCTACTTAGTTGAAGTCTTCTTAAACTCATCCGTTTTGATTCAGCTCGTGATCTTTTAGTCAGATTTAAAAGTTTTAACTAGGCACACAGTGTATTATCAAATTTATATTCGACAAAAAATCATTTAACTGCATCGTCATTACTTCTATTGATTTTGTCGGTGTGATTTAGGAAATTGAACTGACCACTGCCACGTGATTTTGTGGGGAAAGTGCTCACACATTTGGAAAAAACGAACACTCATCAAATATCCCAATTTGCTAAAAGTAATTTCTGTGTTTTTACATGTGCTTCACACTGTAGCGTACTGGCATAATCGGCAACTAGTCTAGTAGGCGTAATGCTCACCTTGAACCGACTATTATCTGAAACAGCATGCTAAAATATTCTAAAAACAACGTATCCTAGAAATTGTCGTGGTTGCGAAATTCACCTTATACACATTGTTATTGTTCAAAATATTTCACGAAAATGTTTATTCTCTCCTTAATTGCCACGATTAG
This sequence comes from Rhagium mordax, assembly GCA_963680705.1. NCBI lineage: Eukaryota > Metazoa > Arthropoda > Insecta > Coleoptera > Cerambycidae > Rhagium > Rhagium mordax. The sequence goes on from OY796662.1 coordinate 48,617,859, forward strand.
TGTCTATCACTGTCTTAAAACTGATTAATAACCCAAATAATTATTTTTTTCAACACGTTTTATTTAAATTTTAATAATCATTGAGGTAAATTTCAAATACAAACCTACGCAACTTTTTTTAATTTGAGGACGTCGCGCTATTTGCGTTTTAAATCTATCGCTTCAATGGACACGAAAACGGAGAACGCGGGAGGGCACGGCAAAATAAATAAGTGGTTCTTGTATTACATAAATTCATATTTTTATTTACCTTCATCAAAATTCCACACGTCATATAAAGACATGCACATATTTCTCAAGAAGTGCACAACTAAAAGTTGTTCCATCAAATAACGTTGCCAATAAAAACGTCAACACTCGCGCATATTCCGGCATAAACTTTGGAGGCTAAGGTTATTTTCCGACTGGAGATGTAAAGTTAATAATAATTATTATATATTTGCACAAATATAAACAAGTTCGGCCAGGGCTGGCTCTGGCCTATAGATAGAGCAGTTTTTTTATTATTAGTCGATTGTTTCTGTTTATAGGTAAAATGCGATATTCTCTTTACATTAAAAATTAATTAAAACCGAACCCGACCCGAAAATGAACGATCCTACGTCGATGAAAATTTAGAAAAAGTTGCGCTCGAAATGAAAAACCTGTGGGTAAAAACATCCCTCCCGTAAAGACAATGGAAACTATAAGGGAAGAGTTAGAGCAATCAAAGAAGATTCCCTGAAACTATTTGATATTTGCAGCTGCAGATGTAAAGATTTTGAGAACTGCGGTGGTGATAAAAATCATCAAGTATCTAAACAGGAAAAGAATTTTTTGCGATCCGTCGATTCAGTCACGACCAAGAAAAGCCAGAAAAGAGAAACGAGAAAGGCGAGGGAGTTCATTCAGCTTAGTTCAGATTCACAGCAGTCTTCTTGTGAAGCAAGCCAAAGAGGAAATGATGGAAGTGGACTGGCCACAACCGGGCCCTTCCTCCCAGCTGATTGAAATAGAACCAAACATCCCCGAAGCATTAGAAGAACCACTAGGAGAACTGGCAGGTGATATTACACCACATTCACCACATGCATCAGCGAAATCGAGGCGAATTTTTCTATCGTCTCTAGCTCTGATCTGTGATCGTATTGAATTGTCGGATAGGTCTGCTGCACTTCTAGCCTCTGCTGTTCTGCAAGATTTCGGAATAATTAATCCAGAGAGGAGTTAATAGCTTCGTTTTTGACCCTTAAAAATAAGGCGCGAAAAAAACAAAAAAAAAACGGAGGAAACGGAGTGACCGAGTACTCAGCAGTTGTCTGTGGAAAAGCAGGAAGGCATGGCTTTATCATAGGGAGGGCTCAATCTCGCAATATGCAGTGTGTCTGTTTTAGACAGAAAGAGCGATTATTCCGTTTAACATTTGTTTTCAATTCTAGACTAGGTTATGTTAATTGAAGTCGATGTCAAAGTCAAATTGAAAACTAGGTTATGTTACTTTTTTGACAGATGTCAATGTCAAATTAAAACTAGGTTAAGTTAATAATTTTATATAGTTAAATATTTTTCATTTTATTTCATGTTTCATGTTAGTTGCTTTGGACACTATGAGTTATGTAACATAATTCAATAATTTATAACATAAACAGTAGTTGTTTTGCATTATTCGACAATAATGGTGTTCAAATTTATATTGTAGTTTGTTTAGGTTTTTGCAATGAAATATTTTTTGTTTCTTTTGTTTTTAAACTTCATTTTGTGAATGATAAATTATCTAGGTGCATCAAATCACAATAATGCCTACGATTACGCGAACTCTGCATAAGCGCAAAATTGTAAATTTAAGCTAGTTGGGGCACCTCAAAACGAAATCTAGAAAATCCATATTTTGCATACTTCTTAGCTGAGTAGCAGAGCGTCTTTTGAAGCTATTCCGTTCCAAAAATCGAAATTTTGTTTTTGCCAAGTATAAACTTCACTCCACCCTATACTCGTACCCAATATTAAAAAACTTGCAAAACCTAAAGCTATTCAAGAATTTTTTGGGCGTTCCAAGTGCAGATAATCTCATCAAGTAATTGCATGTATGAATAACATGTGATTTTGTGATTTTTGCCTTATAAATATTTATTGGCATTTCGAGAAGATTATATTTCTCGTGAAATGTTTTTCATCAACATACGCGCGATCTATTAGAACTAGTAGTGTATCAACATCAATGATAATCGCCACATTGCTACATTACTGTTCGAGTGCTAGTTCAATAATCAAAACAAATTATAATCCACAGTTTATGTAACAAAGGATTATACTTCCTGGTCCGGTCCTCATAGAACACCCTGTAGTAACGCATTTCAATGTGTTATGTGCACTATTTGTTGAAAGATAAACAAACCATGGTTTACACGGCACGCTCAGAACCCAAACTACTTCATTACGCTTTTTAGTGTGTTAAGTGCCGGTTGTGTGCGTGCGTGTCTTAATTATCTATCAACAATGCCACGTTCTTCTAAACGGAGGTCTCTAGAAGACCTCAAATCAATAAAAGCGAAAATACGCAAAATAGAGGAGTCACTTCATCGTACCAACGGTAAGTAAAACTTAAAAAATTCTATCATTTTAGACAACAACAGCTCGTGGAAAATTTTCAATCCTAATGCCCTGTGGGGATGGGTTTGATATAATTATGTTAGTCGTAATGCCCTGCGGGGGTTGGACTATACATATCCTGGGACACAATGTGGTATAAGTTCAATCCGTCACGTCCCTGCGGGGATGGGTTTTGAATTTTGCCAAATCGGATGCTAGGTACAGATTATTTTGTCTAGTGTGGGCGACAGCAGAACTCTTGGCGACCAAGCGAACGCTGAACGGGACTTTAACAGATCAGTCATTGTATTACATATATGTTTATTGTTTATGTTAGAAATTTCTTAAGCCGAGAGTTGGCAAATTAATATATATTGAATGGCATTCTGCGATACAAACTATTAGAGTAATGACATATAATAATAAAAACCCGACTACCTAATAAACTAATAAAAAGCTGACATTCTGTTTTTGTTTTGTATCGCAGATAACACTACTTCAGAGTCGGAACCGGACTTAGAAATTCAGCCCTGTTTAGATGGGCGTACCAAAAGTTACCGTCGTATTATTAGCTCGTCTGAATCTGACGAAAATGATCAAGCCGCAGACGTTAGTCATGATAGTTCCTATCAACGTTTATTGGGGGTTGATCCTGACTCGCTCTTAAAGAAGAGCGAACCTTTAAATGACGCCCTTGTGTCGAGATGGAGTAGTTACTTAACTACGGGTTTACAAAAAGATGAACGAGAAACGATAATAGAGACAATAAGGATTCCAGAAAATTGCTCGAACTTATCGGCCCCTATATTAAATCAAAAAATAAATCACCTTTTACCCGATCAAAAAGTACAAGATGACTCGGTCAAGGCTCGAATTCAGACAGAGATCGGGTTAGGATTAAGCGCTTTAGGATATGCGCTAACTGCGCTTTTGGCAAGGAAAGACAACGATGACGAACCAATAATAATGTCCTTAGCAAACAGTGCAAAACTACTAAGTAATGCACACTACTTGATGTCCATTCATCGAAGATTTGCAATTAGATCTCATCTTGACACATCCATTCAAAAAACAACCAAAGAGTGCAAGATAGACACTCATCTCTTTGGTAAGGACTTCGCGGATAAATGCATGGCAGCCCAGAACGTTAAGAAAACTAGCCTGGCATTAGCAGCAAAACCAAGGTTACCCAAGCCTGTTGCCGGTCCATCTACAATGCATAAACATTCTTTAAACTACCAGCGCCCAGGAATACGAACACGATTGAAGCAATTAACCCAACCCGTACAACGAGCAAACTACGCAAGGTCAACATCGCAGTACAGACGCCAAGAGACAGGGAGGAGGGGAGGCCGGACACGCCAGGATCACTCATACCGTCGATAGAGGTAAAAACACATGCTTATGCTGGTAGGCTAAAATTTTTTATCCAAAATTGGTCAGGAATTACTCAAGACAAAAATGTTTTACAATGTATTCAGGGTTACTGTATTCCTTTTAGAGAAAGGCCTTACCAGTATACAGCCCCAAGTCAAAAACACTTATCAGAAAACGAAATTAAATTGTATCAGGATGCTATTGACAAACTTTTAAGAATTGGTGCTGTACAATTATGTTCTCGGAAAAAAGGAGACTTCATATCTCCAATTTTTCTAGTGCCTAAACCTGATAAAACTTTTAGATTTATTTTAAATTTAAAAAAATTAAATACTTTCATTTCGCCTCCCCACTTTAAAATGGATGATTATAGAACAGTAAAGTCTTTAATATCAAAAAACTGTTATATGACATCCTTAGATCTTAAGGATGCCTATTATGTAATTCCTATTAATAAAAAATATAGGAAATATCTTAAGTTTTGTTTTCAAAATCAAACTTATGAATTTACATGCCTTCCATTTGGTTTATGTACTGCCCCATTTTTATTTACAAAAATAATGAAACCGGTCATACAAATATTGAGAAAAAGAGGTTTTTTATCTTTAATTTATTTAGATGACCTTATATTATTTGGCGAATGCAAGGACGAATGTAAAATTAATACGAAAGAAACGATCTCACTTCTTCAGTCACTTGGTTTTTTAATAAATCGGGAAAAAAGCAAATTGATTCCCTCACAAAGATGTAAATTCTTGGGTTTCTTATTTAACAGTGCAGATTTAACCATGTCTCTACCGCAGGAAAAACGTACCTTTATCATGGAAAAAATTAAATCTCTACTAAAACAAAAAACCTGTAAAATTCGTTTTTTGGCAAAAATAATTGGATATATTATATCTATCTGTCCAGCTGTGAAATATGGGTGGCTTTATACAAAACACTTAGAAAGACAGAAATATATAGCTCTTAAAGCACAAAACAATAATTATAATGGAAAGGTCAGCATTTCTAAAGAAGTTCGTGATGATTTACTGTGGTGGCTTCAAATTATTCCAACAACACAAGTCTCGGTGGTACCTAAAAAATTTGACATAGAAATATATTCAGATTCATCCAAAAAAGGATGGGGTATTTTTTGTGAGGGGGAAAGGACTCATGGTTTTTGGAGTCAGTCAGAATTTAAATCGCATATTAATTACCTGGAGCTCTTAGCGGCATTTATTGGTTTAAAATGTTTTGTAAATCATAAAAGAAACTGTGACATTCTCCTACGCATTGACAATACGACAGCTATCGCATACATAAACCGCATGGGGGGTACTAAACATTTGCCGTTATTAAATCTATCACAAGAGATCTGGAAATGGTGTGAATCCAGAAATATCTGGATATATGCATCATATATCCAATCTACAGAGAACATAGAAGCAGATACCGAGTCTAGATCAAAGGCTATTGAAACTGAGTACAGTTTACATATATCGGCCTTTAATACGACAAAGGATTATTTCGGTAGACCAGAAATAGATTTATTCGCCTCAAAATTAAATTTCAAATGTCCTACTTACGTATCATGGAAAAGAGACCCAGACTCTGTAGCAGTTGATGCATTCACTATAGACTGGTCCGAAAGATTTTTCTATGCTTTCCCACCATTTCCATTAATAGCGAAAGTGCTAAGGAAAATATATCAAGATAAAGCAACAGGTATATTAGTGGTCCCTCACTGGGAAACTCAAGTGTGGTATCCGCTTTTTAATAGTTTACTAATTTCTAAACCTATTTACTTCCACCCCAGAGAAGACTTATTGTTATCTCCTTTCAGCCAGAGTCATCCATTATGGGCGTCTCTTACCCTGGTTGCAGGCAGATTATCAGGGAATCCTTCCTCCAAAAGAGAATTCCAGAGGAAGCTATAGAAACCATGATTTCGTCACTCAGCAATAATACCATTAAACAGTATAATGTAGCCTTTAAAAAATGGTGGACATTTTGCATTGCAAATGCAGTAAAAATTTTTCAGCCAACAATCAATCAAGTTTTAAAATTTCTACAAGAATGCTTTGACAAGGGTGTCAAATACGGTACACTCAATTCCTTCCGAGCAGCTATAAATTTGATACTGTTGAAAAAGATTGACAAAGAGTTACTTGGCCGCTTTATGAAGGGTGTTTTCAAACAGAGGCCAATATACTCAAAATACGGAGAAACATGGGACCCTCAAATAGTTCTTAATCACTTAAGTTCCTGGTACCCTTTAGATAAATTAACCCTTAAACAACTAACTTTTAAAACCGTTACTTTAATTGCTCTCAGTACAGCACATAGGCTGCAAACAATAAGTAAAATAAAACTAAATCAGATTATGGAGCTAGAGGATAGACTTGAAATAATGATTTTTGACATTCTTAAAACATCTAAGCAATCGCTTCAACAACCAAAATTGATATTACCAAAATTCTCACATAATCCTGGAATATGTGTAGCATCTACCTTAATATATTACATAAGAAAGACAGCTTTATTAAGAGGCACGATAGGAGAATTATTTATCACTCACAGAAAACCCTTTCGTGCAGCTACCACACAGACTCTATCAAGGTGGATAAAAGAAACTATGAAAATAAGTGGGATTAATACGGAAAAATTCTCTGCGTACACTACACGACATGCCGCATCGTCAGCGGCTTATAGGTCAGGAATTACTATTGAGACAATTAGGTCTTGTGTAGGCTGGTCCAAAGACTCTAATATTTTCTTTAAATTCTACAATAGACCTATTATAGACAATACTAACTTTGCAAAAAATGTATTTAAATGTTCCTAAATATGATGTTCTATTATATAAAGATAATAATAAGTATATATTTATGTATGTAGGTATATATATGGGTATATGTATGTAGGTATATAGGTAAATGTATGGGTATATACATTAAAAAAAAAAAAAAAAAAGTTACATTTAAATTATATTATTCATTTTTTCATTTCTCTAGACGTTTACATATTATAAGTCTCATGTATTGCTGTTCTTGTCTTGTCCTTTACATAACGGAAAAACGTATTTTTTAATAAAGGTATAGGACTAAAGATCGCTCATTTCAATTTATTCTTTCAACATCTACAGGGTGTTCTATGAGGACCGGACCAGGAAGTATAATTTGAGATTAAACGACTTACCTGTAAGGAAGTTCAATCATAATTATACGACTGGTCCGGTCCGAAATAGAACACCCCCACCCCGACCAAGTGTCCTCTCCTGATGTTCTCCTAACCCCATCATTCGCGATAAATATACTAAAAACCGTAATGAAGTAGTTTGGGTTCTGAGCGTGCCGTGTAAACCATGGTTTGTTTATCTTTCAACAAATAGTGCACATAACACATTGAAATGCGTTACTACAGGGTGTTCTATTTCGGACCGGACCAGTCGTATAATTATGATTGAACTTCCTTACAGGTAAGTCGTTTAATCTCAAATTAAATCTGCTTTTGTTCCTACTGTTACAAAGGCACTTTTCCTGGCTAATCGTTTAATCGTTTCATCAAAAAAAACCCATGTTGTACAGGGTGTCAAACCTACAAGTCGCCTGATTTAATTCTCTTACTTTTAGAGATTTTAAAAAAATCGAAAACTGGCTTGTAAAGTATTCATTATAGAGTCTCATAGACCCTATACAGGGTGAATACCAATAACTCATTTTAATTTTAAGAGGGGGTTTCTGTTGATGTTTATAACACAAATTACCAATAAAAAAATATAAAAAAGAAAGTTGAAAAACTGACCTACCCTACGTAAAATTCTGGTGAACTTTTGAGTACCGCTTCGTCGCTCTACTGACCCACTTATGGGGTGAACAACATGCCTTGTATCCAAGTCACAGACTCCAAGTTGTAACATAAAATACGTGACAAAAACGTCTAATAAAGTTAAGCCGCCGTTCGACGGTCTTTCATAAATTCGCGGTCGGAGACAAGTTAATTGACAGTGGCAGCAAAAACTAGTGAATTTATGATTGCAAAAAACAAGGTGAATGCCAGAGGCAAAGAACTATCCTGATATATTTTCTGTTGAGATAGGTCAGTTCCGACGTTCTGAAAATGTTGACGTATTTTAATTTATTTTCTTTCTCGAAAACTACAGGGTATATATTTTTTATTTTTGGTATATGGCCTTACCACTAAGGGACCTACCATCCTTTAAAATTAAAATGAGTTATTGGTATTCACCCTGTATAAAAATCCTTCTAACAATAATGTTAAAAATCTGGAAATATCGAGGGAAATACATATATTTTTTTTAAATGGAACGCTATGTATATTTTATAAAATTTGGATTCAACTTTTTCTGATTTTAAAAATATAAGGTTTTATGTGCTTATTTTTCTCATTTTCCATAATATGAAAGAAAAACTATTTCTTATTTTACAAACGAAAATTGTTTTCTACCTACTGATAATGTTGTCAGTAGGCTGAATAATTTGAAGGACAATCTCTTGTCACCAGACAATTGGTAAATACGAAACACACAAACTTGTGCTGTTTTAACCCCATCAGATACATTTTGAAATCAGAAAAAAATGCTGATATCAAATTTTAAAAAATATCCAGGATGTTCCATTTAATAAAATATATTCTAGTTTTACCTTTAATGTTTGCAAGATTCTTATGTAGCGTTTAATTAAGGATCCTTACAGAATGCCCTGCAACCTAGTGGTCTAATTTTTCAAAAATCTTTAAAAGCCAAAAAATTTAAGTGCATTGTGAGTTTAAATTAAAAATCAAAAAGATTTAGTGGTGCCATACAACAAAGTTTAAAAATCGATGACGTATACCAATCGATTAATATGATTTTCTTTTAAAGTCTATTCGCCGAAATAAGGCAAGGCAGATAAACAAATACATGTGATGGATACGTGACCATCAGTATTAGTTAGCCACGACCTCTACTTGAATACGAGTTTTAGTAAAAAATCACGAGCTACCACTGTTTACGTCCACTGCCCCTTTTCCGCGAATAGTATGATTACGATACGCCTCTGATCAAATACACACCGGCGCGGCACCGTACGTTTACAATCTGCTAAAAGCGTCAATTAATAATTACTTTAGCCTAACTAGGTACTATTATTAGTCTATTAATAAAGTTTTATCAGTTTATTTACCTATGTCAAACTTCCATGTGTCGTACAAATTCATAAACATACTTTCCAATTGCAATGAACCGCCCGGATAAAATGTTGAAAACCTAACCTGACAAACACAAATTCCACGGGATACTTTCTCTATTGGTTATAATGAGGTTATTTTCGGACTGAGTGATAACAAATTGTTAATAATCACGTAGTGGCAATAAATTTAAGTGTGGACGACGACATCGTGACGACGCTGCAATCGGGTTTTTCCAAATGCCGATCAAAGTCGATCTTATACAGGGCAGGGCAGAGATAGTAAGAAATGAACGGTTTTTTGAATAGTGAGAAAAAGATAAATAATATTAATGAGTTAGTTCATTCTAAGAGAACATGATAGCGATGAAGCTACTGACCATACTACTCAGGGTAAAGATAAGAATCAAACTACGGGCAAATAGAAAGAAGACGAGGGTATGAGAAAAATACGACGTTTAGTGGCTAAAAGAAGAGGAAACCAAGAACCAGTACAAAGAAAAACTAGAAAATGAATGGGGGAAACAGAAAAATATAGGAAATGAAGAGGTAGAAGAAATATGGAACGACTGTAAAACAACTATTAAAGAAACAGCAAAGGAAGTACTAGGATATAAAAAGGCAAGGTAACAAGTATGAATTTCAAAACATGAGAAAAAAAGAAGAAAGATCAAGCAACAAAAACACTACAGGAAAAACTTTATAAAGAAGATAACCCAGTTAAAACAAATACTAGAAATAATAAGAGAAACAGAGAAGAAACACTGAAAGAGGCAGAAGCAGAACGAAAAAACGATATGAAATTCCTGCAAGATAGCAAGAAAAAAGATGATAACCGAAACAAGAGTGAAAGACAAACACAAAAAAATTCTTAAAACGAGCACAGAAATTGGAGAGATGGATCGAACCCTTCGAAGAAATATACAAGAAGAAATAATGTAAGAACTTAAAGAAATAGGAGAAAAAATGAATATGAATGAAGAAACAACCACACGAGAAAAAATTAAACAGGCCATAAGAACATTAAAGAACCGCCAAGTAGCAGGTATAGACGACATCCCAGCAGAACCAATTAAAGAAAGAGAGGAAACAACAAACGAAATGATGTTTAACTTACTAAATAACATATGAAAAAAAGAAACACCTCAAAAGAATGGAATGAAGGAATAATAATACGACTACCATAAAAAGGAGACAAAACAGAATGCTCGAATTGGAGAGGAATAACGCTGCTATGCACAGCAAGCAAAATTCTTACAAGAATACTACTAACCCGATGTAGAGATGGAATAGAAAAGGTACTAAGGAACAACCAGGTAGGATCGATCATGCATAGACAACATATGCACACCACAAGCAAATGAATGGCAAAAGGAATAATTTTCATAGATTTCGAAAAAGCATTGGATAGAATACACAGGGAAAAATGTGGAAAATCTTAAAAGCATATGGAATACCAAAGAAAATTATAAATATGATTAAACTTTTATATACAAACTATACGACTAAAATTAACAAAAAACAAATCAACAAGAAATATGAAGATCGAAAGCGGGGTAAGACAAGGATGTGCACTGTCATCTGTACTATTCTACGTTATAATAGATTGGGTTATGAGAAAAACGGAAGATAAAAAAACAGGAATTAGTTGGAGGCTCGGCGAAACACTAGAGGACATAAAAATAAGACCAAAATCATGAAAATAGAAAAATATGAGAAGGAGAAACAGAAAATAACAATACCAAGCACTAGAATGCAATGACAGATGAAAAAGAAAAAGAGGAAGACCAAAAAACACATGGAGAAAAAAGACACAAAACCAAATTATAGAAAAATTTTACAATGGAATGACATCAAAGTATAGGCAAAAGACAAAACTGAGTGGGAAAAAATGATGTGAAGTGTTATGAGAAGAGAGACAGTGCGAGAGACAGTGTAAACCGGTTAAAAGCAAATAAATAAATACAAATAACTTTAGTAAACAGGTACAGAACTGGCAACTCTGATACCACATGGGCGGAAACGCCAAAGAAATGCTGAAGAATTGTCGGAAACAACACCCTCTGCTTCCATGGAGAAAAAAAAACTGATGATGATGACTATATTAGTACCACCAAGACTATTATTTCTTTGGGTTATGTATCATCCATATACAACAGTATCTCTTATAGTCACGATACACACTCAAAATTTTAAAAACTTAACTATACTGCGCAATATCAGCCTTGTTCGTAGAGTAGTCAGAAACCATCAGAAACTGTCCGACGCATGCGCATTTGGTTGTAGAGTTGAGCGTGTTAAGTCAAAGCACTTTTAAATTTCAGAGCTCTATTAAAAGTCACATATCTACAGTCATCAAACTATCACAAATCGGTTCTACGAACAAAGTAATTATAAACGTCGTAGTGGAAATTTTCATTTGATTTTAAAACGAAAAACTTTTAATTATCGTCAACGGTTTCAAATCTGTCTGCAGTGTTAGTGGGACTGATCTTTCAATAATATATCTTATTGAAGTGAATATTAAGAAACTAGGTTTCTAACAGGTGATAAGTCGTATATAAAATGTGTAACGAAGTGATTTTTTTCAAATCAAGGAATGTTCATTTTTGCTTTAAATATTACCGTCACTTGGGTACACCCTGCCGCTGTTTTAGTAAGTAAGTCCTGTTCTAGTTAAGTTATTAATGAGTTGTTAAAAAGTCCGCTGGTAAACAAGCAGTCAAGTAATTAATTGATTAATTTTCGACAATCCCTCGTATAAGTAAAATCCGAGAAATATTATAAATAATGGCCGAGTCGGGAATAAAAATCATTCGTTACTAAAAATGTTAATCCGTATCCGTTTTAATCCGTTTCTTTTTGCAATATAGTATAGAAATTGCAAGTAGGTAACTCATTTCCGGTTATATACGTTCTGAATTGATGCGCCTAATTGCATAATCCGCTGGACCTCTGCAAGTTACGCCGGGTTGTGCATCCGAATCCTTCGTTTCAAGTCAGTGACCGCCCCTCTATCACGCGACCTAGATACGTAATAAAGGTTACAAAAGGGAGAGGAGCGCGCTCATTCCGCACTCATTCCGAGAAAGCCGACAGCAGTTCATGTTCATTCCGAGATATTCCGCATTATCAGATCCGATCTACCGCCAGCAGTTGCAGATCAATCCGAAACCGACAACATTTCCATACCGCCGAGTTTTAATAGTAAATTAATTTGAATATTATATCGGTAAGAACACACCGTAGTCCACTGCAATTTGCAGGTACTGCCTTCGGTTAAGTATAGATATTCAAAGGTCTTTTTGTCCGTAAGTATCGTATTATACTACCCAATCAAACCAGAGCTAATTAGTAATACCTCCATGGGTCTTTTGTTTGCTAATATATGCATCGGCTGCTGAGATCTGTTCGCTAGGGCCATCTTAAAAGCCTCCATGCATAATAGGTTACCGGAAAACCTACGTTAAGCCAAATAGTCATTATATGCATCAACTGGTTAGATCTGTTCGCCAGGGCCATCCATAAAGTTGATCTGCATAGAGTTGACTCGGAAAACTTACGTTAATCAACCTAATCATTAACAAATACCTCTACGTTTGTGGCAGTAGTTTGCCGTGTGTTTAAATATTCCGTATAAACTACAATATCTATAGCTAACCGATTGCCCGCCGTGCATAATACATCCTATTGGAAAGGTCCGTTTGCTTGTCGTACGCAGTAATTTATTAACCCAACGTATCCGAAAATTCCGTCGTAAAATCGCGTAAAGATTCTTGATTGCCTGCTTGACTTGCTTTTAATCGTTTTAAGCAGTTTTATACATACTCGACAGTACAGTCGTGGAGGTAGTAGAGTTAATTAATCTGTTTCTAAATATTGCTGAATAAATACGTTATTTTAAAGAGGTAAAATTCACGAGTTATTATTTCTGTCATTTATTTCTGATTAACCCGTTTGAGCAGTATGGTCGAAGTCCATTAGATAGACCTCCAGCTCCCGACCCCGGACATTCCGTATCTCAGCTGTTTCGCTATTCAGGGTTGTTCTCCCAATAGGAGAGCCAAAAAGTGTAGTTCTTTGCACTCAAAAATTAAAGGACTGGCGCCCGAGTTTTCCGTATAAAAAGATTACGTAAGTATATTGAAAGAAAGCACCGTTATAAGTAGGCACCATTACAAAAGATGCAAAATGACTTCAACCATTGAGTGAAAAATGCAAAAACGGATCCCCCATTGCCTTAAGCGGTTTCGTTATGAATTCGAACGAAGTCTCCACCACGAACCACGACTTAATAATGTTGCGCAGTTTATTTACCCGAGTTGAAGAAACATTTAGAATAATAGTAAATGTTATAAGTATATCAGAGTTTATTCAATCGGAACTTTGCAACCTCGCGTACAGGTACTATTTCTAGACAATTTCCCTGTCCTATAATTGTTTACTTAAATAGATATTTAATTAAAGGCTGTACACGCGGAACCACAATCGGTACTTTACACGCGTGCGTATTACTTTTGATCCCTTTAGAAATTTTCTTGCGGCGCCCTTGCTGGGTTGGTGGCGTGTGTTCGGAATAACATGTTATTATATCCTTCGGCTACTTAACGCCACTTACTAAATAACCACTAGTGGTTCCCTACACACTTAACTAAGTAAACAAATATGTATATGAGGAAAACAAATTACAGGTCATAATTAGTATTCGTCTCAGGCAATTTGACTGCGGTTTGTTCATGGGCGTATGCAAAGAACAACGAGGTGCAGATAAAATATAAATTTGCTTATTACCCAATTACACGTCAATTTTAAATAAAAAAATAATTAAGTTCAGGTACCTATACCGTATTTTCAATTTTATCGCTTCAGGGAATTTTGTTTTGTACGCCACGCTCTATGGTGCAACAATGAGAACCTAATACGAAAACGTATTTTTGTTTTCAGTTTTAACCAAGTCAAGGTCGAATCGGTAAACTATTCCAATAAAAAGGAAAAAAGATCTGGCACAAGTATGGCCCCCTGCTTGGTCGAAAAATGCGATGGCAATAAAATATATATAGTCATTAAAAGAGGCTCGAATCTAAAATCTTTAAAATATATACTTGTGTGAAATAGCGCAGGATGTGAAAAATAATAGACTGAGAAGGTGCCAACTTTTACTTTAAAAATTTGTGAAGGGAGATGTAAAAAAAGATTATTTTTAAAGTTTATAGACAAACGTTTAGTTTTAGACTGTCAGTAGTCGGAGTTCACAAGCAAATTTCAGGTGATTCCGAATTTTGATTACTGGTACTAGATAGTCAAAGCCATTCCGTTTCATCACCCCATCTGCTCTCTAACACTTGCAAAATTGAATTCCAAATAACAGAGAGTATTGCAGTCAATGAGTTGTAAGATAAACCTTAACCTAGCGGTAACGCTAACGCTAATATTCTCACCATAGTTGGGTTGTTAATTAATTTTCATCAATATCTTCACCTACCAAAGCAAGAAAGATGGTGGCCATCTTGGGCACTTCGATTCAGTTTCCTGTTAATAGATTCCTTTATTTGAATTAGTTTATTGAGACAAGTATGAAATTCTCAAAAAAACTGTCAGATGAATTTTTCCCTCATTAAAAAAAAATCTCGCCTGATTTAAGATTTGTTACATTTGTTACAATGCTGATTTCCGACTTGCACCATCATTTTTTCGCCTAAACTAATAAAAGCTAGAACGATCATTCACCTTTTATACACATCCACGATTATATTTTTTGTTGATACACGTCCATGGTCAATCGTCTTGATGTGATAATGATATGGCGAAATAGGATTTTCCAACAACTTACCACTCCCACCAGGCAGATATGACGTGCATATTTACCTTGGCCGTCGTGCCGTCGACGATGTGAAAGGCAAATATATTCTGCGTACATGTAGAAAACTTAATATTGCATATTATGAGAACAAACATCAAAATTTATGATTTATTGTTTTCAAGTAGGTATTCATTTTTATTTTTTTAATATTAAAACTTTCTCATTACTAGTAAGTACCTTTAAAAAATTGAAGAATCTAAAAACTATTTGGAGATGAAATGTAACAAGCCCTGACCAAACACTAAATAGGATATAAGATCCATCGCATAACAGAAAAATCCTCTTTAGCAAGTGTCATCTAAATATAAGAATGCCTTCAGATGTTATCGTGTTACGCATACGATTTTTCAAAAAGTGGTTTTGAAAAACAAAATTTAGGCAGCAAAACAATATTCAGCCAAATCCTTTGGTGTACCAAATTTTGTTAATATTCATCAAAAATTGGCATGGTGATAGATTTTTGAAGCCTATTTTTACAAAAAGCACCGCACTGAGCCCCGTTTAAAACATAAGGATCTTACATATAATTGAATGAACAAAACACCTATTTGAGATATAATGAATATACACTTCTAGAGTCTCACAGAAATTACAGAAACATTTGTTTCTTTAGAAGAATATTCCTCGACACTGGAATTGATTTGAAGAAATAACTAAACAGGCATCCTATGAGGACTCGACGAATATGAAGGAAAATGAGTTACAGATTCAAATTTTAATAAATTAACAGGCATATGTAGAAAATATTTGTAAATTAAAGCAAAAACAAATGAACTACGAACTACTATTAATTAAGAGAGAAAAACTGTTGTAGGTGCTTGTGAACGTTGGTCGAGAAAAGGAAAAACATCCGTCAACCCACAGCCTTTAATATTATCACAAGAGCATTAGTGACGTCGATCGCTTGCCCAAATGCGTAAGCTTGATATCGCAAGAATTAGATTATTATTATTATTATTACTATCCTACTGGACCGGCCTAAAACGAAATATTAATATTTAAAATAAAACGTCTCGATTTTGTTATAATATGTAACAATAGCTTTACCATAACAAAAATTTTAATTAATATCTGTTTTCTTTATATGGACCTTAAGGACTCTGTTAGAATCAGGGAAAACATGACTGAATAATGTTTAAGACAATAAGTTTGTCTTCTCAATATTTTTCAAGACAATTTAATGAAAAAGAAACATCATGCTAAAGAAACAAGAAAAACTTCAAAGAGAAATATGAGCATGATACACATCATCTAAAAACTACTGTCGAGATCCGTAGAGCTCAGAGACAAATTTAACGCCCAAATCGAAATACACCTTCCAATTGGAAATTTCTGGCCAGAACCCAGCTTCCTTCATTATCTGAAAACATGAATACGTTTCCACAGCGTCTAGGTGTCTACTTATGCAACCATACAAACTTTATGACTCAGTGAATTCCGCTGTGAATTCCGCCATTATAGTTTTCTCAAGCACTGGTGAATTTAAAGGGATTTTTTATCAAATAAAAATAAATGTTTATTTGTTGTGCCATTTGCACCGTTATATATGTTCCGCTGAATAATAAACAAATGTGACTCACTACCTCAGTTCCCCTGCCATTCCATAATTAAAAATTCATTTTGCATCACCTGAGCGACCGGTGAAGGTAGAGTTGCGGTCAAATTCGCCACACTAGTGTTTAGAACAGTGGCGTAACGCAAACTAGACAGAATGGAATAAGTATCACCCATTAAATAGATCATTACTTTTTTATTGAAAATTTATTAATTTGTTTTGATTTAATTTGTATTTAATGAAGAAAAAACGACAATAACGGTTAACAACAAATTATTTCGAAAATAAAGTGTTAAAATAATAAGTGAGTGAGTTGCTTGCTCTTCTCTCGCCTTTGAAACTTCAGCAGAACATCGCAGCATCGAATGAATCAGAATATTGTTCCATTCATTTTGAGGTAACCTAGTAATAAATGGAGCTGTTCGGCGAAACTCAGATCAAGAGGGTGGTCATTCTCTAATCCCATGATTTTGTTATCCTGACAGTGTGCAGTCTCACATTATCTTGCTGTAAACTGAAATTAAGGCCCTCTGATTAACGAAAAGGATGACAAAGATTTGAAGTATCTTGTCTATGGATGTCATTTTCAAAAATGTATAGTCACTCCTCTCCATATATGATGGATCCACCTCCAAAGGTTCTAATTTATCTCAAAAAGAGTCTAAATATTGCATATTTCGTCTTTTTCAAACCCGTACATGAGTATCATGTTACCTAAGATGATATATGGGTTCATCTATGAAGAAAAAATGGGTTATTCGTTCAAGTCTCCCAATTATTGTGTTGTTGATCAAATTTTCTCCCAGCTCCTCGATGTGCTAAATTTAACTATACATAAATACAGACTTATTTAGACCACGAACCTCTAAGAAAGATCTTCTTACAACAGGACAACGGCTAGAAACTACAATATTGGTGAATGTTTTCTACGGGCAATAGATCTTTCAATGATATCATTAATCATGATGCAACACTTTACAAACGCATGAAAGAAATGAATGAATTCTGTTCTTAACCTAGCAGAGTATTTGCAAACATTATTTTTTATTAAAAAAAAAATGATAACTACTTAATGGATTCCGGTTTTTATACCTGGGATACAAGATATAAGTGATAAATATGGGAAGCACCAGGATCGATTAATAAACGTAAAAATTAAAGAAGTTTGAATAGTTGATTCATTTCGAAGTTGCTGAGCTAATATCTGCACCACAAAAGGTCCCAAGGCTATTCAGTGACATTTGGAACAGGGTTCTTGGTGACCATCCCCAATCTTCGTGTGGTTTCGAATGATCCCAGCAGTGTGCAGCAAGCATCTTGCTTTAAAATTAAATCAAAGCGTTTCCGATTAACGAATAACAAAGGTCTGAAGTATCCCATCGTCAATGTCCCATTTTAAGAAACGTAAAAAGTCTGCGGATAATATGGACTTGTTTGTTGTCTGGTTTATGTTCCTCTGATAACCACATTTAATTCTTGCAACAGAACATCAGCCTCAGCAATTTTAATTAGGAACCTCAATTTCGATGCGATGTATCCACTCTCCAACGGACAACAGGTCATTCAAGGGCATCATTATTAGTGACGCAACATTATACAAAAAAAAAGATGAAAGAAATTAGGGTTTCTCATATTAGGGATAAAAAATATAATTTTATACTTAGTTACGAAAGCTATTTGTATGTGATATTCATTTTGGAGTTGCTGAGCTAATAGCTGGAGGTTATCTGGTGGTTCTTTGTCTCACAATCTAGATCCTGGAAGGGCAAAGTTGTTTGGTGAAACTTAGATATAATGAAGGTACGAGGATCGGTTAACAAATATGGAAATTAAAGATGTTTGCATAACTGACATTGTTCTATTCATCTTGGAATTGGTGAGCTAATTCCTGTGTGGTTTTGGATCTCATAATCTAGATCCTAGAAGGGCTCAAAGTTGTTTGGTGGAGCGCATATCAGCACTCTTGAATGATCAGTGCAATTTCACATTTCTTAGCTGCAAAATTAAACCAAGACTTTCCGATTAACGAATGGGGTGACAAAGATTTAAATGATCTCATCTATGGATCGTCATGTTCAAAAATGTATACAATAACTTCTCCTCAAACCACGACAAATCAATTATCAGAAGCTTTTGTTTCTTTTAAAGGAGAGACTAAATATTGTTCCTTTTATCACTTCCAGTGACGTACACGAGTGTCACTATACCTGGAACAACATATGGATTCAATTATCAAGTGAACGAGGCTCAATTGTTCAAATGTCCCACTTGTGTTTTTAACCTAGTTAAATAAACGTCCACTAGTAGCAAAATGATTTCTAGTTGTCAAGCTTGCAAAGCTGTTCTCGTTTGATGAATAATCCTGGGACTAATCCAACTAAATGAAAATATTTTCAAATGGTGATTATTCTATGACGCTATCATGGGTCTTCTGTAGATAATACAAACTACTGTTTGGACTAGGTACTACCTCTTAGAGCGATCTTCTTACATCAGGAATAAAAGGAATAAAGAATAAATATGGGGGACGGTGAGTGAATATGGAAATTAAAAATATTTGTATAAATGATATTTTTTTCATTGGTTTTAGGTTTGCTGAGGTTCTCTGATGGCTTACAATCTCATAATCTACGTTCCAGAAGGCTTCTACAAAAAATTCTCGGACTAACAGTGTAAAGTTTCGCATTCTCCTGCTGAAAAATAAAATTAAGGCGTTGCCGTTTAACAAATGACTAAGGGTTAAAGTAATTCATCTATTTATCGTCAGTGTCCCATTTTCAAAAATATGTAAGTAAATATGTAAGTCACTGGTCCCAAAACCATGAATCGATCCATCTTCAAAAGCTCCTATTTCTCTCAAAGGAGAGTCTAAATAGTGCCCGACGTTAACAGTTGACCTCTTTATCTATAGAAGATTGCTGCAAAATCTTTAAAAGTATTATATAATTTAAGCTGTCTTCGTTAACTCCGATGATTGGGAAACTCCAGTTAATAGTCTAAATATTTAGACTTAACATCATTGTCTTCCTGTTAACCCATATTTGCGAAGATATTCGATTTGGTATACCGTCTGTGTCTGTGGGTGATATTTTTCCTCGCACAGCTGAAAGGGGAAAAATCCAGGAAAAACCGTACTAATAAAATCATATTTTTGTCGAATAAAAGAAACGATAGCAAATTTGTTATCAGAGGAGGAGAAACAAAGTCGAAGTTAAATGGGTTTCCAAAAAAATGCTTCAAATAATTTTAAAAAGTTTAGAAGGGGTAATGAAAATCGAGATGTGTCCAAACTCCGAGATTGTTAGAAAGAAAATTTAGCACTGCGTATTTTCTATTTGCTTTACTAACAATCGGATTGAATATATTCCTTAAAATTGATAAGAATGTAAATATTTACTTCACACAAGAAGCAAAAATATCTGCTTCAAAATTGCACCATATGTTGTAAGACAAATAAAGCTAACTTGGCCTTGAATATATCGGTTCCGATAAAACATTATCTGGAGAAAGAAACCATTTAAGAAATCCATTTTACATTGTATATTCATGACAAAACAATTACCTACTGCCAACGTAACAACAAAGCACATTGAATGCCCATAATCTTTATTGCATTTTATTTTTTAATTGTTTATTACAGAGTACTATCTTCAATCAACAAAGAGATATATATGTCAGCCAGTCAGTGACCTCGATTTGTTTTTAAGTTCAAAAGTATTTGGTGCTATCCAACATTCCTGCACTTCTGCGCTGCATTTCGTTTATTCTACATTTATTTAAAAACAGGAATTGGGGAACAGCTGGTTTCATAGATTCGCTTCTATATTTTTTTCCATTTTGGAAGTGCTTATTTTCAATTGAGATGTATATTATTAAACGTTAACGTCAGAGTCACATTGTAGTTAATCAGGATATCTAGTAGAAGGAGAAGTAGAGAAGATAGGAAATTTAGACCCTTTGTTGTGAGGATTATTGGAAATACTGATACTAAAAGAAAAATTTACGGAGTTTACCATCCACAATAGATGAATCGTGATTTGATGAAGAGCGTCATTAAATCCAATCCAAAACTGTAGGAACAGAAATGCAACAAGGTTCCATTCTAAGACCACTGCAACTTGAACATGGTGAATAAATATCTTCATGAAAGTAAAAAATAATACTATTTAGATGAAGCATCTAAATGCCCTTTTGTAAAAAAGTGAATACATAGAGAAAATTGTAATTTTACTCATGCAGAAAATGAAGATATATTTCATTAGAATTGTTTAATACGCTTAATGAACAATAGAATTGAATGCTAATCAGTGGTCGGCTTATCGTTTGAAATGCTAAGTAGGAAATGATTTTGTGTATGTACTTATTCGCGATTTTTGCACATTATTGCAAATTGTAAACACATCATTTAATTATCAAGAAATACTATACTATCTTCAATTTTGTTTATGAAAGTAAAGTGGAGAGTAGTGTAAGTTTGGTAGGCAAAAGGATTTGTAAAGGTCTAGTTGCTAGAAAAAACCTTTAATCCTTTGCTTCCTAAATCAATAAATATTCTGGTCTAGAAAGTAGGTTATTTTTAAATTACTAATCTTATTTTATTGTGCTTTGTTTGGTTGTTGTTGATAAGATCGGTCATAAATCATATCTTAATTATGTCGAAAAGTCAAACAACATAATATTCTACAAGATATTTTCAGGACATTAGAATAAAGGAGAAAACAGAAAAGCCATAATAAACACATCGAACAAAAGTGGGTTTAAATTGGACCTCTGTGGAATACCTGATTATCTTCAACGGACCGACAGCCTAGTATAAAACGTTCGGCATATTACTCGAGAAGAGCGACTTTTATACAGCAAAAACCATGAAGAATCGAACATGGGTTTTGGCATGAACTATTTTGTCCGTTACAAAATCGACGATAATCTAAATGTTTCTCCCCTGATGTTAAATTAAAAAAATAAAGCATGCAACCCGCCTCCTTGGCCAATTCGATCCCGTACCTGCCACTGGCCAAATCTCAAGTCCACAGGTATCTACACTGAACGTTTACAAATCAGGTGTTTTCGATCCCACCAGATTCTAAAAATACACTCCACCTGCCCACGCATTGGCGAACCGTTATTTTAGAATCGACAAGGCCGGCAAATATTGCATCTGTAACACAATGTAGATGAGCACTTCGAGGAATCAGATCCACATATTTAATAGCATCCAAACTATGCAAGTCACAATAAATTATATTCCGACCTTTACGCCTCAATTTATTCGCGATATTCACGAACGTTGCCGCCCCCGGGCAGGAAAAATTTCGATGCGACAACCAGGTATTTGGATTTCATAAATATTGCAGTGCAATTTCTGGATTGCTACCCAAAATAACCAGATTCCTGGTAATATATAAAATCGGAAAAGTAAGTAGTAAGAGCAATCGCCAAAAATATGCATAAGCTGTTGCCGCACGATTGTTCGCAACGCGGTCGAATTCGTCTTATTTTGGTCGCGACACCAATTGCTTGAAAGAAACTGGCTTTACCAACGGATCCGAAAAGGACACATTTTTACTTATCTGCGTTCACCATTCTAGTGTTAAAATATCATCTTAAATATCATGAACAAAAACTAATACGTTAGAATTGTTGGTACCTAGAGTATACTCGTAGAACAATGTGAGTAAACTAGTTCTGTCTCCTAATACTGGACACTTAAATAAACATCTCATCCCATTAAGAATGAGGAATTAATTTACTTATTCCTATGCCACTGGCACTACTCTTAATGACGTGTAAACCAATAGTACGCATGACCCAAGGATTTTATATTAAAGAGGATAGATCACTTTCCATTCTGCAATGTTGGACAGCCAGGTTGGTATTCGTGATGTCACTTGCAGTCGTTCCACTTGGTTGGATCAGGGAGATATGAGTAATCTACAAAAAGGAAATGAGGGCACAATGGGAATCTGACTGGTCGGAATTTGTAGCAACATCAAATAGTCAATATACCAAAATCCATCCTGAATTACCAAAAAAACATACCGCATATAGAAGGAAACTACCCAAGAACATTCTCCCTAACAATATCTAGACTGAAAATCAACCATACTCGATGCCCCGCACACTTGAAGAGAATAGGAATTACTGGAACAGGCGCATGTAAATATGACAATTACTCCAACGCCGATACGAACCATCTGATATTTACTTAGAATACAATGGGGAAAAAGAAGAGTTTATTGGGGCATTGTTAAAGGAAAACGTACCTCTTCCTACTAACAGAATGTCTCATGACTATGGGAAATGGAAAAATGAATAAAATAATATATGATTTCATAAAAAAGGCACAAATTATAATTTGGTGTAGCTACAGTTCCGTTGTGTGATTTATTGGCTGGTAGATAACTAATTAGTTGCTTGCTTGCTTGGAAAGTCATTATAATTGGTCAATATAAATGGTACAAAATTTCTGTGGCTAATCGAACTGGATTTCGGAAGCCAGCCCTTCCCTCCCCCAAAAAACTGTACTTTGCCTGTAAAGTTGGTGATCAAGAGAAGTCATGGACTTCAATAATTTGTTGCAGTTCGTGTTCGAGAACACTGACAGGGTGGTCATAATGCTATGCCGTTTGCAATTCCATGGTTTGGAGGGAACCACATGGACGACTATCAAAAGAATTACTAGCAAAACCAAGCGCAGCATTCATTATCCTAATATACCCTCTGCAATCAGACCAGTGCCCTATAGCATCTTATTACCCATTCCCCAGTGTCCTCAAAGTTACACTCTTGATTCAGAATCGAAATTTGAAGAATCTCCATCAAAAACTGGACCAAGCTACATCCCTAGTTCTGATGATTCACCTTCTAAACCTCACTGAATTAAGTGATTTTGCTCGGGATTGGGCCTTCCGAAGACAAAAGCTGAATGGATCCCATCTGCAGCAATGGAACCTTTTAGAAAAAGGAGTTAAGGTATCCATATACAGGAAAAATAGAAGGTGAATAAAGTACGAAGACCACAAATAAAACATGTGCAGATTTTAAAATGGCAGTATTATTGATAGGGCTGCTATCAGTATATACTGCTGCTTTTCGTGCGAATGGGACACCCGATCAAAAGATAAATAGTACAAAATTAAATATTGGCCTCAACACAAAACAAATGAGCTTGGTTTTGAAAATGTGGCACGAAAAGCGTTATTTCGAAAGGAAACCCAAATTAAGTTAGGGCTAATCACAAATTTTATTAAGGCACTAAATAAAGAAGGAGATGCTTTCTTATATGTAGCACAGACATTTTTACATATAAATGAGGCAAAATGAGGGAATTTTTGTTGAACCGCAAAAAGTGAAAACTTTAGGCCAACTTTAAATGACACTTAAAGACGAGCATGAGAGGCATTTGAAAGCGTTTGCAGCTATTTCTTTGGTAACAATAAACCAAAGAACTACCACGAACACGAGAAAAAACGACTCTCGGCCCACCAGATTTTGGGATGCAACATGTAGCTCCATTTTCTCCTCTTTAATTCGGATTTATTTCCCGAAAATTTAGGAGCAGTATCAGACGAAAATGGAGGAAGATTTCACCAAGACATTGCATCTATCGAGAAAAGATATACCAGAAAAAGGAACCCAAACATGTTGGACTATTGTTGGAGTCTGACGCGGGAAATCCCAGATGGTTCTTATACCTACATAAAAGAAAGATCAAAGGAAGTAAACATTTAGAAATTTAATTTAAAATGTATATATTGTTCTTAAACTTATTGTTAGCCAATAAATTGGATATAAATGGTGTTTTTATCAAATTTTTTCTTAATGTCAAAATTCCTCCATCATTGGAGGCTGATATCGAAATTTTGGGGTCAGAGCTAGATCAGCAGACCAAAATATGTATATAAAAACCAGGAAGGAAAAAACTTTCGAAATGTTGGACGGTGATTTTAGATGTCAGTAACATATAAGTAATAATGATCTACTTTAAATAATATGTGGACCATAAAATTACGCATGTATGAAAAATTAAACGCATTTTGGGCGAATACAAGCTGATCAAAACAATCACATAATTTCAGTTTGGTAAATTACATTATTTTTGTCTTATTTTTCTCCTGTCCACAATCGTCTTAAACAAGTCAAGCGATTAGACTGACTACAAAAAGAAAATTGTTTTGGTGCTTCATTAATCCACGTTAAAACGTACTTAAATATATACGTAACAAATTACAAAAAATATATAAGTACGTGACCTAATTAAGTTTATTCGTTTATATAACAGTAAAACAATTCATTTTTTTATCAGAGATAAGACTATTTTCAGAACTTATCTATAAACAATATAAATAGTATAACTTGATAAATTTTGCAACAAAAAATGCCCTAAAAAGAATTTTTCCGGATTCGAAATAATCAGGGCCGTACTCAAAATACTGACAAAATTATGCCAAATGTGTCGTCGCCATTCTACGAATTGTGGAAGACTTAATATTGTATCAGGTAAGTTCAGGCAGGAATAACTTCAAGTTGCTCAAAATTTTTCTGGAAAAATCTAATTGAACTAACCTTGCTCTATAAAGGGGCCCATTCACTAGGCGATACTGGAGCAACCAGATCGAGCAAACTCGTCGTTTTCGACAATACCTTCTAGTCAATGTTTCGTGCGATTCCGATAGCAATCGTCGACAAGACAAGTAGACTGCACAGTGGACGCTCGATAAATGAACGATTTCGACCGGATCGCCTGACTTCTGCCTTGCTCGATATGTATATGCGCGAATTATTTTGTTTGTCACTACGTGCTGGTAACACGCGTTTTTTCCTTGCAAATTCCGTAAGCTTCCTTAAAAGTCAACGTTATCGGTGGTTTGGTGAGTATATAATGGCTGATGATGAGAACAGAGGAAGGAAGACAAAAAGGACGTGACTACTACAAATACTTTCTCAAGCCATTGGTTGGTATGAAAATCGCTTGTAGGATGTGACTTGGCGAAAAAGGGAGAGAAAAGTAATAGAATCTCCAAACAATTTCAGAACAATCACATTATAAAATCTGGTTGCTGTAGTATCGCCTTGTGGATGGGTCGCTTAACGATACCAAAATATTGTTTATGTCAGCTGAAGTTCATTTCCATTTTGGTTGAGGTTATTAAGTAACTAAAAGTTTCAGTGACACACACTATTTCCTTTGCTCAGATAATATAGACCTGAAGAAAACAGCCTTGTTCTTCTGGTTCCAGTAAAACAGCTGGACCAACCATTGGCAGTTAGCTATGTACAATTTTGTTCAATCTGAACATGCAAATATAAAAGCTGTTGGACATAAATCGCCATCATTAAAAATATTGAACCTTCTTGTTCTGTTTTGCTGCATAGCAGATTGTCTTCCAAGACATCCAGTTTGACTTTCATGAGTTGTCTTCTTCAAATTAGTGCGCATATAATTTACGACCTCTAAAGGCGACCATGCTAAAAAACTTTTTTGTAGACTAACGGCTGTATCTGGATTGGATTTCTGATTGTTCTGGTTGTTCTCTTCTCTAGGTACCAACAATTATCGGACGTAGGTATACAATTTCTTCTTGTTCATAATATTTAATGTGAGTTGTTGACGCAATCCTTAACACAAGCAAAAACTTGTCAAACATCCGGTATAAAGTCACGTATTTTCAGGTAATTGGTGTCGCGATCAAAACAGGACTACGTCGATCGCGTTGCGAACAAAGGTGCGGCTACAGCGTATGCATATTTTTGGCGATTACTCTCACCACTTACTTTACCGATTTTCTTATTTTATATTTTACTAGGAATCTGGTTATTTTGGGTAGCAGTTCAGAAATTGCACTGCAATATTTATGAAATCTAAATACCTACTTGTCGCATCATTACTTTTCTTACTGGGGGCGGCAGTTTGCGGCATTGCGCCAACATTTTTATTCAACCATTAGAATGTATCGAAGTCGAAGGAATCATCTCAATATTCTGTCAATCAATAACATAATTTATTATTTACTTTATATATACGTCTAACAAACGGTTTTGCGTCAGCAATAGCAGTGCCAGCAACATGTCAGTGTTCATCGGGAGCTCTTTTGACCACTTAGAATCCTAAACCAACTCCCACGGTTTCATAGTCTCTTACTAACGTGTTAAACACACAGTACTACTACTAACTGCGCTACATATTTACTTTAAAACAGTCATTTGCCATTGGTCGATGTGGGAGATAGGTACATAGATAAACTAGGATGAATGCTGCTGTGGATGCATGTAATCTTTCGGATATATTTGTAACTGAATTTTATTTGCATTCTGTTAAGTAATAATAATATGGGGTTCTTTCGTCAATATGCAGTCGACCTCGCAGTCGACGTCTCCGTATTCGCACAATTGTATGCACCTACGAAGCGGCGCCGCCTTTTTTGAAGTCCTCGCGTCGGGAAAATAGCTTAGGCTATATTTCGTCCCGATCCTTTGAGTATTTTAAAAGTTATTGGCCGTTTAGTAGCGCCGTGTCGGAGAGGTTTGTAAAATTTGAGAAATTAAAAAGAAATACGAGACCAATGGCCGCCGGATGGCATATTAACATTCTTTACAGTCGTACGGAAATGGCAGTATTCGGCGCAATCTCATTGGCCGTTTCAAGGCCATATGTCACATTTAACCAAACCTAACTGAACTTATTCCTTCTTTACTCGCATTTCGTTAGTGGTGTAATGGCCTAGCGGAAACGAGCTCGGCTTGGCAAGCAGAAGGTTCCGGGTTCAAATCCCACACGTTCTTGTTTTTTTTTTAT
This sequence comes from Rhagium mordax, assembly GCA_963680705.1. Lineage (NCBI taxonomy): Eukaryota > Metazoa > Arthropoda > Insecta > Coleoptera > Cerambycidae > Rhagium > Rhagium mordax. The sequence goes on from OY796662.1 coordinate 48,645,185, forward strand.
TAAATGCATCAGGCATGACGAGGTCTATTGCGAGTTAGAAGCCGGAGGCGATAGCCGGAGGCAGGTTAGATATGTGTGTTATTCCCCTGATAAAGGATTTTTTTTTCATTAGGTTAAAGGAATTTTTTTTATTAAATGCATCAGGCATGACATGAGGTCTATTGCGAGTTAGAAGCCGGAGGCAGGTTCGATATGTCTGTTATTCCCCTGATAAAGGAATTTTTTTTTATTAGATTAAAGGAATTTTTTTTTTAAATGCATCAGGCATGACATGAGGTCTTTTGCGAGTTAGAAGCCGGAGGCAGGTTAGATATGTGTGTTATTCCCCTGATAATGGAATTTTTTTTATTAGATTAAAGCCAAATTTGTTTTTAAATGTGACATTTTGCGTACGCGCCAAGTCGTGGCCTTGAAACAGCCAATGAGATTGCGCCAAATACTGCCATTTCCGTACGACTGTAAAGGATGTGAATATGCCGCCGGATGCGCGCGCACAACCCCCAAAATCCATGCGCACGCAGGTCTTGACAATACTAAAAATTACAACGTCAACGTCAACGTGGCCCTTTAGGTTATCTCGAAATCTACAGTGCATCGCGATAAAAGTTTGAGATTATGGTACGAATGTGACGTTTCCTTAATATCGGTCGCGGGACGGAACCGACCGCGCGGTTTCGGAATCCGGACATCTTCGCCGCCCGAAACCGTTGTCGGTTGGTAGATGCCCCCCCCCTTTACATTGACATTCAAACGTCACTTTGACAGTTTGACAGCTGTCACAAAAAATTTTTTTTTTCGAGAAAATGTCACTTTGGCGGCTATCACCGAAAAGTTTAATACATTTTTTTCTTCAAAAAAAAGTCAAAGTTTGTTTCCCCCGATTTCGCTTAACTAATCCGGTAGCCAGCCCCGTAGGGGCTAGATCGTCTAGAACCTATTCATCAGATAGCCAGCCACGCAGGGGTTGGATCGTCTAGAACCTATTCATCCGATAGCCAGGATCATCTAGAAACTACTATTTATACGGCCCCGCAGGGGCCGTTTTATTACTATTTATTAAATAGAGCCCCGCAGGGGCTCTGAACTTTTTTTGATTTTTTCTCAAATTTTACCCCTAAAACCTGAAATTTTCCCAACTCCCTGCCCCGCGACCCAATGTCTATTCTCTATTTTTTTTCCCGAAATTTTAATAACGTCTTTCAACTAAAAAACGTCAGCCTCGCAGAGATACGTCGGGCGCCAAAGTACAGGGTGATCATTTTAAATGCCTCACTCGATTTTCCTGCTTTATTCTTCACCTAGGAAAAAAATTCAAAAACCATACTTGTGTACTTTTTTCCCAGGAATCCGATTCCGAAAAGATAAAAACAATTGAATATCAAAGAAAAAAGTTATGGCCGAAAAACTGAAAAAGAAAAAAATTTACACCCTGTATATTAATGCGGAAATGAATATGTGACATTTCACTGATTGTAAATGCTGATCAGATACATATTCTTCACTTCCGGTTTGACCGGAAATTGCTTTAATTTTTTTATTTTAGGTGATACACCCTGTATATTGAGCTCAGTTTAAAGAACATTTCTTTCTGAATTCAGCAATATATAACATATTATCATTATCTTTCATATTTAATAAGATATTGGGGTTTAAATTTAAAATAACACAAATATATGTTATGAAATAAAATCATCCATGAAATCAAACAAAAGCATTTAAATTATTTTTTATTTATTTCAAAAACTAAAGAATATAAGTTATTATGCTGTATTTTCTTTTGTTTTTAAAATAAATAAATAATTTAAATGCTTTTGTTTGTTTTCATGGATGACTATTTCATAACATATATTTGTGTTATTTTAAATTAAAACCCCAATATCTTATTAAATATGAAAGACAATGATGATATGTTATATATTGCTGAATTCAGAAAGAAAAGTTCTTTAAACTGAGCTCAATATACAGGGTGTATCACCTAAAATAAAAAAATTAAAGCAATTTCCGGTCAAACCGGAAGTGAAAAATATATATCTGATATACATTTACAATCGGTGAAATGTCACATATCCATTTCCGCATTAATATACAGGGTGTATATTTTTGCTTTTTCAGTTTATCGGCCATAACTTTTTTCTTTGACATTCAATTGTTTTTATCTTTTCGGAATCGGATTCCTCGAAAAAAAAGTACACAAGTTTGGTTTTTGAATTTTTTTCCTAGGTGAAGAATAAAGCAGGAAAATCGAGTGAGGCACTTAAAATGATCACCCTGTACATAAAAAACACGAAATTAGAGCGAGTCTGCCTGATCTCCGTAATTTTTTTTTACCGACTGAAAACTTATTTTCACTCTTTCCGCAACACCCTTGGACATTCCTTCATAAATAAAACTTGTTTTTTTTTACTCGAACTGAAATTACCCGTGTCGTGATAACTCGAAATTTTGGTCGAGGGCTCTCCTACTATTTAAACTTTGAAAACACTAAAACTAATTTAAATGCCATTTATAAAATCGTCATCATCATCATTATAAACGTATAATCTCCTTGACCTTCATTTTATTTTCTACTTTCAAAAAATAGAAATTGCTGGCTTAAAATACGTACCTACTTATCAAATTAAAATAATTTTTCCCACTTTCCAGAATAAATGTACACAACCGGCTCCCACTTTATATCAATCAAAAATGATTGCTGCAGAAACGAATTGAGGATTATTGGCCGCATAAGAATTTCAACATTTGACTATAATCCGATAGAGATGACGTATAAATAATTCGTAAAAAAGCAAACAACTAATTTATTCCTATTTCAGTGTTTTCGATTCGTTCATTTAAAACATATTACCGGGTATTTTCCATTTTAATATCGAAGCTGAAACAGATGGTAGGTAGATTATAAAAAAACGTAGAAAACCTGCCAAGAAATTTGAAAGTGACCGTATAAACTGTATTTTTGAAGGCAATTTGTCACAGAAAAATTGACAAACCTGCTGATAGAAATGAGGCAACTGTTCTCAAAAGTTAGTAGTCTGTAGCAGTGAAACAATAAAAGTCAAAAGTCCACAAATGTCGTCATTTAATGACCTCAACTATAACAAGAGAAAAGAGAGTACATGCGATAAAACACATACTTATCATAAAGAAGCGGTGTTAAGTTTATTATCAGAAAACGTAGAAATACCTAATTGTTTTAAGTAATATCTCTTTATCTACTTGTTATCACAGGACTACATACGTGTGTTAAAAACTGATTTAATTTAAACTAGGTCAAATTGAATATTTTTGAAAGCAATACGTATTTATTCATGCGCAAATTTTACATTTATTAAATGTCTCGTTTCAATATACAGTAGTGTAACAATAGCGAATATTGAAAATAGCTTTTTCTCTTGAAAAAAAATCTCTTTTCTTTAAATACTGCAAAGTCAAAGCAGTAGAATTAATTATTAGAGATACGATACGAGTAGGGTTCCGTGTTTAGTAAGGAATCTAGCATCCAAAAAGACGCTTCTAAAATGCCGAACCCTGCACTCGCGAGGTATATGATTTTAAAAATATGGATATTATCCAGAATTTTATGCCGAATCCGATTCCAGAGGGCGCGATGTCGGCCAAGATTGCGAATTTGCAAAAAAAGTAATATTTCCAAAAAAAAATTGGAACTTAAATATTGCATTATCTGTCGTTTACATTGCATTTACGAGCTTATTTATAAAGATTTTTTAATAATTTTTATATCAATCGAAAGCCTAATGTTTGTAGTTTCATACAAGTTGAATAGAGAGACATTATTTTCATTAAAAACAACACTATAAATTGTTTAAACAATATGTGCTCGGAAAGTGTAGTGTAATTTTCGGCATTGAGGTACTTTTGTTATTATTGCAGATAGATATGTAGTTATGTGAGACGAAATACGTAGAATAGACCAACGAACATTTTTTATTAAAATCATTTTTTAATTCGCTGAATAATTTAGGAGATATGATTTTTTTAAAATGAAGCGCATTGTCTGGTCTACCGCGCGCGCGGTCTTGTTTCTGTAGGCAGGCCATTTACACATGATTTCGAGGCACTCGAGATGATTAAAGAATTTCCCACACGAGTTGCAAACAATATTTTTTCTACAACGACTTTAATTTGATTAAACTAAAACCGTAAAACGATATCTTGTATTATAATATTTAATGCAAATTAATTTAAAAAATATATAATAGCAGATATGTCTCAGAACTATGGAAACTAATATGTTTGACAACAAACATTTTTCACTGACGTTTTAGATATTGTGAGTGTTGAATATTGTGGGTTTTTAATAATAGTAAAACGAGTAGTAAAATAATACATAAGATAATAATGGAAAGTCTCGAAAGTCATAGACTGTTTTTAAAATAATTTAAAAATTTCTACTTTCAGTTAATTCATTTCATAAAACAATAAATCTTTTTGAACTAGATGTTTGCTTAATTCTTGTGTATACATTAAAAATTATAAAAATGTGTGTGAAAAATATTTTGCGCACGGGGTCGTGGTAACGCAAAAAAAATAATGTCAATGAAAAAAATGTCTCATTTTAAACACTGACGTTAATGCGCAAACATAACCTTTTTTTGACAGTTGTAGAAAAAAGTATTTACTCGTATGATTACGTACATTATTTTACAATTTTTTTTTGTAAGGTATTGTAACGTCTTTCGTATGAAAGTTCGTACAGATCATAAATAATGCTCACAAACAGAACAAATTATCGGTATTTAATTTAAAAAAACTACAATGATATTAAAATAATTTTCGTCTTGATAAAATGATGGTTGTCTGTATTGTAAATTCTTTGTACATGATATAACTAAAATTGGAGTATTATAGGTAAGTAGCTGTACATATGATTTATGTGATAATGCCATAATTAATAGTCATTAAACTTATATCTGGGAATCACGCCAAATTCTAAAAAAAAAAATAGAAATAAGAAAATGGTCAAAATATGTCAAGATAAAAGTGTAGTATCAAAGGCAAACCTCAACAGTTTGCCCCAGAAAACCACTGTATTTGGAACTATACCGGGTGACCACGGATTTCCACAATTCTTGAGCTATCCATATGAAATTTTGCAGCAGTAATTAAATGTACGTCCAAAAAAACTCATTCACCTGTCAAAGTTACGTCTTTTAATTGTTTCTTTCATGGCTAGTTTAATAAATAGTATAAAATGACGTGTTGTGGTGATTTTTTTCCTTTTTTTATTACTTGCACATTGCCATTATTTTAAAAACAGTCTATGACTTTCGAGACTTTCCATTATTATCTTATGTATTATTTTACTTTAAAAAACCCACAATATTCAACACTCACAATATCAAAAACGTCAGTGAAAAATGTTTGTTGTCAAACATATTAGTTTCCATAGTTCTGAGACATATTTGCTATTATATTTTTTTTAAATTAATTTGCATTAAATATTATAATACAAGATATCGTTTTACGGTTTTAGTTTAATCAAATTAAAGTCGTTGTAGAAAAATATTGTTTGCAACTCGTGTGCGAAATTCTTTAATCATCTCGAGTGCCTCGAAATCATGTGTAAATGGCCTGCCTACAGAAACAAGACCGCGCGCGCGGTAGACCAAACAATGCGCTTCATTTAAAAAAAATCATATCCCTAAATTATTCAGCGAATTAAAAAATTATTTTAATAAAAAATGTTCGTTGGTCTATTCTACGTATTTCGTCTCACATAACTACATATCTATCTGCAATAATAACAAAAGTACCTCAATGCCGAAAATTACACTACATTTTCCGAGCATATATTGTTTAAACAATTTATAGTGTTGTTTATAATGAAAATAATGTATCTCTATTCAACTTGTATGAAACTACAAACATTAGGCTTTCGATTGATATAAAAATTATTAAAAAATCTTTATAAATAAGCTCGTAAATGCAATGTAAAAGACAGATAATGCAATATTTAAGTTCCAAATTTTTTTTGGAAATATTACTTTTTTTGCAATTTTGCAATCTTGGCCGACATCGCGCCCACTGGAATCGGATTCGGCATAAACTTCTGGATAATATCCATATTTTTAAAATCATATACCCGCGAGTGCATACCCCATGATCGAATTCGGAGCTTTAGATTCTTGACTAGTTCTATCCCCCATCTTTATGAAAAAGAAATCTCTCTGCTAATTATTCCATATTTTCAATAAATGATGAGGCCCGGTTATCCGAATTTTGCACATGCATTCTTTAATTAACCCATAAATCATCTGACGTTCCCATACCTCATGTTCTACATAAATATTATGTAGTACTAACATAAATTCAAATTTATTAGTATTAATACCGCATAAATATATTTACTTGAGCTGGTAGCCAAAATAAACTCTTAAGATTAAAAAATACACTTGAAAATTTTATGTCTGCAGGTTGATCAAGTACCAAATAGAAAAATCGATGCTCAAAACGTCAAAACAACAATTTACACCAATATGTCTTAATCTTCTAATATTAAAACTTGTTGCATGTTCGGTATTCATCCGATCTGTGTCATTAACTTATTAAGTTCTGATAATCTACAAAACGCAGATGCTACTCTTGCTTTTCACTGAAAAAATATCTGACAACCAAATTCAAATATTTTAAAGTATACTTATATCTACTACAAATTACGTCTTAGAAGAATCTGCAAATATAGCTTACAAATATTGGACGGTTAAGAAAAGCCACTTTACGTATTAACACCATAAATACCTTTATATGCGTCAACTAGTGATGAAATGGAATTTATGTATTAACGCCACGGAAAAATTTCGTCTTACAAACATTAAGGTGCCAAATTCACACAATGTCGAATCATATGCTAGGAAAAAACACCGTTTGCAGCTTACAACGTACATAGCACGAAACGCACACTAAGGGCAGAAGGTTCCAGTGCACCAAAATAACACAACCCAAGTAAAATATATTGAAGCCACTGCAAAAAAGCCGGAGAAGAGACCCAGTTCCCTGCGTCGGTAAGAACTGCAAGAAAAAAGTTAAAGGAAGACTCGAAGGAAGAAGGCTTCCCAAAAGACAAGAAGCCAAAATTGAATGACAACAAAAAAGGAAAAAGTGGAATTTGCAAATAGAAATCTGAATATAGTAGGTACATTTTTTGTGCAGTGGGTGTTCTTGAAAGAAAAGACTTGCCACAGAAAAGACCAAAAATTCGAGAAGCTTTATTTGCTCAAAACAGCAGTGAAATATTTTCGGTTTCTATATGGAGCTGGATCAGCTTAAGGTCAGGAGAACTGTACTTTATCAACGGTTGATATACCACCTCCATCTGCGCAAGATTCAACAAACAATTGTGTTTATTTCATATACTTTGGGGATAACTCATCCGGTTACATAAACCGCATTGTCGGAAACCAAACTACTGTGCAAAACTTCCGAAACACCTAAAAAAAGCACTATACAGGGTGATTCACGAGCCAAGGGACAAAATGTTATGGTAGATAGAGTTCACTTAGGTGAATTAGAAATGACTATTGAAAAAAGCCTGAGCCTTTTTTTTATTGATCTACCTACAGGGTGATTTATGAGTTTCGCCCAATACTTCTTAAGGTAATATCTTCTAAACTAATCACTAGACTCAGCTCGTATTGTGGGTATATAATATACTATTAATTTTCAATATACATGCATAATCAAAGACAGAAAATTCCAGGGCCGGCTCAACTAATTTTTATTTTTAGGGCTCCTATGAAAAAATTCACCCTGTGTACGTGATTTTTAAATTCTAATAGGTACTGAATTATGAAACTACATACAAAAATGATCGAAAACATGTATTTTGTTGTTTTGCCACACTTTGGGCGAATTTTAAAGAAACGATCAATTTTCGTCAAAATCGAAGGTCTGCACAAAATAAATTTATAAAATTACATTTTCCTCTCTTGTTTAAACTAAAATATTTGTTATACAAAATTTTGTGATTTCATGGTTGATAATATGAAATAAATAATCAAAAATAAATAATTTCAACATCAGATTAAGTAATTTTTATTTCTGAGGTTTCTGTGAAAAAAATCAGTCTGTATACATTTTTCTCAAATTCTGATAATGACTCGGATAATAAATTATGGAACTACGTTAAAAAAAACCGCTGCCAATTATGGGATCAAAGCTTCCTCACCGTGTGGTGGAGTTTATAACAAAAGTAATTTTTGACGTATTTTGTTTTTTGACGCATTTTGTTTTTTTGTACGTATTTTGTTTTTTTTTTTGGCGTATTTTGTGTATTTCTACATTTGGACACAATATTATAATGAGTTGTATATCAGATCCGATTTATAATCTTTCATCACGAATACATTTTTTTGTAAAGTTAAAAATAGAAATGTTGGGGTCCGGTAGACCCCATTCCAGTGGACCGATTTTGCTCATCAACGAACTCAATCTTTTCCTTGACCTCTAGAACGTGTGTACCAAATTTGAAAGCTTTATTCCAAAAAAGGAAAATTTTTGTGTATCGTCATAATTCGTCGAGAATCGTCCAGAAATGCAATAAAAATTTTCAAAATTTTGGTGAAGAAGTAATTAACGAAATTGTTTATTTTTTTTATCACAGTACATCAATAAACAGAACATTAATAATCCTGTCGTTATTAGGAAAGCCGTAGGAAATTTAATTTTACGACAAAGAAAATGTAGGGAGGCAGAAGGCTTTCATTTTGAAAATAAATTATAAGATTTTATGTTCTGTGAATTTGTTGTTTATAATGTTCTGTTTATTGATGTATTGTGATAAAAAATAAATAATTTCGTTTATTTTTAAATGTAATTCCACAATTTATTATCAGAATTTAATAAACATGTATACAGACTGATTTTTCACAGAAACCTCAGAAATAAAAATTACTTAATCTGATGTTGAAATTATTTATTTTTGATTATTTATTTCATATTAATCATGCATGAAATCACAAAATTTTGTATAATAAATATTTTAGTTTGAATAAGAGAGGATAATGTAATTTTATAAATTTATTTTGTGCAGACCTTCGATTTTGGCGAAAATTGATCGTTTATTTAAAATTCGCCCAAAGTGTGGTAAAACAACAAAGTACATGTTTTCGATCACTTTTGTATGTAGTTTCATAATTCAGTATTAGAATTTAAAAATCACGTACACAGGGTGAATTTTTTCATAGGAGCCCTAAAAATAAAAATTAGTTAAGCCGGCCCTGGAATTTTCTGTCTTTGATTATGCATGTAAATTGACAATTAATAGTATACTTATATACCCACAATACGAGCAGATTCTAGTGATTAGTTTAAAAGATATTATTTTAAGAAGTATTGGGCGAAACTCCTAAATCACCCTGTAGATCAATAAAAAAAAGGCTCAGGCTTTTTTCAATAGTCATTTCTAATTCACCTAAGTGAACTCTATCTACCATAACATTTTGTCCCTTTCCTCGTGAATCACCCTGTATTTAACAAGCTGTAAGTTTAACATTTTTTTGTCAATCTTAAATATTGACCTAGTGTCCTAAAGCCCCCATCCTTGACCTCTTCGCCATTGGCGTTAAGTAATTTTTTGCGGTTTTTTTCTTGTTGTACAGGGTGAGTTTAGGGTCTTGCAAAAATTCATTTTTTGGCCAATAATGTATCAAATCTGAGAGACCCTAGAAAGATTCTTTTTTCATCGGGTTATTTCTAAGGCTCATACCCGTACCTCTGGACTTTTTTCAAATGTTTTCCATATCTAGCGTTGTTATGAAAATATAGTAATTTATATGAAATTGGAGGGGTGCAAAGGAATAATTTAATTGATTGACCTTTTTCTAACTTAATACCTAAACAGAAGCGCTTTTGCAACTTGAATGTTGAATATCTTAAAAACAAATTGATGGAATTTGAAAATTATTACTGTTTGATATTCAGAAGAGAAAGACCTTTCATAGGAGGTACCTATCACTATCAAGCCATTCGAAATTTTAGGGGTTGTGTTTGAATTTTGAACTACCAAAAATCCGTATATTTCATTTTCAATTATCCATCCTGTATATATAAAAATACCTCATTCCTACCTCACAGATACACAAATATTTACACATATTTTCTTTATAGAAATAGCCTTGGAAACAGCAACAAGTAGAAATTTATTAGCGTAACGACACACTGAAATAACGAAATCTTGGCATCTATATTATTGATTTAAGGATATTGATTATTATTGGGTCATTATATTATGTTTTGATGAAATAAGTAATTTAAAATTGTTATTTACAGACGAGTCTACAGATTATCAGTTTTAGTTTGACTTTCCTGTTTCAGCCTGGCAACAGACTGGCTCCAAAGGTGTGCCTAAAAGAACATAGAGGGAAACTGATTTAGCTTTTACTAAATAGAATACGCAGAGTTAGGAAACGATGACAGATAACCTCCGAAGGACCAAAATCAGCCACAGGCGAAGAACACGCTCTTGTCCAAATGTACTCGCAATACTCGTCGCAATATATCTGTTTATAATAATTAGCTTCTCTTACAGGTGTGATTTTGGAGTTGAAGGATAATTCATTGTCCTTGGCGCCCCCACCCCACTGCACATACAAGAGTCTAGAGAACCAACGTACGTTTTGCTCCCGGGCTTGCGCATGCGCGTTGGTGCAGTTGTAGTTGATAGTTGATAGTATAACATAACCTTAAACTTTTAATTTTTGTAAATTTAAGTATTTTTAACTTTAATTTTAATCTTATTTGAAGTTTTAGCTTGGAAGGGGCCGTACCCAATCCCAAATGTCACTTTGACGTTTTTTCCCGCGTTTTTTTGACATTTAACAAAAACCAAAAACCAAACCAAACAAAATTTTTTTTTATTCTTTTTTCGATTTCTCCTCGATTCACTTGACTAATCGGAACAAACAGCCCCGCAGGGGCTGTCTGCTTTTTTTTATTTTTTCAATTTAAAAGAAGAAACCCTAAATTGCTTAATAAACTCCCCTTCCTACTTTTTTGAAAAACGACCAAATGAACAAAATAAATAAATAACACACTTACGTTCCGAGTTTACCGCCAAATCATTGAGAGATCCAGCTCTCGCAGGCACAACTTCTTGCAGAGGCTCCTGGGGATGGTAACTCCTTGGCCTAGCTCGAACAGAAGAAACACTACCCCCACCGGGGCCCACGGTGATCTGCAAGCGGCTCTGTAGGCCTTTCTGAGAATCGAAACTACTTGTTGAATAAGTCAAACTAGAATTTTGCGACGTAATATCAATAGGATCTTGGGGAGTAGCTGTGGGAGGTCTTAAAGTTAAATTTACACTAGTATAACTTCTTGGCGAGGTTGGCGTTTGTAACCAAGGCTGCGTCGGTGTCAGCTGTATAACCGAACTGCGTTTTGGGTGAGTGGGACTATGGATTAGACCCAATGAACAGTTCACGTTTAACGAAAGATTCACGTTTGGGCTACCGATAAGCGTGTCAGTCGTTTGGGTGGGTGTCGAGCAAGTTTCTTTTTTCACTACACTTGTTTGGGGTTCTTTTTTCGACTTGTCTTCCTGACTTAACCGTCTTTCCACGTCCGGAGACCTTGAGTCTTCCTGTAACCTTTTTTGGTTATCAGGTGAAACTAAGGACGACTTCTCTAATTTGGTAGGAGAGTTTTTTGCTGCAAATCGCTTGGCGCTCAAAGGTGAGCGAGGCGGTTTATCACTTATGTTAGAAGTTAACAACTTATGCACATCTTTACACTTTTCAGATAGTTGTATGTTGAACTTCCTTTTATCATCACAAGCGTTTTCGAAACTATTAAATGTTTCTGACTTAATATCCAGGTGATTGGGTCTTTTTGGATGACTTGTGTTTGTAGTAGTTGTCACATTAACTGGTTCAATACAGTTAGACGCACATGGTTTTATTATATTATAATCACTTGCACACTCGTTCATTTCGAATCGGTTTCGTTCGGTGGAAGGTGAGGTGAGGTTTGCCTTTGCCGAGAGTTTGCCAAACGAATTTTGCTGTTGTGGAGTGTCTTCTGGGTTCGGGATATGTTTCTGATCGAAATTTTGGGCAAGGGAGGGTGATTCTAACTGCTGTTGAGGTCGTCCCATCTGCTCTTGATTGCTTTCGGCTAAGGCGGCTTCTAGGAGATCGTGAATGTTGGATGTTTTGCCTTGCGCGTTGGACTGGATGTAGGAAGTTATACAGGAGGTTACTATGTGGTCGGGAATGGTTGGAAATTGTTGCTTCAGTTCATGAAACAGCTGCATGACTCTGACGTTTGACGACCTCCGTCTTGTCCCGGCGAACATGGCCGGCCATTATGGTTATCTGGAAAATGTAAAGAAAATCGATTAGTGGAAAATGTAAAGAAATTCGTTTAGTGGCGTCTCACCATACAGTTAAAAATAAAACAAAAATCGTGTGGAAAAATAATGGCAAGCAAAATCACTGCATATCATGATGAAAACGATTTGTAGTTTCTAAGTCTGAGGAAAATGAAAAATAGTGGAAGTTCGTGACAAAAACGTTGTTTTTATTTAAAATAAAAAATTGTTATTTTGTATACTTAATGCTAATGATGTACTTAATGTACTGAATCGTGACTCGTGAAAAGGGCATTACAAATCTAGGCAGTCACGTCAAATGGTACGGAAAAATATACATAAGTATACGAATCCAACATTTATATTATAAACATATTTGCGCGCGAATACTTTCTTAATAACATGGCTGTTTTAAGGAATTATCTCATACCACTTGGCACATATATATTATGTAAAGCACTAGGTATAAGCTCCTTTATTTTAAAATATTATAATATATTAAAAATAAAAATCTGTAACACCTAGCCTATTTACGTTTATAATTACTCAGCAGGATATTATGCCTGCGATATTGAAAAACCCATTAATACAATATTTCCTTTGCGACTTGTAATTCTATTTTAAGTGGCTTTTCACATTTATATACATATTTATATGTCACGTTCTAGACGAATGATCATATTTACTAAGAAAGTTATAAAGTTTTCTCTATATATTATCGAGTTTTATTGTATTATCTGCAATGTTTGCGTTTAGTTCGTTTATCAAAGTAAAAGAACAGCATTTAAGAATTTTCTATTAAGGAAACAAACATTGTAAATTTATTTATGGTAAGTTTTGACATAAAATTAGAAATTATATACAAAAATATCCAAAACTTTGTTGGTATGATACGAATTAGCAGCAAGTAATAATCGCAAGTGTTGTATTGATGGTGAAAAAGTGTGACATTTAAATTTCTAGAAACATTGTCATATATTTTGCGATTTATTTGATTACCCCATTGAGCCTCTAACATTAATCTGGAAAGGAATGGTTGTTATTTATAACTAGTGACATCTCGATACGGCACAAAAATTGCTCGATTAATACCACATGAAATATTTATAACAGAACTCGATTTGTCCTTTTATTATAAATATGATCTAAACAGGTTCACGAAAATACAAAAGCAGAAGTCGCAGCCAAGAGTGGCGTGTTTAAAACATAATGTTCAAAACCGCTTACCAGACATAGACCTCTATAAGTTGTATGTCTGGTATAAGATAGTCTATAGGTCTATGTCTAATTTCTGTAGTGTGTTTATGTTTATGTTATGTCTGGTAAAAAAAATAATCTTGGTTACCAATCTCGATTTGTAGGTGTAATCCAGTGCAGATCGGGGTGTTTGCCCGCTGAGTAGTTGCTTCCTGCAATTCTACTTAGTATTCAGTTTAGTCCACCAGATTGCTATCTGTCACAAAAACATCGTTGATCTTAACAGTTAGTAACCCTGATCACCAGAGGAATATACTTATCCCTCACCCACGTATGTGTTAAATATGTGATGGTGAGCATGACCTATCTCGAAGAGGCATTCTCTCGGGCATTCTAATAGTTTTCATTAGCACTTGTGTCTCAATAGAATCAGCCAAGTGGTTCGCGATATAGAATTTGTTTTGTGAATGAAGAATAATCAAATCTGGTAGATTTTTCGATCATAGGATAGTGAACATAAAATTCACCAGGCTTTCAATAACAATTCCTTTTACAATAGAATTTAAATTTTTCTCAAATCAATTATTAAAAATTGATTTTTTTATGTTTGATCAATTTTTCCGATGCAAAATTGGAATGGCTCTAAAACAAACTTTTCAAATTTGTAATCGGGCATGAAATTCGTGAATGTTTCAACGTTTCCGAAAATCAAACGTGGTCTTGAAAATGCCATTTCGGATCGATCAAATCCGACAATCAACAATAAGCTCCATCTGAAATCCAAGATCTTCTTTTCACTAAGTTACGTACCTGGATCGAAATTTTTTTTTGAAAACTATCGTGTTACGAGCACGAAACTCCAAAAAACGATTTTTCTCAATAAGGTTGAATTTTCTTTGACTTTGTTGGCATAAACTTGCCAACACTAGCATCTCTATACTTCCTGTCCGGCTGACAACTTCCCATCTATGAAGTTAAGGTCTTTTTATGAGTTTCCAGATACTTTTTTGACTGACAGATAAACCGACATCCGAAATTTTCCATATCTATTAAGAAGTCGATGTATCCAAGTTTCATCAAGACCCAATAAATATTTAGATTTTCTGTCATAATTTAGCAAATGCTGCATTGACTTCGACTTAAAATAATTAAAATTATGAACAAATATTACGATTACGTGCCCAGGTGTAATAGAAATTTTAGCAATATATAATAATATGGTAAGTTGCAAATCATTATTACTCAACGATTTATCGACTTATTTTTATGTTTTACTCGTATATTGTTATGGCCCCACGTTGGGCGCCAATTTATTTGTGATGGTAGGGGAAATTTTTGTATATATTTAATTTTTTATTTAATTTATTTATTGAATTATTATATTTATTAATTTAATATTTATTGCATGTTAGTTTTAAGAATATTTTTAATAGCATGTCTTTAGTATTTAATATTTTTTTAAGAAGTATAGTGATTTAATTTAATTTTAGAATTTATTCACTAGTTTATTAGAATTGTGACCTTTTTGACACCCGTACTACGGATGCAGAATACTAATACCTGCGCCTTATACACAGCGACCAGTCTACTGCGTTGATAAACGGCCGTGTGTACTGCGCGTAGCGAATAACTTACTTTCAGGTTTCTGTAATTCCTGTTTTGTTTTTCAGGGGATCTTTCTTAGGAAGAAACTTACCTTTCGAATTCTTTAGCTTATGTAAATTTTATTAATAAATGAAAATTAAGTTCTTTATATGTTTTGTATTATTTTAAAGTGATTTTAATTAAAAGTTGGTATTGCATGAAGTGCAGGGACCTGTAATTAATGAATTTGAATTGGTTATGCCTCAATCGCGCAGTTCTTTAGCAAGACTCGCAGATGTCGCCCTCACTAAAGCACGGATACTGTACATAATGTTGCAGAATCTGTCGTTTTATCAAACTAGACGTATGTAGATTTCAATTTAACATTTATTCATTTATATCAACAAATTTGGTGAAAAATACTTAAGTTAGAAGCCTGCGATAACTTATCTCTATATTAAAACTATTAACCTCGCTATTAACAAATGAAATTCTTAAATTTTATGGTTCAAAAGAAAATGTCTCCCTTTACTTGTCTTATCAGTGATGAGCAGTCAATTTGATTTCATATTCTATGGACTTTAACGAATTTATGAACCTATGGCCTTCACTAACGTTCATTGACCGTGGTAAAATCGCTGTCTTATTCGATATTATGTGCTTTTCCACAATTAATCAAGACTATTTTATGTGATTAAGTCCTCAACTATATACTATGTAAGTACCTAATTTTTCTTTCTTCTGTTTATTGAATTCTGGTGTAGCCAGGGTATTATCTCGTTCAACTTTTATTAAAATATTTATTTTAGCTGGTAAATAGTGACTTCAATTATGTGACGCTTCTCTGGAGCTGGTTTTTCAACAACTTTATTTTTTGTTCCTGTATCCATGGTGATCCTGAATTCTTTTTTCTTTGAGGATACTAGATGCTAAACTGTCATTTTGGGTTTGTATTTTTGGAAATATTTTTCTTATATGTAATTTTGCTGTGGAAATCATATCATTTTTAAACTCTGGGTCTCATGACCGATCTATACATATCCAATATGTCACATTTCGTTAAAACACAATTTCACTTGCCGTTCTTGGCTACGATGAAGCACTACATTTTAAGATTTCACTTCACTATACCTTTCTACAATTTTAAGTTACAGTGTGTCTATCCTGATCACGTCCTGGTGGCATAGACGATCAGTTTTACAAAAAATTTAATCTTAATTAACATCAAATAGGTACTTATTAATATTACGGTTTTCTACGTTATAGGCTTTTCGCTAGATAAAACTACAACCTTGCTCATTCTTTATTAATTGTTGCTTATTTGATACTAGATTGATTAACTTGTTTAATATTACCTTTCTGATGGTTAATATTATTTTATCATTTTTGTGGTTTTTATTTTACTGTTTTAGGTGGTACGAGCCACATCTGGTGGTCCGTTTCACTGCTATCCCGTAACAGGTGTTTTTGCAACGAAGATAAGTTTCCTCGGAGTGGTATCCTTTAACTATGTGTTTAAACCTTTTTTTATTTATTTAAAGTAAGTTATTTGCTGCTTTTATTCAGGGTGAAGTTCTGTATGAACAATTTTGAATTTTTATTTTTCTTTTTGAAAGTATTAAATTTAATTTTTATTTATTTTTTAAAATACATGACAATATGTACACAGGGTTATTCCTTATAATTAGCCACCCCCCTACAAAGTTTATTTGAAGAAACACAGAAAAATTGTATTTACAAAAGTTGCAGTACTTTTCCTAAATTTTAATAATCTGACAATAAACAAACAAATGACAATCGCAAAATACCGAAATTCTATAAAATTGGGTTTTTTTATAGAACACTCTATATATTATTGCATTTTCGACATCCTTATAATTTCCTGATTTCAAAAATATGTAACAAGTCTATATTTGGACTATCCGTTCTTCAGTTATTCAAAATCAAAAAAGGTGTAAAGACATGATACTGCATGGGTTACTAAGGCCGATGATAAGACAATATTATGTTTTTTGAGCTGAGAAATCACCCCCTGAAATATATGAACGTTATTCCCGGACATCCTGTATACATTTTTATTTTGAATAATTGAAGAACTGATAGTCTAAATATAGACTTATTATAGGTATTTGAAATCAGGAAATTATAGGGATTTCGAAAATATAATAATATATAGGGGGTTCCATAAAGAAAACCTAAAGATTATAGAATTTCGCCATTTTGCGATTGCCATTTGTTTGTTTTTTTGGCAGATTATTAAAATTCAGGAAAAATACAGCAACTTTTGTAAATAAAATTTGTTTGCATTTGTTCAAATTAACTCTGTAGGGGGGTGGCTAAGGAAAGTCACTTATAAAATTGACACCCCTCTTATTTCCCTTAGTTCTTAACAATTTTTTATGAAGCTTAAGAATCTTGAAGCAGACTTTCGGAATCTGTTCAAATAGGTATACAAAGGGCGAAGAGAAACATTTTTTTTTTTTTAATGGAAACCCTATAATATATTTTAAGATATAAAAATTCGTAGTAATATTCTCATTACTGAAAAACTGGGTCGGGTTTGGGTACTCTGAACTAGAATTTGGGTACTGCGACATAACCTCATTTTATGGCATATGGTTCGATTTTTAATTCAGTTAAATTACTCATTCTTAATAAAAATATGATTCAAATGATAACTGTCAATTAAACAATTATTTTCGAAACAATTCATTTCGCACTTCACGGTCGTCATGGTATATTTTACTGTCTTATAATTTACTTCTTCCAGTGATGTATTTCCAACATTTGTAGCCATATAATTCAAAAACGGACAATGTAATTATATATTTGTAATGAGAATATATAATAATATATAAAAATGTGCATCTTTACTCTAATTCGACCGACTTCGTATCTCTTAAGATAAGCGAGATCCCCATGCTACGGCCTACGGATTGAAAAACGGGTACCCTGTATAGTGTGTTCCATTTAAAAAAAATTGTTTTCACCGCTTGGGTATTTGAACAGATTTCGAAAATCTGTTTCAGGATTCTTAAAATTCATAAAGAAACTTTTTAATTCCATTTTTTTAACGACTTTAATTGACAATAACTAAGGGAAATAAGGGAGGTGTCAATTTTAAGTGACTTACCCTGTACACGATATACCTACCTACTGTTATTTAAATTATACGCAAGGATCTATTTAAATAAATCACTGATAATTACTGCACACTATATTTTATAGCAGAAATTGTGAAAAACAGTTTATAATGTCCAGTATAATTATAACCAACTCTGCAGTGGATAAGCAGACAGAGAACATTGACTATTTCATCCGTAAATAAACAAGTCACTGAAAAACACGTACATTCAAATAATAAAACACTAAATCTAGAACTTCAGTATCTTCAGTCTTTTAAAGAGTTACGACAGACATACTATAGAATATGATATTAAAGGGCTTATATTATAGAAGCATAATTTAGTAAACGCTCAAAACTCCCTTCGAATTGATCCGTATTTCTGGTCTTTTGTTAACGCCAGAAAATCTACTTCTCGTATAGGTACATACCTCAAATTCTTTCAAAGGTCGACAGTTCTTTTGAGATGCCACACATTGGGAAATTATGAACTTTTTGGAAAAAATTCGCCCGACAACTGAAATCACAACAAAAGCTAACATTTTTTTTTTAATTACAAAGGTTGTGTAACCTACAGCTATAAAGTGACTTGATTAAGGAATGAAGAAGATACGCAATGAAAATGGTAAAATGTGAGACGAAGTAATTGGCATTCCTGTGATCCACGTAGTATTCTTTTGATAAACCTGTGGTTTTATATCATTTATAATCTAGTGGTAATAAAAATTGATTCATCAATTTTAGTTTAAAATTATTAACGTAGTATGTTCTCTCCGCCAGCTGTTTCTCAACGTTTGTTTGACTTCCGACACATAATTTTAACAGCAACCTGTGGCTGGGATTCGACTCAAGTCATAACAGCTGGATTGATTCAGATAACATGCTTTAATGATAAAGAGCACAGATTTAGGAAACTTGAAGGTCCTTTTAAAAAGTAGTACAACTAAAATCAATCTGAACATAAATTTATTATTACCACTACAAAAACATACTACGTGCATCACAGGAATGCCAAGAACTGAATGATAATCTCGCGGCCAGAATTGGTTTCGCATTTTACCATTTGCATTGCGTATCTTCTTCATTCTTTAATCAATGTTGCAACGAAATATGGTTTTGTTAGAAACCACACCACACCGCTACCAACTTATGTTGCTTCTCTCACTTTATTTCTATAACTATAGATAGTCAACAACAAATTGATGCAATAGTCACAGATTTTTCAAAGACCTTTGACAAAGTAGTTCATAATATTATGTAAGCTTTGAGGGTTATAGGTTTTAGTTGATACATTGGTTTCATTTTTTGCGAAACAGATATTAATACATGGAATATTTCAGTTTTAAATCTGCTAAATTCGTCGCATCATCTGGAGTCCCACAAGGTTCGATTTTAAGACCTTTACTATTCATAATTATTATTAACGATTTAGCTAGCGGGTTTACCGTGGAGTCATTTTTTTATGCTGATGATCCTAAAGTTATTTGTGAAAGTAAATAATTTACAGGATTGTATTGTTTTGTAAGATAATGTAGATTACTTAAATGAGGGCGCATGCAACGCTATCGCTCTTTCCAGAAACATTAATTTAATAACATTTGTGTATTCGAACTTTCAGAACAAATTTTACATCGAGGTATTACCTTCTAAGATTGATAACCCCGTACAAATTCTAATCGCCTTATTTTTAATAAAACTAATCGGTTTACCAAAGTTTTACCTACCGAGTCGTAAAATATGGATCCGTAATCAATTACAGATCACAGATGATCTGACCAATGATCTGTGCATTAACAATGAGTAGTAACATCAGCATTCAAGAGCAAAACCGAAGCAGATTTAAACCTTTTTCACATTTTTCAATTATATGGTAAATATGATTCTTCATGTCTTTTTACCTAGGAAGGCTGAGATATTTTGCCTCTTTTTGAACACGGATGATTTGTAAAATTAAAAAAATCATAATTCAGAACACGACATCTAATGAAGGATAGAAAGACATGCTTTATCAAAGAAAATATTTAGACAGTTTTGTTCACTTCAGGAAGACACTATATTCATTGCGTCATCTAATTTTTGCAGGCAAGCAACTAATGTTCTATCCGCATAGTAAATGACAAAATCGTCATTGCACTCGCTGTCGATACTGTTGCAGATGTAGCGATAACTGTTGATCGGAACTATCGGAAGACCAATAGATGGAGATAATATCTGGCACCTATCATGGGCTCTAAAAATTGTGCTGCGCTAATGATTTAGGTATTTGTAAATCTCCTCAAAGGATTTATTTATTTTAGTTTGACGAGGTCAAGTTATATTATAACTAGATATTAGATAACGGCATAAGATTGTGGGTTGAAGGCATTGCACCTAAATTCATTTAAACCACTCACCCCCAAATAGCGAAAACGTGTCCGTGCGTCGTCTGTTAATCTTTTCTTGCGACTATTTTGCATTACTTGAATCTTGGATACAAGGAGAACGTAATCTGATGGTTAGTCTGTAGTAATTATTACGAAGTTAGTTAGAACATTGCGAAGCTTATATTTCCGATTTATATTATGTTCTATTCGTTACTTTCTCAAAGTCCAAATACTCCTTTTTTGTAGAAAAATAACTTTAAACTAATTTTAATGCTTAACGCCACTTAAAATCACTAAACTAACATGGAAGGCACTATTCCTAACATAAACCTATCAGCTGGAATTCACTTGGAAAATCACTATTTAAATGCAAGTCTTCTGCTCCATTGAGCACACAATTTCAAAAAGAATTAAAATTCGCTCTACCGTCCCACCGTCACTTCACACGTCATGACCGCGGTTCATTTTAGTTTCAACTGATGTTTTCATATAGTAATTTGTCCGCTATAAAAAACTTGTCGCACAAAAATAATCTTTTTTACATATTTGTCGACCTTCAAAAAATAAATGTGCCATGAAGGCCGATGAAAAATAGACTCAAAATATAAATAATAATCTCGAAATGAAATTAATGGGGATTTTAAAGCCAAACTTTATATTCATTCTAAAATACTTGTAGTTTTCTTGTAAATAAGTTAAAAAGCAAATCTTGGCAAAGACGCAGGTAAACAGGTGTCGTATCAGTTGAGGTGTGAATTTGAAAAACACGCAATTCAAATATTTAAGAAAATCATTTCACACTAAAAAAACTATTTATCAAACAAGTTTGCTGGTTTGTTGTTATGTATTAATGTGGAACAACGGTAGGTGAAAAAAATGTTCTAAGAGAAATGGGTGACTGCAGATCTAGAAATCCATAAATAAACGGAGAAACTCTAGGAAAACTGCTTTCTGCATTTGGTCCATCAATGCAATCAATAGAGTGATTGATGGACCAAATGCAGAAAGCAGTTTTCTCTTCGGTTTATTTATGGTACAAGATTTCCAGATCTGAGGATCAATATCCTCAGTGCCAAAAGCAGCCTCGATTTCACACCTCCGAGTACACCAAAACATTTGGAATATTTAGCCCGTAACTTCTCCTGCAACGCGATGATTGTTTCAACAGGTGTCGAGAACTTCTCCCTGACTATTTTCGGTCACCTTTTGGGTAGGTTCTGAATCCTCTGGCGTCTGAAGATTTTTTCGACTACACCTTGAATAGAGGATAGATGCTATTGGTAGTGATTATTATAATCATGTCCCAAACGGTAGGTGCTAAAGCAAATAAGTTGCTTTTCATCACAATCTCAACCAAGATTACCAACTGGAAAGGCAGTTTCTTAAAATATGCGATTAGTAATGACAATTGTATTTATGTATTGCTGAGAAGAATTTTTTTATTCTAAAAGCGTTGAATTGTCTTGTACATATTAATTAGCACTCATTAGGGCTGTTAATCGTGACCATATTGATGACGAATCACATTGTAGCTTTTAAATTTTAACGACTTGTTTAATTTTAACGTTAAAGGTGCTTATTCAGCGTCTGAATGGTCCTCACTATGTTTCGCAATTAGTCTTTATCACGTTCTGTAGTATCAACAACTGCAAAGTAAATTTTACATTGAAATCATTAAAGCAGGTAGATCGAGGACAAATCTTTGAGGTACCAAGCTAAAAACTTCCGCGTCATTTCCTTTTTTTTAAGACTTTTGGGGAGCTCATTATTTGTAGAAGAGTGTCTTAATTCGCTTCCGTGTTGATTATTAATTTAGAATGGCGTACGTTTCGTTCATTTGTTCGTGGTCTTCTTTAGAAGTGATGAGTTTTGATGCCTTCTGTTTAAACGTCGTCAGGGGACTTGATTGAGCGGTCACGCTGCGTGGTTAATCACGTGAACCACTGAGTTTTACGTCACCAGTAAGCATGGTTTCGAACTGGTGACTGCGTGGTTAGTCATGTGGAACGTTGAAATTAGCAGTAGTTGTAGTTCAGTGTCGCGGTTAAAATTATTTGGATTATTGTATTTATCCGCGGCTTCTTCAATAATTTTGTGTGCGGTTCCTTGGAATGGTTGGCAACTGCAGATTTAGTGACGTTTACATTTCACACATCAGATTTCAACGGTTTGCTCAAATAACATAAATGGACAAAAAAATTATGATAAATTCAATAAATATTCTGTGCTCTTTAAGATCCTTTTTTTGCAAGTTTCTGGTTTCCTACAAAGACTGAATAATAACGTAAGACAGTGTGACATCGATTTGCACAAGAAAATTTTTATATTTCATTGTTTTGTTCAGGAATAATTCGATACACGACGTTGGCGTTCTGGCAAATTCTCGTATGCCCTAAACGTAAACGTTCAAATGATAAATAATATCCTATATTTTCTTTAAGTCTCGTTCATGTTTACGTCGATTTATGTCTCCGAGGAATTACTCTGTCCAATATTTCATGGGCCTTCCTACGATTTGATCCGAAATTTAACATCAAGAACTTTTATTAGAATCATTTTTGTCGGAATGTTCCCCTTTATTACAGTTGTTATTCGGCAAGGTTTCAAAATAAAAAAAAGCTTATTGGAGAAACAAATAAAAAAACGATAAAACAGCCTTATTATATATTCAGAAACTTAACTCGATCTATTTTAATCATAAGTTGGCGATTTTCCGAAGTTGGCAAAGTACGGTGCAAGGTCGCTGATGTTCAATTATTTAAATGTTTTCATCAAGTTACACCAATTACACAAATATCATAATTTTTTTAGGAATGACATAAAATATTTTTATTTATAGTAAGCATATGAAAAGTTTTAGCAGAAATGCTTACAACTTGGTAACATAGGGAAGAGTGAGTATGAACGTTTTGTGACCTTCTAACTTTGGGTTCTCCTAGAGGTGAAGGTACGATATTGCTCCATTTGGTCACAATTTTCTTCC
Organism: Rhagium mordax; assembly: GCA_963680705.1. Lineage (NCBI taxonomy): Eukaryota > Metazoa > Arthropoda > Insecta > Coleoptera > Cerambycidae > Rhagium > Rhagium mordax. The sequence goes on from OY796662.1 coordinate 48,668,761, forward strand.
TTAATCTCTGTATGTCACTCAGAACTAACATTATAACTGTTAATTATCTCTATTAGTGATTATTTTCCAGCAATATTTCTATCAATTTAATTATAGGGGTAGAAAACACCCTTCGACTCTTGGAAATCACCAAGAAGAAATTTTTGCTATCCTGAGAAATTTTCTTTCACTAGAACGAGCCTAGGATATCCTCAAAGAAACTTGTGTTATTGGCAAATTCAATCTAATATCTCCTTATCGAAATTGCCAACACAATAATTATGTATAATCTTTGGATGAAATAAATTCCATACGACCATTTTGCATTAAATGGCAAGCGTTTTAATTTTTTTTTCGAAAATGTTCAATTGTGAGCTCGATTGTGACCGTAAAATTTTTTTTTTTTTTATTTAATCACGTATTTACAGCATGAAAATACATATTTTCTCCAATTTTCGTAAAGATCAGAATATTTTTACCCCACTTATTGCATTATTAGCAAAAAAAAAATAAGCAGAAACTTGGATTTTTGAGGTTAGGTTCGAGGTTAGGTTTTAAAATTTTTCTATGGCCAATAGAGCCGGAGATATTTAAAAAATAGTGTAGCGTAGCAGCGATGCACTCGAAATGCATCAAAAATGCATTTTTATGCGCTTTCTCGCGAAGCTCCATCCCAATTTTGCAATTTTTTTCGGTTTTCGACTCATATGTATGTATAAAACAAAAAACAAAAAAAAATTCAACTTCCCGATTACATCACTTTAAAATTCTAATTTCCCTCCACTAAAACGATTAAGTATTTTCTTTAAAAAAAAATTATAATTTAATAAAACTAAAAAAAACACGCTTTAAAGGGAAACCGAACTAAAAAGTAAAAAATAATGTTTATCTATTAAGATTTTGTTCTACAGTGATAAATATTCCAGTAACTTAATATAATTAAATGCATTTTACTAAGTTTAAAATAAGAGTAAAATGATTGACAAAAAATAATTTTATTGTAAAAAAGCGTGGGGTGTATGATATCAATTGTTATAGATATTTCATCATTGATAGCTATTGATTAAAGTAGAGTTTTTGAAATCAAATTTTTTCAAAATTTTTTAAATCAAATTTTTTTCAAAATTTTTGAAATCAAACTTCAAAATTTTTGAATTCAAATTTTTTTCAAAATTTTTTAATCTAAATTTTTTTTGACATTTTTCAATTCAAATTTTTTTAGAATCATGAACGTCATCTGCCTTAAGTTCCATGTCAAGTCATACGAAGTCTGCCTTTAATACCAACATCTGGGTCAGCCCAAAAAAGAAGAAAATCGAGGAGAAAATCCTCGAGAAAATCAATCGGCTATGAGTGTATATATCATCCAGTTTGGGACACGAAACGTCAATAATTCAAAAGAATTGACACGGAAGTACGGAAGAGAACCCGGAAACTCTCTTAAAAATCCACTTGTTTTTAATTGTTTTAGAATAAACACATCTATTTTGAAAACAACCATATATCTGCCAAATAATTACCGTTTAACGCAAGGGAACAATGTAAGAGAGGCAAAACACGCAAATTTGCATTCGATTGCTTTTACATATGGGCGTCCACATGTTATTAAAATTATCGTTCTGTTTGTATAATTCCTTATCATTTGAACTACGCGTTTCTTTTGTTTCGAGCATATTTTTATGGTCGCAGTATTTATTTGGCTAACATTATAAATAGATATGTAAATATACTAAATCAAAATTTTTTGTTTTTCTCATATTCACATAATCCCATTATCAGAGCCAACAATGGGTTTCCCCAAATGGCGTAAAAATATAATGTAGTTTCTCATTTCACCGGCAATTAGTTAAAAATACACTTATGTCAAACGCAGAACTTGGCCTGAATCTATATTTTAAAAGTCAGAAACATACTACAGCTGTTAATTGCTCAAATTTGTATGGTGAACGTTTTTGGCACAATTGCTTCCTTAGTTATTAACAACATAAAAAAAAAATACGTAACAATTTCTAACACCAATTGACTTGGATAAAAAGTTTACAATTGGAAAAGTGAATAAAATTATTCATTTAAAAATATTTGCTTAAGCGCCTCTCAAGTCAACGAAGTAACCATGAAACACTCTCGGAAACACTCCTAGGATTTTGTGTTAGGAAAGGGAGACGAGATCCTACAGTTTGTTGTGGAGTTCGAACCATATTTAAAGCATCGAAAGTTTCCTCTACCATCTAAATCCGAGACAAATTACAAATAAATCATGGAAGTATGCCGACGTTTTTCCCGTACCTAAGAAACCTAGTCCTTCTCAAATTTCTGATTTTAGACCTATCAGTATATTGCCAACTATTTCAAAAATTCTAGAAAAAATAGTTCATGTGCAGCTTTCTACTTTTTTCAATGCACATAATATACTGCCTTCTACTCAATCGGTTTTCCGAGCTAACCATAGTACTTCAACAGCTTTATTACCTACCTACTTGGTTCTCCTAGATTACAGTAAAGCGTTTGACACTCTTGACTTTGCTACACTAAGGGCCGGTCTTTTCACCTCCAATTAACTTTATTCGGCAGTTATTTACCTAGGATACAATTGTTACAACAATGAAAATCAACAACTTTAACTGCCGGATAAAGTTAATGGGAAGATGAAAAGATCGGGCCTAAGTCTTAAACTGAAGTATTTTGGCTTGGGTGAATATCTATCTAATAGGTGTCAACAGGTTAACTTGAATGGAACTACTTCAGAAATATTGAATGTTAGTAAAGGTGTACCACAAGGTAGTATATTAGGGCCTGTATTGTTTACCATTTACACAACAGACTTCTCAAGATATCTTCAACATTCTGATTCGCATCAACATGCAGATGATTATCAATTATTTTGTAATTTTTCTTTGCTAGACATTGGGAGAACTGTTAATAATATTAATTCTGATTTGGAAACTATTTCTTCTGTTTTTAATGCTCATGGGCTAATTTTAAATGAAGCTAAAACTGAACTACTGGTTTTTGGTAAGCAAAGAGAATTAATTTTAAATGACCCAGTGTTTTCTATAACCCTTAATGGAAAGACCTTATCCCCCAGTGAATATTGTAAAAACCTAGGTATTTATCTTGACGTTAACCTTCGATTTCAAAAGCATGTCTCTAATATAATACAAAAATCTTTTGGTAAATTAAAAATACTATATTTTCATAAAGACATTCTTAGTACTGAGGTTAAATTGAGGTTATGTGATTTACTGATACTTAGTTATGTAGCTTATGGCGATTTGGTTTACTGGCCCGCTATATTAAATAAAGATAAAGAGAGCCTCCAGAAACTGCAGAACGCTTGCCTGAGATTCAGCTTCAATTTGAAAAAATTTGACCATATTTCCAGTAAATTTACAGATTCTAAGTGGTTGAATCTGGAGGAGCGTTTTGTGGTTCACATGGCGTCTCTTGTTTATAAAATCAATAAATCTGAAACACCGAAGTATTTATATAATAAACTATTGAAAGGGTGTAATAGACATGGACAAATGGACATACTACAAGACATCGTGATCTGTACACAGTCCCTAGACACTGTTCTGCCCATTTTCAGAGATATTTCAGCTATAATGCTGTGAAAATTTATAATAAGCTACCCTGCTATGAAATCTTCTCCGAATAGTAGTACTTTTAAAAAACAAGTAAGACTCATCTTTTTGCAAACAGAAATGTGCATTAGTCTTACTAGTCTCTATTGTTTCTATTGCTGGTATAGTTGTTCATTTTCATTTTTATTTTTATTTCTTTATTTTGTATTTTAAATGGAATTGTTAGGTGGTAGAGCTACCGTGTTGAACCTCGCCATTCCTATTATACTTGTTATCAGTAAAAATCTTGTTAAAAGAATAATAAAGACACATTATTATTATTATTATTATTATTATTATTATTAAATATGAATTTGCTTCAAGAATGAATCCCACTCAGCAACCGTGCATTAAGAATATAATTTATTTCATATACACAAAAAATTGTCTTGTCCTCGTCTGTCCGTCAAGTATTTAACTGTCCAGGTCCGCACTACGGATTTTTAATGTTGTATGAAAGGATTATTTGAAAAATACGTGTTTGCTAAAACTAAAACATATAATATTTAGTAATCGGCCCTTGCTCAAGTGATCTTAATGAGGATAATACTTCTTCCAAGGACAATAGTGTTATAACAGAACTGAAACCATATGTGCAATGACTACACCATTCAGCACCTTCACCAAATCTTACGATTAAGCTTTTTAAGGATGTTATGAAATACTTGAAATAGTGTTATAAAATAATTATAATTGACTCGTTTGGCATACGGGAGGGTTTTATTAAGGATGGTACTTGGTAAATTAAAAAATAGTGGTAAGGTTCCAACAACAATTGCAATATTTATTTAAAACAACAACTTTAATTAAAGACATATCCTCAGGACTCTAAACATGTGGCACAAATTTAAGGGGATATTCCTTGGGTCAAAGTAAAAATAAATCGCTTCATTTTCAAAATACAGGGTGTTAAAGTATTTTAAAAAATTGTTGTTTTTGTTACTAAACTAAAAAAGGCTTAGGCCGATTTCATTCAAATTTTTACAGTTTCTTAATAATTTTATTAGTCTTTTAGACATATTAGAGTTGATCCAGAAATTCCAGGGGCAGATCGTTTGGAATTTTACACAGAAATAATAACGTCCAGTAAATTTTTGCAATGTTCATAATTGTTTTGAATAAAATAACTAAAAATACTACTTTTTTGTCCCTTGCTTTATTTCGTATCTCACTTTGTTTTTGATAAAAAAATTAAAATCCAAACTTTTGAACGTCTCTGAAGCATAACTAAAAAACTTAATAATACAACTTAAGAAATTAAAATAATGGAAATAAAGCTTCTTCATCTGCAAGAATTGTTCACGATGACTACCACCACCACAACAATTATGAAAATTTCAAATATCTACTGGGTCATTATTTTTGTGTAAAATTAACAACTTGCCCCGTGGGCACGCCCCTGGAATTTCTGGAACAACTCTAATATGTCTAAAAGAAGCCCCATAAAATTATTAAGAAAGTGTAAAAATTTGAATGAAATCGGCTTAAACATTTTTTAGACAGTAGGTAATAAAAAAACACCCTGTATTTCAGAAATGTGTAACGAAGTGATTTTTCCAGTCAAGGAATGTCCGTTTTTGCTTTAAATATTACAGTCACTTGGGTATGTTAACGTACCCAGGAGAAGCTGTATAAGTAGTTTTAAGCAAAAGATCCCAATTAGACATAAGCACACAAGCTAAGGCTTGAATGGTGTATGTGGAACATCTGTTCCATGTACACCATTTTTTTATCAAAAATATGTCGAATTTCAAGTCAGTTCCTAAACCCAAAATTCCTTCTTTTTGCCTGATATGCATGAATCCATGCATATCAGGATTTTTTTATAAAATTTTTAAGACGATTTTCAGTACACTTTCCAAAATTCCCTTTATCTTTTTCGGCCATTATCCCATGTTTGAACGAACGCATCCAGGCACGATGCAGCATGTAGAGACGACCAAGGACATGCATTGTCCTCAGCCAGTACCGATTCCTCAAAGGACGGACTGCGCCACAACAATGATCATAGCGCAGATGATCATTGTCATAAGCCGGTCTAACGGATCACAGGAATACTCCACAAAGGCGCGAGAGTGAATCTACCGTAGATCGGTAGCTCTTGATCAGATCTATCACAGACTGATCCACCTTCGTGGTCGCACTGATCTACGGAAGAATAGGTTCACTCTACCCTCGCGTTCTGGAATTCCTTGTGAGTCCGTGACCTACGGCTTCCAAGGATGGTTGAGCTGGCCTCGCCTACCCATTGGTCATCGTCTCTACCGGGATCGTGTCTGCCAGCACCATTTTGAAAATATTAGGAACTGAATAAAAATAGGAAATAGCGGAATTTTGCGATGCCACGTGGCGACATTGAGTGGTCTCGGGTCCTTTCCATATATATAAGGGGAGACCTCCCAATGATCTCGCAAAATAGAATTAGGATTTTTGATTAAATCAAGCCAGGATAAGCCTCATTGCGGTACGCACGGGTACCGGGGCACTTCCCCATTATTACCAGGTGACCGCCTTGTGAGATAGCATTCGAAGAGATTTCCCTTTTCTGAAATATCCACAGACGTCTAACGGCATATACCCCTTTTGGAGAATATTACCTTAAATTTTTAGTCTATAATTCTAACAGTAAATCTATAAAACCCACTCACTAAATTGCCAGTCACGTCCATGTAATAATTCTCTTTCGGCAATCGATCACTCGTCTTTAAGCGCGGCCGTCGCGGTCGCTGACCCCTTGTGGGGGTATCGTGGTTATGGTGGCAGACCTTGCTAGGTGAGGCTCTATATGTACTATGATGATTGTTTAATATATACCCTTATTTATTATCCATGTCTTCTTATTGCGTTCTAGTATTAGTCTAGTATCTGTGTTGACCCCATAGCTTACGACCCTCGCAATTGCGTCGGTTTGACCATTCGGCTGAGCCAAAGAAGAGTGAACGAGCAAGACCTGTCTGGGCAGGTGTCAGAAGTGAATTGTGTATTGTGCAAAGTGTTTAGCTAGTGTTGTATCTTTAGTTCAGGACGTTGCGAAGCCTGTATACGAGGAAGCATTCATTGTCGACAGTTGCCGTTAATCTATCGATTTCGAGACTTCGATATATTAAGGGTTTGCCACGACCTGCGTTGAATTCAACGGCCAAGAGTTAAATCAGATGTGGTGACAGCGGTTGGTTGACTTAATACGAATATCGGTCGTTCCCTCCCACTATCACTGGTTATAACGAATGGTTAACTAACGTTGACACAGCCTTAGCAAATTAGTTTAGTTATTAAACGTTGATAGGTACACCCTGCCGCCGTTTTTTAGTAAGTAAGTCCTGTTTTACTTAAGTTAGTATTGAGTTGTAAAAAACTCGCTGTAAACAAGCAGTCAAATAATTAATTGATTAATTTTCGATAATCCCCGGTATAATTAAAATCCGTGAATTATTATAAATAATGACCGAGTCGGAAACAAAAATCATTAGTTACTAAAACCGGTTAAAATATTAACCCGTGTCCGTTTTAATCCGTTCCTTTTTGCAATATATGTAGTCTAGAAATTGCAAGTAACCCATTTCCGGTTATTGATGCTACGAGTCAAGGTTGCTAATTACATAATACGCTCGACCTCAGTAAGTAACGTTGTTAGTACGAGTCCTTCGTTTCAAGTCAGTACACCCCTTTAACGCGCCGTCTGGATACGTCATAAAAGTAATAAAACGCCGGAGGAACGTTCAGTCCACATCAGTTCAAGATGAGTCCAAGATCAATCCGAAGCAGTCCGCATCAATCCTAAACTGTCACCGTCTTCACTATCCGTCCGTAACCGCTGCTCCGAATTATAGTAAATATAGCGAGAAATATAGTAATAAATTTTCTTGAAAATAATATTGGTAAGAATACACCGTGGTCTGCTACTATCCGTTGTTCGTGAGTACCGCTGTATTATACTACTAAATCAAACTAGAGCTAATTAGTAATTCCTCCGTTGGTCTTTTGTTTCATAAAATATGCATCGGCTGGTTAGATTTGCTCGCTCGGGCAATCTTTAGACTTCAGTGCATAAAGTTTTACCGGAAAACTTAATCTACGAAAAATAGTCATTGGCAAATAGCTCAATGTTTGTGACAGTAGTTCGTCGTGTTATAAAACCCTCTGTATAGACAAGAATATCTATAGCTAACCGACCGCCCGCCGTTCATACTATATCCTGTTGGAGATTCCGTTTGCTTGCCGTCCGAAATCGTTTCAAGCCGCGAAAACAGACACCGGTTATCAAAACTCACCGTCTTCCGAAATAAAATCATATTCACGCGTATATACTCTGATTACCAGCCCGCATATTTCTTGTCGCTATCAAATTTGTACACACTCGACTGCAAAGTCGCTGAAATATCCTATTTATTGATTTGTTCATTACTGTTTTAATAAATAAATACGTTGGTGTACATGGGTAAAGTTCACGAGTTATTATTTCAGTTACTTATTTCTAATTAACCCGTTTGAGAAATTGTCCACATCCAGTTGACAAGGCAATCATCTTAAGATCCCTGGACAAATAACCGTATATCCATCTGTTAGCTACCCCTAAACGTTCTCACCACCGGAGAACCAAACAAGTGCTGTTCCTTGCACTTAAAAACTAAGGAACTGGCGCCCGAGTTTCCGTCTGAAAAGTGTTACAAAGCCAGAGAGTTCTGTATGTAAGCAGCTAGTTACAAACAGTACAGGTTACGTAAGTAGAAGTCGTCACAAATGAAGCGATTCCGTACATATGTTTTTATAGGGACTTTTTACTTATTTTGACCCAAGGAATATCCCCTTAAATGTGTGCCGCATGTTTAGGAAACACCCTGTACATTAAATAAGGGTCGCTAAATAGTTTTAAAAATAGTTTTAAAATTATTAATTGTGTTTGAGCAACTTACCGAAGTAACAATGTCATGAAATAATTTATTTTTCTTGGCGTTTTCTTTATGTAACCCCATCAAAAAAAAATTAATGTGTCACATGCTGTACCTATGTGATGATTAACAAAGTTAGCTGACCTTTAACAGATCTATAGCAGAAAGCAAAATAAAATTTCAAGGTCTCTAGAATATGTAAAAATTTATTATCTTGCTGAAAATTACTACTATTTATAAGGTAGAAACTAGCCTATTAAATTTCCTGTGAAATTACGAGCAACTAGCACTGTTCATATTACGGAATTATTAGTGGGATTATTTTCAAAATACCCAGGTATTATTAGAAAATGCTTGGTATTACCAAAGATCATTGTGTATACATGATCTTTGGTATTACTCAGTATTATTCGAATATATCCAGGTATAAGCCTACTATAAAATTAAAATACCCTCGAAAATACCGTGGTGTTATTTGGTATTATTACAAATTACCGAGCAAATTACTGTGTTATTTATTATCACAAAATGTCGTGATATCATTAGGTAGGTGTTACCCTGATAGTGGTGCAAAAATTTTAACCTTCCCCCTCTACTTTTACTCGCCCCTGAATTATTTACGTAGGAGTTTCTTCAGTTTGTGTAGCATAAAAATCTAAAATATTGTGGAAAATTTCATTTGTTTATATTTGGTCGTTTTAATGTTATGCCAAAAAAACGTTTTCAGAATTGTAATTTCAACACCCTGTATCTCGGCAACTAGGCGTTTCCCGTCTCACGTTTATTGGAACTATTTTTCAAATTTTGTGAAGTTCTATCATACCGTGAAGTTTGGTCCGTACAATTCGGGACATCCTGTATATTATACTTTAGAAAACACTACGTTGTTTTGATTTTTGTACACTGAAAAAGATTACCGGGTTGTCCATTGACAAAGTTACGTTGGGGTAACTTAAAATAACCTATGCCTACATTATGTATTTGTAGTTATAAAATACCTAGTGATAAATTTTGGCAATATGATATAAAAACAATATATCATCAGCAGAAGTTTTGTGGGCTGGCATAACAACGTGGATGTATGAATATCCGTAGGTAGGATTATATGAAAAGGAAATAGAACCAATTTCTCCTTTCGACAAATATTTTTTGTGACAATTGATTGTTGTATGTATTTAGGAATTAGTACCTACGTAACCAATAAATGTCAAGAAAATGTATATTTATACGTAGTACAAACGTCACAAGTACGTATGCGAGGTAAGTAAGTATACATTTACTTGGCAAAAACATAGAAAATTTAAAAATAATAAAATAACGTGTTGGTCGGTGTTATTTTATTCCAAGAAAAATAGAAAAAAAATTGTTTCAAAAAATATATTTTAAATCGCCAGCTGTTCACATTTCCATAGACTCGGACAAATATATTAACTAATTATGGTGGACGTATTGTTAAACCGATTTTCTTCAGTTTAAAATTTTTTTAAATTAAAAAATGGAGTGAAGTTTGGTTCTTATTTTGTAATATAAATAGTATAGTCGTGATCAGAGGAAATGGGTCATGTCTTGGGATTGATTTTAATATTTTAAAGTTTACGCTACGCCCATTTAGACAGCCCCGCTTTCTATGACCACGACTGTACACAAATAGTATATATTTAAATTTAAAAAATTTTATCGAGGTTTTTATATGACTTGTACTGTACCTATCTCAAACAAAAACCTTACAAATTATTGTCACACTTATTGACGTAAAGATTCTTACAATTTAAACTGAAATTTTTATAATAACAATAATTAAATTGTTCAATTCTTTTTGTGAAACAATCCATACATCCATACCGAGATCCATAAGAAAAGAAAATAATTTAACGATACCACAAATTACTTTAGACAATAACTACTGTAATTCCGACTATTCCGAGTGTAATTCCTTATAAGGATTATACCTCGGATTATACCTATAAGAAATTGGGACGCAACAAGAAACTAATGAATACTTTCGAAACGTTTTAAGTACTTAATAAAAGAAAATGTATGGCAAAATATCATTTTATTTTTGAATTTTTCTCGTAAAACTTGTAAAATAATTCCATTTGTATAAAAGTACCTAATAAGACTCTCAACAATGATTTCCTTCAGAATCTATTATACAACAAACACTTGACCTTGACATCATATCTTTTGACATACCAAACTGATAACGATTTTAAAATGACGCCACAATGTGCATGCTGAATACCGAGCCGAATACCCTCCAAAATTAATTTCTTATCTATTGACCTAGAATGTCGCAAGGACCAGTCCCGAGACCAGTCCCGACTCCCGAGACCAGTCCATACACTTCCCACCGTAACAGGCTGTAGCTCGGCTGTAGGTACTAATATCCTAAAACATATCAATATTTCTCTTTCAACGGAATATACCGGGTGGCCACGAGTCAATGTACGCCCCCAATTTTTTGGTTGTTTTTGAATTTAAAAGTTTCGTTTTTGGTATAGGTGAATAAGACAAAAGTGGGCTATTTTTAGACTAGCAGGAACGAAAATATCACTTCCGGTTGAACCGGAAGTGACATCAACTTTTTTTTCTTAAATGGAATGACCATGTTTTTTTTGTGGTGTTAAACATAAAATTCTAACTGCAACAGTTTTTTCAAATTTCAAATATTCCAAAAAATAAGTGAGATACGAACGATTTTTTATTTTGTACAAAATGGCTGCGTCAGATGAATGCGATGTAAAAAAATTACTATGTAGGCTGTGGAAATTATTAGCAAGGTAGTAAGCTTGTCTGTAAAGAATAAAATAGTTATTTAAATTACTGATAGATACGACTATTTTTAGGTTTTTCTCAAAAAACGGAATTTAATTTTCATTTTAATTTCCGTAGGGGTCCTATGGAAAATTTTTAAATGGGACCGTACTATTTTTTTTATTATTCGGACATAATGATTCATAAGCTTTAATTTGTTCGCCAATAATCATTTCTTAACGAGATCCTTTGTAATAATAAAGGTGTATTTAAAAGGTAATCACAAATTAAACAAAAAATAATTTTAATAAACCTTTTAAAAATACTTTTATTATTACAAGGATCTCGTTAAGAACTGATTATTGGCGAACAAATTAAAGCTTATGAATCATTATGTCCTAATAATAAAAAAAAATAGTACGGTCCCATTTAAAAATTTTCCATAGGACCCCTTCAGAAATGAAAATGAAAATTAAATTCCGTTTTTTGAGAAAAACCCTCGGAAAAACCTAAAAATAGTCGTATCTATCAGTAATTTAAATAACTATTTTATTCTTTACAGACAAGCTTACTACCTTGCTAATAATTTCCATAGCCTACATAGTAATTTTCTCGGTAATTTTCTTACATCGCATTCATCTGACGCGGCCATTTTGTACAAAATAAAAAATCGTTCGTATATCTTATTTTTTGGAATTTTTGAAATTTGAAAAAACTGTTGCAGTTAGAATTTCATGTTTTATAAAACACTACAAAAAAAACATGGTCATTCCATTTAAGAAAAAAAAGTTGATGTCACTTCCGGTTCAACCGGAAGTGATATTTTCGTTCCTGCTAGTCTAAAAATAGCCCACTTTTGTCTTATTCACGTATACCAAAAACGAAATTTTTAAATTAAAAAACAACCAAAAAATTGAGGCGTACATTGACTCGTGGCCACCAGGTATATATTCGATGTTACTAAATCCAAAAAAGTGTTTTCTAAAAATGTCTGTCTGTGCATAGAGGATAACTTACATAGGTTAATTTGAGCATATTTTGAGATATTCCGAAATTAGTTACTGGCTTTCTAAATGAGACTTTAACTGAGCAATATCTGGCAAAATATAAGTAACGAGGGCGGAAAAGTCACAAAATGAATTTCAACGGATTACCAATTTAATCTCCATACTCCATACTCCAATTCAAAAGACATGTTTTTGAAAGATATACATTCGCCAGTCTGTCTGCCTATAACTTGAGATGTCCGTTAACTTAGCTCCGCCATTTTGAAAATATTAGAGAATGAAAGTTGTGCTGGATTGTGCTAGTGTTGTGTTGCAATGTGCCGTTTCGAAAAATTCGTTAGGTATCACCAAATTTTTTTTAAAGGTAAAAACGAATTTTAAAATTCGTTTTGGTGATACCTAACTAATTTTGACAAGCGGCACAACACTAGCACAATTCAGCACAACTTATTTTTTAATAATTCCAAAATGGTGGAGCTAAGTTAACGGACATTAACATCAATATTTTAGACACCTACAAGTTTCCTAATATGAAAGAAATCGTCACATTGTGAACTTCATAGGTACTTAGGTATCTATTTTAATTACCTCCCAGAATTTAATATTTGTATTTGTTTTATTTGTGAAAATCGAGGTGAAAATACTACATTTTTAACATCTAAACTAAAAAAGTAGGTACAGGGTGATTCCTATAACGCTCTCACCCCAACGTAACTTATAGTATTTTTTCCAAGGATTTCGAAAATTTCAACAAAAAAACAATTGAAAATCAAATAAAAACGAGAAAAACATAGCAATGTTTTTTTTTAATAATAATTTTGAAAAAAGTTTTAAATTCTCTTACTCTTAACAAAAATATAACAACATTTATTTACCTTCATATTTAGTATCGTATTTAGTAAAATACTGATACTTACCTAATTATTATTATTATTATTTTAATTATTATCAGTATTTTACTAAATAATAATATGTAATTAAAAATAATAATTAAAAAATATCGCTTTGTTTTTCCGAGGTTTTTTTCCCACTTTTATTTGACTTTCAATTGTTTCTTTGTTGAAATTTTCATAATTCTTAGAAAAAATACTATAAGTTACGATATTTTTATTTTATTTCCAAAGGCAAACCAAATAATTGGGGTGAGAACGTTATAGGAATCACCCTGTAACTACTAAAATTACCAAATGGTAATTTATTGACTATTAAGGATTTATTCTCGGATTTATTAGTCATTTACTTTGGTAGAACAGAAACTTTCCCTACTAGTTTTGAATAATGACTCTCGTAATTATTTTTTTATTGGTACCTACCTATTAAGTAAATTCTTCGAAACATTATGAAGGTACTGCAGGTCAAGGAAGATAGTTGGATTAGCCCTGATTTAATACCTACAGTGTGTCGCACATAAGAGTGAAACACCCCTATAACTTTTTTCATTTTTATCCGATTTAAATCAAATTTCACTCAAAGATAGGGCACATTAGGATCAACTTATGGCCCAAAAGCCATTTGACCCTTACTAATGCAAAGCCACGATATCAAAATAAACGGGGAAAATCAGAAAAACATATTAGGCATTTTTTATCAAAAATTTTCTCGAAAATTTTATCAATGAAAATTGTTCAGAATTGTTCAAAAACCTTAATTCCAAAATTTACTAAAAATCAAAAAATGTTAATATTTTGTTTGTCCGAAAATATAATTTTAATGGGTAATTGCAGCATTGTAATATTTTATTGTTTACGAAAAATAAACTAAAGAAATGCTTTGCAACTAAATACGAATGATAATAATTGATATCGTAAAATTTTCAGACTTAAAATTTTTTTAATCAAAATATCAATATTTTTTTATGAGATTTTGGATTTAAGGTTTTTAGCCAATTCTGAACAACTTTCATTAGTAAAATTTTATTGTCCGATAAAAAAATGCCTAATATGATTTCTTGATTTTTTGCGTTTATTTTGGTATCGCACGCGGCTTTGCATTAGTAGGAGGCAAATGATTTTTTAGCCATGAGTTGACCCCAGTGGGATCTATCCTCGGATCTATCATTGAGTAAAATTCGGTTCAAATCGGATAAAAATGAAAAAAGTTATAAGGGTGTTTCACTCTTAAGTGCGACACGCTATTTGAGATAAAAATTTACTGAAAAATTTATTTAAGTACAGGGTGGTCCATTTAAGCGGAAACGTTAGGGGCTTTACGGCTGTACTAGGAAAAAAATTTGAACGCTGAAAAGATGGTATTTTTTCCTGGCATTCCGAATCTGAGGTCAAAAAAACAATCAAATGGTGAAAATATTCGCGAAAAACCTGTTTCGAAAAAAAAATCACCTTGTATATTTCTACTGGAAATGAAATGTTGTGATGTTATTAATGATAATAAGTATTCAAATTCAAAATTTGCATTCCAATTGGTCGCAAAATCGCAATGAAGTTCGTATTTTCTAATCAACCCTGTATAATTGTTAAAAAATCATATTTAAATTTTTTTTCTGATTTCAACGATACTATATATTTGATATACTTGCTACAGATAGTTCCTGAGGTATTCGAGAAAACGGTATCCCACATTTTATTAACAACTAAATTACAAGAGATAGTCGAGGAGATAGTAGTAAGCTATGAAAAACATAAAAAACATTGGTGTTGAAGCATTCCTTGCAACTCTATGCACCAAGTTGGCTTTGGAAATTAAACAAAAATATAAGTATTCTACCTGTCAATATTGTTATAATTATGTACTTTCAAATGCTTCAACACCAATGTTTTCATAGCATTATGCAAATTATCCCAAATACATACTTTGAAATGGGTTATTCAGATGTAGAAAAACATAATTTTATTTGCCATTCTTCAATTTTGACACCTACTTACCTACCTATCGAATTTATTTATAGAAATATGAAAAAACTGTTAAAACAAAAGTTGTAGATTTTGATTTAAAATATATTTTGGTGATCAGAAATAAAACAAAAGAACATCAGAAAATAAACTGTCAGCAATTATCAAAAATATTTTGTCATTTTTTTTTATGGCAACCTATGTTCCATGCAGTACCTACTGTTTTGCATTATATTTTCAGAACGGATAGAGCAAATAACGACATATATTTTTGGAATCAGAGAAAAAAGATCTTTCCGAAGATCTTTCAAAATATGCAAAATGTGTTCCGAAGGGGTGTTCCATTTAAAAAAACCTAAGTTGTGTTTTTTTCTCTACTTACTGATGCCATTATATTTTACTTTTCTTCACTAATATCTTTGCTAATAGGTAGTTCACTGTAAAATTTTTATTATTTTTACACTTTTTTCATATCTCTAAAAATAAAGGCTGTAGGCGAGGCTGTAGGTAGGTGTCAAAATATATGGGACTACCCTGTACCCATGATACAATAAACGAAAGATAGGATTGCGCCCATGCGAATGACGTCACCGCGTGATTTGACAACCGTTGCTCTGTCATCCTGCAAGTGTTTATTTCGTGGTGAGATCGAAGCTTCTGTTAATATATGTGGTGTATTTACTTGTAAAAATAATTCCTAAAACAACTTGTGGAAGAGATTTGCAAAGGGTAAGTACCTAATTAATTAACTAACCTAAACAACTTATACGATTTCAATATTAAAATCTACATAAAATAATGTAAACAAACCATTTTCACTCGCATTTTCAATTATTCAAATGTTTGTACAGCCAAATTTTGTAATGTAAGAAATTCTGAAGGTTCGGGTGAAGGATACAGTGGGTTATTAGGTGATGGTTGAAACAAGAACTGATAATATTAGAATAATAAAATTGCTCTCGCAATGACGTCACTGCGCGCAGCGGACGACTTTGAGACCGCTTGATATCCTACCTTACGTTGTTTGTATCATGCCCATGCCCTGCCCTGTACCAAAGTTTACTAAATACTAAAAGTTACCTCACTCCTTCGCGGCACTTTCATATTTCGATATCAAAGGTCCACCGCGAACACGTGTTGTTATCATAATGCGATACGGATACCGGGTGTATTAGCAACGTTTAAAAAGGCAGTAGGTCACAGAAATCATTCGTAGAGTGAACGAGTGCCACTGTGTACAGGGTAAGTCACGTAAAAGGTCCACCCCATTTATTTGTGTAATTTTGAATATATTTTTGGTTTTCGGGACTCTATCCTATATGAATTTTAACGTAGATTACTATTCTGATAAAAGATTTTTAATTCAACCAAACATATACAGGGATTTTAAAAATACGTGTTTTTTTTTAATGACACCCTATATATTTCTACACATTTCTATGCAGCTATTCGAGGGGATTTCAAAAATATATAATACCTGTATGTTTGTATCATAAATAAATAATGTGTAGAAAATATATAGGGCGTGCCATTTAAGATAAACACGTATTTTAAAACACGTTGTATATGTTTGGTTGAATAAAAAATGTTTAATCAGAATCGTAATCTACGTTAAAAATCATGTAGAATAGAGTCCCGAAAACCAAAAATATATTCAAAATTACCCAAATAAATGGGGTGGACCTTTTACGTGACTTACCCTGTACGTGCCCTGGGTACCAGTACCGAGGACGCGGGAGTCAAGAGGTAGGGGTAGGCGAGCCGAGAAGTGGGGCAGGCGGATTCGTGCCTTTCATAGAGTGAGGTAACTTATAGTAATTTAGTAAACTTTGCCCGAGACTTTGCCTGTACCTATCGAAGTACAAAGAGTCCAATCATATTCTTGCATTATCGATACCTTTCTCGTAATGGCAACTGTAATTTTACTGTTTAACCTAGAAGAATGTCGAGCATTCAAAAACTGTACAAGTCGTCCGAAATTAATTAAAATACAAAGAGAAGATATGGACGAAAAATCAATTTTTCCTTCCTTCTGTTTCAATTTCATTTCTCTGTAAGCAGAATCAGATTTCGTGGAAAGATTTAATTCCGAGCTTAATCCGGTAGAGTTCAATAACCTTTCTATTAAATCGATAGATAGGTAAACGATTGAGATAAACTATACATAATACGTAGGAACATGTAGTTCTAGTTCAGTATTAATAATATTAATAATACTTGTATACAAATGTTTATTTAGCCGCCTTCCAAATTAAGTACCAACTTATCAACCCTCTGAAACTCTGAAAATCTAAATTTGTTAGTTAAGAGTAAAGAAAACAGGAGCCTACGGGTTATAGTGAGATTCGAACCACTTCCTGGGGATAATTTGTAATTGAGAAATTGTTCTGTTACTGAGGCTCCGAGTAAGGCTCATTAGGTATTCAATTCCAGCTGTTGATAAATATGGCTAAAACCACTACGGAGTTACCGTTCCCATAATTAAGACAAACACCCGGACAAACATCAAATAACATTCTGTTTAAAAAAAATGCTACTTGGTATTAATTTAAATAAAAAGAAATGCCATCAGGTTAATTAGAAATCCTGAGAACAATATTTTATGGGAGTGACAAGAGTTCCGAACGGTCGGAACTCGTACAATACTGCAAGAGTTCCGAACGGTCGGAACCGCGTATTTAATAACAAGGTTTCCGAACGCGCATGCGCTTTGAAAGTCCCAATAGACCTCATATGTCATGCCTGATGCATTTATTATAATAAAAAAAAT
This sequence comes from Rhagium mordax, assembly GCA_963680705.1. NCBI lineage: Eukaryota > Metazoa > Arthropoda > Insecta > Coleoptera > Cerambycidae > Rhagium > Rhagium mordax. Next base: position 48,686,632 of record OY796662.1, read on the forward strand.
TACTTTAATCTAATAAAAAAAAATTCCTTTATCAGGGGAATAACACACATATCTAACCTGCCTCCGGCTTCTAACTCGCAACAGACCTCATGTCATGCCTGATGCATTTAATAAAAAAAAAATTCCTTTAACCTATAAAAAAAAATTCCTTTATCAGGGGAATAACACACATATCTAACCTGCCTCCAGCTATCGCCTCCCGCTTCTAACCCGCAATAGACCTCATGTCATGTCTGGTGCATTTAATAAAAAAAAAAAAAACAAGAACACGTGTGGGATTTGAACCGGGAACCTCCTGCTTGCCAAGCCCGGATCGTTCCCGCTGGGCCATCGCACCACGGATAAAACGCGAGTCAAGCAAGAATAAGTTCAGCGTCGGACCGTCTTTCAAAGCGCATGCGCGTTCGGAAACCTTGTTATTAAATACGCGGTTCCGACCGTTCGGAACTCTGGCAGTATTGTACGAGTTCCGACCGTTCGGAACTCTTGTCACTCCCATATTTTATTCAGCTTAAAAGTACAACGTTTAAACCGAGGTTAAAACCCGTAATAAGCCAGATCTCGAGCAAGTATTTTACCTCGATTTTTACACTTCATACCTAAGAATCAATTTTTGTAAAACAACTCGGTTAAGGAAATTTGTATTTGTACCTATCTACATACCTACTTTTTATTTATATTCCTACGTAAGTACTTATTTGAGTCACCCTGTACGTATGGCATGGAAATTCCTTTACTTATGTTTGCTTGTCTGGTCCAAATGACCTTAATTGCTCTAAAATTCCAGAAAGCTGTGTTTTCTTCTTTTAAACGTACTCTAGAGATATAAATGGGCTCCTTAAGTTTTAACATACATACCTACCTACGAGTATTTTTTTAGTGTAGGTATAGTAGTAGAGTAGTGTAGTAACAACATGTAAAAATATTTATATATTTATATTTATAAATAAATATCTAGAAAATATATTTTCCGTTTCAAATAGTTTGTATCATTCTCGACTTTGTTTAAAAAATAAGTAGATAGGTACCTCGGTACGTACCTACTTATAACTCGTTACATATAGGTACCTTGGTACAGTGTAAATTAGGTAGTAAATAGCAATTTTCTTTGTTTTAGTACCAGCTTTACATTTTGATTTTGTAATGTTTAAGTCTCGGTTTAAGTTTATCTTATTATTTATTTAGTAGGTCACAAATATAAACTGTTATTTTGTGGGTAGGTATACTAGCTTAATAAACACAGACGCTAAAGATAGTAAAAAATAATAACAGATAGGAATAATAATTATTCTACCGAAACACAATGTAACGAACCGAAAATAAATTAGCAATTCTTATGGAAATCGCTGTAACACCAAAATTTTGCTTTTATTTTTTCAAGTTTTACGCGGGGGCGTCAATTTTGACGTCACACTTGACGTTTGGCATACCAGAAAACTACGGTGGGCGAATTCAGGTGTAAAGTGGGTTTTAATATTTATTTCAAAATTCGCTAAATCAACTAAACAGGTAAAAAATACTAACCATTATAAAAACACAACGCAACACACAAAAGGATATGGTTAAACTCGATAAAAATACAAAAACGTACCAAATTCACATAACAAAATTGTTTTTGTTGCATATATCCAATAAACAAACACAAATAACACTGATCACAACTTTAAAAATAACACTAAACTATTATAGAACGTTTATAATAGGGTATTTTATAGACGATAAAGAACAATATTTTTTAAATTTTACATGGCAACCTTTTATATCGTATGTTATGGAAAACTGAAGATTAGGAACACAAATAGAACACAGTGAAACGTCATATAAAGTCGCGATGCACACGTCATCTACATCTAAAACTCCAAAGGAAAGTAAACGCTTATTCCCCGTTGCATATGCAACCAACACTACAGATAGGCGTTGAGAGTTTCGACTATTCAGGATGGTCGAGGTTCAGGACCGGCTTTACATAAGCGGTATTGTATCTCATTAGTATGGACATATTGTAAAACGTTTCTTTACAGATTTACGAGCCGATTTTAGCCACTTTTTTAAAATTGTAAATGCCTGATTTTTTATATCGGTCTATAATTAAACTTTTACGGGGGGTATGTCCATTAATTAGCTCAAATCTTGAAGACACACTTTATGTATCTTGGCATATGATTATACGGGGTTTTAACCTGTGACACTTGACCACAGATTGTGATTTGACTCCAGATTCTGCTCTAGCTTGACTCATGAATGCAGGAGGCAGGCAATTAACCATTTCCTTCCTTATTTTTGCATTACAAAAATACCAAAATTTGCCCTTTCATAAGGACATGTATTGATTTGCACTAGATTTTAGCAATACATCTAAGTACAATACTTTAAAAATGGATATAAAATGTTTTCATCTGGAGATGTAAATTAAACAAAAACGTACCTCGCAGTAAATGTTTAATTTTTACATAAATACATCATATATTCCACATTTCATTTAATTACAGCATTTACAAATAGAAAGGAATGAAAGAATGAGTAAATATTTAAGTCATAGATACATTTAGTTTGGCCAAATAATATAGAATTGTACCCTATATTTCAGTGGATTTTATAGGTAGGTGCTAATAATTTATTGCCATAAAATGTACAGGGTGTATAATTAAAATATCAAATCAAACGAAAATATATTCCTAAGGCACTCACCCTGGTACATCCATGGAATAATATTTGTCTATGATATATTTTCTCGCATTTCTCGAAAATTGTGCTTTAATTAATTAAGATGTAAAATACCTTTTTTTTGTTTAGAAGAGGTCATGTAATTACCCCCTCTACCCCCTGCTCCCCCATATGCACGTCCTTGACATCTTTATATTTTATTCCATTTATTTCATACTTATTGTTTTTTACGTTTTATTTTGTTTTATTTTTAATAACTCATATGGGGCAAACACTTCTCGTTCTACTTTTTGAATTTAAGTGAGTTACTTATTCCAGGTCATTTTATTTTTGTATTAAATGTTAATTTTCTTGTATCATGTTATCTTTTAGGATTTTATGTATTTTGTTTTTGGTTTTTCTTTTTTTTTGTGATTTTTTAGACCATGTTTGCAGTTTAATTTAAAACTTCTTCATTTACTATATTCTAAATTCTTCATCACCTTGATTTCTTTTAGATTTTTGTATAATTTTAAATTTTTTCCGTTCTTATTGTGTGCTTATTATACTCTTATTCCAAAATAATTAATAATTTATAGTGATTTAAATTTCAGATATTAGTAAATGAAAGAGATCTGCAATCAAGAATATTTCGTACTTCCCAATACTTTATGTTCGAGGTATTTCACTTTTAGATAAAAATCAAACTAAAAAATAAGTTAGAAAATGCCTCATTATTTCACATTTTAAAATAGTAACCTAGCTAACAACAAAACTCAAAATAATTGTTTTTAAAAACCATGTACAGACGAAATTGGTTTTAATAAACCGAATACAACGATATTAGTTATTCTATATTAAATTTCAAACTGGAACTAAAATATTACCTGATTTGGTAATAATCTTGCTATTTGAATATCAAATATCTATTAATCATAAAATCCACTGGAAATAAAGGTACAAAGCGAAAATTATACAGACATATGCCTATCTAGAATCTCTTTGGCTTTTTCAACTGGCACTTATTTCTCTTCCTAGATTTTTAACATACTTATATAAATACAGGGTATATTTTAAAATCAATGACAAACGAAAACTGGAGATTCTTTGATTCAAAATAAGACAAAAATTATTATAAATGTTTTTCCGAAAATGTTTCCTAACCGAGCTACAGGGTTTTAAATAAAATTTTTTTTGCAGTCCTTGTGTTGAGATTTGGTACATTCGAATCTTACCGAACACAATTAAACAGGTGAGTTTGAGTCCACTGGCTCTATCCAGTGGGGTAGAATCGTTTACGTTACTCACAAAAATCACAAAAAAAATGTTTTTTTTACATTCACTTTTCTATTCTCCAAATGAACTCATACCTTGGGTTTTTTCGATTGTCTTCAAAACCCTATAGCTCGATTAGGAAGCATTTTCGAATAAACATTTATATCAATTTTCGTCTTATTTTGGATCAAAGAATCTCCAGTTTCCGTTTGACGGTGATTCTAAAATACACCCTGTATATTAGTTTTCTTAATATCTATAAGTTACAGTTTGTGTTTTTTTTTTGATAAAAAACAGGTACTTACATATAAATGAGTTTAAACTTAACTAACCAAAAATACAATTTAGTACAGTATCTAATGATCAACAAAAATAAAAATATTGTTTAGTTACCATCAATTAATTGTATGTGAAGAAATCACTGAAATCTAGTTCTTATTTTTATTATTTAGTATCACTACAAATGGTCTGTTAAAACATTTTTTTTTTTGAAAATGTAATTGATGAGTAAATATATTTTTATATTCGTTGTTATTTTCCTTTAACGTGTTAAAAATTTGTTCTTGTAGTTTGTAGTTCAACAGATTTATAGCATTAACAGTAATCAGTAGTTGATTTCATTTATTTCTCCAGTAATATACATTTTAAGGTATTGTCACAGACTAAGTATACCTATAAATAGATAGGTAGGTGATGTTTGATTTCGTATTAAAATATAGAAGTAATTTGTTTAAAATTCGAAAATATCATTACAAAAACGTGTTTTCTAGAAGTAAGTACCTGTTTGTGCAAATTTGTTTTAAATGAAAACCATGAACTTATTTTATAGCCTTATTGGGTGGATGATGGAGATTCTATGGTACTTTGTGGAAATTTATCTTATGTTTTATTGATCACAAATATTATTAATAGACGGATAATGTAATTATGTATCTATACAATATTCTCCATTAACTGATCACGGTGATTGTGTGCCTAATATTCCGTAGTTTCAAGACATTTGCAAGAAATAATTGTACTATGAGGACTATAATACGCTGTAAATGGAAAAACAACCATACAAATATCCATAAGGGTTGGAAATTAAAAGAAAATGACAGCAAATAAACTGCTGGAACTTTGAAATGCATAAAGAAAACTTTTAGTATACAGGGTGTTTCGGGGGGAAAGGGAACTATTTTAATGTATTCCAGAAGTCAAAATAAGAAAAAAGTGCCTATAAATATAGATCGATGAAATTTAACATAAACGTAAGGTCGTGGATAATCACCCTGTAGATAAGAGAAACACAAAAATCAATTATTTTACAAACAGTCTGAAGTCAAAAACAAATATCAGTGACGCAGAAAAACAGTTTTTAATATTATTACTCGAAAACGATTTCTCTTACCAGAAAAACTCAACATGCCTTTTATTTTTAGAATTGGCTGCTGATTAAGGAACCAATACCTGTTTTGAAAGAAAGCAGTGGCGAATTAACAACAAAAATAACAAGAATTTTGTGCTAACAATAAATGGAAAAAACATGTTTAGAATAATCGCTATACAGACACAGGTTAATGAGAAACAACTTTCGGATCTCCGAATGTGAAGTTTTTTGGTTAAACCCAAATTTCTTTAAAACACGACTTTCATTCAAAAACCCCTAAAATTGTTTTTTACAATTAAGCCTAGATTAAGTGGACGTTCTTTTGTCATTATACACAATTCAATAATGATGGAAAACTTCTTTCAGGTTACACATTTACAGAAGCAACTAAAACTTTTACTAGCCAAAGACTTAAATCAACAACTCAAGATTGGAATATCTTCTCCATCTTCACGTTTAGCGGTAGAAATGGAAATTATGCAGTTAATATAATGAGTGAAGTACATTTCGGTGACGTTTTCCGTTTTCCTGTGAGGTTCGGTTCGGCCCTCGGGAAACAGGTAGGACAAAAAAAAAATAAATAACAAAAAAAAATAAACACTGTAATTTCACAACTCGGCATTGTATCGATAAATGGAGAATATTGTACTCTCTGTAACACTATACAACTATACTTTGTTGCGGAGATAAATTCGACAATTATTATTGTTAATTAGCTGAGCATAAATTAGAAGCGGCTAATAGTTATCATGGTCAATGTAGGAAATATTCATTCGTTGTAACAAAACCTCCGCCGCTTTTTTTATTTTTTCGTCCTGCGCTCCTACCAACAGAACTGCGCCTTGCTTCAGTATCGTTGCCAAAGGAGAAAGTTTCTCAGATGACAAACTACTTAATAGCTCGAGGCAAGCTTCCATAGTTTCAATTCTCGTAGTTTTATATGCTTCCGAATCCTAAATAAGGAAAATATGCCAAATATGGTTTTAGAAATATTCGTTATTGCCTCTTACCTTAAAAATACTCATTGCTCTCTGCTGCTGAATTTCTGTAGGCACGGGTTGAGGAGGGGGGACGGAGGTGGGCATAAATGGATTTAGCCTAGGCCCGCTATGTGCCGGCGAGGGCTTCTTCAATTTAATATCAGTTTTTGTGTCTTCCTTCACCCACAAATGACAACTTTTCGATTTCGACAGCTCGTTTCCTTTTTCACACGTCATAATAATGTTATCACTGGAAATTGTTGATTTTCTCATTTGCAATAAAGTGTTCTTGTCGTATTTTATAGAATTTAGTTCGTATTTGTATCTCTCGTATACTATTTTGTTACTTTTGCCAGCCAGCTCATTTGTTTCATCGTCCGTAGAATTGTGTTCACCTTTCTCCTTTTTTTGAATCAAGGAGTCATCCAAACTGCAACTCTGTTGCAGCTTGTTTTTCTTAATTTCAGCGTTCTCTACCAGATTGTCATCGTTTTTCAGGTTTGGCAAGATATCTCTCTCTAAGTAACTCTCAGAATCAGTGCTAATGCTTAAATTATCGTTATCCTCGTCTTGTTTAAAGTCAGCCAATTTAAATGGCTTAGAATACGTTTCTGATGGAATCCCTTCGTCGTCGCTATCTTCAGATACGTCCGGTATAACTAGAGTAAGATTTATGTAAGATTCGCACAGACTGTCCCATTTGATTTGCAGTTTCTTCAAGAAATCCTCTACGTAATCCAAGTCAGTTAAACATTTAGTCTTTTCTTCGCGAGCTAAAATTTCTTTAAGACTCTTTGGATCTATTGAGTATTTTTCTATGCCATCCAAGCATAATTCTATCATCACGATTATCTGGACTACCTCAGAAGTATTGGCTTGGTTATACAAATTGGCTGCTTTGCTTAAGTTTCCAACTTTTTGTGTTAAAAATTTAAGTCCTGGCCGCACGTCAAATTCTTTGGAGCGCACGTTAGAAATTTCCAAACATTTCAATAGTATATTAACATGTTTAGCGTTAACCCTAGTTAAGATACCTCTTAAGCTACAAGAATTTATTTGCAATATATTAAGAATGGGAGTTATATGGTTCAAATTTTGAAGAAGCGCACTTGAAATGGTTTGGACCAACATTTGGTGAGCTAAAATTCCTACAACGAGGTTCCTAAACGGAACTCTAACAGTATACAAATCAGGATTTAGCATAGTATTGGTGTCGAAGGGGTACAGTAAGAACACATAGCTCCTATCATCTATAACCACCCCCTTGGTAACTTCGCACTCACAAGTTTTTCCTTGGCATTTGTTACAATTTCTTTGTGATTGCATGAGGAACACCTGTTGCGCCAAATCATAGAGCCTTTCGTTTTCAGAGACGGAACTATCTTTTCTTGCAGCTACTTTAACTGTAGCCAAATCTCCATAGAAACTGTCGGAGTTTTCTTTGAAAGCTAATGTGAGCTGCTGCAGAGGATTTAAGCTTATAGTGCAAGCTCTGTGTAAGGCGACGACTAGTATTTCCCATTGGTTCACTGTCAACACCTTTCCAGCGCTCAAGATAATGTGACGAATACAAGACGTGCCTAATCTAGCGATATTCTCATATGGTTGCGCGACGCATTCTATCAGAATCAGCAACAGCTGCTTTAAGGCCAAAGTAGCTGCTGGATTTTCGTTACCCTCATTTGGGGTACTTTCCTCTAAGTGGTACAAGTAGTCCACAACCAGTTCGCTGGCTAACCCGCAACAATGTTTAAAATTTTGCCACACTTCTCCAGGTTTCTGGACTTTTACATTCTGCCTCAACCAATTTTGAACCATAGGCAAAAGAATGTGGTTAATGCAATATAATCCGAAATGTATACCCGGGTTTGCTATTAAGTCTCTTATCAACTTGAATAAAGTTTCCACGACGTAAGGCTGGTTCTTTGGGGCAGAGAGAATAGAAGCAGAAGACAGCCCCTCCAAGAGAATGTAGTATATTTTCAGGACTCCACTCTGTTTGTCCATATGAGCCAACGTAATTTTCTCCTTCTCGCAATTTTCGAAATCGCCTTGTGTGGATAGCACGTCATAGCTAATTTGATCAAAGGTGGTCTGGTTAAAGTTGACGATTTCAACATTTTGTATAACAGCGTCTACCAGTTGTGGGTTGGTATCAATATTCATTCTGTGGGTTAAATTAAAGTTAGGACATTTTGGCATATTATAAATCATTGACAGAATAGCTGCGCAGTTTTGAAGGAGTTTCAAGGATTCTATACACAAGTCAACAGGACCAAGCAAGATTTTCGAAGGGAATTCCGTGTCTTTATCCAAAAATGATAGTGTTTTCTTCTCCGTGGGCGAATTTACAGTTTGAGCTATATATTCAGTTTGGTTTTCTTCAAAGTTGGAATTCTTTATGTGGGACAAAAGGCATAATATATAATCTAGGGCTGCATTTGCAAAAACTAAGGTATTGTCTGTTGACAAGAAGATTCTAAACACTTCTATTATGGCAGCTGCATTGTTCTTGGCATTCGCGACTCTTAACGTTCCAAATAACGGCCTCCAACCTGAGCAGATCTCAATCCTGTTGGCTTCTACAAATTCACACAGGCAAGCTACAATTTGGTCCTGAAAAGTATATTAAGTAAATAGGTGTTTCTGTAAAGTTCTTGAAAATGAATACCTGTACATCTAAATCACATAGTTCCAAACAGAGCAAGTTTTCGAATGGCTTAATAAGCGCTTCGTTAAAGTGGAAGTGCGGTAGTTCGGCCTGCTCGTTCAGTAAAGCAGTAACTGAGTCATGGATGCAAGTAACAGCTTTCTTGGATATTGTCCTGTCCTTGTGGCACGCCGCTTGCATAAAGTGAGGACCCACAATGGACCATACTTTCATTATGTGTATCAGAGGCCGTCCTGATTTTATGCATTTCAGGGTAACTTCTCCTATTCGGTGCAGTAGCAGTGTTGCGGGCGGTTTTTGTTGGATTTCAAGTTCTTTTCTCCACCATTTTTTCTGCTGTCGCGGGGATTCTTCATAACGAGTAAACAGCTAAAAAAATAATAAATTAATAAGCGGTATTGGTAACAGATGCGGTATTGGTAACAGATCAGATAGAGTAAATTTAAAATAAGTATGTCATACCTGTGTATGGGATGCTTTACATAATTCGGTCAGAAAGCTGCACAACCCCGGAAGGGATAATCGTAAGGCAGCAGAATGGAACAATTCATCCGCCTTTTGAGACAGAACACAGCAAACTTTGGCCGCGTAAACTCCTCTTAACATTCCTTGGCCCTGGGCGTTGTTTGCCCCACTTTTCTCGACTATCTCTGCAATGCTTGCGTCGCTGGAGGAGTACTGATCAGACGAGGAATAGGAAGCATTATGAAGGAAGCTGTAGACGTCCACACTGGAAAAATAATGTGGATTGTTTAGTTTTTCTAAAAATATTTTTAAACTGGAAATGTGTGTAATTGGCGCATATGTAGCGTTGACCTGAAATGAAATTTAAAAGAAACTTAGCCCACTACCGGGAGAGTTCGCTTAATTGTATGCATCTACGACCTGCTGGACGTTGCTCGACGCCACGACGCCCCTCTCAAGCAAGAGTTATAATGACAAAACGGTTGGGGAACCCGAAGGAGAGAGAACCACACGAACTTCTCCGTAGTTCCAAGACTAAGTGAGACACCTTATTGTGTTTAATTTTTATTTAATTTCCTGAAATAAAAATGACAAATTACGATTCTATCAATTCCTCATTGCTGTGGTCTTATATTAATTTCTGTTCATACCTATAACCCATCTTTAAAAATGAATTTATTGCTTATTGTAACTAGGGCCGATATGCAATACAACGACTTTAACGCAATTTATACCTCTTGGATGTTTCCTTGAATGCACTGACGTCGATGAAATATGCCATCTGGTTATTGCTAACTAGCATAATAATATCAAACTTTTCAAAGAGTAAAAAGCTACAACCACAACGTAATTTGGGACTTACCATTTTTGTATGTTCTCTTTTTTCGGAAAGAGATTAAAGAACATACGAGGTGTCACAATATAAGTAAGGAAAATCATTTACTTCGTTTGAAAGTTTGAAAGTGTAATACGTACCAGGTCTCCTCGTCATTTGTTATGTTGAAAGTCATATGCAATTTTTCCTGCGGATCCGAACACGTGGTCGACGTTACTATATTGTTTTGAGTATTTTGTGCGACCATAAGCAACTGAGTGGACCCTGTTTTACTGAACAAAGAGTGTTCCAAACTTGCTACTGCTACACAGGCACTGAAGACGTGAGGCCAGCAGGCCGAACTATGACAACCCAGTTCGAGACCTACGAAATAGTTTTGGTTAATAATTGCGTCATGTACAATTTAGTCTAGTGAGGAATAGAAATTGGAGGAGTCTCCTCCATTATTTTCAAAAAAATAAATAATAAAATATTTTTAAGAGGGATTTTTGGTTATTTACATAACTAAAACGCATTACCTTTAGATAACAATACATCCAAGGATAAGGCATGTGAAGCTAATAATTTGGCACCTTGATTTTTGCATGAAGAGGTGGATAGTAAAGCTAAAATGCTGCTACTTCTTGTTTGGAGCTTCAATGTATTACTTAAACTAGCTGCCTGAAATTAAAAAAATAGGTAAAGACTATAATAATCATTATAAGTAAATCATTTTCTACTACTTACTGTATGTAAACCTTCCAAACTAGCGGTAATTATATCGTCGCGTATTTTCTGTCGGTATTTCTGTCTCGCTCTCCTCGCCACCAACCTACTTAAAGCTGACGTTCCCCCTAGATGTGGTTTCTCGCCCAAAGGAGTTCCCAGGACGGATACCACAGAGTCCCAGCAGCAAGTAAGGACCCTTCTCGAAAGTTTTATTCCTGCGTCCATTTCCGCGCTGGTATCAGGAGTGCCGTGGACTTTCTGAAGCTTCTGCCAGTCTGATAAAAGTTGAGACGGGCACAAACCACCAACATCTAATAGAAATCGAGACCATATAATAAGAGAGAAAAAGAATTTTGGCATTTTAGTAAAGACTAAAGTATGAACACTATTGGGCGAATTAAATATCTAATACAACACATCATTGGGTACCTGTTAGCAAGTTAATCAATGCCGGTTGATGCGAATTCTTCGGTTCATAGCCAGCGGAAAGCAGCAATGATTTAGCCAACACATTCTGATATAATTCACACAACCACGTAGCTGAGACATAAACTAGAACTCCACTTCCATGTATTTCTTCCACAAATTGTGCTTCTGTTATCGGCACAGAGACCTAGAAATTCGTCAACGTTTGTCTTAAGTTTTGTAAAGTTATCTTATATTATTCTTACGTCTTTGTTATGCTCCTCATAATGACCAGCTTGTATCAGTTTTAAATCCAATAACAAGGCTGAATAAGTTGCCAGGTATACACCATCGGCGTTCATTATGGTTGCGATCTCGTAGTTTTGTGCAGAATTGTGTTGGCAACATTTCGAAGCAAACTCTTGTAGAACTTCGTCGACCTATAACATTTTTATCAGCTAAGAAGCAAACTAGATCAGTTTGGTAAGGAACCCTTAAGATATATTCCGTTTCAAATTGTACTTAAGTTGTTCATTTATTATCATAAATGAAGAACGTCCAAAAATATTGTATGCTTTATACCTGAATGGATGATCTTAAGGACATCAAATTTGGTAGCAAAATATGCTGCAGCGTCTTTACAAAATGTCTTGAATTGTGCCTCTCGACATCAGTGTTGCACTCCTCTATGCCAGTTCGCCCCTAAAAGAAAATAAAGGTATCGCAAAACTAATCCTGCAGTTTTCAAGATTCTAATACCAAGTTCAATGATTTCGGCAGTTTATACAATTTCTGCAGCTGCTGGTTGGTCAGAAAGCTGTCATCGTCCATTATGCTGTCATCTGATAAAATTCCATCTTCTTCAGGTCCTTCAGTCGCTCCCGAGCAGTCAGTCTCAGAACCACCCTCGACATCAGGAATGTTCCCCTCAATACCACTACTGTCAGAATCACTCTGATACTTTAAATTAGCGACTACATCCCTAAAATGGCACTGTATAAAATTCCGCACTAATAACAACTTAATATTCTTTACCTGTATGGTTTCGGAAGCCTAGCCAATGACTGATAAGTCAAAGGTCCGGTATAATCCGCTTGCTCCAAGGTGAAATATCTAGTATTGGTTATATCAGCAGCTTCTTGGTTTAGACCTTCACCGCGACATAGCGCCTCTAGGGAGCCTAAAAGGGCGCCCACACACTCTACACTAGCTAGCAGCACGCTAGAATCAGTGCATTGGGAAGATTCCTCAATCGAATCCATAATCCTACAATAAATAGATATATTGAGTCACTCAAACTTTGATTGCCTTTATCCGTTACTTTCATACTTGCTAAATTCCTAACTTACAGTCTTATGATGGCCATATCATCGCCTGCATGTCTTTGAATTGGTCCACTTAGTAAAAGTAAATCAGCAAGCCTTCCAGGAGACCTTAGGAGTTCCCTGGCAGCTCTCAGAGGCTCCAGTCTCTTCGGGGGGCTTGGCAAGAGTAGCATTCTGTGAAATAAAGCCTCCAGAACTGGCCTCAGGGCTCTCTCTCGCCCCACCAATCGCACCACCTGAATGCCAATGCTAGAAAGGATAAATTTAATTAATATAACAACCATTAATTGAGAAGTGTGGCCAAAAAGTAATTTTTGACTGCCTGAGAATAGGATGAAATAGTTGGCATGGACGACAAGTTTCTCACTCTCACTTCTATATTACTGCTATCTTTTTGAAAACAAATGCTAAAGACTAAAGACTAAATACTAAAGGCTAAAGACTAAAGACTAAAGACTAAAGACTAGAGACTAGAGACTAGAGACCAGAGACTAGAGACTAGAGACTAGAGGCTAAAGACTAAAGACTAAGAAACCGCCCCAAACCCAAAAACTGAGATATTAAACATTCAAAATTATATAACTATAGACATATGTTTTCAAATGAAAGTACTTATATCCTTAGAAATATTTACCTGTACACAATCTTCGATTGACTCGTTGTCAAGGCCTGTCCAGATGTATCTCCAGGCGCACCAAGAAGGGACAGTAGAGCTGGGCAGAAACGTTGCCAAAGAAACGTCGTAAAATGAATATTTGAATGAACAGTGTGAGGCAAGGTATTAACGAGGGTTAATAGACATTCTAGCAGAAAAACTGTCATATCGTTAGATTTCGGATTGCTAAAAATGTTTTTTTAGTGGTTTCCGAAGGTATCTGAATAGTATTTTACTTACGTTTTGGTTTCTTCCAATTTGCTGCAAATATATTGCATTACAGGGATGGCTTCATTAAAGCATGCCACAGCTGATGTTTTCGTGTAAACCATTTCCACGCTGCTACCGGAGTTTTTGTGCTTCTGTTGTTGCTGAAGTATCTCCTGACATTCTTCATCTTTTGAAAAAGAGAACCGCATATTAAATATTTTAAAAATACAATCTTAGAAAAAGTTGACTATTAGGAAATCAGAAATCTATTATTGATAAGTCCAATTTGCATTAGATACTTAGGTGTTTTCTTCTAATGACTAGTTTCTATGCAATAACTTGTAATACATCCCCATTCTTATCAAAATAAATACCTTTGAAACAACAGCTACTTCAAAAAGCCAAATTATTAACAATTCTAGAAATCTACATCTTTAATAAACTCGCCATATTTAATTATTCTTACCTAAGAATGTGCAAAATGCAGTCAACGTCTGGCTAGCTGCAGCTTGTGCGGCAGCCCTGACTGGCTGCGTTCCTGTTTCATATGCCTCCCCACATCGACTCAGCAAAAGCATTACTAATCTTCCATTTAATGCCCAGCTAGAAGAACATGCCAAATTTAAGACCACTCGTAGGATGTGCACTTGCGTGTCTTCACATTGCGACAGCATGGAAGAGGTAGCCAGAAGTAGTTGGGCGGGTAACCATAAGGAATCGTCTTCTGGTTCCGTTCCTGATTGGAATCTTTCATCTCTGACAATTTTCTAAAAGAGAAAATATATATGCACAATGACTGATGCCCCTCGAGTTTTTCCCTGGCGCAAATGGTATTTGAACAATTTTTGGTTTGTCTGTTCTACAAATACTTTGGAGAACCATTAACTTACTCCGTCCAAACGGTGAATTTTTTGCAGGAAAATTTCGTAGAATGAATATGTCTAATTATAATCAAGCTACTACAATTTGATAGTACTTAGAAAAATATACTTTCAATATAAGAAAATGTTCAAATGCTATTTTCCCATTTTAGTTCATAACAAATGTCTTAATATGTATATAGAGTGTTTGATATATTGACCTATAGCCTACAACTTTTGAACTGATTGAGATATCAAAAAAATTAAAAAATAAAATTGTAATTGTTATTTTTGGAATTAACAAAATTTCGAAGTGTTATTTAAAACTCATCATATAAATTTAACTTCTTGTTGGTAATAAAGTTTCGCCATGGTTTGCTTCAAATTCGTGTATTTTTTGTTTTTGTTTCATACTTTATAGATTACGTCTAATATTTAGATACTGAATTATTTCTAGTTTATCTCCAATCTGAAATTGTTAAAGCAGCTTGTTTCCACCATAGAATAATTTTAAGCCAAATAGAGAATTAAACCAAACAGAAGACGTGAATTATCGATTTGAGAACAAAACTTTTTATTGCATTTAAATAGCCCTAGGCACCTTTATATTTAATAATTCTAGATATAAAGTCGAAAAATAAACACACATTTTCATTTGTTTTCCACTTTATATTTCTCATAGATAAAAATCACCATGCTAGTCCAACATTTGTATGGCAGTGAATTATTAATTTGGCTCTTTCGACTTTTTCGTTATAAAAACCCATATTACCGCTAAACATGTAGTTAAATCCATATCTGCACTGAATCCGCTATAATAATACTAACAACAGTAACAACACACCAAACAACACTCCTTCTCTTTTGGGTACAATATCCACATAATAGCATAAAATTGAATGTTAAATGTATTACAAAAAAACTACAACGTATTTTTTGATAGATTTAGTTCATTATGCACCTCGTAGCCTCTATACGAAAATGATTCTTCATTTGTGTGAAGTAGAGGTGTACTGTATGAGTTAAATCTAATATTTTTTTATATTATGAGGATCAGATCTTCTAGTCAATAAATTAAATAAATATTTGGGTTTGATAATTAACGATCAAGAAAATACAATTTATTGAAATTTTACTCTGGTTGCTACATTCTATACACATAATCTATGTTAGTAAAGTAGTAATGAGATACATGCAAAATACAAGTCTCATGCAGGCATTTTGAATTCTTTGCAATTTTTTTTTAGTGTAATTGGTCAAGAAGTTATAGCAAGAGTCTGTGCGAGGGAGAATTTTCTCACTTAGTCGATACTTTAGATGATCTAATGATTTTAATTTATAGTATGATCCTTTCTCTCCATGATTCATATGTTTTTGTTCTGTGAAAATTTTCCGAATGATTTAAAATCAGCCTCCAGTTATTTGCAAACTCTACTCGAGTTATGGCAACATCGTTAATTATTATACTTTCTTGACAAATTAAGTGTCTTTGGTGGTCATTACCCAGGCACATAGCAGTAGTTTTGTTAGGATCAATTTTTAATCCAAGAGCACCACTGAATAGAAGAATTCAAGTCTGAATTAATGAAATTGATAATGTTGGACAAGTTCATCTGCGTATAAATGAATATTTGAGATTTAACTGTTTTTATTTATAAAACTAAAGTTGTGCATGGAAACTAAAATGGGTCATTTATAAAACTAAAGGTGTGCATGGAAAATAAAATAGGTCCGAGAATGGTGCCTTGGAGTACGCCATTTTTGGTTAGTACCTATTTGTGAATAATTAACTTTTGTTATAATTACTTTTTGCATACTCTCTTTTAGAACTATTGAACCAAAAAGATACCGTTGTGAATCCCATATTGGCAAGTAACAGATCGAAATTGATCGTTATTTTGATCTTTTAGTACCTACTTATCATAATAATTGTGCAATTTGATTTGTCAATTTTTAAAGATATGACTTTTAAAAATAATGTCGGGTCTGCCGTATTTTGCCAATACCTTGATTGAAACCAAAGTAATATTTAAAAATAGTA
Source organism: Rhagium mordax (assembly GCA_963680705.1). Taxonomy (NCBI): domain Eukaryota; kingdom Metazoa; phylum Arthropoda; class Insecta; order Coleoptera; family Cerambycidae; genus Rhagium; species Rhagium mordax. The sequence goes on from OY796662.1 coordinate 48,703,074, forward strand.
TTTTATATTTAAATAATCTTATAAATGAACAGAAATAACTCTGAAAGTGTAGGAAATATAGAAATGCGTCGCAAATGATCCAGGGTTTTTAGTAATGCATTGAGAAATATGCCAGAATTTTATTTGTGTAATAATATCATCGGAACCAGTATGATCTGTCTTCAAACTGTTGTCAAATCGTATCGTTATCAGATATTTCTTGAAAAGCGAAAATTGCATTGCCATTTGGTACATTATTATTTTAGTACACTCAAAAATTAACACTGGATTCCCGCAGCTATTGCTTAAAAATAATTATTGATATCGTCTACTTTCTCGACCTCATAAGGTAAACTTTTATTAGCTATATTTGATTTATAATAAAAATAATAATAATGATTTATTGGCGTTAATACACACAAAATGTTTATATGTATTAGAAGATAATATCTCTTATTAAGTAGTGTAAAAAATGTATGTATGTAAATGTATTTATAATTAGCGAAAAAAAAACGTATGTATGTGTAAAAATAATAATAACACTAAGACTTCAATCACAGAGTTAAATTACAGGTTAAAACACATGTTAAAATTAATAAATAAAATTGAAAGAAAATATGAATAACCTACTTTAAAATCATTGGAAAAACATTTCTAAGAAATAATTTTGGAAGTATTCATCGAAATTATAGAAGACCTTTTTTGTTGTCTTTAAAGTGGTTTTGTATTTGTCAAAGATTAATATTTTTATTTAATCTGGTTAAAATTCATAGTAAACCGTCAATAAAATTTTGCTCGATATATATGATAGATTATGCGTTAGTTGAAAAGTTAAAAAAAAATTTTAATCTTCGTAACTTTAAAATTGCTTAACGGATTTTTAGGACGGAAACAATAGGCAGCTTGGTAAGAATAAAACCGTAATAAGTAACCACTATATTAGAGCTTGACGAATATATGTCTCTGGTACAACAGTCATTACTTTACAACTGCCATAACAAAGGATAGTAGGACACTTTGGTCGATGCCTGGAAGCCTTATACGTTACACCACCACAATCATGTTTTGTGTGTATTTCCTATAGTAAACTTGGTCTCTGGCTGCTTTGAAGCTAGAAATGTTTTGTTATTGTTTTGAGACAACTTCCACTTTATAAAGTACCTACGTCTTTGTTTGCATGCTACTACGCACATAACATAGCCTGAAACAATTATGTTGTATATTCATAACTGAAATGTAAATATGAATCTTTATTCAGCTAAAGTAGATTAAATATCCTGACCTGGATAAGGATAATCTTGCAATTGTAAAAGAATAGCCATAATCACGCAAACCATGAACGATGAACGCTAACTTTGCTAGGATGGAAATTCACTTATGAAATTGAAAACAATGGATAACTACCGTTATTAAATGTACCGGTAATTTGGAATAATCAGCGATCAGCGATAGTATTTGATATAATATATTATAAAAAAACTAGTAGCATTTTTAAGTATATCCCTAGTAATTCTCAACAAACGACGTGCCCTAAGTTTCTTGTTTATCAGGTATTTCGTTTCCCAAGGCTTGACAAAGAGAAGATGCGAAGACTTTGATTTAGGATACATGTAGCTAGGAGCAACAGTTACTCTGCATAAATTTAATTGATGAAATAGGTATAGAGCTAATCAAAATACCTTTTAAATTGAACTGAAAATTTCATTTCAACTCAATATGAACCTCGGTATAATGGTTGTATTAGTAGAAGTTTTAAAGACAGCTACACCAAGTTATTCATTCATCAAAACATAAAATACAAAAAATTTTAGGCGAACCAAAAAATAAAATTAGGGTGACTAAAGGGTTGTGGATTTATGAAATTAGTTATAAGGATTGGATTGTGTGTCCTTACCAAAATGCAGAAAGTGATTTTAAGAACAAAATCTATAAAATACATTATTTTGAGATAAATAGCGCTCAATTGTTTCTAAAAATTTAATGTTAACATCTAAAATTTGGTATTATGTTTTGTTTTATATTACTGTAGCAGCTAATTGTTACATTTGATACAAATAATCAAAATTACACTCAACTTAAAAACGTTATTATTCAACGTCATTCAATCAGCGAAGAAAAAAAAATTTGAGGAACTTAAATAATGCAGATTTGGATGATCGTAAACCATCGGATCTCCATCACACAACTTTGGTTGAAGAAGTTGCCAAAGGTTATTAATATTGCTTTGGTTGCTTCCGGATAAACTAATATTCAAGATTTGACTGAAACAGCTGATAAAATATGGGGGACGGCTCACAGCCTGAAAATGTAAGTCGAGTTTAAAAAACTCTAATGATGTTGTTTCTTTGAAATTCTAAACACTTTTTCTTCTCTTTCGTGTAAATATAACGAACTTTAAAAAGTGAAGTTTCAGAATTAACAAGGATTGTTACCCAAGGACACTCAAGTAGATCTAGATTTCCTGAATGTTCACACTGAATTGTCGTTCAAGAAGTTCTAGTATAAATTACAGAGGGAAATTTAATGACAAATTTTCAGAAGTAGGTGCTTATTGCTGGTATCATTTTAAATATGGCAAGGGAGCAAGCAATTGTCAATCACCTTGCAATTTTAATAGAAGATCTGTTGATTAAAATAGAAAATCTATAACAACTTCCATTGTTTTAGCGGCAAACAACGGAAATATAGCCGCCTCTTTATTATACTGGGTGGGGCAATAATGAGTCGGACCTCGATATCTCGAGTTCTACGATAGCTAGAAATTTTTAAAAAAATTGCAAGTAAAGTAGATAAAAAAGTCTATAACTGGAAATTATTTTCGAACATACAGGGCGAGCCAAGAGGAAATTACAGGACCAAGTGCCTTTTTTTAAATGGAATGCTATGTATATCAGCACATTTTTTGAAGCCTCGTTCTAGGCTCTATTCATTCCTATATTAGCATTGAATATCTCCCAACCACTTGGATGTAATGATTTTTTTTGTTGAAATAATGCAATCTGCAGATGGATATTAAAAAAAATCACCACAGTCACAATTATAGGTTTTAAGAAAAATTTCTTCAATGTGATGAAAGTTCATCATAGTTTCTAGATGGTTACCAAAATTATTGAGCACTTTCTGAATAAATATTTCTGATACAGAATTTAGAGGTTGTTTTTAGTTCCAAATCATCTTGTCGTGTCGCAACCAGTTAACACATGTAATTGGGGTAAAATATGACAAATAATTTCGCCAAGTGATGCAGCTACTAAATAACAGCTTAAATGATTTAGTATTTTATTAGATCCTAACGAACTTTCGACAGTCTATGCCAGAAGTGATAACCAAGCACGAAAATATCAGTATCCGCACTCCTTATTACAACTTCTTCAATCCCTCCACGAACGGCATGAAAAATATGGCTGAACATTTTACAGTCCGCCTCTAAGTGATTAGACTTTATGTTTACAACTTTTGATTAAATATTTCCCTTGAAGTGTGAAACATTCAGTAGGGTCTTCATATCCACCAGTAATCAGTTCTGTATCACCTTTGATTGGTAAAAATGTTGGAGCATACTTGCAAAGAAATTTAACAAGCTGCAATTTATTTTGAGGACATAAAAAAACCTTTGCAATCAGCTGAAATTTTGGTTGGAGGACTTGATATATTAATTTGGTTCGTATTTACTACTTTGGATCGTAATTGAGATTCGGAGAATTTAATAGATTCATATCTATCGAAAACAATGTCTATTCTAGATAGTTATAAAATGGAAAATTGTGTGACAGAAAACAGAAGGACTGGTGGAGTATCTATTTATATCAATAAAGAATATAAATATAAGGTAATATTAAATGAGGTTGTTGATAACTTCATCTGGATTTTAGGGATTGAAATAAAAATAGGAATAGAGAACTTTCAAATAACAACAATTTATCATCCCTCACACACTAAAGATAATTTATTTATCGAATATTTTGAAAATTATATTGAAAATTTAGACTATAACGGAAATTTAGTAATAAACGGGGACTTCAACTTTGATCTTTCAAAAGACACATTTTACAGCAAAAAAATGAAAAGCATATTGTACCAAAATGGTTTATATCAAATTGTAAAGACAGCAACAAGAATAACTCAATATAGTTCAACAATAATAGATTATGTGATAACAAATAAGAAAGATATCTTACATGAAGTAGGTACATTTAACTCCAAAAATTAGTGATCATAATATTATATCAGTACATGCAAATGAATTACAAGAAAATCATGAAAATAAATATATTGTCGTAAAGAAACGGTTATTTAAAAATTATAATCAAGAAATATTTCAGAATAAGCTACTAAATAAAATATGGAACAATAATAATAATAATGTAGGTGCATCGAAACATTTTGAAAATAAATGGATTAATGAAGAGATTATTGAAAATATGAAACAACGAGATATGCAGTATAAAAGAGCAGTATTTACAAATGAAAATGGAGATTGGGAAGAATATCGTCAGAAAAGAAACAAAGTTAGTAAAAGGATAAAATCATGTAAAGAAAAATATTATAATAATTTAATTACTTGCAACTCCCCTAATGGCAAAGCATTATGGAAACAACTAAAACAATTATTACCAGATAAAAAATCAACTATTAATAAGAGTATATTCAATTCTCTGACGTACTAGAAGAAAACGAAATTATGATTGCTCAAAAGTTTAATTCCTTTTTCCTTACAAGTATTGATGAAATTTCTTCCAATATTAACTTCAGAAATAATTTCGACCAAATACTAAATAATATTGATCTTCCAGAAATTTCAAATAATAACTATGAGAAAACTTCGTGAAATAATTGCTCACTTAAAAAACACAATAGACTGTGAAGATATGTTAAGAACAAAAATAGTACAAGACGCGTTCTATGTCATAGGAAATCAATTTCTTGATGTAGTAAATTTACCGCTAGAATATGGTGAATTTCCGGAGGGGTGGAAGACGTCATGTGTCATACCAGTGCCAAAAGTGACAAACTCAATATTATGTGAAGATCATAGACCAATAAATACTGTTCCACTGTATAAAAAGATATTAAGGAACAACTATTGCAATTCTGTGATGAAAACTCTCTAACCAATCAGGTTTTCGTAAAAATCATTCTTGCGAGGCTGTAATTTTAAATATTTGTGATGAGTGGTATAAGTACTTAGAAAATGGTGATGTAATATTAGCAGTGTTTTTGGACTTCCGTAGGGCATTTGAAACTATAAACCGAGATTTATTAATTATTATTATATAAATTGGAAAGAATTGGTCTTACAGGTACCTAATGTTTTAAACTGGTTTAAGACGTATCTAAAGTCTAGAACACAAAATGTTAAATTTAAAAATATTCTATCCGATAAATCAGAAACAAAACATGGTGTACCCCAAAGAACGATTCTTGGACCGATTCTTTTAATTTATACATCAACGACATTGTGAAATATCCAAAATTCTATAAAATATCAATGTTTGCTGATGACACAATGACGAGCACAATGATATATATTGCGGGTGATAATGTACAATCAATGTATAATTTAATGAGCGATGATCTCTCTACAATAAGTAAATGGCTTTGTGACAACAGCCTAAGTCTAAATATAAATAAGTCTAAATATATGTTAATAGGTAGCAAGTTTAAATTATCAACACATAATCTTGTATATTCTAATTTAAAGGTCGAAATTATGAGTAAAGAACTTGACAAAGTAAGTGAAATTAAGTATTTAGAAATTATTATAGATTAATCTTACCTTTAAAACCCATTGTGACTATATTAGGAACAAAATGTCAAAAAAGTATATTTCTTAAGAAGAGAGGGGAACTGTCTAAACATGTCTACGAGAATGTTACTTTATAAAAGCATAATTAGTCCTCATTTTGAATTTTGTGCAACAATTCTATTTCACCTGAATCAAAATGAATTAAAGAAACTTCAAACTATACAGAACAAAGCTATGAGAATAATTTTAAAATGTAATAAATACGCACCCATAAATTTTATGCATGAAGTACTTACTTCATTTTTTGAGTGTTAAGCAGAGAATTCTTTTTAAAACTTTGGATATGATTTAAAAATAAAAAATAAAGTGACCCCAAATTACTTAAACAATAAAATTAAATATGCTAGAGATAATCACAATTATAACACAAGAAATGTTAATGACTTTTATGTAGATACTCCTAGATCAAACAGACTAGCTAAAACATTATTTTATAAAGGTCTCATTGTATTTAATCAATTAGATAACATCAAAACATGTAATAATTATTCGCGATTTAAAAAACAATGTATATGTATTTGAAAACTATACCTAGAACTTAAATTGTATATGTAAATCAGTATGTATTGTATAATTATAGCGAAAGCTAAATAAAGGTATTATTATTATTATTATTATTATTCTTTTAACAAAAGGCTGCCATGAAAAATTCTGGGTATTTTTGAAAAATGCTGCGCCAGAATCTCTGAAAGTTTGATATTTAATTTTAAGTTGAATTATCTTTTTCTTATTTTAAATTTTTTTTTTAATGTTAACAAAAGTACTTTGTCACAGTAGTTGGGCATCTTGTATAAAACCGTTAAAACAATACACCTTAAAAATTTCAGGTGGAATTATTAATTACTTTTTATTTTATAATGGTTTTAAGGTTATAGGGTTGCGCGCACCCCAAATAAGCATTATGATTGAGGTCGTAGATGTGACCGTTAAGGATTAAATTTGTTGTTGTTTTGGATTTCATATCTGATAGGAGAAACCAATTTAATAAAAATAAACAACTTTTACTTCATCGCTACAGCGATTTCATCAATAATTTCTATAATGGGGATGAAAAAGAAACTTCCACTAATTTTGTCTGGCAACCTTCAGAGTTTCGTTCTTTACATCTTTCTGAATGTAAATCATAAACCCGAATCAATTCTAACGGTTTTTATAACGGAATGTTTCTTGGCGCCTGCTCTAGTATTCCTAATTCTATTCTATCTCTTACTGCAGTAAATGGATCCAATATTAAAACTTTTGGTACTAAATTGTTAAAAGTGTTCAGGTTTGCGACGTGATTTTAAGTATCCATTAATTTTAACACAAGTTAGTCGCCCTATTATAGATGGATGATGGATGCTAATTTCTTATTGAAGTTTCATTTAATCGTAGATCTTAAAAATAAATGATTAATAGACAAACCGGTGATTTTCTCCAAAAATTTTTTCAGTTGAAAATAACTTTATACAACTTTTAAACCAGTTTCCATCACTTACTAGCCGTCAGAATTATGCACTACCAGTTAATCACAACACACAGTATCATATTATCACAAACAAGCCTCGATCATACCAAATAAAAATTGAATTTGATTATATGATCCAATTAGGAATTTGTCGTCCTTCTTCTTCAAATATAACTTCACCATTTCACATGATTCCCAAGAAGGATAGCCATGATTGGAGACCATGGATTATAGAAAAGTAAACAATATTACAGTGCCAGATCGATATCCATTACCACATATTCAGGATTTCAAATTACACCTTCAAAACCAAAACTGTAAAATTTTTCAAAAAGAGATTTAGTAAGAGCATACCATCAAATTCCAGTTACTGAAGACGGCAATAACCCCATCGGACTGTTTGAATTTACGAAGATGCCTTTTGAACTTAGAAATGCAACACAAAGATTCATGAATGAAGCAGTGTTTGGTTTAGATTTTATTTTCGTTTATATCGACGACATTTTAATAGCTAGTACGGACGAAAATGAACACAAACAACATTTGAATATCCTTTTTGAACGTTTAGACCAATTTGGCTGAATAAAAAAATTTCACTGAACTTACAAAATTGCTTGGTTCTCATAAAATACATACAAACGCTTATCACCCTCAAAGCAATGAGTGATGAACATTTACATAGACAATTAAAAGCAACATTACTATAATTATTTACTATTAATAAGAACATTAATAAAAGAAATATATAAATTCCTAAAATTACTATATTATCTGTAACTTTAAAGAAATTATTGACAGTGGCAGAGATATATGGTTATATCTTTGTGTAAAAAGGAAAACCTCATCACTGTTCTTTTGCAAATTTGATGGTGCCCTTAAAATTGTCTGAGATAAAAAATATTCTTATATTTATTTCGAATAAAACACTGTTTTCAAGGAATTTTTCATTTTAATTTTATTTAATGTACTGACTCTTCCGGAGATGATTCATTCCCATCTTATAATTTAGTTAAAATATATAATAATTGTACTAGTCAACATCGCAATTTTACTTGATATTCAAAAAACTTAAATCAATAACTTAAAAGAAAATTTACACCAAATTAAATTGCCAAAGTAAAATATCATAATGGAAAATCTCGAAAACGAGGAGATTAATATATTTATAGAGAAATATCACACACTCTGGTCTTTTAAAGTAAACGGTGGTAACGAATATTTATCAGTTTATTCTTATTATAATTATATTCTTACGCTTCTTAAACCTTAACCACCTTAATTACCGGTGAAAAAATTCCTACAGGAAAAAAGAAAAATTTCGTAAATAATATTGAGTATTTAATCCTCCATCGTATATTTTTTCACTTCGTTCTAATATATCTCGTTAGCGATAAGGTTAAAATATACTACAGTTAGTGGCTTCCTCTATTTGTGGTAATAATTATCGCTTCTCGTTGAGCTAGGTTATGATGCAATAAGCAATTTCTCTTTTAAATGAAATTGTCTAGTTGTTTTACTGTACAGAAGAATTATTGTGACTTAATTTACTGATATTTAATTTCTTCTTACACTATTTGTTTTGTGTAGGAGTTTTAATACGAACAAATTAATTTAGTTTTATGCAGGAAAATGTTCTTTCAGATTCTAATTTAATACCATATATTTCCATGCGTCATGTCATGACCGGCAACAAATTAAAGAACATAACTTACATTTAACCCTGTTAACCCCAAGGACACCAGTTTGCTCCTTTTGCTCTCTAGCGCCAATTTCAAAGGTAAAAAACAGACGGATCTCAGCTCATGTGACGGGTTTCTTAACAAATTATGTTGTGCCGACAGCAAGTCTGCAAAAATATCCATAAATGTATCGTTTATTAGACCTAGATTAATATCGTTCCTTACCGTGTGCCTCTTGTGCTCTTTGTTTCAGGTTAGTCAGTTTGGAGCCAGTGGCCTCTTTAACTATGTTTAACAACAGATCTTCCATTGTCGCTAAAAATCGGTCTGTTTTTCTCTAGACCATATTGTAGACTGACGTTTTGGTCGAATGCGCATTTTCCACCTTTAGAAAATCAATAAAACACGACGAGGCGAATCAACAAGTAGTTGCTGTAGTCTATGGTGTGGCAGAAAATACATAATGAAGTGTAGAATGAACTAGACGGGCATAGCGGATTGCTGATAAAAATTTCCCAGGGATCGGCTCTGGTTCTTATCTGAGGTTTACTATAGCAGACTAGTTTTTACATCACATAAGTTTCTCTTGAAGTATAACAATATTAAACGCATTGCTGTTTCAGATATGACAGTCAGTTGTTGCGAGACGTATACAGTAAGGTGATAAGTTATGGAGCAAATTCAATAAAACTTTCCGGGAAGGTTTTTGCAAAGAATCCTCAGACAGGTTAATTTTGTTTTTCAAAAAGGCATATTTTTCTATCAATGTCATTCTTGTGTTTCATCCAGACTATGACGTCAACGGCATTTTTATTAACTGACGATTTATATTGAGTCACGTGAAAATTACGTAGCCAGCTCTTCATTTAATAGTTTTTTGACGGATTTAATTCGAGGTTTAAATTTTGGATTCGAAAATAATTTGAAAAATGTTGGATTTCAAAAAATTGATTTAACGAAAAGTGGCCTTGTTGAAGTTCTTTTATGGAAGCCTATTATTTTAATTTTTAAAACGAATGGAACTTGAAATCAAATATCTCGAAAATTTTCCTTTTCAACATTCCATTTTATGCAGTAAAACGTCCTCTATACAAATTCCTAAAAAAGTTTACCTTTAAAAAAAATGTCATATTATGTCGAAAACAAAACACAAAGAATTTATAGATTCATCCAAAAAGATGCCTTTTGAAAATCAAAATGGACCTATTAGGTAGATGATTTTTCACTGAAAGCTTCCTGGAAAGTTTTATTGAATTTGTTCCTTGATTTCATTGTATATAGGACGAATTAAAAAATGAAATTTATATTTAATAGCTTGTAAAGAATCAATTAATTTACGACATTTTTATTTTTGTTATTACTATTTCTTTCAAATTTAGCGTGATAGTGCAGAAAAATATTACTCAGTATTCCGATAATTTTTACCAAATATCATGCACTGAGAGAGCTTTTCGTAGTACCCTTGAACAACAAAGGAGCGTATAACTAATTTGGCAAATAGGATAAAAGCTCACATTCATAACGATGTTTAACATTCAATTATGCTTAAAAATGCACTCAACATCGACAAAGTTGATTCTATAATATAAATTGTGGAAAATATTCTGCAGTTTTAATTTAAATGATCTATTGAATTGAGCAGAAAGCATAGAATGATTAAAACTGCATCTCCCGATGATGCCGACTTGGTTGGCGTAGAGTGTGTTTAAAGTGTTTTGGTGTGTGAGAAAAACTATTCCGGTAGGAAGACTACTCCAGTGGAAAACCTACTCCAGTGCAAGTTTTACACCAAAGGTTCCAACCTCTCTTCAGGAGTACTAAGACTTGTTAAAATATTAATCTGGCTCTGTTTTAATCCGGTTATTTTTGAAATATAGTCTAAAAATTGTAAGCAGCCTATTTCCGTTTACAGATGCTCCGAGTAACTGTTGCAAATTATGTAACACGATTGGTTTTAGTAAGTAACGTCTCTAGTCTGAGTCATGGGTTCAAATTCAATCCGCAGCTTGAACGCGCAGCCGAATACGTCAGCAAAAAATTATTATAAATTTGCTGAAAACGAACATTAAAGAATCTTTCCTCGGTAAGAACACAACGTAGTCCGCCGCAGCCTCCAAATAAGTATAGATATTCTGCATTAGTGTCATTTATAAACACCAAAGTTTTGAACGACTTAGTCAAACCAGAGCTAATCTCACCGGCTGAGCCTTACATTGTCCGGTTCATGGTGGTAAGATTCAGTTTCAGTGGTGAAACACCCCATACCCCCCTCGATTATCCCTGTGACAAATCGTGAAGCGATAAGTACAATACAGGATGTTGGTTTGTTTGGCATGATCGTCTAGTTTTTATTTAGTTAGGACCAACTACGTTGTAATTTAGTAAATTTAACAGATTCTTTAATAAAGTTTGATATTACTTGTTCTTAATATTGAGATGTTTTGAATTATTACTTGTTTACTAACTTTCTCGTAACCTAATACCTTGCATTTATTATTTCGTTTGATTTTCAACTTAGTTCAATCACATTAGTTTAAATGTAGGAAGATAATAAAATTAGACCTCATAAAAAAGAAATAAACACAGAAAAGTGGTTTAACAGGTTTATTTTCAGATAAAGACCAATAGTCAAAATCGACGTGAAAATAACCTGGCTGAAGATGCAATTTAACGAAATCTCGTTAAACGCAGTGGAAATATCCACTGTCATGTTCAGTTAATCCTGACGTCAGCAAAATAGTTCCCAGACGTCAAGGGAAATATCCCTTGTGAACACTTTGATCTCCTCGTTTGCATGGGCGACAAGTCAACAAGCAGTACTTGTTGAAAACTGGGCACGTTGTTACTATACTTATTGCATTGTGCAGACTTTCGCCGAAGCGTAGTTATGTATGGACCAATCAGGAACCATACGAGGACATTGTCCCCGGACGACTTCACGTTGTGATGTATGCAAATATGGCCTTACACCGAGGAAATTTCTCCAGGTCGTCTTTTAATTCGTAGTAATGATAATTGCGTAAGCAACGCAATACAACAGTATAGTGACGTTGGCAGTAAGAACATTCATTGATAATAGTTAAACTGCCAGATGTGTTAAGAAAGCAGGCTTTCAGTTGTCTTGTCACCGCAGCAAAGATTTGTTCACGTGGCCACAAAAAGGACCGTAGTACTAACCGATAAATTGCAAATACAGACCAGATGTCAAGTCACGTCGTAAAACAATCATTGGATATTATTGAATACCTAACCGACACCCTAAATATAGATCAGCTGACCGTAAAAGCAGGTCAATAGAAATTAAAATACTTTGTTAGATTAAATGCACTTATACAATAATTAAACTTTAAAATAATAAATTGGTACCAACAGTCATTTCCCTAACTTCGTAAAAACCGGTATGTGGATATAGAGTCGCGTTGGATTTGAATGTACTTTCGATTCATAAATTTAGTCCGAACTGGTTTAATGTAAATTTGGAAGAAAAGTCGATAGTGGAATCGAAAGACATCGTTGGGACTTTATTAATTGCGGACGTTCTCACCTATTCGTGGATAGACGGTCCATTCGTTCATCTCTTCTCCCCCGGATTCGCGGATATCTGAATAGCTCGAAAGCATTGTGGTCGCGTACGTTCTGTCACAGTGGCAGTGACTTCGTTGCAACGTTTATTAGGGCCAGCGGTCAGCGCAAACTACGGCACGTTCTCGTAGTCACCGGCACTTACTAGGTCCTGGTGGGAACCGTAGTTTAGTCGGCGCTGGGGGTTGTGAAACCCAACGAGAACGGCAACGTTATCGAAGACACCGGCACTTACTAGGTCCTGTGAGGAACCGTAGTTTAGTCGGCTCTGGGGGTTGTGAAACCCGTCGATAACGTTCGCAGCGGCGTGGCCAAGGACTGACCCGGAGTCTACTTCCCGGGTTGTATTTATACGACTTTCGAACAAAGAAAACGCGGTTTGGGTGGTTACGTCACACCCACCCACTTGCATGTGTGCACAAGGGAGGCTGTAATCTAAAGAATTTTAATGATGCTAATGCATCGGGATTTAGACGGGATTTAAAGTATCAGTGCCTGTCCATAAGGGCGCTTCTTCCGTACTATAATTTGGAGTGGCTCTAATTTGTATATTTTAACATTCCCAAGTTTCTGTGAGAATTCACCCAACTTGGACCTAAACTGATGCTAAAACTGCGAGCTACGCTGTGTATTGAAACGAATTATTTAAAATATTAATTTGATGCAACGACTATAATAATTTAATTATCCCCGAATAAAATCATTGACTATAAGTAATGAATAATTTGGAATTTCACGATATCAATGTCTTGATATAATTTAATTTCATGATAAAATTTAGGAAAATATTTGTAAATTACTGGCCCGTGTACGGGGCGTTTCAGTGGTTTTAGTAAAATGTTATATTTTCACAATAAAATAACAAAAAATCTCAATCTTTTATAATCATAAGGACTCACATTACCATTAATATCTTTTATTTAACAATATAAAACATTAAAACTTAACCGTAATTAGCAATGAGTTGGGCCACCTCTGGATGTTATTAATTCTCTGCAACGTTGTGGCATGCTCTGAACCAAATTATTTATTATCTCGTTTGAAATTTGGTTCCACTCTTCTACAAAGGTGTCTCTAAGTTTCCGCAATGTGTCAGCTTGATGGTTTCGACTAGATATTCGTCTCTGTAGAACATCCCAAATTTGCACTATGGGGTTTAAATCTGTTAATAATGCAGTGTAACGCGCACACCCCGTATATCACAAAAAAAAAAATAAAACTTTACTCTTACTTACTGGTGATACCTATGATATCGAGGGTGCGTTACTTAAAAAAAGGTAGCGGAATTATTTTAATTTCCCCCGATCAGAGAAACACGAGACAGCACCTATGAAGCAAAATCAGCTGATAGGCCACTTAGTCCTTGGCGTAAAGTAATAAAATTGAGGTTCGTGTGCTCCTTGATGAAGGAGTATAGGGAATGATACCATCCGTTTGAGAAAAATATGTAGATTATGAATCGCGATGGTTGCCATCTCATAGCCGCGACCGATTTTTTTTTAGGGGGTCTTGTACAATATAAATAGAAAAATTCGATTTGATTCGATTATTTACTGATTTTTATTTTTTTTTTATGTGTGTACACATAATAATAGTATATTAAAGTATAAGTGGATTTTAAGATTTAAAACACGCGCGATTTTTCGAGCACGACGGCGGCGCAGCGAAATAGAGCAAGTATTTTAAAGACCAGTTATCCACGAATACTTTACGCTATTTTTTTTATTGGTACACTTTGAAATCATAAATAATTACTAAAAAAATGTAAATAAGAACTAATAATGTAAAATACCTTTAGTTGTCATCGAAATGAGAAAAACAAAAATTAATTTGCAATCTGTCATATAAGATTGATTGTTGTCATCACAGTTAAAGTTTTTAAAACATTTGTCAGTAATATTTTATTTGACGTTACAAGGTACTTCTGTCAGATCAATAATAAAAAAGTTGACATTTACACTTCACGTTTCTCGGATTATTGAAGTTGCCATGGTAACTTTAAAACACCCGCGTTTTTTGTAGTTGAATTTTGCTAGAAAAAGCACACAATATTTGTATTTATACAAAAGTAAAAAAACTCTTCTAAAATTAAATTAAACAAAATAAACAAATTTTGAATAAAAACAATTAATACATAACACATCTAAAATCTTATGGGGAAAAATAATACAAAACAAACTAGAACAAATTTTCAAATTTCCACCACCAACCTCAACACATTTTTTTGCATGTAACTGTAAATTATTTATACCATCCATCATAAGTTACTTCAGTGGACTCCTCTTCTATGCGTTTCTTTTAATTCTTCTCTGGTTGCAACTTCGGTAGCATACACTTTTTGTTTTAAATAGGAGTTAGATCTGGGAACCTTGCAGGCCAGCACGATGGTACATCTCCTCACAACCTAAGAGAGAGAGGGTGCAGCATTTAAATGATCATTACCCCAATAGGCGAATTAGTCGTAATGGCCCAATTTCCTGGCCTGCAAGGTCCCCAGATTTGACTTCAGTAGACTATTTTTTATAGGGTTATTTAAAGGTAAAAAGTGTATATATGCTACCTATAACCGAAGTTGCAACCAGAGAAGAATTAAGAATGCATAGAAGAGGATGCACTGAACTGAAGAATAATTCACGTATGATCAGAGATGCTATAAAAAAAATTTATGTGCAAGAAAATGTATTGAGGTTGGTGGTGAACGTTTGAAAATTTATTGTAGTTTGTTTTGTATTATTTTTGTCCATTGGATTTTAGATGTGTTATTGTAATTTGTATTAATTGTATTTATTTAAAACTTGTTATGTGTTTAATTTAATTTTAGATGCGTTATTTTACTCTTGTATAATTACTAATATTGTGTATTTATTCTAACAAAATTCATTTGTGGTTTTTAATCTTTTTTGTTTGTAAATATAAAAAATACTACATAAATTTAACAAAAAGATCCGACCCTAATATTTAATGAATTATAGTATTTTAAGTTAAATTCTAACAATAGGCAGTAAAATAAAATATTTTCACACACTATTAAAGTCGCCCATATACAGGGTGTCCCGAAATAACGTGAAACCCCTTAAGGGTAGATTCCTCATCAAAAAATAAGTATAGTCTTTTATATACAGTAAGGTCGAAAACGGCCTCCTTAAGCCGCTAGACCTCCTCAAAGGGGGGCAGCAAAAAGTGATTTTTTGGCAGATTTGATTCATGACATTATGGTAACAGTGACACATGCCTACTTATTCTTTTTGTATCAAACTCCGTTTTCAATTTAACAGAAACGGCTATTATGCAAGGGGTCAGAAAATATTTTTTTATTTGAAATTGATGAGATTCACGATAAATTTTCAAGAGTTGAAAGTAGTAGAATACATGTGGCTTTCTGAAAAAAATTTAATTTGAAAAAAAAATTCATCTGTTTAAAAGTTCTGACTAAAAATTCAATAGGGGTTGTTTATTTAACTTAATTAAAAAGTAAGTAGAAAAATAAAAATGCATTGAAAAGAAGACCTTCCATAAGTACAAAGTCGTACCCAAATTTCATTCCGCCAACTTTAGTCACTTTCGAGAAAAAAAAATAAAATCACTTTTTGGTGCCCCCCTTTGAGGAGGTTTAGCGGCTCAAGGAGGCCGTTTTCGACCTTACTGTACATAAAAGACTATACTTATTTTTTGACGAGAAATCTACCTTTAAGAGGACATTATTTCGGGACACCCTGTATATTGCTTATGTTTTTGTTGCAGGAGGACACGTAAATATTTCTAAAATGGACTTATCGTGAAACGTACCTGTTAATTCTTGAACCATTAAATATGTGCCAAAAAAACTAAATACGTGGTTTATGTACACTATTAGTGTACTTTAAAAGTTACCATTGAAAACTGCCAAAATCCATATAAAGGGTGATGTTTTTAGGTAACTTCCCCTACTAAAAATATTTGCCCTCGGCACTGTTAACTTTTTCTTTTGTTCACTGAATGATATAAACATCCATTAGTGAAACACATCTGCCAGATTTGGTTCAATTCCGTGAAGCCATTAAAAAAATATGGCCGATTGAAATTTTTCCAAAAAATAGAAAACGTGCTATATATCAGAAACGAGGGGCATTAGGGGATGAAATAAGGGTCATTCTGAAACCGCCTTGGACTTCTCTACTTCCCACTAGCGTATGACCAGTCACTCAGGAAACACCCTGCATTTATAGCACAATGAAATCTTTTTATAATTATCATATTATCATATTCTGAATTACATCCCAACATGAAACGTCTGATAAAATTGCAGAAAATCAGTATTACATTTTAACTCAGAATATCATTATATGACTGATGGTCGAAATGGTAGCGTATCTGCCTCTCACCCAAAAGTCCCGGGTTCGATTCCCGGTCGTGGCAATGGGAAATACTGTGAGAGGGATTTTTCCATTATACACGGATATTGGATGTGTGTCCCTTGTCTTTAAATTGTAGCCCCTTCCCGCACAAGACTCCTAGAGCCTTCTGGGATAAAGGGGGTCGTAATTACATGTGGTGTATTTATTTATTTATTTATTTATCATTGGCTGTGTATGGCCATTAACTAGAGTTAGTAGTAATGCATCACAACAAAAATATGACAGATGAAAGTGTTAATTATTTTTTTAAATTTTTTTAACACAAAACCCCCTAAAAAAAAATCCGGTCGCGCCTATGAGGTAGTAACCATCATGATTCGTAATCTATAAATTTTTCTGAAAACAACGGTACCACCCACTATACTCCTTCATCAAAGAACACACGAGATTACTTTACGCCAAGCACTAACTGGTAAAAGAAGACCCTCCAAAGGCTAGAGTCCGGCCACGGCTTATATGCGTGGTCTTTTGGCCGAGGTGAATAGTGGTGGGAATAAAAGACTATCAATTAAGAAAAATAAAAGCAAATATATTATTCTAAATTATAAAATCAAAACAAGGCAAAAAAAAAAATGAATGGTAAAATTTTAGTCTCATTGGTACTTTATCCACAACTACAAAATTACAGTAAATATTTTCCAAAATAAGCAAAACAAGTTATTATTACATACAAAATTACAGTAATTTAATTACTACATAATAAAACAAATTATTACGCTCAAAACAATAGTAATTCCCTTCCAAAACAAACAAGATGTTACGAACAAAATTACTTAATTTAATTACTAAAAAAAAGTGCGGGCTATCACCCACCGATAATACGCGCTTTAGGACCTCTAAAATTATTAGCAAAGAAATCTTACGTACCCTATCTGGGTCTCTCTATATAAATATATTATATGTAAGCCACCATTTCATATTTAGTGTCAATATCAATTAGGTATTTTCTAAAACCGGAGACCCTATTTCAGGTTCACTCACAAAACGAAACGTATATGAGGTTAGTAAACTCAAAATGACCTACAAGCCCCTAAATATACAACAATCCTAATTGACAATTACCTTCACTATCAATTTTAAACCCGCCATCCGACGCGCGGTCTCTGTATCACTTTCGCACTTCGCGGCGCTTAACTAGCCCCTAGGTAGTTCACAAATTACCGCGACGACTTCCCTGACGTTGGCCGATCAAAACTCTAGCTCCGTCTCTGTATCGTGACGTCCCGATCAATTTTTTCTCGCTTGGTCGACCTGTGTCCCTTCCGCGCTGGTCGATTCTGTGACTCCGCAGCTCGGACGAACTGTATCGCCCATTAGTGGTTCGTCTCAACGGTACCCCCCCGGTGAACCGCTGAATCGGTCCTTTTGCACCTCGATTTTTCCCAATATACGTTCAGGCGAGTCCACTCACGCAATATCGTCTACCCAGCGATTTCCTTGGGAACCGATTCGTATGGTCCTCTTACATCGCATTTTCTTAACTCCCGGCGTTAGATAAATTTATCTAAACAATGATTTCCGTTGCAGCAGTCATAATAACAAAACTCAACCAATTACTTCTTATATACCCCGTGGCACAAATTAAAATTAATTTTTACATTATTAATAGCTATTTCCCTTCTTTTATAAAATTTATACCCCCGATTTGCTACAGCAGGTCACCACATGTGGTTTATACCCTCGTTTACAATACGTGGTCTATGTGGCCAATCACAATATGCGCAAATTTTAGTAATCAAATCCATCCGTTATTTTATGGTGAAAATGTAACATTTACTAAAACCTGTGTAACTTCTTCTACAAAAAGGATGAGAGCAAAATTCAAAAAAATGTTTTAAAGTATACACATAAGACAAAAAAAATTTATAAAATTCTAATATATAGTTTGGTTAACGCTCTGCACAGGATAAAATTTGACTGAAAAACAGGCACTTGTTCAACACCCTGTATAAGTATTATACTAAATGGGTAAGATGAAAGCCAATGAAATTTCCCTTAAAACGCTAAAAACCCAACACAAATCCATTCATTTTTGACAGTTTTACAACGTTATAAATCTTTGTTAATTTTAAGGTGGCATAAAGCAATTTTGACGAGAATATAACAATAAGATCCAAATTCCTAATTCAATTTTTAATCAAATTTTGAAACAAACTGTTTGTAAATATCTTACAAACATTCATTCTCAAAAAAAGTTGAGAAAATTTTTTTTGCAAGTTTAAATCGCATTTTTTTAGTAAAACCTATTTATTTATTTTAGGTATTCACAAGTTAAAGTATGGCTTGGGCAGAATTATATTTTCTGGTATCTTCTTTATAATAAATTTTCATCATGAAAGCCCAGGACAATACGAGGCAAAAAACAAAATCACAGATAAAATCAGTCTGGCATTCAATGTTAGACGAGGAGCCGGACGAGTTACTGCCTCAGAGTCAGGAAGGAAACCAAATGATCTATTGTGTCCTGGCTAGATACTGTGTTAAATGTTGCATTCACGCGTAGATTGAGGTTTCTGATCCAATTGTGATCATCCGTTGGATTCACTCATGCAATTACGTTTTCTACATGATAACCCAAGAGAGCCAGTGTTTCGTTGTGACTCCGAAAATTTGGAATTTTCTATCGCGTTGAGCAAATTTAATTTCTCCACAAGCATCGAGGCAAACTAAATCCTGTAAGAAGACAAAGACTAAGGACTAGTAAGATAAACTCCCAGTGCTATTTCTAGGCCAATCGAAAAAAATGATCTTTCTAATTATTGGTTTAATCTAATGTTTAACAAAAACCTTAGGAAATAAAAATGTTTTCTAAAATTCACTTAATTATTTATTTGAACAACCAGTCATTATATAAACAATATGGAAATATGATGATTAAAACATAATTGTAACTAATTTAGAATCTGGGGCAGTGTCACTATTTGTAAGAAGGTTTTACTTGCATTTTTCAAACAATGTGACATTACTATCGCTGTTTTATTGAACAACGAATAATATACATCTCTTTATTTATTAGTTTATTTTTAAGAGTTTAGTGCAACCTTCACAAAACTTGTTTACTTATATTAGGGAAAATAACAGACTATTCTAAGTAGGTATATAAAATTAATTATTATGATTTAAAAAGAAATATTTCATTGTCAAGAATTATTTCCAAATACAAATGAGCCATTTATTTTCATCTGTTCTGCATCTAACTTGATATGTCGCTTCTTTACGTTTTTCTATGAAATTTGATATTCCTAGTTTTATAATAAATAAATAGCTCATTTGTGTAAATCAGTGCACAATAATTACAAGCAACAATTTACTTACATACGACAGAAGTTTTTTATACATATTCAAATAAATTATATTACAATAGGTATTAATACCGAAGCTGTACAACTTTTAAGTCTACTTATCACCATTTCCTATTAAACGAAACAACCATTTGTAGATATACAAAAATTATCATAAAACAGAAACATCAAATGCAAAAATAATTTCTTATCAGCTAATTTATTTTTAAAACAAGTAGGTACATAGACATTCCATCTTTTGAAAATTTGAAATAGTTTTTTGCTTATCTCTTACGTATATTAAGATAGTGTTACCTTAAGGTAAATGTTGAGTTTGTGTTTAAAGGACCTAATTATTCTAACTCGGTATTATCTTAGATTAGTGTACTTGCACCATATTTGTCATTTTGTTTGTCTTTGATATCCAACCACTAGTTAACGCAGTTGTTGCAAAAGCCCTGCTGTTCATGTCCTACGCAGTATATACGGGGGCTGTGCGAACTATCCCATATTCCAGGACCGCATCTTGTACATAGCCCAGAAAGTGTACACGGTATTTCTCTAATTTGCCTGAACTGGTGCAGAAGTCCTCTCGCTTTCCTAGCTATTAGCTGACCATCCATATACATAGCTAAAAAATAATTGTTGTGTGATAAACATCAATAAACAATAAACTGTAAATTAATATTGGAGCCAAGTTATGATTGTTTTACTGTTTTTTTCGTCAATTTACAAACATTTCTTTGACTTCCATATACCTATATCGAGTATAGAGTTAATTGACTGGATGAACTTTTAATTTATTCTTTTAAATTTTCTTAATTCTCCCATTTTATCGTAATAAAGCAGAAATTACTTACCTAAGGAACTAAAGTGTAACAACATTTCATCGGATCTTAAGTCTTGAGCAATGACGTCATCAGCATATACAGATATTATAGCCAAACAGAGGAACAAGTGGAAATAATCCGTCAGATAGTTTGCCCAACAGGCCTCCCACATTCTTAACGCCACACCTTCCGTAAATTCTCTCTTAAAGCATCTAAACACAAAACGTTTAAACATATTTGCAGCTATATATGGAACTAGTGCACGCAGAAATTTGTATTTTGCAAAATAACTTACAGCAATATCCACCGATGACAGAATAGTAGCTCCATCGCATCCTTATGTTTTTCTAGGTGTTCATAGAATTTAGGCACCATTAGTTTTATTAGTTCCCTCAAATACCTCAGGGATCTGTCCATATCCCTGTCTGTCGGCGTCGCTACAAATACTGCTCTTTGCATCAGACCAACGAAGGACCAGAAAGCTGCCACTTCGTCTTTTAGTTCACATAATACCGGTGCGAGGAGGTCACTCATACCTTGAGTATATCTAGAAAAAGGATATACCACAAACATATATATAGAAATTATATGTAAGAGAACAAAAATATTATTACTGTTATTTTTATTACTGATATTTTTTGCATAGTGGTGATTTTTTTAAGAAGAAAAGTTCCTATAAATACGAGGCGTAGATTGTTTCATTTTTGAGTAACACGGTTTCTTTCTTTTAATTTCTTTTTGATATATAAATACTTGTTAAAAACAAAATTACGATATTGAGGTAAAAGATTAAGTAGGCAAATAGTTTAACATCAAAGTCTATCAATTGATATTATCAGTTAAATAGATAGAGAAGAGCATCTGTAAATACTTTTAATTTTTTTTTTAAATATTGAAAAAATATTAACTGATCGAATTTTTTTATTTTTCTTCAAAAGGCTCTTGTATTTGTTGTTTTATATTTTTTATGACTGTAAATTTCATATATTTTAGTATTAAATTAATTTTTGATTTGCTTCAAATATATCTGGTTATCTTCAAAACGCTGAATTTTATCGAGTAAACAGAAATTGCTCTTGCATTATAGTTGAGGATAAATTGTAAAATTCTAGTTGGTTAATGTGTTTTTCAACGCAACTGGAAATATTAAAGGATTTATTTTAATATTGAACAATTTGTGCCAAAGGTATTTTTAGTAGGAGAGCCAAACTTCTAGTCAAAAGAAGAAAAGTCCCAGGATGTTGCGAAAGGATGAAAATAAGTTTTCAGTAGGTAAAAAAAAAATACGGTGATCCGGCAGACTCGCTCTAATTTCGTGTGAGTTTTTTATTCAAAGGCTATTGTCTTCGTCTCTGGAAAATCTTTTAGGTTATATTTCGTAGCGATCCTTCGAGTACTAAGAAAGTTGTTAACGTTTCAATACCCACGTGTCGAAGGATTGTGTAAAATTTGTGAGATTAGAAAGAGATGCGAAAACAATGATCTTCAGGAAATTTGCAAATTTGAACCCAACTTTAAAATTTTCGTCAAAACGTCAAAATTCCACTTTTTCGTTCGCTCCTACTGCCTCGAAAATCGCAGCGAGACCGTGTGATTTACGATGTGGTTCTAAGTTGGACCCTCTACCTTGGAATTCTTACCAGAGCGGCGGCCCGGTGGCGATTTTTCGTAAATTTTTCCAAATACGCAACCGGATCGAGCTTAAAACTAGCACCTCCTTCGAGATGGACCGGCGGCGTATTTTTTTTTTTTTAAACTAGATGTATTAGACAATCTGTTCACGCCTGATCTATTTTTATTTTAACTTTCGCGGCGATTACGCGACTTTCCTGTAATTGGCTTACACCTTCCACCAATGCGAAGAGAGACAAACTGTCAGATCTATCTATCTACGCGTGTGTGAGCGAATGGCGGTTTTGATTGTGCCACGCTTTTGCTTTGTGTTAAAAACTACAAGAAATTGCTAGAAATATCAACTTTGTGGTCGAAAAGTGCAGCCCGGCCGGTGTCCTGCTTGTGAGAAGACCTGAAGAAGGAAACCCATGCGATTCCATCAGGGTGTTGTACCGGGAGAGCAACAGGTAGGTGATATTTCAATTACATGTCGCCGACCTCGTGTTTATTAAAATTTACAATTATCGAATCTGCGTGAACACAATCCAAAAGCAGAATAGTTTTTTTCGATTTTGCCTCCTTTTTTAAAAGAGGCGATTTTGTTGAGTTTTAGCGATTTTTCAAACATGTATTTAGAAACGCGCCACAGCCTTTCCCTTTGGATCTAAAGGATCAGGACCCGGACGGCGGGCAAGATGAAGGAAAAATTAAGAACTTTTTTATTTTAGGTTCATCTTCGATATTAGCCGACATATGAATTTTTTAAGAAGGTTGATTTTGCCGAAAAATTGTACTTTTCCGGGGGCCCTTGATCCCCTCCCCGGAGGGTTTTTTCGACCGAACTTTCAGGCCAGCTAGAACCAACCTTTCTCTCGGATCCCTGAAAATTTTGTTGCTTAATATCCGTCCGCGGCTGAGCTCGGATAATCGAATAACTATAATGACCCATTTTATTTACATCTTCGATAATTTTTGTACCCCTTTAGCAACGAGATAGACATCAGTCACAATAGGTTTTTTTCATATTGACATGAACTGTTGAAAAGAAAATAGAATCCTCATGTCGCGATGAGGTCGAAAATCCTGGTCGAGGGCTCTCCTACTATATCATCTTTAGGAAAAGTAAAAAGCAAAATGTTTTTCAACATCCTGTATCTTAAATAAGTATAAAGAATTTTACGGCTTATATTTATTTATAGAGACTTCTCGATTTAAAAAAAGGTTTTCTATCTATTGATAGATGATAGATAGTTAGTTTCTTGTAGCTGGACTAACAATTAATTATTATTAATTGTTAGTCCTGCTACAAAAAACTAACTATACCGTGTGTACAAAAATGCATAATATTGAATGATTTTGTAACAATATTTTAATTTGCTTTACTAATAAGTGCCGGGGAGTCTGAAATGGTTGAAAAAGCTTTTAAAAATTAACCAAGAAAGTTCTCCAAATAATATGAAAAAACTATTTGAAAAAATTTTAAAATATCAAAAATAATAAAATAAAATTTCACTCAGTTTTACAAACTATAGTAGATAATTGCGTGTAAAACTAATGGGAATATTATTTCATACTTTTTTGATACTTCTTTATTTGCTCAAATAATAAAAGACCAAAAAAATTTATGAAATAAAATTGTACTCAGTTTTGATTAGGTACATAGATACTAGTAGATAATAGACACCTACTAATACATAAAACTGAGTAAGATTTTGTAACACATCTACTTTTTGAGATCCTTTTCATTTCTTAGAGGCGTCCATTTTAGACTAATTGAGAGCAATTCACAATTCACATACCCTAATCCTGGGTTATAAACGGCATAGTTAAGCAAAATATTTTTCATAAGACTTATGTTAGGATTATTGTCGCCAGCAAAAAACGGATTGCATCTATCCGTGCGGATTACATCCTTTTCAACAACACTTTGTATTTTTCTTCTAAACTGGTTGAACTGATTTTCATTCAGGTCTAATCTTCTCCTGGTGATCTCCTCATATTCCTAAAAATAAACACATTAACTTCAGTACGGAATTATCAGGCGAGGTTGTAAATTAGCTTTATTAACATGATCTGAAATACTGTTCAATGTTTTAATATTCGCAACCGCCATGTTAAAGTTTACTTTCTAGAAATACGAATTCGTATTAACCATTGAATATGGCAACCCTTTGCGAAATATGCACATTAAGATAAGAAACATTTCATAAGGCCTAAAACGTTAGTATGGATTGGTTAAAGCGAAATTTCTGATATTTATTACTTTCTGTATTACCTAGTCTAGTGGGAACCGGTTTTCAGATGCCAAAAATCGGCAAAATTCTTAGCAGTACCTGGTCGGAAAATTTAGGACTAATGGTATATAAATGGGGAAAAATCGATTGAACCCCAACAATTAACCAGAAGAAGGGTGGGGGTGTGAAAAGGGGTGTTTTTAGGGAAAAGGAAAAGGGGTGGTTTTTTACTATTTCCGGCAAAACCAGACCTCCTATCGAAAAAGTTACCTAAATGCAAAAGTTGTAGATGATTGAAAGATCTACAACTTTTATTTCAACCATTTTTCAACATAACCTCAAAACTATTGAGAAAAACGCGCAAAAACCAATTTTTTGATTTTTTATTTTTATCTCCCACAAAAATTATTCGATTTTAATAAAATTTAATGAAAATGTACATTTTTGTGTCTCAAATAAGCTGTAATTTTTTTGGAGTGAAATAATTATTTTTTGATTTTATTGCGAATTTAATTTGAAAGAAAGGCCTAATTTTCATAAAACAAATATTCAAAATTATCTCAATTTACAAAGTAGGAATATAAAATTAAAATTCTATTTTAATCTAATTTTTTTGGAAAGCTGCTCTACATCATCAGATTCAGATTGAACCGAGGATTGAACAGATTTCGGTTTCTTCAGGATCTCCGACAATAAGGGTCTTCGAATTAGTCAAGATCCTCAAGTTCACCAAGATCTTTATTTCCAATATTAATTTGAAAATTTGTAGTTGCTTCGTCATCAATTTCCTCCAAATCGCTGATTTCCTTTAATGGTTGTTTTTCAGCGTTAGAACAGTTTTCGGACCCGTGACAATTGGAGCATAAAATGGAGCATTTTATTCCATGCTTGCGACAGCCGCATCTTTTACTATCACAACCAGTTTCACACCTGCAGCAGATAGTTTTCAGCAAACTTTCAGTAATTAATTCTTTTTCTGTTAATTTGGGCAACAACACTTCATTTCAATAAACAATGGAGAATTCGTGACATTTACGGAAAAATCGATCTTGAAAAGATCTTTGCTTTGGTTTTTCCCATTGTTGACAATGTTTTTCCATAGTAACAGTATGATTTATTTACACCATATTAAAGTAGAGGTTTCAACGAAAAAAATTCCATCCTGAAGTTTTCAAAAATCAAAATTTTGTTAATCAACTTTTTTTAAATTAAATTCGCAATAAAATCAAAAAATAAATATTTCGCTTCAAAAAAATTACAGCTTTTTTGAGACATAAAAATGTACATTTTCACCAAATTTCATTAAAATCGAATCATTTTTGTGGGAGATAAAACTAAAAATCAAAAAATTGATTTTTGGCGTTTTCCTCAATAGTTTTTAGGTTATCTTGAAAATAGTTTAAATAAAAGTTGTAGATGTTTCAATTATCTACAACTTTTGCATTTAACTTTTTGGATAGGAGGTCTAGTTTTGCCGGAAATCGTCAAAAACCACGTTTCACCCCTAAAAACACCCTTTTACCCACCCCCACCCTACTTCTGGTTAATTGTTGGAGTCCAATCGATTTTTCCCCATTTATATGCCATTAATCCTAAATTTTCCGACCATCCATATAGGTATCTATACCTCTAAGAATTTTTTTTTTTTAAATTATTGGCACTGGGCTACTAAGGGTGATCCCAGTACAGTTTGATCAGCCACGTTACGTGTAAAATGAGCTTAAATAAAAAAAAACACGCCTTTCCTTTTAATAGATACATTTCACCGGCGCCTTCGCCATATTCTCTAAATAACGAATTATTGTACTAATAATTATTACTCAATCGATTTTTATGTAACTTTCGGGATATTAAAGAGACTTTATCAACGGAATAAGAATCTTACACAATTGTTAGACACAGATGTAAAAAAAAATTTTTTAATTAATACTTACTTAATAATTATTATAGATTGGCGGAATGGTTTGCTACTTCCCTTTCGTACGATGACGGATTATAGATTTTCTGATAATATTTTTATTTAATAAATAACAAGTCACAAGCTGAGTTGCAAACAAAATTAAAAAACTAAAATTGAAAACTAAAAAATTTTAAAAAACGTATTAAATAAAATTCCTCTGATATTACTCTCTTAGTGATGGAAGCTAATAAGGAATTGAACCATATTACCTAATACCAATTAAAAGTAATGTGTGGGGTTCTTTCAATTTTAACTTATTTAATTAATTGCCTCATTTAAAATAAAGATAATTTGGACGTCGATTTCGTACGAATTGGAAATTGTGAATTATTCCATCACTCAATCGGTTCAATTATTTTACAATCTTAATTTCGTTTTCTTAAGTTTTATCAAATCTAGACATTCTATAAATTATATACAGTGTGTCGCACTTAAGAGTGAAACACCCTTATAACTTTTTTCATTTTTATCCGATTTGAACCAAATTTTACTCAATGATAGATATTATTAGGATTAACTCATGGCCAAAAAACCATTCGTCCCCTACTAATGCAAAGCCACCTGCGATACTAAAATAAACGCAAAAAATCAAAAAACATATTAGGCATTTTTGTATCGGAAAATTTTATTAATGAAAGTTGTTCAGAATTGTCTAAAAACCTTATATCCGAAATCTCATCAAAATTAAAAAATATTGATATTTTAATTTAAAAAATTTTAAGTCCGAAAATAAAATTTTACAATATCAATTATCATTCGTATTTAGCTGCAGAGTATTTCTTTAGTTTTTTTTAATAAAAAATAAAATATTACAATATAGTAATCCATTAAAATTATATTTTCAGAGTTAAATTTTTTTTTCAAATTTTAATTTTTAATTTTTTTTAATATATTAATATTTTTTGATTTTGATTAAATTTTGGACTTAAGGTTTTTGAACAATTCTGAACAACTTTCATTAATAAAATTTTTGATAAAAAAATGCCTAATAGGTATGTTTTTTTTTTATTTTCCCCGTTTATTTTGGTATCGTAGGTGACTTTGCTTTAGTAAGAGGCAAATACCTTTTGGGCCATAAGTTGATCCTAATGTACTCTATCTCTGAGTGAAATTTGGTTTAAATCGGATAAAAATGAAAAAAGTTATAAGGGTGTTTCACTCTTAAGTGCGACACACTGTAGGTATTATAATATTATTAGGTAGGTACTTACATAAAAATTCTTCTAGGTACATGATCAATATGAGATTTTACAACTATGCCAACGTTATTGTCCGTTTCAATTTCTCACAGTGAAATATAATTAAATTTCTCAAAAATTACCAAAAATTATGAACACAACCCACCTGCCTCCTTATTTCGGCGATCTGAATCCTCTCGTCGTAAGTACTCTGATAGGGATAAACATGAAGCAAAAATGGCCAAACCTCTTTTCTTATATTTCTATCCATGCCAGAGAAAAATACGTACTTCCTGAGAGTCAGATCATCCTCTAACTGCCCACATTCGTTAAATAAGCTTCTGAACACTTCTTCAGTCAACTTAGGCACTTGTCCTTCTTCTGGATGCAGCTCTAACATTGAAACTTCTGGCCTGCACACCATGAAATGCCGGTAGGGCAGGTTCTCTTCAAATCCTTGATTATATAATGAATTAATTAGAAAATAAAAGAATTTATACACTGCTGTATTAATGTTTGTACAAATGTAATATATCTCATAATCTTTGGACAAATAATTGCGTAACATGCCAGTAAATTGTTTAATTGCAACTTTCATATATTGACTTGTACTTAAAATATCTACCTTAATAGCTAAAATAATAATAATTATGAGCACTACGTGTACAATCAATTTAACGTAGATAAAGTCATGTTTTTACGAACGCTTACCTTTTGCATATTTTATGCTGTGCAACAACGAATGCCACTGATGTAAGACTTGGGCTAAATGATCTAATCCACCATGATGGAAGTGTAATATTTTATACTGGGATTCTCTGGAAGCTACAACCAATTGCCCGCATGTGCAGCTATTATCATTAAAAAATAATCTAAGGGACCTAAAAAAATTAAAACTATTATCTATAAGTAACGAAAATATCACAACATTGTCATTCTTAATTTTTTTGACTCAACTGGCTTCTAATTAATTTCGAATAGTCCATTACCTCATCTGGCTCAAATCCACGCTGAATCTCCTGCACTTGTGAGACTGCTTTGTAGGTAAAATAGGGGAACCAGTAACACTCTCAGGGAAGGTAAGATTGTGTTTTTGCATAAGGAATTCTGGAGTTGTTATCCAATTCAGCTGACTATCTGACGATGTGACAGATTCCGATCTAAAATTAACAATACATAAAGAGTTCTTGATACACAAACTAATAAATTCAACTATCTAATTAACCCCTTCAAATCATCCCTATACACAGCATGACGCAGTATTGAATGAATATCCTTGCTACAAAATAATTTTATCATCTGTATTGTTGATGATTTCGAACCAAGAATGCCAGCTCTACTGATAATACTGAATTCCTTCGCAATCATGTCCTAGGTTGAACATTTGTTAATGGTAAACCGGTCTTCTCTTATCACGTACTTCGGAATATTAAATTCCTCTGCGTCAAGTAATATTGGCCAATAAGAAAAGACCAATCAATCAACCCACGCAAGTTTTGAACTTTTGAGGCGTGAGGATTAAGTTTCATCAATAAGAAATTGTATCCCTCGGAAGTTAAACGAACATGACAGGCAGCAGTGATTAAATTCCTGCAAAAAACCTTTGCAAATTAAAAATAAAGAACCGAGTATTATAAGCTATCTATTTAGATGTGACGAACCTCATTTTTATTTGGAAGGGCGATTTTCTTAACATTCTTTACTTAGACCTTTGTACTAAAGAACAACGTTTTAAACAAGTAAATAAAAAAAACACTTAAACATAAATTAAACTAATACCTACTATAATGAAACTTGTAAAAAACTAACCTTGAGAAATCAAAATGATCCCTGGGATCTTTGACACTATCAGGAGTCTGAATAATCTCTATGTCAGGATTCGAAATGTCCACGTTGATACTAATCCCCTGCTTATCGCTATCATCCGAGCTCAGCGACTCGGAGGTATCCAGGCGGTCCTTGTCGTCAAAGTTAAGAAAGGGATTCGTATTTTTCAACTCAATACTGACTGGCCTCTCGATGAACTCATTGGAATCGTTCGACGTGAGACTCTCGAGGCTTGAGCGTTTTGTGCATTTTTTTAACGGGGTGCCGTTTTGTAGAGAACTCGTGTTTTTCGCCAGGGCCGTATTAGGGATCCACGTGAGGAACAGCGTGGGTCTCTTGGACTCATTGTATTGATCGACAAACACTTTAGTGGTGATAGTCAGGTAGCCAGGGTGGTGAAGGATGTCTGTGTCCTGTCTGACCATCGCGGGCGGGTGGACACAGACGTTGTTCTTGCAAAATAAGATCTCGTTGTCCTCGTAGTGGATGTCTTTTTCTGAGTCTTCTTCCGGGCCTAGGATGTAGGTGGAAGCCCGACGAATGATGTCAGTTAGAGGCATTTTTGTTCTGAAATCGAGCATTTATGTGGTGAAAATATTTCTTTTAACGTAGAAATTTAATTATTCCGAACAGGAAGGGGGGTAATACTATATGTCAGTTATCTGGGGCGTTTCAGTACTCGTAAAATGCAAATATAAAAATTGCAATAACATTACACACTGTCGTCAATAGCAACAGCATCCGTTACTTACCACAGGCGTCAGCTGGGTGGGAATGGCTGACTAAAATGCAGGAATGCGATTCTCTGTGGTTGTATTAGAAAATAGCTATTTCATTAACTAGGGAAGGCAGCGCGTGATTTCCTTCCGCGGATGAGATTTATGGATTTACTGAAATGTGACTAATTGAAATTGTATTGTCAGGCCTTAATTGAATTTTTCCGCCCTAATTAAGGCTAAATGGATTAAATATTTTATATTTTCAGATTTATTGCGATGAGTGAAAAAAGGCTGTATTTTATAAAGTACCATATGACTGATGGTCGAGATGGTAGTGTACCTGCCTCTCACCCAAAAGTCCCGGGTTCGATTCCCGGCCGTGGCAATGGAAAATACTGTGAGAGGGATTTTTCCATTATACACGGATATTGGATGTGTGTCCCTTGTCTTTAAATGTGTAGCCCCCTCCCGCACAAGGCTCCTAGAGTCTTCTGGGATAAAGGGGGTCGTAATTACATGTGGTGTATTTATTATTATTTATTATTTATCTTAAAATACATTGTTATATTTTTCCAATATGATCAAAGCACCTCAAATAATTTGCAACCAAGACAAAAATACAGATATGCCTAAATTAAATTTATTAAACAAGAGCACTTTTTACTTAACGCCTACCTGTGAATCTGAAATAATCTTTACGATTAAATCCCTAAAACCAACAAATTCTTCAGGCGTAGATGAAATCAGTACAAACCTTTTAAAAAATATTGCAAATCTCGTGAGTCGACCGCTTACACATATTTTCAATTGTTGTATGGAAAAGGGAACATTCCCCACTAAAATGAAAACAGCAAAAATTATTCCAATTTTTAGAAAAGGAAACAAGCCTCATAAAATATCGGCCAATTTCGCTGCTTTCATCGTTTTCAAAATTTTTCGAGAAAAGATTGTAGCGAAAATACCTTTTTATTAAAATCAAATATTCTGTCTCCCAGTCAATTTGGTTTCAGACAAGATTTATCAACATCAGATGCAATTGTGACGTATCTTGATGAATTATAGTATTGATTAAATAGTGGTAATAATTCACTAGGAGTATTTCTGGACCTTAGTAAGGCGATTGACTTAGTAAACCATGGGACTCTATTTACTAAACTGGAGTATTATGGTGTGCGCGGTCTACCCTTATCTTGGTTCAGAAATTACTTGAACGATAGGCACCATCTAGTTGACATTAATGGTCATCAGTCATCGACATTAAAAACGTCAATGGGAGTACCTCAAGGCTCTGCTCTGGGACCTTTTCTCTTTATTATCTACGTAAATGATCTGGACTCATTTCTAAATTTTGGAAAAGTTAACAAACTACATAACCTGAGAATTTTATTTCTAATTTAACAAATTCCCTAGCAGGATCCATAGGTTCTTAGATCTGATAGGTTGAACGAAAGAAATTAGCTAAGGGAGAAAAATAAAAAAGGATGGTATCAAGGCATAATAACACATCAGAATATTAAATATCAAAAAATATGTAACATCAGAAAATACCTCATTTTATATTGTCTACAATTTTAATAATAATTGTATTATGGATTAAAAAACAAATTATTTCATTTCTAGTTTATGGTACGATAAACTACCATAAAGGGCAATAAGAATTATGTTTAACAAGAGTATCTTGTAGGGAAATATTTAAAACAACAAAAATATCTGCTTGTATATTTCCCAAATTTTAGTATACACTCATAAAAATAGGAGCAAGTTCATAACTTTAGGCCATACTCATGAATTTAAAACAAGAAATATGAACGTTTTAAAGATCCCTGACCATAAAACTCACTAAACAAATTTAAAATGAAGATTTTTTGCTTTGAACGCCATGAAATCTTTAATTTAATCCAATAAATAATTATTGCGTTCTAACGTGGTTTTAACAATTTTTAGGTCCAGCAGATTTTATTTTTATTTGTATTTTCAGAATAGAGCATCACTATAAATATATCATACTTATTAGATATTTCTGTTATTATTATGCTTGTATAATACCTAAATAAAGTTATTTATAAACAATACGTATCAAGCAAGAATAGTAATTTGTAAAAAGATATTATTATTATTACCAGTTACTTGATTTTCTAAAATTTTCGCAGTTTCTCATGTCCTCTTATAACCATTAAGTCTTTCACATAATGCAACATATAACCTCACTTTCCCAAATTCACCAAAGAGGAAAATTATTATTAGCTATTCAAAATGCGATTTCAGTCCGTGAAATTTCAAACGAATCCTAATATAGCATATTGATTACTTCAGTAGTGTTACTTTGATCCTATTGATTAAATTTTATGACGACCCCAAGTTCACAAGTCTGTAAAATTAATTTTGTTTCGTGACTAATTTTTACAATTTTACCGAGATGATTTTCCGCTGTTCGCCATGGAATTTAATAACGAACATAGTTCCATGTCCAAAGGACAGGAATCAAATATGAGATATTAAAGGACCGTGCTTTATTAAAAGAGTTTTATTACATAGTGATAACTAATGTTATCAACTTATATTGTCATAGGCTTAATAATAATGTCATATATTGCAGACAAATCTCCAATCATGTTGAAAATTAACTACAATTCTGAACTGTCATGTACAGGGAGGACCAAATTTTATGGTTAAGTTATTCTTTTAAATTATAAAAGATAGAAAAAAGTTAATCTAGGTGTTCTAGGTTTAATTCTTGAGAAACAAACGATGGCGACAGCCGCGATCGTCTTTTTTTGACATTCAATTATTATGAAATGTATAATAGAAAATAAATTTTCCAATACAGAAAAAAGTATACTAGAGGAATTGTTCCAATTATTGTCTTCCGTTGATATCTGCATTTTTGACACCTTAGTCACTTAAACTATAACACTAATTAGGTACTATTTTTAACCACTATTATTCACTATTAGTCACTGTTTCTTTTCTCTGTTGTGTTTAATTAACTTTCAAATATTCTACTGCTTGCATCCTGGCATTTAAATATCTGCAGATATACCTTTTAGCATAATCTAGATGCTCTTCTAGATTATTCCACAATATTCAAGTTTCCTAATTCGTTTTCATACCACTGACGTCATCTATTGGACGCCTGCTGAACCACTACACTTAGGAACCTACTATGAGAGG
Organism: Rhagium mordax; assembly: GCA_963680705.1. Taxonomy (NCBI): domain Eukaryota; kingdom Metazoa; phylum Arthropoda; class Insecta; order Coleoptera; family Cerambycidae; genus Rhagium; species Rhagium mordax. Next base: position 48,736,775 of record OY796662.1, read on the forward strand.
GCATACTACAGACTTCTGTAAAGTGGTTGTAAATTCATCACAATATATTATTTTGCAAATAACCCCAGAGTCAAAACTCGCAGGGGTTATATCAGGAGATCCTCTTACAGGTCTACTTTTTGTTGTAGAATGTTAACGTAAGTTTCGGTAATCAAATTACTGCGAAAAGGACCTATTATGCGGCTTCATTAATGTCGGCACTGTTTATATAGGTCTCATCTGTTCAAAACCGAAGGGGCCCTGAAGGGGCAACCCTTGAGATGTCTTGTCTCAACAACCCCAAAAAACACAACTAACTCCAATACCTCATTCTATCCCCGCAGTTTTGCATCAGCAATAAAATAACTTGCTCAGCATTTTTTCACGCTTTATTTCCTCCTAAATACGTGCTCAATTGAATTAATTTGTTTATCATATTTTATAACATACATAACCTGATTCTGCTTTAATGATCAGATTTTAATTAAATGAAAGTAATAAATAAGAAATCATTTGCAATACAAATAAGAAATCATTTGCAGCCTCCAAGAAAGCAAAATTTCATAGGTGTGCTGATTAGTCAACATTGAGATGCAAAATAGAGGTTTGGCTAGAATAAAAAAGTAATGCAAAATTGTTAGGGTTTTACTTAAAATTGTATATCTCTTTCAAAAAGAAATCTATCGAGGTGAATAAAATAAAAAATTAAATGCTTAGAATGCAGGTAGCTTGATGGTAAATCATATTTTAAAATTCCTGTGTTGCCTCATTACTCCACAGGGTGGTTTAAACTTAGTCCAAAAAAACATCGTTTTGATTCCCCCTGTATAAATATGATCTATGTCAATTTTTGTTTTTAATCTATAAAGAGGTTATAAATACGAATAATTTATCTACACTTCGCCTAAAGAAACACTGAAATCGGTCCAAGGAAAAAATAATTATCAAACCTCAAACTTAACCAAAATTTGAAAGTGCCCGTTTTTCGTGACGGTCAGTGTATAAAAATATTTAAAGAATTTAATCAGAAACAACAGTACTGCTTTTAATGCACCGTGGAAGGTATAGACTTTAATTATATTGATTATTCTTTATCTGGCTAGAGATAATATTTTATGATTATTTACACATTTATTTGACTATGGATTAGTAAATAATACCTAGCTTCAGCTATCTGCACAAAAAATCCTATACACTTATGATTTTAACAGGTGCTATACCTACATTTTTTATTTAGGTAAATATATCTCCTGTTTGATGATTTAAAATAAATTCCTCTGCATAATTTACTGTTCATGAAGAACACTGCCTATATGACTTGTCTTTCAAGCAGTGTATTCCCTAGTTCTACCAATATTACTAATATAGGTATTTTGATTGATACCTGAAACGTATCCCATGGTTGCTAATACTAGTGTTAACAATGAACTTTTATATTTAAAAACACCCCTTCATAATCTTAGTGTGCAATCGGAACAATCAAACAGTTACCTCATTTCCTACATTTAATCGTTAATCTCCATGCTGTTGCTCTAGTGAGATACATACCTATCTACCCAATTTTTTCACAAACACCAAAAATCATCTTCCAACACCATACCACTTCAGTTCCTCGTTATAACGAAATCATTCCATACTCAACAACCCCATTGTTTCCGACAACTTACGCGATCCGGTGCACCAACATATGCCGAATACCGACCATTTAACCGCATGCCAAATATTTTCTGAATGATTTTACCGCCCCCATGGCCTAGTAACTTTATTGATCGGGCCGCTGCCGTCTCTAACGCGGTACGTCACCAACCAGAGAAGTTAACTAACTGCTTCGCATTCGAATGAATATCTATTTAGAGTTATCGAAATTGTTCTGATAACGTATTTTTAACAACAGTCTGGCCTATTTAAATAAATGAACTGAAATTTATTCATGAGTCTATTGTGGTTTAAATTGTAACAATTTATTTTAGTTTGTATGTGTGTCCCATAGATGGAGGTGGTGTATGCACGTATAACGTAAATTTGTCAAACGGTATTCCTAGTACAGTAAATATTTTTGGATAATTTGACTCAAAATGGATCAAATATGAAATATTGAAAAGGAATAGGTGTGCTTTTTCGTCGAACTCAGGGGTTTCGAAGAAAAACAAGAGACTATATTGGAACATGTAGATTGTCGATTTCTAAACCAAAAAAAAACTTTATAATAAATAGAATTTTTTCCAAATTTTGTTTTAAAGGGAGTTGTTTATAAATTTTTCGCTTGCCTAGTATTATGTAAATGTATTTCTTCATTTTTTAATGGTTTGATAACAGAGTTATTAGCAGTTGTCCAAACAGAAGTTGAGTATTGGATACGTGAATATATATATCAGACAATAGTATATATTTTTTAAATATTTTATTGAGATATAGTCTCGCATTCGATAAAGGACTCCGATAACAGCAGATATTTTTTCCCAGTAACATCTCTATATGATGAATCCATGATAATTTTTCATCAATATATAGTCTCAAAAATTTATTGAATGTGAATAAAAATTTTTATTAAAATTAAGAGCTAATTTATTACTTTGTAGCCAAGACAATAAGTATATGATTTAGATCATAATTAATTCATATTATTAGTTATTTCATCATAATCCTTTCCAAAATAAATAATGGTCGTGTCATCAGCATATAATGTTGTACTGCTCCGTGTTTTGCAATAGAATTTATATATATGAGAAAAAGCACAGGTACTAAAATTGCACCCTGTAGAACTCCACATGTTACATTCTGCATAGAACTAATACTTTCCCCCATATATGTATACAAACTGTTTTCTTTCTCCAAGAAAATGTTTAAACCAATTATATACGTTTCCCCTCAATCCAAACTGAGATAATTTTTTTAAATAATATTATGATCCACAATATCAATAGTCTTGCATAGGTCCAATGATATAATTACACAATTTTGATTTGCATCAATTCTTTATTGTACTTTTGAAATTAAATCTAAAACAGCTGATTCTGTGTCACAAAATGTGCGAAAGCCATATTGTATATCATATAAAAATTTATTTTTCCCAAATAATCAGATAGTCTTTCATTCATAATCTTTTCAATAATTTTAGATAATACTTGCAATACTGATATTGGTGTATAATTATTCATATTATCTTTTTTTCCACTTTTAAACAATACTGTTACTTTAGCAATTTTCATTTTAGTTGGAATAAGACCAGTTTCAAATGATTTATTAACTAATGCTCATAAAACTGAAGCCAACCAAGACTTAACCGCCTTCACAATTTTCACACTTATATTGTCATATCCAGCAGGTTGTTTAGTGTCAAGATTAGTGATTATATCTTCAACTTCATGATTGGTTGTTGGAGTCAAAAACATGGATGATGTTCTATTTTTAGTAGGAATGTCCTTATTCACCTAGGGAATTTTGGCAGCCATTTCTGCAGCAACATTTATAAAATGGTTATTTAAATGTTCACATTTTCAATTTTGGTACCATTAATATTCAAGTTCTTGACTATCTTTTCCTTGTTAGGTGAATTATTATGTAAGATATTATTAATGGTTTTCCATACTGTTTTTGGTATTGCATTTGAAAACTCAGTTTGGTAGTATTTTCGTTTTGTTTCGTTGACTGTCTTTTTAACTAACTTATTATAGTTATCGTATGGATTTAGAAAATAAATAGATTTCAAATTTTGTTTCTTTTTATAAAAATAATAATCTCTCAATTTTATTAATCGAGCAATATTTTCATTAAACCAGGACTTTGAATTAACTTTAATTTTAATCCGTTTTTCAGAAGAGTATTTGTCAAATATGTGTAACATCCATTCATATATTTCATTGGGCAAGTTATTTTCATAGTTTAAATTGTCCAATTCTTCATTTATTTTATTAACAACAAATTTCTTAATAATTTTGAAAACATATGTATTTCTTTTTTATAGGTTTATTATTTTCTATCGTAACTATTTGGTAATGATCGTCACTTAGTGCATTTTTTATAATGGATAAATTCTATTGGGTTATTTCCATTTGTAAGAACGTGATAGAATATTTATCATTACATACTTTGAAACTGTTAGAAGTATATATTATATATATATATCATTTAACTGTTTTGTAACTCTATTGTGTTAATTTAAGTTGTATTAGTTTATTTGCAATATATGATCATTTTTCTTCTTCCATTATCTCCAGTATTTCATATTCTAAATTGTCTTCAATATAAATTCCTACACCACCACCTCGGCGATTTCTTCTGCTTGAATAAATTGACGAGTAATTTTTGAAATTATAATATATCTTTTCATTTGTTCGAATCCAGGTTTCTCTTATTATTATAAAATTTACCTTTAAATGAGCAAAAAGAACTTCTAAACTGATCATATTTATTTTTCATGGATCTAGCATTGAGATACAAAATCTTTAAATTGTTTTGTATGTTACTTTTATATGTAAATTCATTTACAGAGTTGTAGACAAATTATATTGTGGCTGTCAGGCATAATTTATTTGTGATAGAAGTTGGTTCTGATAATATTTGTATGTAGGACATTCATACTCATTTGCCATGTGTTTTGTGCAATTTTTCGTTTTATATTTTTCACTTGTGAATTCACAATTACTACATTTCTTATCATCTTCATTTTTCTTGCAATTTTGGATAGTGTGATCTCCAGCACAATATGTGGGCATACAGTTTTATTTTTGCAAGTTCCATTTTTATGATTTTATCTCCAGCAATTGTAACAACGTGTAATTTTATAATCATTATAACCGTTCAGATATTGCCATGCTTAGAATAGTTTTCCATTATTTTGGTCAAAAATATGTTGAAATAATTTGGGACTTACCTATTTCAGCAAATAATATATAGGATTTTTTTCTTGGATTATATTACAGATGATTTATTATGAGTATGTCATCTTCTTTCATAAAATTATTTTGTTCACAGATCATATTTTGAAGGTCTGAGTTTGATATTTAATAATCTAATTTTAGATTACTTATTTTAATTTTTGGATTTATTGTTTCTTTTGCTTGCACATCACAGTTCTTTTTCTTCTTTGTAATCATAACTCCTAATGTTTTAACGTCTTTTTTATTTTTACATTTTATTTCAATTCCCCCGTTCTTAACATTCTTTACAGAATTCACTCCAATTTTTAATTCTGACAAATTTATATTTTTATGTAGATAGATCCTTTTTTATGACGGAAATTTCTTGTTGGTTTTGTGGTTTTATTAAAAGTATTTGGCCTGGAATATTGCCGGTGGGAGAGATATTTTTTTTGTTAATGCAAATTCTGCATATGTCAATATATTTTCAGATGATTTATTTTCTAAAACATTCATTTTTTCAGAAATATTTATCAAATTATTCATAATTTTGTTATATTTGTCCTCTGTACAAGATTCGGGTGCTTTCTTGATTGAATTGTTGTATTTTTCTTCTAGTAGTTGAACCTTGCTATTGAGAATTCTGATTATTCTTTCTTTATCAAAAATAATGATTTCCTTAATGCCTCTCAGTAAAAAATTTTCCTCTCTTAGTTGACTTGCTATATTAATGTCGTTTTTATGTAGGTGTTCTTGAGATTTTCTCATACCCTTATTATAATTGACTTGTGTAAAATTTAAATCACTCGGTACATCTTCAGTATCATTGGAATTTCGGAATGTTTTTTCAGATTTTGACATTAAAGATAATTCTGTCAAAAATCAAATTAGTTATTTCAATACTTGTTTATAGAAAAAAAAAACGTTCAGAAGCACTTGTTACACTATATTTTCCAAACTTTCAAGTATTGAATTTAATTATTTCTACAATAAAATGTAATTTAAGTTGGAGTATCTGTCGCTACTAATTATTCTCTCAGTACTTCGTTAATTATTGATTTTTTGTTTTTAGAGGTGGTTTTCACCCACTTCGGGGCGAGAACAATAATTTTTCTTATTAGGCAGTAAATTTTATGTCCTAAAATATAGGAACTTGCAAAAATAAGTTCTACTTGCTCATCAAAACAAACAAAATATATTTTTCCATCGTATCCCTATTATATCGGCCATATTAGGGATGCAATCGAGAATTCTATAATTCTGACTTCAGAATCGTAATCAGCAACCTCAAAGACATGCACATGAATTTTTTTAATAACTAACTTGTTTCTTCTATTTTTACTATTAAATATAATAATAACTATACGTCTTTTAAATATGTCTTTTTATTTTCTTTCTTGTCAAACTGACTTTTTTTTTTCTCTCTGTCTAGATTTCCAAAAATACTCAACAGTCTTAAAACAGATACATTTAACAAATAAATATATATAACATTTAACATTTCTCCCCCTCGTGAAAAAAAAACCCAATTTTCAAACACTTTTTACATCAATACGACATAGTTTGGTAACAGGTCTCTTCAAAATTCCGTTCATCGTTTTGATTTCTGCCACCCTAACTCTACCATCAGGACCAGGGAAAACAGTTTGAACCCTTCCTAGCCTCCAGGATTTTTTTGGCACGTTATCATCTATTATAATGACAATATCATTTTCTGCCAAGTTTCCTTTGTCGTCCGTCCATTTTGTTCTTTTGGTTAAAGTCGGTAGATACTCTTTCGTCCATCGTTTCCAAAAACTTTCAATAAGATGTTGTGACCTTTTCCACTGGAATCGTAAATCCAAATTTGTGCACTCTCCGAATAGGGTATCATTGTTCGTTTCGCCTATGAGTAGATTATTTGGAGTTAAAACCTCTAGGTCATTTGGATCAACTGAAACTTTTGTTAAAGGTCTTGAATTGACGATATTTTCTGACTCTGCAAATAATGTTAATAACAGTTCATCTTTGAGTTTTTGATCTTTTAATATGACGTGAAAGGTACTTTTTACTGAACGTACTAGTCGTTCCCAGACTCCACCCATATGAGGGGCTCCTGGTGGAATGAATTTCCAGTCTATTTCATTTGCTCTGAGGTCTTCTTTTAATTTGCTTTGGTCAATTTCTTTAACGAATCTTCTTAATTCTTCAGAAGCTCCTCGAAAATTTGTCCCATTGTCTGTATAAATTTCTTTAGGTCGTCCCCTCCTACTCATCATTCTTTTTATAGCCATGATGGCTGAGTCCGTGTTTAGAGAGTGCGCTACTTCCAGGTGTACGGCTCGTATACTGAGACATGTAAATATCACTCCCCATCTTTTCTCTGTATGTCGTCCTACCGTAACATATAAAGGGCCGAAATAGTCTATTCCAGTAAATGTGAATGGTCTGACGTTTGGTGTCAAACGAAATACAGGAAGTTGTCCCATAACGGGAATTTCAGGTTTTGCTTTCTTGACTTTACACCACTGACATTTAGCAAATACAGATTTAATAGTTGATCTCATATTGATTACCCAGAACTTTTGACGGACTTCATTTACAACTGTCTCTAGACCTTGATGTGCAAATTGCTCATGGTATTTCTGTAGAAGCAACTGAGTGTATCGGTGCTTTGACGGTAAAATTATTGGTTTTCTTAAAATTGTTACCACGTCAGGGGCAAGGTCAATACGTCCATTTAATACAAGCAAACCATTATCATTCCGAATAGGCATCAATTTTCTAAGTTTACTTTGTCTTCTTATTTGTTTCCCTTTCTTGAGGCATTCTATCTCTGGTGCAAAACAGTCTTCTTGACTTTGTTTGATCCACTCAATTTCAGCCTCCTCTAAATCTTTGACTTCTAAGTCTTTAAGAATATTTAATTTATTTTTTCTTGATATCAAAATCTTTGTAAATTTTAGAACTCGTGCAGTCGCTCCTATCAAATATATCCATTTCGAAAATCTATTTATGTCTGGAAGGTACGATCTTTTTTGAAAAACTATTGTTGTACATTGAATTTCTTTGGTTAAAACTTCTTCTTCTTGACCTTCTAATTTTTTCTGAGGCCATGTAGTTTCATCACGATTTAGTAAAAATTCTGGTCCTTGAAACCATCTAGCAAAATGTTTCATCACACTATTTTCTTTGTCGTATGTTCTTGTTGCTAAATCAGCTACATTTAATTTAGAAGGAATCCAAAACCAGTCTGAACGATTTGTCAATTCTTGTATTTCACCAATTCGTGGCGCTTCAAACTGCCTCAATTTACAGGCATCATTTTTTATCCAGTATAAGACGGTTGTTGAATCTGTCCACATGAATGTTCTTTTTATTTCAAATTCGAGAGATTTTCTTACAGTTTGTACTAGTCGACTTCCCATCAAAGCGGCTTGTAATTCTAACCGAGGTATCGAAATTGGCTTTGTAGGTGCTACTCTGGCTTTGGCAATAACAAGTGCTACATTAATATCTGTATCTGTTACAAGTCTAATATAAACTGCACTGGCAAATGCTCTTTTGCTTGCATCACAAAATGTATGTAATTCAATATGATTTGCGGTAATTTTCAGGGAGTAGCATCGGGGTATTTCTACCTCTGTTAAGAGTTTCAGATCTTCCAACCATAAAATCCAAAATTCATAAAGTTCTGAATCAATACTGTCGTCCCAGCCAATGCCACTTTTCCAAATATCTTGAATAAGAATTCTTCCTCTAACTGTCAAATTTACAACCAGTCCTAATGGGTCAAACACTGACATTGCTAATTTTAAAACTTGTCGTTTTGTTGGCCTTAGCTCTTTGTTTATATCTTCTTTATTTATGTTCCATTTGAAACAAAAATAGTCTAATTTAGAATTCCAGAAAAGTCCTAAGACTCTTTGTACTGTATTGTTGTCCATGTTAAGATCTTTGCAAAACTCTTCCTTTTCTGATAAAGCTTTCATAACGCCTGATGAATTTGAGAACCAATTGACTAATTCAAAACCACCGATTTTTTGGATATTTCGAACCTCAATTATTCTTTCCAAAGCTTCTTCGTCTGAATCTGCACAGTCCAAATAGTCATCAACATAGTGCTTTTTAATTATTGCATCCAAAATGTCTTGTCTGGCAGTGTGATCTCTCGCATTTAAGTTTTTTATAAACTGAGCACAAGTAGGTGAACAGGTGGCTCCAAAGGTCATGACTTTCATTTCATATATATCCCAAGGACGATTGATTTCACCATTTCTCCATAAGAATCTCTGGGAACTCTGATCTTCATGTCGTATACAGATTTGGTGAAACATTTCTCGAACATCTGCACAAAAGGCAACTTTTCTTTGTCGAAATTTTAGTAGTACTTCCACCAGAGGCTGCAGTAAATCTGGTCCAGTTAACAAACATTCATTTAAACTTGTTCCGTGTGATTTAGACGCGGCATCAAAAACTAATCTCAATTTATTAGGTTTGTTTGGGTTAAATACTGGAAAGTGTGGTAAATACCAACATTTCGGTCCTTCAACTCTTGATTCTTCTGCTGATAGTATGCGCGCATATCCTTTTTCTAGGTAACTTTCAATTTTTTTAGAATATTCTTGTCGAAGTTGGTCATCTTGCAACATTTTTCTTTCGACACATTTTAGTCTTTGAATAGCGACTGTTTTACTTTCTGGTAATATTAGATTATCAGCCTTCCAAAGTAGTCCTATCTCGTATCTGTCTCCAATATATTTGGCAGTAGTTTTCATGATTTCCATAGCACGAGATTCCATGTGATTTATGTTTAATTTTCCAGAAGATATTCCACAAGCATCTGACGTAAAGGATTGTTTGACCAATTGATGAAGTTCTTCGTCGCGTAAATGATGTTTACAAATGTGAAAAGAGTATTGTCTTCTTTCCTCATATTTATTGGTGTCTAGAGGTCCATGAAGAATCCAGCCGAGATTTGTTTTAGTAACAAGAGGTTTGTCGTTAAGTCCTTGTATAACTTTTCTTGCTACAGTCAATCCTATATTATCCTGCCCTAACAGGATCATTGGCCGTTGTCTGATTTCATTGAAGTGAATGTCTTTTAAATGAGAATATTGTTGCCAGTCTTTTTTCTCGATAATTTGAAGAGGTAAAGATAAATTATTCACTGTATGTGCTCCTTTAATTGAGAAAGTTTTGGCATTTTCAAAAATCCCGGATATATGAATGTCCACACATTTGGAGTCTTCATGCTGGGATGTCATGTTGTTTGTCCATTGCAGACAGAGTGACTTGTTTTGTCCTTGCAATCCCAATTCGTCAACAATTGACTTGTCTATTAAGGTAACTGTTGATGCCTCATCACAAAGTGCAACAGTTTCTAAAAACTTATTGTGGTTACGACCATAAATTTTTACATTTACCATCCTCAGCAGTACATTTTTAGCTCCATTTCCCAGGGCTAAGACATTTTCCGTGGTATCTGGTGATTCATCTTCTGAAAATGCGGTTGATAACGTTGATTCGGGCTTAACGGGCTCATCTTTATGTAAAAACTTATTGTGGAAACGTTTGCAACCATTAATACCACATGAATATTTTATCTTGCATTTCGCTGTCTGGTGGTTATTTCTTAGGCAAGAGAAACATAATTTATTGTTAGTCACCACCTCCCATCGTGTATCAACATTGTCTTCTTTAAGTTTCTGGCATTCTCTTATTTTGTGATTACCTTTTTTGCAATATACGCATACTAGTTTCTTATTATCAGCTGCAACTAAAGTAGTTTCATTGCGTCGACTAGGAGTCATTCTGTATTTTATCTTCCCGACTATTGGATCTTTTTCATTTTTTGGGGTGCTCACATAGCATGCTGCTTGGGCTAAATCATTTATCCATTTTGAAAAATCATTTAGATTAACTTTTCCACCTTTCTTTATTACCTCTTCTCCCCAACGAAGTTTAATCATATCAGGAATTTTTTGCACCATATCCTTTAGTACTTGAGGATTGTATAGATGTTCTTCATAATCAAGGGATTTTATTGTGGCAACTAAACAACTAACATGATTTGCAAAATGTATCAGAGTCTCCATTTGTTGTTCTTTTATTTGTGGAAATGTTTTTATTCTCAGTATCAATTTTTCTATTATCTGATCCGGTCGTCCAAATCTCATTTCCAAAGTCTTCAAACTAAATCAATGTTTTCTGGAGACACCATCATGCCAGAAACTGCAAGCTTAGCCTCACCTTTTAAGCATTTCTGCAGCTTGATTAATTTTTCTTCTGGGGAATGATCACATATTGTCGAGATACGTTTAAATTGAGATATGAATATTGGCCATTCCTCAGGGTTACCGTCAAAATAGGGATAATCTTTCTCAATAACTTGACGAGTAATAAATTTGTCTTGTCTAGGTGTCATAGAAACTGCTTTAATTGCATCAGCGATGGTATGACAAAGTACTTTAATGTCTGAAGATTTTTCCCCATCTACAGCAGAATGGTAATCATCTGGAACTGGCATGACGTTACTAACCCATTCATTAGTTATTTTCATTGGAGATACTTCCACTTCATCGTCTTCATATTGTGATACTATAGATTGTCTTGAACTTATATGTTCATCTAGGTTAAGTAGTTTCACTTCATTCTCTAATTCCATAACTTTCAATTGACCTTTTAATTTATAAATTTCTTGCCTTAATTTTTCGGTTTCCAAATCATTTTCCTTTTGTTGCAATTTAGAAATAGTTGACCCTTTTGACGTCGAAGAGCATATAGACTTATTGACATTTACTTCAACAACTTTGGATGGACGCCTGATATTTTCCTGTCTGGAAGATCCAAATTTTGTTGGAGAATGTTCTACTCGAACAGATCTCAGGCTTGCTATATCATTATCAATTAAAATAGGATTTTTAGGAATATTAGGCATAGATTTTAATGTGTCACCTGCAATTGAGGTGCCAAATCCTATTGGCCACTGGTATGCTTTGTCAAGCTTTTTGGTACCAGCATTTTTTCTCCTGACTTTTGAGTTATCTGTTGTTACAATTTTGTCCATTTTTACTGCTTCAACAACTCTGTTTTACTAGAAACTGCTTCTCACCAAAGAACTAGTACTTAAAAAACTCGAAGGACCAATGTTTCTTCTATTTTTACTATTAAATATAATAATAACTATACGTCTTTTAAATATGTCTTTTTATTTTCTTTCTTGTCAAACTGACTTTTTTTTTTCTCTCTGTCTAGATTTCCAAAAATACTCAACAGTCTTAAAACAGATACATTTAACAAATAAATATATATAACATTTAACATAACTCTTAATACTTGAGCAGTATTAAATTTTGAAATTCAGGGGTGATTTTCATCCTCTTAGGGGTAAAATCACATCTATTCCTTTTTAATATTTGAAGTTGATACTGTAAAGTTTAAGAGTCCGCAAAAAAAAATTTCCAAGCCGTTATAGAATAATTATATATAAATTTTTGACACCAATTATTTGAGAGACTCGAGTCGTGTAACTTTATTATCAGAACCAAATTCTTGTGGATTTAAAAAAATATGAATCAAGGAAAAACATGTATTAAAAAAAAGTAAATACAGCACAAACGCACTTAAAAAATATATAGAGACAAACTAATTAACATCCGGAAAACGCAACATTTCCATTTCTCGCACTTTACTCTGAATTTGCTGTTCAATTATTGGTCTGTATTTCGGTCCTTGTCCTAAATCTTCCATTTCACTCAGCCAATCTTCTCTTTCTTTTATTTCTTGTATCACTGAAATAGAGAAAAATAAATGCGCTACCACATTGGTTAAAATACTATGATATTAGTTGTCTTAATGTTTAAGCTTTTCCGAAGTTTATATGATGAATCGATTTTATATTGGTTTATTGGGGTGAGTAAGGCAAAATCAACCTTCGCTTTCCTTTCTTATAGTCTCTTAACCAATTACTTTTTATCTTGTAGGTATGATTCGACATTATTAGAGCATTTAAAGTACCTAAGCGCACAATTTAATGCAGTTGGAACTCATTTAAGTTAAGTTAATAAAAAAATATATGTGTCCTCCAGTCAAACAACTAAATACAAACTTGCGTATTTTTCTAACTTCTTTCATTATCACAATATAATAACTACGAAACACATCGTCTAATAAAGGCAATCGCAAACATAAAGTACGGCTGCACCTTTTACATATTTAAATAAAATATTACAACTTACGTTGATCAAATCTGTTAAGCTCCTTGTCTCGTTCATTCTTCGGCTCGGCCTTAAATATTCTAGCCCTTGTAACCTTTATATCTTTATTGAATGCCATTTTATTCTGCAGTTTCTCTTTTTCTCTTTCCCTGTCTACCCGCGGCTGTGGATGAAATTTGTCCCTGTCGTAAACTCCCGAATTTACAATAGTATCGCGAGATCTGCGCTTTGATGTACCAGGCCTTATTAAAACCTCCGGTATATTTGGGTTAGATTTCGAGGACCTTACGCTGCTCAACGGAGGGAGCGGTTCGCCATTTCGCAAAAAGTAATTGAATTTCTTTTTCTGCATCATCGACATTTTGCTTTCATCCATTAATACTGAAAAAGTTTGATATCAGTTTCAAAACGCATAAGGCTACGAATTTAGCTTTAGGTCTTAATTTACTGCAATATGGTTTCAAATAAAAAAATTAGATATTGATAAAAGAAACTATTTTTGTTATTACTATTTTTCTCATTAGGAATTCTAGAACGTTATGAATTTTTCAAAGATTCAAATCGTGCAAGCTTGATAGAAATACTGCATTTAATTTGTCTTCTTTTTGAATATATTAAAAATCCCATAAGGACACCCTGTACTACTTCTTCTATTTATTTTGCCGCCCAGTTCGGGGTATCTAGGCAAAAGAGGTCAAAACTAATTTCAGAAGAAATGGTTCTCGAGTAATGGTTGTTGACCAAGACAAGCAGATGATTCAAATACAAGTTCAGTGACGTCAGACTAATTCAAGCATACCCAAACACATTCAGTAAGCTAAAGCAAGTCCCATATGAAAAAGCTTCAGATGGAGATGAAATAGTTGACGTCGAGGTTGGCGTTAATTATGCTAAAAACCTACTAGTGCAAATAGGGTTAAGATAACACTGACAGTTTTAATTTAATTTGTGACGTGAATATTATAGAAGAATGTGAATTACAGGACGAAATAATCAATAAAGAATACATTCAATCATTTATGATTACCGACAATATTGAGGAATGTATTTAAAAAAAGTCAAATTCATTAATAGACCAGCTTTTACAAATCCTTAGTATGAAGACTTTTGCAGGAAGTAATTCTCACAATAAAATTATTATCAATTTTATTTTATGAAAGCAAGCCCTACAAAAATGAAGCTGCCTATATGAGATTTTTTCGGTAGAGCAATGTTTTACTTTGGATATGACAAAACACAATTAAAAGTTTAAATGCACTTACATTTTAAAAATTGATGAGTCTCTGCACTATAACTTGCTTTGGCAGGATGTAGAATTCCCCCTCGAGCAACATTTCTGCTGGGCCATTCCATATTTATTAATATATAATAATTACAAATTTAACAAAAGAAAATAACTCTGTATAATGCGTATAGCAGTAAGTTAAGTCAAATAATTGTCAGGCTTTTACCATGGCAACATAAATAAGGGTACAAGGAGCTGGTGTTGCGGACTCTTCCACTAATGAGCAATATTGGGGTGAAGTCAATCGATAAAGTTTGCTGGTAAAGGTAAAGGTATTTGAGTTTTTCTCTACCAAAAAATCTAGAAATCAATTAATGTGTAAAAAATTATTTAATTAATTATTAAATTAAGAAAGTTATCAGGAGGACGAATTTAAATTATAACGATTTCTAACAAATTTTGTGTTGCATTTATTTAAAAAATACTTTCCCTAGTTGTCTCCTGTAGAAGTATAATTCATCTATGTTATTCCTTTTGATATATTTTTATAGCGTTTTCCATTAGGGGCACAGCTTAATATTCTGATGAGTTGAAGTAGTAGAGTTAGCATTTGGGCAATACAGTTTAACTTAATTTATTAAGTGTCTCCGTACTATGCCATATTATTGCCTGATATACTGCCCTGCAAAATTAACGCATCATAAAAATTTACTAAAAGTTTTATGTTAATTTTCTTTTAAACCGTTTTTCCAATAGACAATATTTTTTGCTATAAACGCTGACTTTCTAGGAATGCTACTATTCTACTGATATTTAGTCCTTGAGGTTTTGCTTTTTCACGAAAATTCATGCTTATTCAAATAATTACAATTTAAAGCTAACTCTAGTCTCATTTTTACGTAACAGTTTTATATCATATATGTTTTTATTGTGCAACGACACTTGTGAATTGAATTGGCCTAATTCCAAGTGCAGCCAAACAATTAGCTCCAGCTAGCTACAGCGTGGTTGTGAATTCGGTGAAGCCTTGTTTTAGAGTACTAGAGATAATATTGAGAGCAATATATGGGCGCCAGAATCTGTTTTACTGTTGTAAAGGCTTACTCGACGGGAATGAACTGAGGCGGAAGGAGTTCTCCTAGTAACGATGAATCCTACGAGTACTCGAGGTTGATGAAAAGGTTGCGAGATCCTGTCTCCACACTCTTACTCAGTCCAGAGTGTCCAGGTTCCAACCAAATTTATTACTTTCCGGGAACACCCAATATTTCCTTACTTCTGATGTTGTTAACTCAGTATCGATTTCCAGTGAGTCAAATTTCCAGAAAGCCAGATGTCATGAAATAAAGACAGAACAGTTGAGAAGAGGAAAGAGAGATAAAACTAGGTTGAAAATTATTTCAACTAGTGGTAGATGAAAAAATAACAAAGTTCCGGCAATATAGTTAAATTACTAGATAAAATTCACAAAATTAATATTTCTTAATATTACAATGGAAAAAATTATCAAAATTACACAACAAGATATTAGAATTTGTAAAATTACCAAATTTACATAAAAATACGGTATCTGACACCAATTACTAAAAAATTTGAATAATTAACAAAATAATACTAAAATTCGAACACAAGAATTTAGTAAGGTTGCAAAACTTCACTATCAGTTCGTTAACAAATAACCTAACTTCATTGAATTTGTCCTATAGGTTGAAAACCATGAGGAGACTGTAATTTTTAAAGGACTATAATTTAATGACATATTTGTACGGGAAAATTTAAACTTAGAAACGTTAATGAAGTAATAACTCTAAAGATTCAGATATTTAATATTAATAACAAAATAATTGGTAACAATAATCACAATATTGAAATAAATTCGAAATTTTAGCACACATAAAGATTTCAAGTTAATATTTTACTAACGGTAAAAAAAAAAATAGCAAAAATTAATATATGAAATACCGATAATGTCTTTCGCTTTCCGACGGACAAAAATGAATGAACTTATGCCTAATTCAAAATGGCAGGAAATACGCAAAACCAAGGTAAATCTACACTCTTGTAACTTACACGAAAATTGAGGAATGAACTAATAATAATAATGTGTCAATAATAAAATCGATATAGAACTGTGATGGCGTGAATATGATGAAAAAAGGAAACCAGAAAATCGGACTTCTGTCACATCCGAAGCAAGTGATCAAATGTACTACAAATTGATTAATTCAAAGAGAAGAAAAAAATACTATAGATCACTTACCCCGTATGCTTTGGAAGCTCCTGGACAGAAATCTGTAGCTCTGGACAGTAAATAAATGCGGAAAAAACCTAAGTCTCAAGTGGACTTCCTTCACTATCCAAGACCAGTGTAGTTTTCCTTTTTTTTCTAGCTTATATGAACCATAGTCGAACCTAATAACAATAAAGACCCACTCAGAAATTGTTCTATGTACGAAATAACGATAATCTGCAAGTTTCACTTACAGCGATAATTTATACAATTTCAATATTGTATAACGTGTCAATTAACAATAATTGAACCACGAAAACGTCTACTTTAGACAAGATACGGTAAAACGGAAATGGAAATACCCATCCACGTGCTTAAAAAACAGTGCTACTAAGTAATTATCTGAAAATAATCCAAAATATGTAAATAATACAAAATACGGTAATTATTTTGACAAATTATTATTTTTACTATAGCACAAAAAAGCTGAAGCAATAATTAATAAGCAAATTTTATGAATAGCGATATTTAAGCGACTACAAGAAATCTATGACTTACCTAAGTAAAATTCGAAAGGCAAAAGACGCTCTCTCTAGCCCGGGACGAGCCTCGTTCACAACGTTCATCCGCTGTGGCGCTTTTGTTATATTTTTTTCTACCACATACCGATCAAATTCGAGTACGGGGTTATTCAGTTATGAGGAGTCATATTTTAATACGCAAAATAGAAACTATAACCTGCTGTAACGAATTGCAACTTAAATCGTTACAATTGATGGGTTTTATTTACATATTATTTTATAAAGGAACTAAAATTTATTAAAGATCTCTAAATTGGAATGCGCTGTTGTTGTTAATGCACTTCGTAAGATGTTATGATTTTTCGAATAGGTATTGTTGCATCTGTTATTATACCAAAACTCCATTTTTGAGGAAAAAAAGATGAATAGTTCAGAAAAAAATTGTGATGCATTAATTTGTCAAGGCAGTGTATATTTATTTACTCTCCTGTACCAAGTACCCATTGGTAATATAATAAGGATATCACACAGATTGGACTTTAAGTGTCCCCAGTTAAGTTCCGGCATGAGTTGGAAATGGGTGCTTATTTGTGTTTGTATGCACTTTGTTTTAGTTTTGTCTTGTGAATATTATAAATGGTGAGTGTATGTTCTTTATGGTACGGCTTTGCAAAATTATATGATTATTTCCAAAATAGAAAACAAATAATCATATTTAGTGCAGTATATAATCATTTTGAAACAGAAAAAAAACTGGTAAAAGCATCAGTATTTCGGTACAGGGGACGTCAGAATACTGTTGTACAGGGTGATTGACTATGGATTATCCATTTCAACCCTCGTTATCTTATTAACCATTGGAGTACTTATAAATAAAAATGAAAAACATCCCTTAATGAGATTTCGTGTAGATTATAGAAACAGAAGCATTAACAAACCTTTATTTGTCGTTCGTACATACAGGGGGTGACAGAAAACAATGTGTTTTAATGGAACATCCTGTATATTCTTCAATACGTAAAAGAACGTTTCTTTCTGAATTCAAAAATATATAACACACGTATGTTTAATTGAGAAATTAGTGAGATATTCAATAAAATAAGTTTGAATATCTGAATAACCAGAAAAGTGTTATATGTATTACATCTAGAATGGCCGTGCACCCTTTGATACAAAACAAAAGTAGATTAACATAAAATTCTGTTTTATTTTAAAAAAATAGGACACAAATATTAATTATTGTTAAATGTTAAATCTTTTAAATCTTAGTTATTTAATGAAATTTGTAACATTAAGAATACAACCACATTTAAAGTTGACAGGTTACTTCTTTTGTTTGTTTGGCACACGGACGGCCATCCTAGATGTAATGTAACATTTTTTTCTGGATTCATACATCTAAACTTATTTTATTGAATAGCTTACTAATTTCTCAATTAAACATACGTGTGTTAGGTATATATTTTTGAATTCAGAAAGACACATTCTCTTAAGATATTAAAGAATATACAGGGTGTTATATTAAAAAAAAATGTTTTCTGTCACCCCCCGTATGTATGAACGATAAATAAAGGTTTGTTAATGCTTCTGTAATCTACACAAAGTCTCATATCATATCTCCAATGATTACTAAGATATCGAGCAAATGGTAACGCTCTCATTTTAAAAAAGATAATTCGCTTGCAGCTCAAAATACGCGAGAAATACAAGGTACCTACGTGTTTTAAATATAAAGAAATTCCTCTTTTTATGTCACATATTTATATTAGGAGTTTAGTTTAAATTTAAATAAAAGAATTTTCAGAAAAATGGCGGAATACATATTGTACATTCTGCATAAATATGCCGCATAACTAACAATATTTAACATTATGCATTATGGATTTGTATTAAAGTTTTTAGATTTTATAATAAAAATAATAATAAACTAATCCTGCGAGAAGTGGGGAAGTGGAGGTAGATAATTTGTCGCCTCTCTCCCTGTGAGGTTCGAGGATCTATCCAGTATCAGGAAACTGGAGAAAAAGCTAGTAAATCAACGCTATTTATTTGCTATAATAAAGAATATTTATTATTATTATTATTATTATTATTATTTATTAAATTAGAAGGCGAGTTCTGCCTGAGTAGTGGTTATTCACATATTTCAGTTGAAACAATATTTCAGTACAAATATTTTTGACACTTCCTTACATAAGGCGCATACCTAATTCTTAAATATAAACATAATTTACAAACAAAAACGTTGATTTTTTTATTATGTTTAAATATTCTAGTACGTCTCTTAAAAAACAAAGTTCTTAAGAAATGTGGTAATTAAGAAAATTTATTTAAATTTAAATTTAAATTACTATTGTGCTTCCGTAATATGACAAATATTTTGATTCTCTACAAAATAAATTTGTTAATTTTTTGCATGTATTTTTAGTCCCAAATAGTACAGTAATTTGGTGATATCACTTCGGGCTAATTTTATAGCAGTTTTGAATTCAAATTTGTTTGAAAAGTTGAATTCAAAATGGGTCAAATATGCGCTGATTTTAAGCAAATTACACAAATAGGATCATATTTTCGAAAAAGTTTGTCATAACAAAAAAGTTAGCTAATGAAATAACAAAAATAATACATGACATAAAAATTTGTTCACGCTCATCGTTGTCGATTAATGTTAAGCATGTAACGAAGTGATTTTTTCGTTACTAATTCCTGTTCAATATAACGTTATTCGATACACCCCGTATATAATTAAGTTATTGTTTCCCGCACATTGATATTATCACCTGTAACCAGTTGATTATTTTGTTTTATAATAGAAACTGTCCTGTTATTATTAAATAATAAATAAATCCGTAATTACTATAGCAAACAAATAATATACCGCGCTGATATCTGTCCCTCCCCGGCAACACCTATGAGTGAAAAGCGTATCCACGCCGAAATCAGCAGTTGAAATTCTGCCCTACGTCAGTTCCTCGCCGGGACGCATTTATTCACTGCGCTGCAACATTACGCTTATCCCTACCACTTCGCCATTTTATAGAAGATTAATATTCCGAATCCAAGAGAGCTGAAGGCAGTCAAGAGCTGTCATCGAAAGCAAGCACACGTACCCACCGTAAAGTAAGTTAACCAGGACCCGAATTTCGGCAAAGTCCAGCCGTGACGCATTTATTCACTGCGTTGCTTATTTTGCGTTCATCCCTACTACTCCGATATTTTTACAGAGCATTAATATTCCGAATCCGACACAACTACTTTCAGTATCCGTCCTCTGCTGTTCCTGGGGTAGATTCTACCCCTTACTTACTTCTGCTTATTTAAGCACGTCTGGGGTAGAACTCAAGAGTAAGGTATGGCTATTGTAAGGCATCTCTGTGTGATACTAGTTGTGCCTTTTATTCCGCAACGAAGTCTAATTTTCCCAACGACCCACTGGAATATCCGTTTCTTCACTGTAGCTGCCTGAGTAGTGGTGTTTCTGCACTATAAACAGAAACTGGTGCCCGAGTAAAGCACCGCCCCCACCTCGAATGCCATAGTGACACTTCGGCATTTTCTTGCCTAAAACCGAAGTACGTCACAAGCATATTCACCAAAAAAAATCATTGTGGTAATTAAGAAAATTTATTTAAATTTAAATTTAAATTACTATTGTGCTTCCGTAATATGACAAATATTTTGATTCTCTACAAAATAAATTTGTTAATTTTTTGCATGTATTTTTAGTCCCAAATAGTACAGTAATTTGGTGATATCACTTCGGGCTAATTTTATAGCAGTTTTGAATTCAAATTTGTTTGAAAAGTTGAATTCAAAATGGGTCAAATATGCGCTGATTTTAAGCAAATTACACAAATAGGATCATATTTTCGAAAAAGTTTGTCATAACAAAAAAGTTAGCTAATGAAATAACAAAAATAATACATGACATAAAAAAGAGTAAGGTATGGCTATTGTAAGGCATCTCTGTGTGATACTAGTTGTGCCTTTTATTCCGCAACGAAGTCTAATTTTCCCAACGACCCACTGGAATATCCGTTTCTTCACTGTAGCTGCCTGAGTAGTGGTGTTTCTGCACTATAAACAGAAACTGGTGCCCGAGTAAAGCACCGCCCCCACCTCGAATGCCATAGTGACACTTCGGCATTTTCTTGCCTAAAACCGAAGTACGTCACAAGCATATTCACCAAAAAAAATCATTTTCACCAAACGGTTGCAAACGTTTGCACATGTTTGCAAATATTTGCAATTGTTTGCTGTTATTTTATCTTCACTTAACAAATATTCGCAAACAACTGTACGTTTGCGAACATTTCTCATTGATCCTACTTAAACATAGTTACATCCAAAATGACTCCCAGTCCCCAGAAGAGGA
Source organism: Rhagium mordax (assembly GCA_963680705.1). Lineage (NCBI taxonomy): Eukaryota > Metazoa > Arthropoda > Insecta > Coleoptera > Cerambycidae > Rhagium > Rhagium mordax. Next base: position 48,758,162 of record OY796662.1, read on the forward strand.
CTCATTGTTAGTGCCGCATCTTTTATAATTATGTCTACTTTAATTGAAGAAGAGAATATTAAGAAAAGAAAGAGAAAACATAGATTTTGGATATCCCATTTTTTTAAAATAAGTTCATCGCAGCTGCTGACTGACTTAAGAACAGATGATAAGATTGGTTTAATCTTTAATCAAAATTTTTACCGTATCTCCAGAAGATTTTGCATTCATAACTTTGCCAATAGGTCTAAGAATATGTAAAAATTTACAAACTGAAACTACATACGCTTGTTGTAGCGTTGACAAACCAAGGGAAATGCTGCTGTTTTTATTTTTTTGATAAAGATAATCACTTAGGAGACAGAAATGTTCGAAGTTAACTCTTAACATTTTTTTTTAATTGCCACAATCAAGATGGATATACAAAAACTGACAACCTCTAAACTGTTTTGACCTACTTGGTCTTAAAGAGGATTAACAGACCCTCAAAATGCTTTTTCTGGATCATTTCTAGCGTTAATTGCGAATGAGATATGACCGAAATAAGAAGAGCTCGTTTTAACAAATTACGACATTGCTCGTTTGGAGGTAATTTATCCTCAGTACTTCGTTAATTATTGATTTTTTTACTTTAGGGGTGGTTTGCACCCTCTACTTGCTAAAAACAAACAAAATATAGCAAACATTTCCATTGTACCCCTATTATATCGGCCATATTAGGGGTGCAATTGAGAATTCTAGATTTCTGACTTCAGATTCGTCATCAACGATCTCAAAAACATATATTATGATATTTTTCAATACCTATTTGAGCCAGTATTAGATTTTAAAATTCATGAGTCGTTTTCACCCTCTTAGAGGTAAAAGCACATCTATTCCTTTTTAGTATTTGATATTGATACCCTACAGTTTAAGAAGCCACAAAAAAAATTCCAAGCCGATATAGAATTAGTCTGATTAAGTTTGGTAGATACTTTTTGACACCAATTGACTATATTATACTATAAGGGAATGATTTAGTTTTAACTAATCAGTTCAATTTTATAGCAATATTTACAAAATGGCGGCCTAAGCTGTGATCAAATTTTCTGGGACTTTATAGTATAGTGGTTTATTTTAAATCTCCATACAACATATCAGGTTTATAGAGAGTGAGAAAGATCACTCTTCTCGAATTGTACAATCTTATTTTAACAAATTTATTATGTTATACTATAGGAATCCATTGACAAATAAAGAAACACATCACATCACTGCTTTAATCTTGGCAAGAGGAGGTTCCAAGGGAATTAAATTAAAGAATATTGCAATAATTGGCGATAGCACACTTCTGCAGATATCCATAAGGGCGTTAAAGGAGGTTAAAGGTTTATCGTCCATATGGGTTTCAACTGATCATCATCTTATTGCGGAGGAAGCAAGTAAAGGTCAGCAAATCTTATATACGTTTTAATTATTATTAAAAATTAGGACAGATTTTATTTGTTTTTCAAAATTGCGTCAAGCACTTTGCGGTGATTTTATTTTACTATTTTTGTTATATATTTATTTTCCCTTTAGAGAATGTCAACATCCACTGGAGGAGTCCAGACTCAGCAACTGACTCTGCCACTTCGATATTTGCTGTCCAAGAATTTTTAAGGAACCACCTTTATGTTGACGTCGTTTGTCTCGTGCAATGCACATCACCTTTCATAAAGGCGAGTTATGTGCAAGAAGCCATTAAATGGATGATTAATAAAGAAGAATGTGTATTTTCAGTATCAAGGTAAAATTAGAATATTATTATATCGTTTAACTTTTTAATTTAACTGGGTTTTTAGGTCATACAAGTTAAGATGGCTAGATGCAGGTGATAAATTAGTACCCTTAAATTTTAATCCACGTAAAAGACCAAGAAGGCAAGAATTTCGTGGGGAGTTAATTGAGAATGGTATGTTTTATATTGCTACTAGAAAAATAATCCAATCTGGTGCGTTTCAATCAAACAGGTACGTTTTACAACAATTGTGTATTTTGTATGAGAATTTTCAACTAATTCTTTTTTGCAAATTGGAATTCGATGTAAATCTTCAGGATTTATAATTTCCTTTACATCTTCGTAAATATATATTTAAGCTAGTCAATGTAACATATTTTTAAAAAAGCTGTAATAATTCTGTTGGAAAAACGCTATTACTACTGGATTTAATAAATCAAACTTAAATCTGAAGAAACACGTGGATGGAATGGATTTTTAGTAACTCTTTGAAAATTCTCCAACTTCTCTAGCAAGTAGGGTGGAAATTTTACTAAACGACTTTTAAAATCCTATTCTTTGTTATGTGCTTTCAATTGTATGATATCTACTGAGACAGCTACTTACAGAACATCGTAATTTATAAGTTTCTGTTTTATGTGGAAGCAGTTTAAAATAAACACATATCTCTTATGTAAAAATTTTATTCAATATAAAACATTTTGTATACAATGGTTTAAAATTCTGAGTAACCTAAAACGGACATTATAAATAAAATCAAAGTCAAACTTTGACAATGGCTTTTCCAAAATTTCCACCGTTCAACATGTCAGTGAATGCCTTAAACATATTTTCAAAACCATCAGTAACCGTTTCTTGATATTTCAACTTTCCCTCTTCGATCCATTTTTTATTTTGTTCAATACCTTCGAACCATCGATCCCACCATCTGTGGACGATGAAACCCTCCATCCTTAACTGGTTAAATGTTACAGGATATTGAACTATGGTAGCTGAAACAAAAATTTTGTTGGCCAATCATAGCACAGAAGTATTGGTTTACCAATGTTTAATACAATTCTAATAACGAGACGCGGCATTGTTTTACATTAAATTTGTATTATGTATCAGCAAAAGATATGAAAAATAAGCATGTATCATGTGTATTTACCGATCCTAAGCTCAAAGCTTAGTCTTACCTTTTAGTGGTTTATTTTCGTTATATCCAGCAATAGCTCCACATACAGAAATTCGTCCAAATACATTCATGTAAAGCATAATAGTGGAACTGGCCTCTCCTCCTACCTGCAAATAATATAACGTTTTAAAAACACGCTTAATATAGTGTAAAAATTTTATCGAACTAGAAGCATATGATGAGAAAATTGTAATAATAGAAAAGATCAAATACAAAGTACAGGCCAAAAAATGCTATCTATATCTATTAAATAAATAATCTACTTGAATTTCAAATGGTACATTTTTATTAGAACCGGATAATCAAGGCCCTAGTAATGTGGTGAAAACTTTTGTGTCGAATATTTTACTTACGTTGTCAAACAAACAGTCGATCCCTTTAGGGGCGTATTCCTTAATTTTCGCCCTTATATTATCCGTTTTGTAGTTTATAAAGTGGTCGAATCCCAAATCTTGGACCAACCACTTTCCTTTTTCGTCTGATCCTGCCACCCCAATTACATTACATCCTTTAATTTTAGCTATTTGGCCGACAACACTGCCCACGGCTCCACCCGCGCCGGTTACAATCACAGTCTCTCCAGGCTTCGGTTGACACAGTTCAAGGAATCCGAAGTAGGCTGTATTTCTGGAATTTTCCAAAAAGCACATTAGACAAATTCTTGATCTTCAAATAAAATGAAAAATTGGATACTCCACAATTTGTTGCAACTTTCAACTGTCTTCAAAACTCAAATGTTTCTTTATGGGTTATTGGCTAATGTTAGTGACAAATGAAACCTTAATATCAATCGATTTATGTGCAAATACAAGGTGGTCTCGAAAGTGAGTCTTTCCTTTCAACACCAAATAATACTTAACAATTTGGAACTAGTGTTGCCTAGTTCCTGAATCAGGCATTTCCCGGTAGGTGTATTGGAAAATAGGTACCATTGAATGGCCAATAAGATCCCCTAATTTAGCACCACTTCATTTTTTTTTGTGGGATCATCTGAACAGTATTTCTATTAATAGGCCCAAGATCTCGTAGCCAGCAATATTATGATGTACCTATTAATTAGTGCACTTCTTCTATACTTACACATATCTTGGTTTTAGTAGATAATAAATTTTTTTATCAAAAGGCAATAAACAAATAGAAACAAGCATTTCTTAGGTAGTTACATAAAAATAAGTACCTATAGATATATTAAAAATAATTTTTTTATAGAAATATTTTACCCAGGCATTCCTAAAATTCCCAGAGCAAGCGATAACGGAAGATTTCCAAGATCTGGTATTATCCATGCTCCCGGAAAACCATTTGGTGCATTTTCACCAGTTGAAATGGAGTGAGTTCTCCAACCAAATTCACCAACCACATATTTCCCTTCAGGAAAATTCGGATTTTTACTCTCGAGTATTCTAAAACAATATTAGTAATAATATAAGTATATAGTACTTCGTTTCGTGATTGTCTTTATGAAACCAAAGCAGTAGCCTTCCCTTTTTAAAATTATGTTCTCTTAAATTTTATGTCACTCATCAAAAATTGAATACCATTACACAGGGATTCGAAGAACAATAAAACAATTTGCACGTATTAAATATTTTATTTTTAGATGACAATTATCCCATACACTGCAGATTTATCAGTTAAGTGAGACTAAATTATTTAATATAGGGTAAAGTATTTAACTTGTCCAAAAAGGCAACTTTAGAAAATAATAAAGATAATAAATAAAATCGGTTATAATAGTATTTTACGTCACAAGTCCGGAAAATACTGTTTTTTGGATGAGTATACAAGATTCCAGGACTCGCCTACGGCTCGACCTGGAATCTTGCCTACTCGTCCAAAATAACAGCTTCCGGGCGTACACTATTTTTTCGGTAACCGTGTGGAATAACAAATCAATATAATATTTATTTGTAAAACAAAATTAGGAACATTTTAATAGACTCCATTAGTTGTGACGTCACGACCCCCACTTCTACTGGCATACAAGTTTACGGCCTAAACTGTAATACGGGAATCTGACCCGTATTGCGTTGACCATAAGGACTATAATATACAGGGTGTTTCAGTTTTTTCGTTCATAACTTCTGTAAACGATAGAATATAGAAAATAATAGGAGTCTTCCCTATAACATTTTTCTCTAAAACGTTTCGTTTTCAAGATACAGGGCGTTAAACTTTTCAGAAATTATTACTATTTATTCATTATCTCCTAAACAAATAAAGATTATTTATTCAAACTGTGTACACTTTAGTCATAATAAAAGACCAATTTTTTTGCAGTTCCAAAAGTTTTTCTTACAAAAGCAGTGGCGTAGTTATGGGGTTCTGTCGGTATTTAAACCCCCTGAACTTCTACGCCAATGATCAGGAATTATATTTTTATACAAATTGTAAAACTTTGATGCATTTCCCATAAAAAAGTACTCTTGATAAAAGTCGCTAGGAGGCTTTCTGTTCGAGATATTTATATTCTTACTAATCAGGGGTATATTAAGGAATTACATCTTGATTGAAAATGGTATGATTAAGTAGGCGTTAAGTTAAATCATTGACAGTTATTCACAACATAAACAAAGAAGATGAATATCATTTTGAGCATTTACTGTAGATTATTAATTATTTATTATTTTAAATAAATAGACACTTTTTTACATTATTATACTTATGTGTTATTATGTTACTTTCATATTTTTATATATTAACACGTTTATATAATTATTTTATGCAGAAACTTGTATCCTGCTTACTGACATGTGTAAATACTCTGTATAATGCACCAATAAATATTTACTTACTTACTTACTTACTTATGTATTAAAATAATTCTTTAATTTGTTTAGCAAATAGTCTGTCAATAGAAAATGCATAGGATACCCCTGATTAGAAAGAATCTAAATATCTTGAATACAGAGCCTTCCAATGAATTTCACCAGGAGTACTCATTTTATAGGAAATACATCAAAGTTTTAAAATTTGTATAAAAATATAATTTCTGATCATTGGCGTAGAAGTTTAGGGGGTTCAAATACGGACTGAACCCCATAACTGCGCCACTGCCTTTCTCTGAAAAACTTTTTGCAAGTCAAAAAATTGGTCTTTTATTATGTCTAAAGTGTACAAAGTTTGAATAAAAAATCTTTATTTGTTTAGGAGATAATGAATAAATGGTAATAATTTTTTAAAAGTTTAACGCCCTGTATCTTGAAAACGAAACGTTTTAGAGAAAAATGTTATGGGAGAGACTCCTATTATTTTGATATGTTCTATCGTTTACAGAAGTTATGAACGAAAAAACTGAAATACCGTGTATAGTACTAAAACATTGTCGGGAATTTTATAGTATTTCTGTATGTTGAAAAACTATTTAAGGACTTCCAATACCTATTTCACATTTAAGAAATATGTTAAAATATATGTATCCACGTATGATTTATAAAAACTTCATTTTAGTTTTATAAATTAATATGTAAAGCGGCGGAAGCTTCCTCCAATAGGAATAAAGAATGCAAAAATTCAAATGAATTTGCAGCTAACTTCAAACACTTAATTCTTGTTCGTTCATTTTGACAATGAACTTGACGTTTAACTTAAGTTTTCTCTCAGTTTCAAATCTATTCTACTATTTTTTTCTAATAAACTCGTTTTTGTGCTTAATTCCAACTGTGGGTTTGTGCTTTGCACCTGAGTGTGATCATATCAATAAAACTGGATGTAAAATGTTTAGTTTCCCAAAGGATTCCAAATTAAAATAAAAGAGGTAAAGCTATAATGTGTATGTTAGTTTGATTATCGTTTCTTAAATACCTACCTGTGTTTTCTTTAATATTCTATATTTTTTTAAATAGGTTTACTTAATTGATTTTTATTGTATTATTGGCACACCAAGATAAGAGGTTATAATATTTGCGTCAGCGACACTGACACTAACGACAGCTGTAACAACTCAGAAGTATAATGAAGTTAGCAGCAGTGTAAACTTTTATTTTAATATTGATTTATTATATTAATAATAAAGTTTTCGCAATGCTTTATACTTCTGTATATTTTCCGATATCTTGTGCATGATAAATGGTAACTGAAAGTTCTTATATATTTCTTCAACAGGAGAAATAAAATAAAACTCCAGGCCATGTTTCTATACCAAAAAATGTCGCCTTATGCACATATGCATTAAGGGTCAATTTCCAGTGAGATTGAACGCAACCCGTCTGTCATGATAGTAGTACGTACGGTTGCATAATTATGTGACGTCACACTAATGCGGTCCATTCTTGTTTAAATTAATATTTATATTGAAATTCGAACAATTGCTAATATTAAAGGGTCATTCTTCCCGGCCTAGACAGGAAAATACGTACTTTTCGGCCTAGTCCGGGAAATACGTACTTCCTGGACTAGGCCGGAAAAGTGCTATTTTCTGAAAGAAAGAGCGTCCGGGAAGTGGGTACTTTCCGGACGGTTGCCGAAAAAATATCTGGTTCGGCGTATTTACAATGTTATTTGTACAGGGTAATCGTTTGAAAATTCAAATTTTTAAACCCTTTTATTTTCCTCAAAAATATACCAAGTATCTGGTTAACTGCGGTTTAGGTAGTAATTGGTATATTTTTAAAAGGGAATTTATTTCAGCCAACCACTAAGAAGGTTCACTGTATCTAAACTACATTTGTATAAATAAAACTTTAGAAAAATAAAGGATAATCCGATTATGAAAATTATATCTGTGGATGAATATTTCTGAGATATAGTGGGTTAATTAATTCCTGACAAAGTTTTTAAATTAAAATAAAAATGTCAGGGACATTTAACACTTTATAGTTCAAATTCTCGAGGAAGCGATTGTAGAGACAAATCCCGCACGAATATTTTCAGTAAGAAACTTATGTTCCAAAACATACGAAAGAACAAAAAAATAATAATATTGCTTTCTTCCAGTAATTTTGGTTTATTTTTATTTGTTAAATATACCCTTAACAGGGCGGACTTTACGTTTTACACTGTGTAATTTGTTTGTAAAAACTTCCTTGGAATGCGATTTTCATTCGAACACAGGGGCGGATTGGGCCGGCGGGACACCGGGTAAATGCCCGGTGGGCCGCCAGTATTATACAAAATAAATGGCAGCTGGCGGCTGCTATATTTTAATTTCTGTTGAACCTTTAGATGTGGGCCGCTGGTGGAAATTTAAGACAAATTTCAGGCCCCTTCACCTGTGCCAATACGCCCCTGACTGAACGTAAATACTAACCTTGCAACTTGTGAACCTATGAATGTTCTTCCTGTTCTTAATCTTGGAGCATATGCTCGCATATATGGATCAACACTTAGATAGAGAGCCTCCGTTAAAAATTCTGAAAAAGTTAAGACACATTATATTATATTCATATTTTTTAAAACAACACAAAAATTAAGCAATTGAAACGTTAAACGTGAAATTTTGAAAACTCTGTGATTCCAAAATTACTCCTAATTCCAACTCGGTTTTTTGATAGTCCATATTAGTAGGTACTAGGTGAAAAAGAAAAAAAGTAAAAACATTCCACTGTTGATAAATTCTATTTTAAAAAATGATGCACATATTCATTATCACGATGTTGAACTTTTCAATTATTAAATAATTTAAATTATCATCGACGAGTCCAAATAATAAATATAATATCGTTGATAGAGTCTACAAATATAAACTTATAACTTATAATCAGCGATAGCTGATAGCATTATTATTATGATGAGTTAATTTTGTCGGCGAGTATATTTTCTGAGCCTATGGATGGTGTTATAAAAACACGTAATTGACGTAATCTATATATTTATCCACTAACCAGTTTATTTTGTGCACTAACCTCCATCCTTGATAGCTGGCAACTCTTCCTCAACCAATTTTAAATCAGTTTCTTTTGGAAATCCATCAAACTGTTTATTAAAAATAAAAGCCTTAGCAGATATTGATCGCCTAAAAACATCAAATATACGAGGCGGTGACACTCTAATTTTAGTAACCAATGTTCGTGCGTTAAACATAATTTCTGCGACACTCGAGAAATATTTATTTATTTATAAGTATTATGTTCAGTGCCATGTGGCGCGTTCACTTTTCGTCGAGTGATACTGCAGTACACCTAATAAAAATAATTAGTCTACAAGCGAGATAACAAGCCTGATAACGTAATAAAATGTTTCTAAATTAGATATATTGAGTCTGATAAGGGGGCATAATTTATTAGATAAAAATAAATAATTTTAACAATAATAAAGTAAAATGCTTCGTCATCGCGCGTGCTCATACAGTGTCGGCACAGGTTTTTTACAGGCACTTTAAGCTTAGCTAGCAAGGTACATTATTTACACATCATTTCTTGGTCAGCTCAAGCACATTATACAGGGTGTTTCCTGAAATTTTTGCCGAACCTTTTATCTTACTAAGAGTAGGGATTTTTTACTTGCCCAACGTTCAATAGACAAGGCACCGACTGCTTTACATTACATCCCCTCCGAAGGATGGTATATCCACAATACAACTCTCGCCTACAGTTGTATAGCTTCTGCAATATAGCTGATATGCAAGCAAATGGGGAAACGAGAATGCGCCCTTCTCCGATCCAAATACTAGACGCGGCTACCGTTGCTGGACTTTCGTATTCGATACGATCGAGTGTGTCAAGTCGGACCTCCGCTCGCTGCCCAGTTAGATTATTAAATAGAAAATTATTAAGTCTACAAGACGTAGTGTATTTAGTAACAAATAACTTCCTTAATTCAATGTTCAATGATTATAAACTGCAGCCTTCATAAACTATCGTAAATCACGTAACTAAAAATAGGCAACCAGGTATACACATTATTTTTCTGCAAACGTAAATACCATTGAGTGTGTATATGGTTGTCTAATTTTGCGTTGCGCCATTGCACATGCGCATGTTTTTAAATTGTTGAATGTCGGCTGTCCGGAAATAGTTCGTACTGGCACAGAATTGTACTGGTTCGTGGTTGTCTCCTGTCACTCCTGTCAGTAGTTGTCAAGGTGTTTTGTGGTTGCCAACAAGGCACGGTTTTAGTGAGGTTATGTGTGTTTACCGATAGTGCCTATTTACATTTTAATTTGTTGTCCCTCGAGATTAATTAATTACAGCATCCGGTTTGTTTATCAACCGCCCACATAAGTCAGAGCATTACTATTAAAATTTATTTTTAGTTGTAAATTTGTTGAAATACCAGGATATAATGACATGGAAATAGATAATTATTTTGAACTGGAATTAGCTAATATGCTCTGGAATTTACATCAACAATGGCCACAGATCTAAGCTCAGGTAATAATTTTTAATAAAACAGTAATTGTATATGAAATTTGTTGTTTTTTTATTTTACAGCTGCAATTCCTGTGTTTTATCGAGAAGTTTTTGATATATGTTCAAATGATGGAGAACCGATACATAAAGATGTGTATCAATGTCTTCTTTCACACTGTAATTTATCACCCGCACAACTTAAAACTGTTTGTGACATAGCAGGAACCTCAAAGGGATATGTGAATAGAACAAGTTTATATAAAACTCTAGCACTGGCGGCCTGGGCGCAACAGGGAAAACAGTTATCTGATAAATTGTTCGATAATTGTATAGGAAAAGGTATTTATTAGTACTTACAAAAATACAGACAGATAATATTTATCTGTGGATTTCGAATAAGCAGAATTTAAATTTAAATTTGGATAACTAAGTGACAAATAATAAGTACAGTAATAGCTAAATTATTCTGTATATGTATCCTGGGTTTTTGCAATGATTTTTTTATATTTTAATTTTCATGTAGATTATGACAAAAAAACATTGGAATGTGTTTAAGTAAATAGAGTAAGAAAAACTTTAAATACTTGCAGTTTTTGTAGTACACGTTTTTAATCTAAACAAGAATTTATTTTCAAGTTCATACTGCAGGAGCAGCTGTTACATTTAGTCATGATTATCATTATTATATTTGTATGAACTTGATTGAATAATTTTTGCAGAGTAGCCTAATATAAAATTGATATATTGTTTAAATTAACGAAATATGCTTTAATTTATTGAGACGTTCGTAAAATAGAAATTGGATTCAATATATCCACTCTGCAATATTACACAATTCGAAATAAGAATGAACATAATTTATCGTCATGTAGAAATATACCTAATCATTAATCTAACTAAGTACCACTATTAATTTTCTTTTAAAAGTCCCTAAATAAAAATATGACAAAATTAAAATAACATTAAATAAATGAAGAAATTTTGTATTTTTTACAGTGCAAGAAAAATATTTGAGTAAACCTCGGGGTAAATTATTTATAGATTAAAAAATAGTGAATAGTGAAATTATGCCAAAATACATTTAAGGGATTACTTAGTTAATAAAGATAGAAAATAAGTTAATTGATATATATTATATCTTTACCTCGATCTTTACCTCGCTCTTTACACTATACCATTTTTATTTAATTATAGCGTATCATGTCAGTACATTTCTTTATAAATATCTGTGAAATTATTTAGAGAATAAGACTATGAACAATATTTAGAGAAACCTGAATTATTTTAGTGTCATTTGAAAAATAATTACAAATTCAAACCTCAAAATGCCGTAATAAAACTTGCATTAAAACTAGACATGCAGGTTTATATGAATTTCATCAGCAATTTGTTACTGAACATGAATAAATTAGTTGCAATATATATCTATAATATGGTTTAAATTCATCAGTATTTGAAAATTTTTTCGGTCAAAATATTCAATCATATTTTTGTAAAATTTTCACGTAATCAACTACCCTTCAGAGATAAGATTATAATTTATAAATTTTCACAAAGGACAAAAAACATTTCATTTGTTACGGTTATGTTAATCTGTCAATTAGTATTTTCCAAGTATTCGGTTTTGCACATGCATGGTCTTTATCATTTACGTGCTTAAATGAAACTTAACAGTTTGTATGCGACGAGATTTGCTTACGTGGCAAAGATAAGGATATGTATTTGAATTATTATATATAATTTAAAACAGCAACTTTATTTATATGGTAATTATTGGTGGGAATATAATGATACATATCGGTTAATTATGTAGTTTATTTCGTAATAGACTGAAATAATAAGTTTGCATTTTTCTTTTGTTTATAGTACTAGTACTCTGAAGGTTGTGTTCGAAAGCTGGATTTTATTCTTGATACTGGATGGTATTGATTACATTGATTAAACTCTGCCTAAGAATTATCATAATAACTTTAAAATAGTGACGGTGATATGCAGATAAGCATTGCTGAGAACATTGCTTAGGCTCCCGGTCCATAGAGGGTTTCTAAGAACGCCATTTTAATAATAAATAGTTTTTTAAGTAAACTAAATTTTATTACCCGTTTATTAAAATTTTGAGTATGAATTCATTTAATAAGGTCTCTATTTTGACCGAGAAAGTTGATTCGACAATTTGTGCTATTTCAATAATATAGCTCTGAGCATCCTTACCGTTTATTTCTTTTTGAGAAGGAAATTAATAATTTTATTGACCAATCTGGTTTACCTTGGATTTGAATCTCTGATGACCGTCATTTGATTAAATGTAAACATATTAAAACCATTAAATACGAAGTAATTAATTAAAAATCTTTATGAAACAACGCGTTTAGTTGATTGGGATTATTGTGTTCCGTCCAAGAAAATGTAGTTACTGCTCATAAAAACAAATTAAATAAAAAATAGAAGGTTTCAAGACAAGCATTCGATTCAACTAGAAATAGGCGTTTGAACTTTATTATTATAAAAATCACTGAATTTGAGATTAAATTATTTTTATATATTTGTTCTTTTGCGTGCAATAAATACCCAGGATTATTATTTTCAGAATATCCGACACCAGAAATTAGGGACTTAACACCAATAAAGAATCTCAAAATACAACTTAACATGAAACTACAAAACTCACTAGGATTTAATTATGCCACCATTGTTCAAACGGAAGTTATAAATATTCACCTTGTACCTGAAAAGAAAGGATTGTTCCTAAAATACTCGGAATATATTGTTACCTCTAAAAGATTTAACAGCTCAGTCCCTAGGAGATACAATGATTTCGTTGCCTTACACGAACTACTACTTAATCGGTTTCCTTATAGGTAAGTACATTATATACTTATTGGAGTTTCTATTTTTATTTTATTATTTCATCACAATAATATTTAATTTAGTACAGGTATTTGAAAACTTGTTTTTATTTCATATGCACGTTATGTTGTAGGCTAGTTCCATCTCTTCCTCCCAAAAAAATTTTATCTGATGCACATTTTTTAGAATCTAGAAGAAGGGGTCTGCACAGGTGGTTAACGCTGGTTTGTAGACATCCAGTAATATGCCAAGATGCCTTGATTCAGTTCTTCCTTTCTGATCAAGGCCCTGATGTACAATATCGCATTAGAGATATATTTAGAAAGGCGCCGGACGAATTTATGACGTCGGATATTGCCGCAACTGCCAAGGTAGGTAACTGGGGACGTTGCGTTTAACTAAAATCTGGATATTATAAATACAACAGGCTAATGAAATATTTTACACTGGCATAGAAATTTAAAGTTGAATCGTACCTAATAGTAGATGCATATTGATTTGGTTCTGTTATTTTTCAACTTCAACTAAATAAAATATCTGCCTTTTCATTCCCGGTTTTGTTCATTGATGTTGGGAATTAAATATTTATATAAATATAAATTCAAAAAAAAAGTTTTTTTAATTAGTTATGTTCTATAAAAATTTCTGTTAATAAAAAAAATGTGAAATATGAAAGTCGGTAATTAATTACAGTTCTATAAAAAATTCTTGTTTCTCGTCATTTTTCAATTTTTTAGGAGTTATTGCCATCTGACCACAGTCAAATAGCTGTGAATTCCCAGAATATCCGTACTCTTGCGAACATCATCGGCAAATTAAAGCAGTTAATAAAATCCAACATTAATCACCAAAGTGCCATGGGGAGAGATTTTGATGTTTTTGCGGAACAGTTAAAATCGCTGAGTACCTTGAACATGGAGCAGAGTCAAAATTTTATTGAAAATTGGAGTGAAATGCAAAGAGGATTTGGTTTGATTTCCAGGTTTGTGCTGATAAAAATTTTTTTTATAAGTTCGTAAAATAGTTATATAAGAAGCTTTTCATTCAATAGTTTTATAGTTACCGCTAAGTAGACGACTGTTGATTACTTCTTAATGAAAATAACTTTCCTTTTAGGGAACTAAGGTCGTTATCTACAAAATCAACTCAACACGCTGATGCCGAACAGATTACAATTTGTGAAAGATTGAGCCTTCTTTTAGATATTTTGGTAGCTCATAAAGACTTGTGTGACAGGTTAGATAAAGGTCTCCACCACGATCATACCACTGCCCTTTCTAAATTGCTTTCTTTGAAAAAGAGAAAAATACAAGGGGTAATCAGGGGAACAGATGTAAGTGGTTATCTTTTGTGTAGTAATTTTCGGTGGTATGAGTACTCAAGTTTTGAACACTTTCTATTTTTAATACTCATTAATGTAATAAGTGAATAAACACATAGATATCCTTAATTTTTTTAGCTAATATTTTATTATTTTCTCAGGCCGAAAGTGTAGAGACCTTGGAATCCAAAATGTTGACCCAGGAGAGCGTTATAACAAATATGGAATTGAGATCGGATTTCAGTTTATATTGTGTTCATATGGAAACTCAATTAGTATATGCATATTTAGGAACCCTGTCTTCCATTTTAAATAACTTAGTAGCTCTCAAAATTAAGTCGCATTCTGAGGTAAGTGTTGAACCCGATCTTTTTTTTTTCCAGTAGATATGCGACATCATAATATTCATAAATCATAATATAATGTATCTCAATGTCTCAAAATGTTAACCGAAATCCATTTTTCTCAATAAATTTGTCTCAAAGTTTTTTGTAACAATTAAAATAAATATAGGGTGTTTGATTTATCGTTCTATAGCCTGCAGCTTTTAAACGAATAGTTTTAGCGGAAAAGTGTAACAGAAAAAATAATTCTATATCGTGTGAGCCACGTTTTCATATTTTCGAAGAAACAAATTAACGTCTAAAAATTCTAGAAAAATAAAAAAACCGAGTTAAAAAAAATTATTTGAGGAAAAAATTAATTTTGAAATTATATTTGAAGTGAGCACCCAAATTTAATCTAAATTTGTTCATAAAATTTTTTGCTTTAATTTTGGCAATTATTTGATTTCCCCTGTTTATCGTTCTACAGCCTATAACTTTTAAACGAATAGTTTTAGTGCAAAAGTGTAAAGGGAAAAACTTTTCTATATTATGTTAGTTACATTTTCATGTTTTTAAAAAGATATATTTTTGATATATTTTAAAAAATTACTTTTTTGAAAAAAATCAAATTTTGGTATATTTTCAAATAATTAACATATAAATTTTACTCCGTTTTTACATAAAATTTGACAAAAAAATTTGATTAAGAATTTGATATTAAATTTGGGCACCGATTTCAAATATAATTTCAGAATTAATTTTTTCCTCAAATTATTTCTTTTAACTCGGTTTTTTTATTTTTCTAGAATTATTAGAAAGATGTTCATTTGTTTTTTTTTTTTTTGAAAATACGAAAATGTAGCTCACACTTTACACTTTTCCGCTTAAACGATTTGTTTAAAAGTTACAGGCTGTAGAACGATAAATCAAATCATGTGAAATCAGACATTTACGTCAAATTTTTTCGAGGCATTCAGACCATTATTCATTTGTAATGAAAAAAACCTATTCCCAATATACAACAATGTTTAGGGTATTCACCGGAGATTTATTGTTTAAGTACCGTTTTATGATTTAAATATCTACACAATGCTCTTATTTTATCTTATCTCTATTTTTGTATAAAATAGCCCACTTATTAATATGTAATGAAAAAAATTTGTTTCGTTTTCACAAATAAATAACCCCAATATATAAAAATATTCCGGGTATTCACTGAGAAATATTGTTTACCGTTTTATGATTTGAATCGCTGTACAATACTTTTATTTTATCTTATCTGTATAAAAATGACAATTCTAAATTGATGTATTTGATAAGTGATTAGTTGGTGGAGGATTATGATAAGGGTCATTTTTGTTTGTTCTACAATAAATTAGGTGATTTATTTGAAGTACAACCAGTATTACCATTCAGGGTCGGACTGGGCCGGACCGGGTGGCTCCCCACAAGCCGGGGGCCCAAGACTCGAGAGTAAAAAACTGTATACACGGGGCAAGAGCTGCGGGGGACGGTAGCCCCCCGTGAATCGCTGCAGGCGAAAATTTTTCAGGAATTTCAAGGTCATTGTGTTTTACAAGTACCCAAAATTTGTATTAAACTCTACATTGACATTAATAAACGTGTGATGCTTTTTATGGAACGAGGTAAATTGTAAATTCTTTAAGTCAACATAACCTAATTTAGACCAAACTGAATTTTCTGCAGAAAGAAGTAAACATGACCAACAAAATACCTGTTAACCAAACATATTTGTCATACCAGCTTTCGTTGAATTCACGATTCTGTTTCTTACCCGACGCTACAAGTGAAGATAAGTTCGGTCCGCGGTCTCTCCAAATTTGCACCTTTTTCGCATTATTTGAAAATTTGTACCGAATCGATCGAGTTTTTAAGAACATCTAAAAATTAAATTTCATTTTTTTTTAATATCTCTGAAACAATGTCAAATGTATTAATGATACACGTCTAAATAAGTTGTATCGATCAAAAGTTATCGCCGTTCAGAAATTTTCAAAACTAGTTTCAGGGAACAGGGATGGCCTGCTCAGGTTCAACCATTTTCGAATTTTTCTATTTCATTTCTCTCTAATTGTATGAACGAACTATCTGATCTAGTTTACATTTAGGTCGCAAGAGCTGAGTTGGGACCTAGCCTGCGCGGGCCCCCTATCCTACCTACCGGCCCTACCGCCTGGCAGCAAGCCCCGCAAGCCAGGCCCGTGGGGGGCCCGGCTGACCAACGCCATCGCGACAATATGGCCAGTCCGACGCTGTTACCATTTCCCTAATTGTACAAGCCTTAGTTTTAGATCAATCACATCAATATTAAATGATCATAATTTGTTTTTTCCAGCTTCATGACGTCTGGAAATTAGTGCAACCCTTTGCTCAACAGTGTTCTCTAGATAATGTTTTTTCTGATGGTTCAGGAAACAACACGTAGCAGTTTCAGCAATATTTTATAGTATATTTTTTTAATTTACAATTTGGTTATGTTTTTATTATGATATTATGACTACAATATAAAAATTATATACTGTTATCATATTAGTCTAACCAACCGACAGAGTGGCTTAAACCATGCAATTGCAACTTAAGATATAAACTAGTTTTTTTTGTATATCAGTTCATAATAAGTATGTTTCAATGACATACATTAAAGAAAGGTGTATTGTGACAGAAGGCGTATTGCCAGATTATCTATTTTAATTAAAAATTATTGAAATCGTAAAGTTTCTAATGCTATGATTTTTTATATGTAAAGAAATGTTGAAAATTCTTTTTAATGACTAAATTCTTAACCTTAAAAAAGCAGATATTATATTAGTTCCTTTGCCTTATCGTTTGGATCTAGCTGAATTTGTAATTTTAAAACTTCAATGGGATAAGGGTTGTTTAAAAGGCCATATTGATTAATTTTATCCATATTCGTCATCACATAAAATAAGAAATGTACACTTGAGTTTACGATTTGCCATATCTAAGTGTTCAAGTTTAATTATTTTTAAATTCATATTTTTTTGGTGGTATCAATTATTATAATGACGTTTTTATTAGGTTTTCAAATTTTATTATACTTTTATCATTTGATATAAAATATCACTTTAAGTACTATTTTCCTATATCAGGCACATAAATATAAAAGTTGGCAATTAAATTACAAATATTTCCCCGTCGCACTAAAAATTAACAATAATCCAGACATTGGCAAACAAATACAATACTAAAATCTTGGAAACTGCTTGGTTACGCCTCTTGTTTAATGCAATTTGAAATTATTTGTTAACAAAGGATTTATATTTAGATCTAGGATCTAGCCAAACATTTTATCAGAATAATCAAGAGTATTACTGATTATTTGTTAAGAATATTATACAAATTTTCTTTGTTTTGTTCTAATTCTATTCTACTTATACTCATACTCATACATTCCTTTTTTTAATTTGGTTTATTTTTATTATTTATATTTAAAGCTACATCACTTTGTATTATAAAAAATAAAAGTAGAAACTACTGAATGAAAAACTGAAACGACTTCATAAAAATTAAAATTTTTCTTCTACTTAAATTTTAACTTTGGGTTTTATATTAAATTGTAAAATGTCCAGTGCGATTTTTTCATTATTTAAAATATATTGTAGAAAAACGTTTGAAATAACATGGAAATAGTAAATCATAACTTTTCATTCGGTTAAGTTTAAACCTTTTTTTTTTCTAGAGTAGTTACGTAGTATTTTATATAGATACTTTGTTGTTACCACATGTGCCTTATACTATTCCAATGGTTGAAATTTTATAAGTGTATTATGCTGATATTATGAAAATTATAAAAATTGTTGTATAAACATAAGTTGCTCATATTAATATAAAACTGTACTCCCTAATAAATTACTCCAGAAATGTATCAGGAAAGTGATATTTAAACGCTACAATGAGAATTTTTTATATCAATAAAATATACAAATGTAATAAGTACCACTAGCAGATCGATTAAGTTGGATTATTTTTTCATTTTTCATGAGAACTTAAGGATTTGTGGTATAATTTGATTCTCCCGTTATTTTGACATTTAAATTTCTTAGTCAAATTAACAAATTAAAAGTAAAAAAACATTCTAATAATTCCACGAGTTAATATGTTCAATTATTTTTAAACCAGTATTAAATATTTGGGATAATACAAAACAAAAAATAATTAGATTGTATTATTATGTTTAGAACATTTATTTTGAAATATAAACACAAGTCAACCAGTCCCGTTTAATTATATGAATTTCAATACAAAAAATAATGCTTTTTCAGGGAAACGTAAAAAAATATGCACTTCCTTTGGTCACTTATATGTGCTATGCTATTCCTTTCTTTTTTAGCCACGAGCTCATTTTTTAAATAGTTTTTGATAGACAAAGATTGCTGGAAATAATTGGTAATTTATCTAAAGTAGTTTTAACAGATTAAGTAACTGCCATTTTTTTTTTAATTTCAACTCTATCTAGATCAAGTAAAAGTTTTAAATCAAAACAAAATGTGCTAGAAAGTAGGAAAAATAAAATTGCATTATTCCATTTTAATTTAAAAAAAGCATTAGGTATTTTTTTATTGAATATGTGACTTATAAGATTTCAACATAAATAATTTAAAAAAAATCTTGACATTGTAAAATAATGTGATATTTGAATTGAGATGTTTATTTTTATAAAATTGTTAATAAAATATTTTTTAAATAGTCTCAGAGAGTATTTTTTCCTTGAAGTAATATCCAAAAGATGAATTTATTTAAATATAAAAAGTAAAAATATATACATTATACATTGTAACAGTAAAGAACTAAAAGTGAATTCCATCACAGTTAGCTGGTGTATATAATATTCAATAGCGACGGAGTGGGAGGTCAAGCATTGCATTATAACGTTGTATTCGAAAGATTGCCTTTTCCTGTTCGGCATACTGAGAAAGTACTTTCTTCCCAGCACAACTGAAACCGAATGCCAAGATACGCTATTAAATTATAAAAACTTGCAATTTTATAATAATTTTTATTCTTTCAAATCTGTCAAATGTTTAACATTAGAATAACATATCCAAAAAGATTATACAAAAAAAAAAAATACTTTTTAATTTTTGGTAGTAACAAATAATAGGTTCAATAATTTATATTGAATTAATTTAATAACACAAATGATGTGGGGCTTCTCCTACTCTCCGTACGTAGCGATTTTCGCATTTTCCTACACATTTGGATGTGCATTAAGGCAAGCAAATATTCTCGATTACTTTCCGTTAATGCTATATTAACAGTATACAATTTCGCAGATGTCTAGTAATTATTTATATAAAACGCAATTGTCAATTAAACTAATAACGACACCAAAATTAAAAAAAGAATATTCCGTGGTCAATCATACTGGATAATTAAATATTCTAATTTCATAAATAACAATACAGTTAAAAATTTTTATATGCAACAAAATCATAAAAATAATATATACAATACAGTAAATAAAATAAGTAATAATTGCTTCTGTTAATTGATAATATTAATATACAATCACAATATGCACCAATTCGAGTTGAAAGCAATTAGCTTAATAAATAAATAATTTAAATTAATGTCATAGAAAACAGTGACATTTTTACATCTACATTTAGTAATTACGTCGCCAACTAATTTGATAAAAGCTTTATAGTTCGTTACATTGCCAAATGTATTCAGAAAATATTTTGTTATATAAAGTATGTTATTTAATTTTTAATAGGATATGTTGGTTCTGTTTAACAAATTTAGTAGTATTAAACTGTAATATTAGGTCAGAGGCAAGCTTTACATTATATCGCATACAGGTTTAGTGCCAATTATGATGTCACATAGATTGTGTAGAAATGTTGGCAGGAACTGTCTTGTACACCACTCTTGATGACAGTCTCAAAAAAACCTAATATAAGCATTTTTTAGATATTAATACTAGGCTTTATGTGTGTTTACCGCGACGTTTACAATTGGCATATTTGCAAAGATAAGAATTTTAAGAAAGTGCACAGTTAAAACAACTGGCTTTTATATACTAATTATAAAAAATTATTTTTGAAGTGCATTGTTTCCCAATGAGCTCTCCAATCTCCTTAAATTCATTGTGGTCGTTATGATGTCTCTTAAAATCCTTAAAATACATCAACTTATTATGCACAATCAAAATTTCATCGATATTTTGCTGGGTGGGTGTATTTTCATCTATTGCATCGATATCTTCATCTAATCTTGAATATTTATTATCATTTAATTTTCCTATACACTTTTCGATGGGTATCCAATGGTATGTTTCAGGGCAAAGCAGGAAAGACGGTACCAATTTACCTTTATATCTCATTTTCTGGCAAGAATGTATATAGAATCCCATGTAATAATTACTTATTTCTGGAATTTGTTTATATAAAGCCCTCGTAAATTGTACCTCCCTAAAATCAGTAGTTTGGTTAAAATTATTAATTTATATGAACAAAGCTAGTCAAAGGATTCACCTAAGTTAAATGCCTGCAGAATATATTTGAGTGTGTTTACTAAATGCAGTTCAGGTCCAATGACAGAAGACCTTGCATATGTTCTGGTACTTCTAAAGAAAATTAAATTCTCTACAAAGAAGTTCCAAGGCAATTCTAAAGTTGAAAATTAGAAAGTTACAAATTTTTAAATAATTACTAATTAATGTGAATTTGAATAATCGGCTACAGTTTCTAGATTTAATTGAACCATAATTTAGAGGCTCTTTTTATTTACAAGTTTAGGATAATTCGAACCTTATAGAGTAGGAGAGTCAAAAGAGGGACAATCAGTAAGCACCATATACTCATTTTTATTAGTAAAAAATAATATTAATGTACCTATTGAATTCTTCACTTCTTTGGGCTTACGCATTTCTATTGCAGTTTACCCTGTCTTATACTCCTCATACTGTACAGAGTGATTGTTTGAAAATTCTACTTTTTAAACCCTTTTATTTTGCTTAAAAGTATAGCTAGAAAAAAAAATAAAAATTAGATCTGTAGCATATTTTACCAAGTTTTTTTATATATATTAGTCTGCATCTATCTTAAACAATATACAGGGAGGGCCACATAGTCAGATTTTTTTAAACGGAATACCCTGTATATTTTTAGATATTTGGATAGCCCTTTTCATCCCCTTTATAAATATATATATAATTGTTATAAATTTCGTCTTCAAATAACTTATTTATTCAAATAAATAATATTCTTAAAAGTTTGGGATACAACACAAGTGAATAATTTTTTTAGCAAAATAGCAAAAAAGCAAAATAAAAGGGCTTAAAAAAGTAGAATTTTCAAACGATCACCCTGTACATTTAAATCAGAAAATTCTGTTAATTTTAAAAATACCCAAATAAGTCAATCGAAATAATTTTATCGTACCTTAACAGTCGACCACATAATCAAAATACAAACATACCTTAATGAGCCATAAGTTCCCAGAGTCAAATTTCTATAATCGGGATCATAAAAGAAGTAAACTGAACTGACACATCTTGGTAGGATATCTATTACGCCGACTGCTACGAGTTTATCATCTATCCAATATTGTTGGTGAAAAGAACCATAACCTGGTCCTTCTATCCCCCTGGGAAACTTTTCAGGCTAAAATGGTGGATTTATATGATGAAATACTTTTAGAAGTAATTTACCTATTGCCAGATTAGCAACTATTGGTGTTAGGTATGTTACAAATGTACCCCTGGTCCTCAAAGGACCCAGCGTCGACCAGGCCCCCAGGAAATAAAATTTCAAACATCATTTTGCTTAGTCACTCAGTATATCTGATATTATTACGTCAATTGCAAGTGTAAAATTTTGAAAAGTGGAATATCCTGTTCTTAAAATTTATCGACTGTGGGGGCCTGGTTTTTGAATTTTATGCTAGGGCCACAAATATTTTGCTACGACCCTGTTTAGTGCATTTAATCAACACCTCCTAAAACACAAGGCCACAGTGCTCGTCATATGCGTCATTACATCTAGGTTGAATATTCGTTTACTTTAAAGGACGCGACTGACGCCCCTGACATCTGGCCTCCCGTAACTACCGAAAGTCCAGCCTAGATTATATGACGTTTATTATTAAGCGCTTTGCCCTTTATATAGGAGTTGTTGATTTAATGGATTAAAATGCATGAACATTATATTTTATTAATATTATGATTTTATTTACTAAGTCCAAAGAAAAAAAAATCTGGCAAGATAACTACTTACATAAGAGATACCGTTATAACATCCTTGAATGACATGTAATATTTTACTGGATTCTTAATAAAATGTAAATATTTTTGTTTCAAACAGAATAAACAGTACAAGTAAATGGAGTGATAAATTAAAAAGAAAATAGCTTTCATTTGATGTAAACTAATAGTAATTTATTTTTTGTAGCATTGACAACCTTTTATCTGCTATTGGTAACTATTGAGTTCTTATCTAAACCAGAAATAATACAGTGAAAAGAAAAACGAGTTTACAAATAGAATAGTTTATTAGGTTTTGTTTTCATGTAGTATAAAACAAATGGTATATAATATATGGTTATTAAACAAAACACTTCATCAAAACAGTTGGTCTTTCACCCTTCCCAAAGAAGGTATATTATTATACCGTTAATTTGATTATATTTAAATATTACTCTAAAAAGATAATTCTATGATTGAACCGTTAATGTGCGATACGGTAAAATCCAGTAAAATATTAATTTTGTTAGTAGAAGTGAGGAATAATAATTATGTATATTAAACTGTATACATAAACGTCTTAAAAGCAGAGTAAAGTATACCTTCAGTGGAGTTTGCACAAGAAAACTAAAAAACTGTTCCTGGTCGCACTCATCTACAGTATCGTTGTGAATGTTCATTTGATATTTTTGGAAAAGATTTGCACTCATCACAAATAACTCGTGGCTTTCTGACATCCTTTCTAGAGTGATCTATAATTATATACATTAATATTTATATGGTTGCTCAATAAATTCACATTATAGGTGCAGTCCATTTGTAAGGTTCATTTGTTCAATTGCTATGAGAGTACCCAGGGCCGTTTCTAGATGCTTGGTCACCTGAGCGTGGGACAAAAATTAGCGCCCTCTAGGTGCGTGTAGGGTGAAACGATATCATACTTAAGCCTCACTTACACTTTTGGCTTAAGATGCGCTTACATTTATTTATTTTTCTAATTAATAAATTAAAATCCTCTTTTTTATTTCACACTTTGGCGCCCTCCTAAATGTGGCGCCTCCTGTAGAGCACACAATTTCCCACCGGTGGGAAAATTGATTTTCTAGTAATGAAAGTTAGCCCTCACAGTAAATCGAAATGTATTTTCATTCTCTACAGTAGTTTTGCAAACTTAACTTTTTAAATAATATTTGTAAATAACTACAATGTTGTTCACATCATGTTGTTTAGGTAAATATAGGCCTACATTATCGCCAGATGATGTCAACTTGGTTGTAGAGACGCACGTTAGTACACTGTGCATTATTTGTCAGTTTGTAAGAACTTACTTTAATTATTAGTCTCATCAAGAACTTCTCGTCATTCTTTCTGGAACCATTTCTTCAGATAAAATTAAAAATAGTTCTTAACTTTTTTATTTGTTATTATTTGTTTTTCTCTCTAGTTGACATTTACATTGAGTTCAAATTTCAATATGTACAAGAAAGTAGACATACAGAGGGATGTTTTAAAAATTATTCAGAACGCGCTGACCTAAACAACAGCTCCTCGGCTGATATTTATAATTTTTTCTGCAAAGAATATAAAGCTTGTAAATGCTTGCATATACTTAATGGAATCAATGGGTATTGCTAGATATTGTAAACACAATGGAAAATTCTAATATTGAAACTCAAAATCCTTTTTGTTGCTTTCTGGGAACAATGAAATTTTATATCTTACTACACTGGTTTTGAAAGTAGTTAAATCTAAAGATGCCAGTTAAATCTCCCAAGAAAAACAACTGGTAAGATGGAAAACGTTTCATAAACACTGTTGCATCATTTTACTATACAGGGTGTTTTCGAAAGTGAGACCTCATCTTTAACAGGTAATTATTAATTTTGAAATTTCAATTAAGGAATACTACTTCCCACTTAATAATAAAATATAAAATATGCTGTATGTTCTTTTTTGTCAAATGAATTATAAATGGGAAACCTGCATATGGTGAACAGGATCGGTGTCAAAATTTAAACTATCAAAATTTGAAATTATTCCAAACATGAATATCTCCCTTATTATGTGTTAAAAACAGAGTCCTACTTTCAAGAACATCCTGTGGATGAAAGAATAGGATCTTACTTTTGGACTACACCTTCACGTTAAGAAAAGTAATGTTAATGTGATTATTTAAATAATTTTATGACTTTAGGCCTATAGCACATTACAAGATTTTTAATTGGACTGACAGAATCCCTGTTGTCGGAAATTATAGTAGACTATTAGCTTAAACGTAAACTTACAGATGATCAGGCAACGGGTTCACCATTACAATAGCAGGATATGATTGAACTAGTCATATCAGCAGATTGAATTGGTAACCGGTGGAGTATGTAGACAAATAGTCTTTGCACACGGCACAGCCTTTTGTTGGTTAGGTGGATTGCATTTATAGAATACAGTAATTCTATTATAATGTATCGGTTCTGTACAAATACGCACATGACAATAGTCCTAGTCCTTCGCTAGTTGCAACGATAATACAAGATTAGCTAAAATCAGCATCCGGCGATTCTATCGCAAACGTCTGCAACGTTAGCAAAATACATAGTTCTGACGCAACAATACTTATATATAATGTACCATAGGCCTCAAAATAATGTTCTAGAAAATATTTTTATTATTATTGTTATGTGTAATTACGATTCTATCCGAATTACAAAAAAAAAATTGTATTTTTTCTTAATAAATAAAAATTGTAATAATTTTGATAGTGTTATACAATTTGCCAGTAAACAACTTTATATGGAGGGAGGCAACTTTCCTACTTTTGGTGTTTTACTTCTAAGGCTACCTATCTCTCTAGTTAATTTCAGACTATCGAAAATTATATTCAATACAACTTATAAAGCATAGTATACAAAATTCTTTTGCCTCTCTTTAGAAATAACAATTTATAAAGATTGTACCATTTAAAAATAGAGGAATTCACATTATATACCCCTATTGAGCAAATAACATACATAAATAATAAATAGGTATATTAACTTAATTAAATCGTACATAATTACTAAGTACATAATTACTAAGTACATAATTAGATAGTTATTCTTTTACTCTGCTTTTAAGCTGCTTTTAGTTTTACATAAAAATCATTTAATTGTCTCTGTACCTTTAAAGGAGATTGTACCAAAAATCTGAAAAAGCTCTTCATTGACAGTTTTGCAGGTGGATCGTTATGTACAACCATCTGGTACTTTTTATATAAATCAAATTCTACTTCTGCAAAACGTTCCCAAGTATTATTGGGTTCACTGGTGGCGACCAAACTTAGCTGAGAAAAGAATAACTATATCAATCTTTAGACTCGTCTGATATTCTTTATTATAAATAAGTCAATAAATCATTTTTGGAACTTGGAATAACAAAAGAGAAACACTCCAACGATTTATTACCGGCATTTATTATTAGCAGTGGTATGTTGGTGAGTATCAAAGATAATTACAAAAAAAAGTGAGAAGTGGTTACGTGGCGTTGAACTTTTTTTGATATCCCGATATAATATTCCAATATAAAAGAAAATCACTTAACATTTAATGCCATTAAATACTATGCTTAACTTAAGTTATAATAAGACCAACGATAAATGAGAACATCTAAATAAGAATAGTAACAAGATAATTACCTCTTGGACTCACCCGTAATTTATGTTTAGAACTTTGCAAAATGTCTTCGAAAAATTCTTCAATAGACTTTTGTGCTTGAGCCGCTGGTATTATTTTCTCAACACTCTCTCCTTTCTTTAGTAACTTTTCTTTTTTTCTTTCAATCCTTAGGAATTTTGCTTTTTTTGAAGGTGGTTTACTTGAATCCGCTCCAACTCCTTCCTTGAAAACGGTTTTCAAGTTTGATTTTGTTTGCGGACTCGGTTTATTTTCAGATGTGTCTGCAAATTATAATTTAATGATGGTGAGAACAGAAGATTTATATACCTGAATAAAACTAAAAAATTTCGGAGTAATCCCTTTACCAACAATTTAAATTTCAAAGCAATAGTATTACTTCCAGTGATTATAGGTATAGAACATGAGCCAAATTTAAGTGCGAACACTTCTAAATCTGTTTGCCCTTATCTAATTAGAAAGTGAAAATACTTGCTTACCACCACATGTCTTATCTTTAATACTTTCATTAACGGTTCTACTATGATGTGGTTCGCCCGTTCCCAAAATATTTTTTTCTTGATAGTCAACTTGCATCTCCGGTCCATTGAAATTAATGTTAGGGCGATCTTTGATAAATAATGCAGAGTTGTCATATCCATCGCTACACTGTGCTTCTGGTGGTATATCTTTTTTACTTAAAACACCATCTTCAAGATATTTATTAAACTTTTTTATTACTTTCTTCTGGGATTTGCTCAGCGAGAAGTTTAAAGTATCACATCTGAAATTAAATCAGTACATGTACTAACAACATATTTGAGTAAATGAAATATTTTTCTTACTTAATTGTATATTGAGGGCAACATGTTTGATCCATGATCGGTTTATAGCAATACTTTCCTGATCTACGCCACCCCCTGTCGATTAAATTTTGGTAGTCTGCGACCGTAAGTTTGTCTGTCCACATACCTGATAAATAATTTTCCATTAAAAAATATTATGTGTATAATATAATTAATAGTAAAAATCGGTTTTGTCCTTATTTATTGTTTTTATAACCTTGAATTCTTACCATTTGAAATACTACCAGTTTCATTTTTACAATATCCACATCGATGTTTTTCTGTACCTGCAAACCAATGAGCAGTGCTCATATTTTTTAAGTTAATATTCATTTTCTAGTGGTATTTTTTTTCAAAAAAAATAATAGCTGCTCATTCAATTTATTGGATATTGGACATAAAGATGACAATTGACAGATGACATAATAATGACAACAGAACAAGATTCGACAGATCTATTCTGTGTTCGATAGATTATGAACCGAACTGACAATATGCCGAAATGGTGTTGATTGGAATAATGTACATGGTGACCAACGAAAAAGTTCTATGAAAGTTGTAGCATTGTTTATAAAGTATAAAATGTAAACATTTGTCATTGGTATAATCATTGTTTATAAACTTTATAAACAATGGTATAATGTAGGTATATACTTTAAGGTACGGGTCCATTGGATACCTTTGTAGCGCGTTGTGATAATGTTGCGCTACAAAGGTATCCAATGGACCCGTACCTTTATAAACAATGGTTGTAGGTAGGGTTATTCGTTTTTTTAAATCATTTAAATAAATTATGTGAAACGTAGTAAATTCTGATTGGTAATTTCAAACTGAAGGCCATTTATATCCAATAAAAACCGAGCGGTTAAATCACTAACCAGTGGTACCAACATGAATAAAAAACCCAAATATATGAATACGAATTTTTGCATTATTCAAATAGAATGACCGGCATTTCCCCCCGTGTTTGTATCTATTTCTTGACTCAAATTTTCAGCTCTTAAAAACAAGGTTTTTGAGATACAGGCATATAAGTTTCCATGCGATATGTTATTGTACACACTGTATCGAAACGTTAAATACTGAGGGGAAATCTATTACCCAGTTTTAACCTTAAATTTAAATAAAACATCCATATAAAATATATAATATTTTATTAAGTATCCATTACACTATTTAATTCATTTCTCACTGCTTCAGCAGCCTCGTTCATTTCTAGACCTTCAAGTATATATAAGAGATTATCCAAAGTTGCATCTTCATCATCTTCAAACCATAAGTGTAGCATATTCCTTGCCTGGTCGAACTCGGTCGGATTTGCATTTTCGAAAAATTCTATTTCGTCTGGTTTATAACCTACAAATTATTAAGAAATTAATCTAAGTAAGAGTATTTTACACTGTTGTTGCTACTCACCTAATTTAACGGCTAATTTGTGCCACTCTGGTGCTATTTTCTCACTAAAATACAACAACTGCTGTACTGTGATATTCTTATGATCTGATCTAGGATTGTCATCCACAAACTCTTCATGATCATTTTGTTTAAGTTCTTCAGTGGCTTGTTCCTCCTCCGTAAGGAAATTTTCCAGCTCCCCATCGTTCTGACTATCCTGATTGTTATCTTGGTTCTTACCAGGTCGCTCATGAGCTATTTTTCGAACCATCATCTCCAAATATGATGAGAGCGGGTTCATAATTGTTGTACTGTATGTGAAAAAGTGGGGACTGCGTCTGGCAAGTAATCGTAGGGCTCTCCAGCCGAAATTGCCATCTTTCAGAAGATTTTCATCATCTTTAGATGGATTTTCTATCTGTTCGATAGCTTCACCAAAATATTCTTCTAGTGATGGCAAGAAATCCCGTTCTTTGCCTTTGCAGGCTTCCAAATTGTTAGGGCAGTGATTCCACAACTTCGTTAATTCCCCACTTAAAGAAAACGAAGATATGAATGCATTAAGTTCAGTGCAATATAACAATAAATATGAAATATGAATATTTGATATGTTTAAAATCATGAATATTATTATTAATAAAAATATATAACGATAAAAAATGTATAGGATATATTTTTAACCCAAGGAAATCATTTCACGCTAATACATTAAATTTTTTTACAAAAATTAAGGTATGAATAATTGTCTTCAAGCATACATTATTTCTACTATAGTAGAGTAGACGCGGTACTCCAAAAAGTATATTTACATTAAAATTTATTTATCTTTTTACGCATTATAAACGTAATTTGGTATAGAATCCTAGCTCGGATCACATAAGTTGCATTTATCCTCCTTTCTCAGTGTGTATTATCTTAATAGAATGCTTACCTGCCAATATAAAATCTTCCTTGGCTGTTTGCCTCTTTAATAATATCTCCTAATAATGGTTTTCTAGTTTCACTTGATTTTTTCTCTGGAGATTCCATTGGAGCAGGTTGTGTTTTCTTGATTTCTAAAATAACCACATTTATTTTCAAACTGAATAATAAAATATATAACATATAAGTAACGAGTATTTGGTAACAATACTATTTTAGAGACATCAACTTGTCTGTTAAAAGTCAACTTAAAGAAGTTAAAATCTTATGTTCTCTGCTGATGCGGGAAATATTCAAATTATTATATTGTCTTACCTGGACATCCGTCATTTTTCCATGAATTCCATAACTCTTCCCTGCTCAAAATATTTTTTACAATATGTGCAAATTTTTCTCCATCTGGTGGTGTTTCCCTTAATAAATTGTATACTTTTTCTGTACAATTTTGAATCCATTCTTTTTGATCAGCCTTTAATTCATAACTGTCCCTAAGAATATAACATATGTATTTTCAAATAAAAATTTATTAAAAAATAAGTAATTACTTATTTTCAATACTTGGGGAATTTCATATACTGTATGCATGTATTATAAGTAGCCAATTTAAAAATACTTACGACTTAAATTTGACAGTAGATGTAAAGTATTGGAAAACTATCAAAAACTGAAGTAAAACAGACCTTCGAAAACTAACGTCATGAAGCTGTAAATCCAACAACTTTTGGCTGGTTAAATATTTTGCAAAATATCCAACATTTTTAGTAGTATCCGATGAAGTTATATAGTCAAGTTTTATCCCTTGAAATGTGTTTAATATGCTAGTAGAATGCTAAAACAATATCAGAACATATTAAATATTTTCTCGATATTTCATAATAAAATTATTATGTGTAGTGTAGAACAAGTATAAATATAACAACAAAAAATCTTAACACTTACGGAACAAAATAACTTCCACTGAACTTTGGTGTAGCACTGATTTGGGTTCCTAAAAAAATCCTGCAACTGCCAAAATTTACAGTAAAAAGTAAAATCGATTATATGTTTCTCATCGCCAGCCTGAATCTCTGTAATTGCGTCATCAGAAGGATCGTTTCCATATTCCGTTACATTCTCCAAATTAAATTCACTCACAATGTTAAGGCCGGACCTTTCAGAAAATGGGAAAAATTTTGCCAAGAAAAGGAGTATTTTTCCACAAAAAACAGTAGCAGTGGTACGTGATAACCTTCTCAGCAAGTCATTACAAAGTCTCAATAAGTTATTTTTGCAGCCGGTAAAAAACAAATCTTCCTTCCATACATGAACATTTTGTTCCACAAAATTAAACATATCTTCACATGTATCTAACGTTAATGTTTCAAATATGTCTCCAAGTAATACAACAGGCATTGTAGGAGTAGAAAGACCTTTACGACAAGACTGTATGGAGAATTCTACAAATTCTTTTAGAACCTCAACATGCACCTGTTCCTCAAGAAGCATTAATAAGATATCTCGAAACGTTTGATCCAATGGAGACTTTAAATCTACTTCCGATTTATTTAACGATTTAACTTTTTGTTCTAATAGATCTAAATTCTTAGTTTCAAATGATTTTTGTAAGACATCCTAAAATAATCATTATTAATACTGTAATCTATAAAACCATTCAGCTTCTTACCCTGTATTCAACACGAAGCGTTTCAAAATTCCACTCCATTGTTAAAGTGGATTATCAACCTAGTTCAATTCTAATACTTAATTACATAAAAATTGCACCCATAAAAAATATATAATCACTTTTGCCTGTCGTTGTAGCCAAGTCAGATCAAAAATACAACACAAAATAAGTATGGAAGCAAGCGGCTATTATTTTATTTTATAGGTTAGTTTCGTCGTTTCGTGTTTCGGCATTTCTATTTATTTTTCGTCTTCTTCCTCTGAAAACTGCATCTTGTCCTTCACTTTGTCATTTCTTCTACTAAGCAGCTATTCGAGTAATGAATCAAATAGGCAACTGATGACAATCGCCGGCAGTTGTCAAAATAGTAAACAAATCCAACCAACTATTAGGGTTGGAAAACTACACAATAAAAGTGAAATTAAAAATAATAATCTGTGACGGGGTAACAACATACATACGTACAACTACTTGTTTATTCAATAAAGTTAATCGGGAGAGTGTCGACACGGTACATATTAACACCTAGCGTGTGAGAAATCAATACTAACATGGAAACAAAAACACCCTCAAGTTTTTGGTGGTTAAAAGCTAACCCTGCACCTTCTCAGGACAATGAGAATAATCTTATAGTGCCCAGGTTAGACTTAAACTCGTCCAGCTCTATAGTTGATTTACTGGAGAAAGATAAAAACAGCAACTTTGAATCGGAAGTGGATGTAGGAAGTATAATAGAAGAAATTAATAGAGTAGCCGCACAAAGCCCATTAGGTCCTTATGAAAGAAGCATAGGTGAAAGAAGTATAGATGATATTATGAAAGAAGCCGAAAGAATATACATGGAAAGTTCTAAAAGCTTTGAGCAACTAAGTCAAAGAAGTAAAACTTCACAAAACCTAACGGATTTGCTTTCTAATTTATCAAAAGATTCTACCCCTACACCTAAAAGTTTAAGTCCATTACCAATAGATCCAGATCCTGAATATACCAGTGAGAGTGATGGTGATTATACTGAAGATTTCTCAGAAGAAAGTAAAGTACAATCTAATCCGTCCCCTACAGAAAACGGTGATAACAAATTGGCTGAATTTTATGTTGATGCCAAAGAAACTAAAGAATCTTCTTCTGAGGATGAACAAATTAAAAGTGGTAAAGAAATTGAAAGTGTACAGAACAGGTCTATACAAGGGTCTATAGTCGGATCTATAAGTATCTCTAAATCTAAACCAAATGATTCACAAATGATTTCTGTTCAGGCTAAAACAAACGATGAATCTCATAAAGAATTAAATAGTGAACATTTAGCAGGATTAAATTTGATGGCCACCGATATAAACACAAAAGAAAATGGCGTTAGTGATTTGGATAACGAAAAACTAGAAAAGCTTAATGAAGTAATTAATTTGAAAAACAGTTTGATAAAAACTTTGGAAGATGACAACAATAGTTTGAAAAGTGATATCCACGAAATTAAGGTAAAATTATTTAGATAACATTTACTCCTGTATTAGGTATTAATTTGTTTCTCTCTATCGCAGTAATATTATTTTTTAATTAAATTTTTTCGTTCACCAAACAATTATGTATGAAATATAAAACATATTTATATCATAAGTATTAATAAACACAAAGAGGTGTCTTCTTGTGCAAACATTTTTTACAATATTCGAGACGATATTCGACTTGACCCATATGGCAATTGAGGTGCTCGAGGTTCTAGGTACTTATTCAGTAAAACAATGTAATATATAAAAATAAATATTTAATTAACAATTAATAACTTAAAGCTTAAATAGGTAGGCATATAAAAATAGATAGGTGTACACAGGACACACCATAATATTTACAATTAATTAGGCTTTTGCTGCAGCTTCTGCTATCACACGAATGGCGGCTAGTGCCTCTTTAGCTGTAGGGTTTATATAAGATGACGGAAGCACAAAACCAAATCTGAAAATATATAATCATTAAAGAAAATTTCCTATTCTAATTTGTTTCTTAATAGTTTCTACAATTTTAACACAGGGTATTTTTGTATTATTTTAATTTATTAGAAAACATGATAAATATTTCTCGATTGTTTTCCAACAAAGCAAAGAAACATGAGTATTGGACTCGGTATTGGATGAGTCTTGGGGTAAGTAAATATTAAATATCCTCGTTACCTTCCGTTATCCCTTAATTCGATCGTAAAAGCATACTTCATACGAACGCTGCCCTTCGCCCAGTCATCTGATCCTCCTGCGGCAGGGTATAATGTGTTTCCTGCTGGACCGACCGTATAAGATGTCCCACTAACGGCTCTAATTGCATTAGCTGCTTGCCGCCCGACTAACTGAAGATCTTTGTGATCCGGGGGCACCACTGTACCGTAGCCCCATGGATAGAGGATGTATTGTCCATAGGAATGGAAGGAAATGTAGGCCTTCCAATCTGCGGCGGTACCTAACAAACAAGTCAATGAGGTTATTTAGTTTATCGGGAACTTTTATGGATCAAGTGTAATTTATATAAAAATTTTGAAGACATATAAATTTTATAAATAATAAGTGATTATTAGTTATTATTTTGAATAAATTAAATCGTAATAGGTATGTCTTGTAATTTGTAATTTATACGATGTTTTTAAAAAAGATGTTTCCTTAATCGCCTCTCAAGTCACCGAAGCAACCTCTGGGAAATCCAAGGATTTTATGTTAGGTAAAGAGTAACAAGGTCCTACAGTTTATTGTAAAATCTGAACCACCTCGAGAGCATTCACAGTTCTTTCTCCATTTAAAAGAATTTGAGGCATAACGTATATTCTTATATATACATACCTGTTATGAAACGTTGGACGGATGCTGTTTCTGGTTCCGAAAAAGGTCCTGATCCTCCATACGTTTCAGCGCAAGGATTTTTCGAGGATCCTTGGCCACCCCATCGATAGCTATAATAAAAGTTATATATCAAACAGATTAAACACTATTCACAAGACGACAATCAATTAATAATACAACAATTTTACAATCCTTTCAGAACATGATGACATAGTTTTATTTAATTATTTTACAAAATCTGTGTTGATAGAAATAATCTGTTGTATCAAGAAAATGAGGACCCTTTCATTTCATAGATCTCTTATAAAGTACATTTTACAACTCCGAAAGAAATATATTGGTATATCTACTTTATGGTTAGCACAATTGACAAAATTTACATATAATACTAATATAATATATAGTTAAATTGATGACTTTGATTTTGTAATTTCTCCCTCTCTAATTCCAATATGACTTACCCGAAGTTCCTGTTAAGATCCGTGCCTGCACATTGCCCAGACCTGGCTCTATTTTTTCTCCACAACCTGTCTACTGTATGACTGTACTCGTATCCATCAGGATTCAGCACCGGGGCTATGTACCAGTCAATGTTTTGAATATATTTAGGCTCAGATTCAAAATTTGACACGAACTGGTTTATGATGTAGGTTACCGTTGCAGGACTTATCCATTCTCTTGCGTGAATACCACCGTCTACCCAAACGGCTTTGTTTCCTGTGTTTCCGTTTGAAATTTTTAATAACTGGAATCAAATAGAATAAATCAAGATGGTTAATGAAATATACTATATAATATAAATGTTTTTAAGTGTTCGTTAATAACCTTCAAAGTTATCGAAGCAACTGAAATTTAGAAAACTAGTGAAACCGGTTCCTACAAGCAATCGTAATATTTGAACTATTATTTCATAAACAAAGTAATTGCTAGAAAGGGGTGTGGTTGATGATAACGAGGAACGTATCACCTAAGTAAACTGTATTTTTTTACTTAACAATAAATAATTAATATAATAATGAAAAACAATTTTTAATTGTATGTTGAACATTTAAATTTTTAACATACTTTTTAAAGCAGTAAAATATTGTTTGCAAGGAACAAAAACATTCATTATAATTTTATCTTTTTATACCATATTATTTTTCAAGGCATTTTTTATTTGGAAAGCTATAGGGAAATATTCAATTTTGTTTTTAAAAAATGGGTAATAGGTTTTATACTTAGGCTGCCAAAATACTGAGCAGCATCCCTAAAATTATAATTTTCTTTAATTAAAATTATTTTGTATAGCCAACCCATGAGGAAACGTTTCCCGAGCATTTCTCTTATGCATATGTATTCCTCAACAATTATTGTAACCTAGCCTGTCACCACTAATGATCTTACCTTTATTGGTCGTCCTTGGACAGAATTTCCTATAGTTTGGACTGAACAAAGATCTGGATAGGTTTCAGTTAAAAAGTCCAGGTAACCGTGGATGTCCTGTAGTCTGTGATATGCTTGCCAGGTGAGGCGGTGACCTATAGAATAATAAGTATTAGAAAATGTCTTGTACTGCGTGTAATTTGGAAAATACTGGAGAATGGAAATATGGAACATCGTATAACAACTAACAAGTAATACATAATTGAATAGAAACAGTTAAACCAGCAAAATATGTGGTGAAAAAATATTAAACAAACTTTTTAAGTAAAAGCGTTATATGATAGTTTAATAAGTTGAGTTGAGTTTATGCAGCAATCTTAGTTCTAGTCCTAAAAATCTTAAAACTGAACTTTTACATCTACAGGATGTCTCAGAAGTAAGTGCACAAAAAGATACCACATATTCCCGTCAAAAAAACCAAACTTCCTCTGTACCAGAATGCTTCGTAAGAGTGCTGCAGGCCTTTAAAAATGAGCCCCTGAAGATGGTCTTTATTTATTGTTTCCGAAACTGTTCAAGTTAAAATGTTGAAATTTAGCACAACCACATACTAAACTTTTACCAAGGGTAGGTTCAGTAAGAGTGGGGG
The DNA here is from genome assembly GCA_963680705.1 of Rhagium mordax. Classification (NCBI taxonomy): domain Eukaryota; kingdom Metazoa; phylum Arthropoda; class Insecta; order Coleoptera; family Cerambycidae; genus Rhagium; species Rhagium mordax. The sequence goes on from OY796662.1 coordinate 48,794,388, forward strand.
TAAAAATGAGAAAATCACTGTAGGCATGCACTAAACTTTTGAAAACAGTTTTACTCGAAAACGGTGCCTCCGATCGAAGTTACACATCAGGACATTTCCTTTGTGAAAAACTCTGATAAACCATAATTTGAAGTCAAAACTAAAAAAATTACAAACAAGAAAGTTGTGGTCATTTTACCGTCCACCCCCAAAAAATGTTGAAATGATTTTATTTAGGTAAAAGTTTAATGGTTGTACTAAATTTTAACACTTTAACTTGAACAGTTTTGGAAATAACCATCTTCAAGGGCCCACTTTTAGTAGCTCGCAGCCCTCTTAGGAAGCGTTTTGGTACAGAGGTCAGTTTGGTCCAATCTATTTAATTTGACGTCGGGAATATGTGGAATCTTTTAGTGCACTTATTTCTGATTCACCCTGTATATGGTTATGAGGATCTTAGTATTAGTTTATTTACATGCCCTTTCAAATGATTCTGGGTCACAAAATTTTTTTATCTTATAACTTATAACCTATACCTACGGAGAAAGGCTGATTTCAAGTATTTTATATTTTATTATTTTCATATGTGATTATGCAGAACCTTCATAAACATAAACATAAACCACGTGATCAAAAATAGGCAACCAGGTAAACATTTTGTTTTTGAGTGTGTATATGGTTGCTGAATTCTGTGGTTACGTGGTTTACGATCATTTTTGAAGATTCTTTACAATTGCGAAGGTGCGAATAAAAGCATCAATGGCAGGAATTTACTATAAGATTGAGACTTGTCGAGCGTTTGACTCTCGCGTGGTATCAAATTCAGTTCTAGAATTATGAAAATTTACTACCCGAAAAAAAATCTTATGACAGTAGTGGTGTAGTCAGTCTGACTTAATTCTATTGCTCGTGTCCCAAGAGGAAGAAGGCTCAGATGTCGAAACTGGCTCAAAAATCGAATGCGATATAATTAATTTAATTAAGTAGATTAGTAAATCAAGTAAATTAGGGCTTTTGTTATTTATTTCTTTTTCTCATTTTCTTTATTCGTTCGAAAATTATATACATGCTCCTACATCTTTTATTTTTATTTACCAGTGTTCGCACCTGCGTAATTGTTACTGTATACAGGGTGGTCCGGTTTCCATGGCGGAAACTTCAGAGAACGATAGAACATCGAAAAATAATAAGAGTGCTATTTAAACATTACATACAACTAAAACGCACCGTTTTTAAGATACAGGGTGTTGAAGTTTTTATTTTTTAAATGACTTTTAAATATCTCACAACGAACGACAATAATAAAAAAATATTTGGTGATGTGAAATATCTCGTGAAGGACTAATATTTCCTTATTACAAAAGTTTCCGAACATCACCAGTGGCGTCAAACTGGGGAGTAGTGACCCTTTTGCTTAGTAGAACTTCTACGCCACTGGTCCTAGCCGCAAATTTTGATTTTCTTTTAGATTCTATGAACTTTTTGCACAAAAAGCCCCTCGTAATTTATTCATGGGATGCACCGTTTTGGAATAAATTATTAAAAACCATCGATATGTGCTTGGAAATTAGTTTGAGATTCGTTTTTTAAAAATCCCAGTAGCCGTGCATAAAATACATCGCAATTGTGATTGTAATAAAAAACAATAAGATTCCATCCAATTTCCACCATTACCTAATGTAAAGTGGGTTTTAGGTGTTGCTTCTATAAGATAATTTTTTTTTCAAAAAACATCAATTAATCCAGAACCAGAATTTTGGTTGTGCCACCATTTTTGTCTTAATCAGCCTCAGCCCACACTTAAAAAAATTTTTTTTCCAGAAATTCTTAGAGTAGATTGGTAGAGTAATAATTAGCCAGGTAATTTTTTCCTCCGCTGTACGCTGTACTTCGTGATCCCTTTATAATTTTGGCATAGAAACCGCTGGGGCATCAAATAACATGTTTTTTAAAACAATTTAAAAGTTTTTGGTTTTTTCAGTAAATCGTGTTACTATTCCTGAATTTTAGATGTTTGAATTTTCGATTTTTGTTTTCAAAATTACAGATGTTTTAAAGAATTTTGGTACTTTGGGAAATTTGGGAAATTTTTCGGAAATTTGGGAAATTTTTAAGAAATTTCGAAATTTCTAGGAAATAATTTCCGAAAAGGAAATAGGTGTACAAATTTCAAGAGCGTGAGACACCCCTCGGAATGAGGTCACTACCCCCCAGTTGGGCGCCCCTGGTGTAGTTCGGAAACTTTTGTAAAAGGGAAATATTAGTGCTGTATCACCAAATATTTTTTTAATATCGTCGTTCGTTTGAGAGATATTTAACAAAATCATTTAAAAAGTGAAAACTTCAACTTATCTTAAAATAGGTACGATGCGTTTTATAGGCAATATTTATAAAACAAACTCATATTATTTTCCAATGTTCTATTTGTATTGTTTATAAAAGTGAGCAATTATACTGTACAGAAATTAACCTCCACATCCAATTCGCTCGCCAAATTATGCTGTAGGTGTCAAAAATTTTAATTTGTTTTTGTCCACATTCTAGTAAATATTGTATATAAGATTAAAGTGCACTGTATACATGCAGGGTGAATCACAATAAACACGCAACTTATTGTGCATGCCATGCATTTTACATACTCAGCTTTTTCTTAGTACGGACCCCAATTTGCTGTAGGCCATAAGTCTAGCCTGTTGCCTAACGAAGAAATGCCTCTCCAGGCCATTAGATATTTTAATGGTACTTTCCTTGCTGAAATTTTATATTATTACAAATTTTCCTTCGTCGAAACGCCAATGAATTTAGTAAATATTCTAATTATTTATAACTTTATAAGAATGGACTGCAGGTCGTCACATTCCTTCTCGGACTTTCTTTTACCGGTCATACTATGTCTGTAAGAACTTGGTATGGATATTTGTTGATTTATTTACCTTTTCGATCGTTAGATTCTTCCTCGATCGGTGGATTTTCTTCGTCAATAGCCCTCTGCAAATCATCTATTATTACTTCATATTTGATATTTTCTCGCGTCAAAATGTTGCTGACTTTCTCGATCAAGTCGGGTTTTACGAGAATGTCGATAGATGAGGTATTGCCTCCCCATGTTGATATATCTAAAATAATAGTCGTAATTATTTACCAAAACTAACAAAAATGCCTTCAAGTCCTTACCGTTGTTCTGCTTGAGTTGAGACAGGACCTCAATTTTTTCGATACTCTCCACAAATGTTTTCCACAACTGATTTCCATTGTATAATTTTCTCAGCTGCGGCGCAGCTTCGTCGTTCTCCTCGACTGTTTCCTGGACTTCTACTATTTTCACTAAGGGCGATGGTTGCTCATCAATTGTTTCTTCTATTACATATAGTGGCTCTTCTTCGTTGTAAGGGCCTAAAAAACGTATACAAATTTATACCCTTTTAATGGCTTTTAAAACCTAATTTTAAAAGTATTTTTGCATGTGTATTTTGTCTGCTCTATAAAAATATCTGGATTTACTTTTTCGCGTCATTTATTTATATTATCTTTTAATTACTATTTTAAATTTATAAAATAAGTTTCAGCTTTTAGTTTATTTTTAATTTTACATCTGTGTATTGTACTAAATACTGATTGCAATCAAAATCATGCCACTGTCGCTTAATGACGTTTTTTTTTTCAGATAAACTTAGCTTATTGTTTGTTAAATATTTCATTTTAATAATAAAAAGAGTTACATTTGTATTCTTCGAATAAATTTATTTCCAAACGTAACCACTTTATATACAATTTATTATATTTATAAATAATGCAAATAATTATTTAGTGGAAAATAAAATAAAAGAGCATTCTCACTGAAAACATCGTGGTAATTTATTTTTTGCTGAGACGTTACCCACTCATTAATTACACGAAAGAGTAAGTATTTGTTAAAAAATATACCCATAATTTTGTAGTATGAACTTTCTGAATAACCCGAACTTAATTTATATTTAAACTATACTCAGTTTTTATCATTGATTCCTTAATCAATGGTTTTTATACAATTGTAAAAATAAATATTTTTAATTTTTTTGCAGAAAGGACACAGAGGTCTAGATAAAAACAAACTAATTCTAAATATACCGTTCTTTGCAGAAGTCGGGAATAAAAATCAAATTTGTGGAGAAGTCACAGATTATATTTTTTGAATGTATAGTCGGCGGGTCAATGAAGCCCACGAATCGGTGAAACTTTGGAATTCTTAGAAACAGTACCAATTATAATGAACTTAAAAAAAAATATGTTTTACTCGAGGTTTTACTATATTACTTGAAATCAGAAACATTAAAACTTTTGAATTCTAATTTTGAAAATTGTGAATTTTTTATTTATATTTTGAATAATTAATAAATTTTATAGAAGAACTATTTTCGGCGAAAAAAACTGATAACTAATATGTTGTTAAAAAAATTTTCAAAAAATTTTTTGAATTATTTTTTTTTTAATTATCATTGTACGAATTATACAAAAAAAATTAAAGCTGTTTCATAAAATGTTTTCCAAAGAAAATTAAATGTAGAGGATATTCCAGTTCGGAAGTGGAAAATTTTGAATAAATGGATCTGTAATTAATTCGGCTATAATAATAAAATATATTTACAAAAATATCCGAAATACAGGGTCTTATTGCTGGTTCTGTAATATAAATAAAAAAGTTGTTAAAAAATCTTTGAAATGCGCATGGAAAGAGCTGAAACTTTCAGAATCGGTTGATCAATACGTCCTAAATTAACTAACAAAATTAAATTAATATTTAATGCTTAATTATACAGTGTCTGACAAAAAGTCTGCACCATATGGGAAATTATTTTGTTATTGACTTCCAGAAAAATTTTATACTTGATAAAAGTTTGTGCATGGTCTCAAACGAGTAGTGTCTACACAAGTTTGTGTTAGTCCGGGCGCTTAAGTCAGAAAATCACATTATTTAAAATTGGCTCAAGAGTAAACTACCCTTATTTTTAAAGATATCGAAAAATGTTATTTAAAGAAGTTGTTCGTAATGCAAAGTTACATCCAAATATCAATTCGAAAAATAAAATTTTTCACAGTTTTTACGCATAATTTCTGAACTATATTTTTAAATATTACCAAAAATAATCTCAAAATAATAATTTTAACCCAAGCAATGGTTAGAATTCATTTTGATGAACTCTTGGTCATACTTTTTTGGCCAAATAAATATTTTGTAAAAAAAATGCTGCATTTCTTGGTGCAAAGACAAGTGTTTGTTCCAGTATTGACATTTTTAGAAAATTTTTGAACAAATCTTTTCGAAAACACCTCATTCAACTATGACAATGTGATAGTGTTTTAAATAAAAAAAAATTATTTGTACAATTTGCTATTTTTTGGTATATGGAAATTTCTTTGGCCTGTAGTTATTTTGGGCAAATGTTTCTGATTTTTTAACATTGAGTTGAATGAGGTTTTTCAAAAAGATTTGTCTAAAAATTTTCTAAAAATGCCAATACTGGAATAAACTATAAAAATTTTGCACCATGAAATGCAGCATTTTTTTACAAAATATTTATTTGGCCAAAAAAGTATGGTTAAGAGTTCATCAAAGTGGATTGTAATAAATTGCTTAGGTTAATATTATTATTTTGAGAGTATTTCTGGTAACAGAAAAATATTTATAAATATAGTTCAGAAATTATGCGTAAAAATGGCGAAAAATTTTATTTCTCGAATCGAGTAACTAAATTTGATATTTGGATGTAACTTTGCTTTATGAACAACTTTTTCAAATAATATTTTTCAAAATCTTCAAAAATAAGGGTAGTTTACTTTTGAGTCAATTTTAAATAATTTAATTTTCTGACATAAGCGTCCGCACTAACACAAACTTGTGTTTGACACTTACTAGTTTGAGACCATGTACAATTTTTTATCCGAGCTTTTATCAAATATAATTTTTTTCTGAAAGTCAATAACAAAATAGTATCCCATCTAGTGCAGACTTTTTGGCGGACACTGTATATAAAACATAAGACATTTAATAACTTACACACGACGCAAGCGTGTACGTAATTTCGGAGTAGAATATGCTCTCAAACAGAAAATAATACGAAGAACATGCTAAATACTTTTGAACAATAAAATAAATACAGGGTGTTTCATGACGTACTGTACATACTTCTAAGGATGATAGAGGATCCCTTGACTATTCACGAATGGATATAGAAGTTTGTCTGTTGCGCTTAATTACTGAGATCTAAGGTGATAAAGTACTTATGGCCAATATTTCTTTGAGCCAGAACTTCCTTACTATTTATCCCAATTTATTCAAATTTTATACAATTTCACAGTTGATATAATGCTGTTTTTAATATTTAAAATTCCAGGACCGGACTTTTTTTAATTCAAGTTTTATAACTAAAATATATCGTTGAAATTATGATGAAAAATACCAATAAGTTAAGGAAAAACAATATCAGGTATCAGGTCCGTATTTGAAAAAACAAAGTAGAGGGTGGCAACAAATATGTAGAGAAGCTGGCGGCTTTTATTTTGAAATTTTGCTGTAAATATTTGTAAACAAGTTCCTTTTAATAAAAAATTGCCCATGTAATTTGACAAAAATAGTATACAGGGTGATTTTCAATACAGAAATAAAAAAACTTGAATTAAAAAAGTCCGGCCTTGGAATTTTTAATTAGATTTATTTTAGATATCTAATAAATACATAGATACTAAGGTTATACACATTTATTTCTTATTTAGATAATTTATGCAAATTATAATTTTTCTTTTTTCATTTCCCCATTTCGCCAAATTCAATCGCTTGTAAAAAAATCAATAAAGGTGCGACAACCATACTGATGTATGGACTTATATAATTTCCCATATAATATGAAAAAAATTTTATACAGGGTGACTTTCTCTACAGAAATGAAAAAACTTGAATTAAAAAAGTCCGGTCCTGGAATTTTTAAATATTAAAAACGGCATTATATCAACTATCAACTGTGATAAGTACACACATTGTATAAAATTTGAACAAATTGTGGTAAATAGTAAGGAAGTTCTGGCCTAAAGAAATATTGGCCATAAGTAGTTTATCACCCTGTATCTCTAATTAAGCGCAACAGACAAATTTCGATACCCATTCGTGAATAGTCGAGGGATCCTCTATCCGAGCCTCTATCATCCTTAGAAGTATGTACAGTTCGTCATGAAACACCCTGTATATGTACCTAATTTGAATAATTCTGAAAAATTGCATAAATATTTTGCGCACAGTAAATAATTTCGCGACGAACATACTACCGAGCCTCGAAGAATTAAAAGAAACAAACAGCTGTAAAATAAAATAAATTCTACCTAACGGGTTAAAATTTTTAGAAACGTTAGAACAATAATATGCCTTGAATTAGCATAAAGATTCAATAATGATTGAATAATTATTTGTAAAATAAGCAATATTTTGTTACCCTAATTGGACCGACTTAGAAACATAGTTACTATTATTTTTAATATACAATATTGAGAAAACACATATATATATATAACCTTTTCCGTCGTTTTTTTCACTTCTTGGCAAGAATAATGATTTTTAGTAAATATTCTAATTATTGTTTATATACATACATATATTTTCCGAAGTTCCGAAGTATCACAAATTTTCAACAATAAAAACATCGTTTTCAACCAACAAATCTAAGACACTAAAAACACAACCGTTCACTCCAAAAAGCATGGAAATACTGGTTGAAGTCAAAGTGGAAACAAGAATGGACCGGTTAGAGCGTCTGGTGTTTACTAAAATGTCTTTAAAAATGTTTCTAATTTCAAATATATTATAACTATAAGAGAAAGTTTAAAAAAAAATAATCTAATTTCTAAATCCGACCTGTTGCTGAGGATTCCGAAGCCAAAACCTTCATTGACTAGACTAGTACCACTATTGAATGCTGACGTCACCAATGATAATGACATTCATAGATTTATTAAATGGAACTATATAAAAGTAAAAGCGATCTTAAAGAAAAATTTGGCACGCACAGGTTATTTTTAACAATGAACAATTAGGGTTCCAACGAGATGAAACATCAAATATTTAATCCAAAGGATTTCTAGTCGCTGAGATTCCGCCACAAAGGTTTCCAGACCTAACCCCGTTAAATTCATTTCTGTGGAGTACCTTGAGGTAAAGAATGTGCCAAAGCTAATACTAATGAAAACCTGAAAGATGGGATAGCAGTAGAAACCTGAAACATATATCTTTCTCTCTATGGGGGAATTGGTTGCTGCCAATAATATTGGGTAACCACTTCGAACAATATTCTGAAAATCCGGAAAATGATTTGTTACTTTAAGGTGTTTATTTCTGATAAGAATATTCATAAACACGTAAAGAATCAAGTATTTACTATTTTTTATATTAGTTTTGGAAGAGCGTATTTATTTTCTTACTATGTAGTTTTCTATTGCATATAATTTCCATCTATTTGTCGCAGTTTTTCTATGGTTGGCTCACCCTTTTCTTCTATATTTTCTTCTTCGTCACAACAGTAATCCCTATACCTGTCTAAATATTCTAAATCTTCTATACTGTATTGTAGTCTATCCTCCATTTCAACCGTTTTTATTGCTATTACACATTTTGTGATTATGCTGAATCGTTTGCTGTTCTGGCTGATTTTTCGGACAAAGTCGTTGATGGTAGATAATTTTGAATCCCTGGGTTCTTCAGTTGGAATTATTCCGTTTGTAAATTTTTGGTGGTCTTATGTGGCAAGGTTCAACATATCATTTTGCCACGAATTAAGTTTTAATGGGAAATTAAATACTTTTGAGTCTTGCTGCTGCTTACCTACTTATCAAGCAAATACAATGTTATGTTTTTTGTTTACTGTATCTGTTGCTTTCTTTCGTAAGTTTTTAACTTTGTGTATTCAAACTTTTTCAATAATTCATAATATCTCTTGGATAAATGGTCATATCACTGTTTTGATCATTTTAATAGTATCAACTTCTAACCAATTTATAATAGCGCACATGATTTCAGTCTTTATTGTATTTATATTAAAACACTTATTTCAACTTTTACCCGAGCCTTTATGTTCATAAATTTGTCGGTCCCTTAGTTGGTGATAAAAGTCACTTTTTATGCACTAAAAATACACGTGAAACTTCGAACTCTAGTGCTGCTTCTTCACGTGTTGTCCAGCCGTTACTATAAAATACTACAAATTCTGAAGACTACTAGAAACCACAACCAGAGGGAATCACGTCCCCGTATAGAAGGCACTCGTACAGCACCATCTCTGGCTGTTCGTCGTCTTCAGTGCAGATCAGGTTGCAGCCTTCCTTATCTAGGAGGTCAGTTACTTGCATGAAATATTGCAAAGTTTTAGCAAGTTTAACCCTTATTTTTCCGTATCTTAGATCATCCTAGGAATAAATTAGGTACCAATTTTTGTTCAGCAGTATAAAAACTTGTTGGTGTTTAAGTTGTTTTTATTATCATGTTTTTAACCCACCACACCACCAATTATTTGAAATACGAGCAGTGCCGGCGTTAGCCTTTACGGGGCCCAAAACAGTTTTAAAAATAATAACTAGATAAAATAATATATTTGACAATGGTAACAGTAAGGCAATTAATAAAATAAAGAGAAACTCAAATATGGACTTTTCTTGATTTTGTAGCTGTAAAAGTATCCAATGATCAAAGTAATCTCTTCTACAATATGCATTCAATAGACGTAATAACTGGCTCTCAAAAATCAACGGTTTGAAAAGTTTACTTGAGGATGCACGCTTAAATACCATCTACGTTTCAGAAAAATAGGAAAGCCATTTAGAAATAATACAAAAAAAAGTTACAAAACAACAAAACTTTGGCGCCCTGTATGTTGGAAATGTTATCGTACCTTTAAGGCTAGGATTTAATAGTCTAATAGGCTTTGTATGGTTGCCTAACGCGGGTAGACGATCACTGGCTGGTCCGGCCTGGAAGACAATGCAGATAACAAATTTTTGTTTTGTTTTGAGGGTTCACGCTACTCGCCGTCAGATGCCGGCACGTAACGTGTTTATAATATTGTGTATTATACCACTATGTTTGTTATATGATTTGTCTTATAGCATTGAATAAAGGAATATATTCCTTTATTCAATGCTTATAGCCTGTATTTGTGCTCTTTTGGACTAATAAAGTACTACTAGTGCTACTACTACTACATGCCGACATCTCCAGAGTGATAGACCAAGTTGTAATGCAATATTGTTCTGTAATTTGCCTAGTTTCGGGCGCTATTTCAGCAATGCAAATGACTACTTGACCTAAAAATGTGAAAATTCTCCTTTGAGGGTCAATTTCACGAAAGATACGTTAATTTGAGCGACAATATTTGGTGAGCTTTTAAGTAACACTTTGTACTCGGCCGTAAGCTAATTTCTTTTTATAAAAAAAATACAAAATTGTAAATACAAGCGATTGAATGAGTTGCCTACGTATTGCCAATATGTACAGTCTTATTTTTTCCTTCTCAATTATAGATAAGAATGGTAATTTCAATACCTCACGGCCATTTACACTTTTTTCTGCAAAATTAGATACATTAATTTTCAAAATCTGTGTATTAGTTTCTGCAAAATTTACTCCTAAAGAAATAGCGGTTAATATCAGAGGAGTAAATCGCAACCTTAAACTTGACAATCTGCATTTAACATGTGACCTCAAAATTGTTCAGGTGAAATTCATAGACCAAACTGAATATTGTTCTTGTCATGTAGTTTAATAGATTAAAACTCAATTTTAATCATTTTGAAAAACGACGACTTTATTAAAAAACGTTTTACTGCGTTCTATATTTTAATAGTTTTTGAATACCCGCATGAAATTTCCCACATACTATGTCTATTATAAAACTCATTATAAACCATTGAGACACAATTCATATCAGCCCTTGGATTTGTTTTGTAAACGGTTCGTTTTATCAAATAGTTGTTTGTATACCAAGGTTGGAAAGCCTAGCATTTTGCGGCTAATTTACGGTGCGAGCAAAGCGAGGGCTACAAGTTAGTAAAGGTTTCCAAACCTACTTTCAAACCGGAATATACGCAAAACTTTTTCTATGACCGCCTTTTTTTGAAGACGTTTCCAGACTTAATTTTGCAACAGAAAGTAAGTATTTGCTTGATCTTATTTGCTTTTATAGCAACGGTGTGTAAAATAAATCGAAAGACTGTTGCTATTAACAGCGATCTGTAAAATAGACTTGGTATGCAAATACTTCTTTACGCTTTCAAAATTATGTCTGAAAAAAGTCAGTCGTAGAAAAAATATTTTCAACAAAAAAATGCGTAGAATTATCTATAATAAAAGTTATAATCATTTTCCTGATGTGAAGAGCAGTTTCTAAGTGTGAAAGTAAGCCCTTTTGTGCCTCCCCCCCCCCATAAAATAGGTTTTTAAAAAAGAATGCTTATCAAGCTATGTAATTATGATACCCCAAAATCGAAGAATTGTCCGTTTAAATAGCATTATTCTTTTGGACAATGCGATGTTTATTATAAATATATCTACTCTTACGTAACACTGAAAAATATTAAGTGGCCAAATAGGCAAACAAATATAACGTTTTCATTAATAATTTCTTAGAATTATTTTTCTTGAGGAAGACGATGCGTGACCTCAAATTACATGTTGATTATAGGAATTTGTATTAGTCCGGGTGTTTATGCCAAAAATTAGTTCAAGAAGTAAACTATTCAGGATATCGAAAAAAGTTCTTTTCGTTTCTCAGCTGTGCCCAAATATAAATATAAAAGGCATTCATTTCCAATTGGGACACGTTAACTGACGTCCATTTACAATCATTTGATTCGATTCAACCGATTAGTCATTTATTTTCTGTCACTTCCTGTTTCACCGGAACTTTGGCTTTTATGAATCACCCTGTATATTTTTACAATTTTGGATACAGGGAGTGGTTTTGCATGCAATTGTGACCCATTTAGAAATTCAAAGTAAGCTTCGCTTCCGGCGAAACAGGAAGCGATAGAAAATATCTAATCAGTTGAATTAATTATTAAAATCTAGCCATTATTTGGCTTTTTATTCACAGCTCTACTGTTTTGTCATAAATCTGCAAAAGCATTATTACTTCACTTGATACAATGTTGGAATTACGTAAATATGTTTTTTAAATTATATTTTAAAAAAAACCGCAAAAATTTTATACGCAATATTACACACTATACAGTGCGTTTCTAAATCACATGTTCCTTACTTAAAAATATGACAAAAACTTTCTGTAAACATATATCCGGAATCGACTGCTAAGGGAGCCTGGAGACACCTCAAAATGGCACTTAAAAAGTAGTTTTTTTTTAAATTATTTCGGAAATGACGTAACGGAAGTCCTGAAGTTTTGTATGGTTGATTTTTTTTTTAAATATCAGAAAAATCATCAATACAATCTAAGGCAAGGTTTTTTTTGTTTTTGAAAAAATATTAATTTTTAGAAAAGTTACCAGCATTTGAAATTTTTTGGAATTAAAATTCGAGCCATTAAAAATTTCAAATGCTGGTAACTTTTACAAAAATTAATATTTTTTCAGAAGTAAAAAAACTTTGTCTTAGATTAGATTGAATCGAAGATTATTCTGATATTAAAAAAAAATTCAAATATATTTAATATTATGACTTTTTTCGAAAATTGTTTTTCAATTTTTTTTTCGCCAACATTCTCGTTTTGATCCCAAATGAAACCTCTTATAATTTGGTATTAGGTCCCATGTCTCTAAATTGAAATATCGAACATTGAAAATTCACCAGCCGCCACTAGCCATATCGACTCCATAAACTGACTTAATATAAAATACAAAGTTGATAATTTGATGAGCAGAGCTAATGCAGATTTCTTACATTTTTTCAGAAACGATTAATCCAAGCAAAATTTTACAGAAGAAGTAAAAGTCAGATAATGAATCATTCTATTTCAAAATTGAAAATTTTTTACTCTTTAGCAATGCAGTGGCTTTTTCTGATAAAAATTTTTATTTATGGGGGCTAAAAAATGTATTTTGAGTTAGCTGAATTTGATCAAATTTTAATATTTTAGGAGAATCCATTATTTAATTGTATATTCCAAATATGAAAAAAATTCGTTACGTCATTTCCGAAATAATTAAAAAAAAAAACGTTTTAAGTGCCATCTTGAGGAGCCTCCAGCCAGCTCCCTTAGAAGTCGTTTCCGGATATATGTATATAGAAAGTTTTTTTCATATTTTTAAGTAAGGAATATATGGTTCAGAGAGATTTAGGTATATGTGATTTAGAAACACCCTGTGTATTAATATTTTTGGTTAACTTGATTACGTTCAACCTCTTGAAACAGTGTACGTTTACTTTTTAACTATATTTTAGGCTTTTTTTCTAGGAAAAAATAAAATTGTATACGATTTTTTAACCACCCAATATTATTTATTATTTAATTAATATAGGTACATATATTTGAAGGTGAAATAGGCTTTACTTTAAACAACTTTTATACAAACTTAAGCATTAAATTGAAACGTAGTAAAAAAAAAATCCTTGTAAAACGAATAATCCAACATAATCTGCTGCTAAAGATAATGTAAAAATAGGTATGACTTCCCTGGTAGGTAATTATTAAAAGGAATTACCTACCATTAAAATTGTACAAAAAAACCCAGAGCGTTTGAAAATGTGTAGAATTTCTCCCATACATAAATAATAAATTGTGCATATTATTAAAAGAGCTTTTCCAGGAAGAAGTTGTTATGTCAATGATTTTTACAACAATATAATTGTATATAATACCATCCCAAAGTATTAATTGATGTTTTTAAAATATAATTAATTCATGGAACGATAAATAACACAGTTGGCGAATAAAAAAAATATCTATTCAACATAGAAAGTTTGATCTTTTATTCACCAATTCAATATTTAACTTGTATTGCTAATGTTATGAAACCACAAAAATCCTTATAAACAAAACATACACGCTAATATATAAATTAGACAACCTCCAAGTCCAAAGCCACGGTTTCCCGGAAAGAGGTTACATATTTGAAAAAACCACACGTATTGCCAGTGTCGGAGCTGGGGATCTCATGACTTTTAACCAAGCATGATCATTACAACACGCTTTGACCTATTGTGTTATCGAGTACCTGGGTTAAAAAATAAAGAGTGTTAGAAAGGAAGAACATGTAAGTGATCTACAATGCGAAAAAAAGGATCAGACATTAACTTCCCAAATACAAACAACCGAAAGAATTGGATTCACGAGGAGTCTATAGTATTTCTAGGTGATATAGGCAAGTTTACATTGGGGAGATTAAAAGACTAGAGAACATCTCAGTCACACAAAAAATGAAACCCTTAGTAAATCTGTAGTTGCCAGATATTCCAAAGAAAACCGGACACTGAGTAAAATGCGAGAAAAACGAAACATTTGCAACCAGAGAAACTATTGGCCGAGAAGGTAAGCTATAAAAATATACAATAATCCAAATAATATTAACCTTAGATCTACAACTACCAGAAAGAAGCTTAGTAATGACCACGCGATATTGGTGGAAAGGAGCTACGCCTATCGAAGTCAATAACACCAACGACTAATCATGTGATAGTACCGGAACGAAGTCACGCCTTCCCGCTACGTGGAGCTTAACAGCGCCCACGCGACATTGGCGTAATTAAACCACGCCCATTAATGACCACCAATAAGTAGTACGCATGACGCATCACGAAACGTTAGCGGAACGAAACCGCGCCTCCTGCCAAATGCATAAATAGAGAAGCTCTGGCCAACAGGGCTCATGTGGTTTCAGATAGTCGAAACGTGAAGGATTTGAAATATTCAGCGCGGCAGAGAACCTGAGAATTCTCTTTGTTGACGAATATTTTTTAATGAGGAAATTATCAGCTGTAACGTCCCAAGGATATTCACAATAACGAAACAAATTAATCAGTTTTCGAAAATACATCCGACTTTACCGATTTATTAATACGTTAGGTTAGGTTAGGTTAGGTTAGGTTAGAAAATGTTCACCTATTTCTTCTTTTCTGGTGCCGCAAAGTCTATAAACATGTCTAAGAAGACTTACTATTAACAATATTCTTTAACGTATTTCCATCAATCATTATTTTCAAACAATTATTATCGAATTAAATATCAAAAACTATTAAAAGCTCGCGACATAAGTGAAAGCTCCCATAGAAAATGATCAGTTAATGTTATTTTGATTAGTTACTGTCTCACGCGTAATTAAAAATGTACGAATTCATTAGGATTTGATCCCTTTTTCCATCTCTAACTTTTGCGCCAATGACTTCTCTGAAAAAACTTGAAATTCTTCGACCTCGAAACTACCAAGTAATTTTTGTTTGCAAAGTGAACAAATCTTTTGTTTGTCACCTGAATAGTATTGCAGAGATAAACAAAATTAGATTTCCATTAATTTGGACATTCGTCATTACTCGAAAAGTATTGGGCAAACCCAAAAATCACACTAATTATAATGTAATTATTTCTTTGGAACCCATCGGATAATTAAATTTAGTGGCAATTTTCCAGAAAAGCCATTGACGCAGAAGTTAGTGATTCCTTTATAAAATTTGTTCACTAAATTATGATGCACTCCAGATCAGTTTGATGAAATACTACATGGATGGAAATAACCAACTTAAGTTTAAATATGCGTAAAATACTTTATAATTATAGATTTCGCTTTACTAGAAATTATTACTTACATTCCGGTTTAAGATATTAGTAATATAATAAATATAATTTAAATATAATAAAAAATAAATTTTATGCTTATTTTTCGCGATTAACTTGAAAATTAAGGATAATAAAAAACAACAGAAATTCTTCATACAATAAGTATTAATTTCATACAATTTGGTACTTTTATTTCTTAACTCCAAAGGAAAAATCTAGGTGGTAAGATCCGGTGCCCTTGGTGGCCATTCAACACTAGACCTGAAGTTAATTATTTTTGTTATTAGTTACTATTCATTTGCTATTTCATTGAAAAATATCACAATAGAGCAAGAATTATTCTCGGAATTATTTAACTCCAAAATTTTCTAATGTCTGTAGCTCCAAACTCTAGACTAGACCCTATGGTATAGGTCTTTGAAATCAGCTTTCCATAGAGATTCTAAAAATGAAAAAATATACAGAATGTTCCATTAAAAAAAGCAGAATAATCGATGCAGCAGCGATGACGTCATAGCTAAGAAAATCAAAGCAGAAGATACGCAATTCAAAATAAAGAGGATGTTTCCAAAATATTTTCGTATTCAGAAATAATGAATTTATTCCATCTTTTATGTACAGGATTTTTCCTAGCCACCCCCCTACAGAGTTTATTTGAAGAAATACAGAAAAATTTGATTCACAAAAGTTGCAGTATTTTTCCTGGATTTTAATAATCTGCCAATAAAACACACAAATGACAATCACAAATTGGCGAAATTCTATAAACTTAGGGTTTTCTGTATGGAACACCTTATAATTTCCTGGTTTCAAAAACGTATAATAAGTATATTTAGACTGTCAGTTCTCCAATTATTTAAAATAAAAATGTATGTATGTTAGTATGTTAGTAACATATGGATTAAAGTAGACAATATCATGTTTTATACCTTTTTTGATTTTGAATAACTGAAGAACGGATATTCCAAATATAGACGTATTTATAATTTTTGAAATCAGAAAATTTTAAGGTTTTCTAAAATATAATAATATATAAGTAGTTGTTCCATAAAAAACTCTTATCTTATAGAATTTCGCCATTTTGCGATTGTCATTTGTTTGTTTTATTGGCAGATTGTTAAAATTCAGGAAAAATACTGTTTCGTAAATAAAATTTTTCTGTATTTCTTCAAATAAACTTTGTAGGGGGGTGGCTTGGCTAATTATAAGGAAAAACCCTGTACACACTGTATATTAGAATCTGTAAAAGGCGTTTTGTATTGATTACCTAAAATATAAAAATGAATTAATTGCATGATGGCAAAACTATTTATGGGGTTCTTATAAAGTTTATTAAGTTTATTATTATGTATCTCGGTTTTAATATACGTATTAAATAAAACAAATAAATTATAGCTATTAACATATCAAGGAATGTTATGACTATCATAACTGCCGCAGATGTCGGTTTGAAATCCGAGCTCGTAGAGCGAGGATTTTAAGACATCTAAGGCTGTTATGATTCATAACATCCGTGATTTGTTCAATAGTTTATCGGTTTCAGAAAATAAAGACATTATTAATAGATAATAGGGACTTAAAGCGTGCTACAGATTTAATTCGTATCCGCATCCGTATCAAACTGCGCATGTGCAGAATCGATACGGCCGTCGAGATACGTTACGTGCTTCGTATCATTGCGGCTTCTGTATCTTAACTCTATCGTATCGTATCGTAATATGTGAATGACAATTAGATCGTCTAAATCGTCGTCCTCTTCATCAACAAGAAGGGGATTATTCATAATACCCTCCATTTCAGAACAAATATATTTTGAGATGAAATAAGCATAAAAATATTTTCGAAAGCAACAGCAAAACAAAATTCGAGGTTAGAAAATATGACATAACAAGATACAGATACGTAGAGTACAGCTTTAACTATTTTTCCTCAGTAACGTAAGCCAATACAATACGGATACGGATACGGATAAGTATCCATCTTTTTAGGATCTGCTTTAAGTCTCTATTACCTTTTGATATTCTCTTATTAATAACGTTTTCATTTCATTAGTTGGTCAAGTCTGTATGGGTTGATTTGTCGCCATTGTTACAGTTATATTTTGTTTGTTTTTATTTGTTACCTTTTTTCATATTACATAAATGTTTACATTTTTAATGTCACAACCGGCTACATAAAAATGGCCTTGGATTGCCTGAAAATACATTTCAGTTGGATTTCGGTATTTATAATTATTATTTTTTGGAGTTTTCTGTCTGTTTGTATTAATAAATAGCCCTATAGTTTCATTATTTATTATTTCATCTGTTGACAGTTATTGACAGATCTGTATTGTAATATTACCGTACAAGCTATAAATATAATTGTACAACTTTAGTTATGACTTATTTACCAGCCTACTTTTGCATAATATGTAAACAAAGGATTAATATCCTGAAACCGATAAAAATTATTAAGTATTTCAAATTACCCGATTCTTTGCTTCTTTGTCGAAAATTTGAAATTATTTCAGCTTTTGTAAAATAACTTCGAAAGTAATGACTTTACACAAAAATTGGCAAGATACTTTTAAAATTTCCTTGTTTGTTTTTCCCTCTACGACCAATGTTGAATGCTTAAAACAATATTTTGAAAGCCTTTTATGTTAATAAAATATAGGTATAGACACTATTGGAAAGATCGAAAATGTTCCCATTAGAATTAGTTCCATCTCCATCAACAAATAACCTCCATAAACTTTCTTTCAAAAATCAATATGAGTATTATTTATATCTGCCTAATAAATTATTCATAGGTCAAAAATTATGGCAAGAAAGTAGGAGACATATATTTACTGAACTTTCACTGAAAAATCGTAAAATTAGTTGTTCTCTATAAATTATAAATAAATTGTTAAACGTTGAATTCTGTATTTTATTTCAAATTAAAAATTAAAAAATAAAAGTACGAGTTTTTACCTCCCTCGTTTTAGCTAAACCAAAGTGTTGTACGAGTAATCGAAAAAAATCACCGTCGGTCTGTCTGTTGTGTGAAAACTCAAAAGGCGTTTGTCGGAGAAAGTAGTATATGTATCATATAGTTGAGAAACTTAATGAGAAATAAATTGACTATACCCTTATATAAAAATATACATAGTGGACATAAAAAAATATATATTTGATGGATGTATTACATATTTATATAACAAATTACTTCTATCAATAAAAGCAATTATTATTATTATTACTTAATCATGTAGGTATTTATTTCGGCATGCATACATAATGTACAGAACCCTAAACTATAAAATGTAAAACGAATATAAACAAGAACTAAACCAAAAGTATCATAACATTGTTTATAAAATGAAATATTAAATTTAATAAATCAGATGACAAAAATGTAACTAATTACTTTAACCTTTAGGTGGGCAGACAGGCACAGTAAATTTCGTTAATTATAAAATTGATGAGGGATCGTATAAAAGAAATAAAGAAACAAGATGATTTTGAGCATAAATTCTACTTTATAGATAGTTTTTGATAATTTTTCCAAAACCGTATTGGCAGCATTACTCTTACTCTTACCTTCTAGCGGAAAAGAAACGCGGCCGGTCGCCCGGCCCACCACAAAGAAGAGACACACAAACAACACCAAGTGCTTCATTTCAATATAAGCGGTCGCGGCCCGATGTTTTCTATTTTATATAGTAAAGTGACCTGACCTGGATCGAAAGAACGGTATCGGTCAAGTTCTCCACATAAGCGTCCTGTAGAAAATGCATTTCTGTCATTTCTGAGGGATATGAGAACCTAAAGAACTTTGACTGAAAAGACAAAATGTATACCGTGATAAAAAATAACTAAATAGTTATTGGGGGACAAATTGTATTTACCGTTTGTATATCCTGAAAACAAGGACCAAATTGTCCATTAACACCAATTTCTGTTTCCTGAACCCGTTTTGCTTTAGATAATAGAAATTATTGAAAAAATGGTCACTAGTTGCAGAGTGACGTTTTGGCCTCCGCCCAGTAGGTATATGAATGAACCCGAAGGAATATGTAAAAATGCTAAAACAATAATTTATAGGGTTACATAAAAAAAGAAGATAAAGTCATCTAAGGTTTTAATCACTGCGCTGTTTAAAATTGTATTAATGTGCAAATAGCATATGCGTAAGATGGTGCCTTAAGCAGCTCCAATCGTCCATTATATCTCATTAACTCATTTGAGTCGAAATATAACTGAAATCGGCCTGAGGTCGACCATTGTCAAATTTGTAGTCACAGATTGCTGTATTTTTTAAAAAACTTGTTAAAACCAAATCACGTTATTTGACTATTAATTTCCATGAACTTTTGAATCTGTTTGTTTTTTATTGGGGTAGATTTTTGAAAAATGTATTTTGGACCATTGTAGGTACTTCAAACGGAAAATGTTAGATTTACAATTAATAAACTGAGAAGAAATAATTTTTGTTTCTTCAGTAGCGCCACACATATATTTTTTCACAAGGTTCCTGACTCACCACACCTGAATCTAGATAAGAAGTATATTTTCAGTTTAAATTAAGCCTTTATGACTATTGCGTACATAATTTCAAAATATTTACATCCTTTCATGAATTCTTTTTAAAGAAATAAAATTTGTATTAGTAGTTAAAGAGGTAAAATTATCAAACCACGTACATTTGATTTTATATTTAATCATTTTATGTCACGATATCAGGAACGATGCACATAAAACTGTTTCTTATTTGCGATTCAAATATTCACATCATACGACAATGACACTTTATTTATAGCATTTCTTGTTAATCATTCATCAAAAGTATGAAGTGGGATTCCATTCTATGTCGAAAAATCACTCACAAATATGGAACATGATATTTGGTGACAAGTTTGTAATTGGCAAACTAAGTTGGCCAATAAATTTCCCAGATGTAAACCCAATTGAACAAGTTTAATAGGCACGAGTAAGAAATCTACCACACTTAATATAAATTAATTAAAAATGATAAACATTTTTGCAAAAAAAATAGTTATTTATGCAACAAGTGCGTAAAGTGAGATTTTTTCACGAATGGGAATCCATGAGTAAAAAAGCTCACTTTTCGCACGAATTGCATACAATATTTTTTCTACTACCGAAATAGACCTAAATTCTCTAATAATAATGTGAAACGTCAAAACTTACCTATTACGTCAAAACTTCATATGTCATTTAAAAATCACAATACTGTTATAGCCCACTTAATTTTAAATGAGTGAAATTATTATTTCTTTGTCTAATGTCAATGTCAAGAATATAAATGAAACTTCAGAATTGTAAAAAATTCAATCATTATTGTTAAAGAATACTGAAAAATAGGTGGTATGTTTTATAATAATACCGTGATATTAAATAAATGGACTATATAAAATTAAATAACCACATTTAACGTTTTTAAAATAAGAAATGATTATTAAAGGTGCTCTAATAGGTATGCAATTGTTTAGTATGTTACTTTACGCATTAGTGCGTAGGGTAAAAACACTTTACGCACTAGTGCGTAAAGTTTTTCAGCGTTCGGAAAGTTAGTACTTTACGATCGGCTGTAGAAATTTTTTTTTACGATACTGTTATTTGTTTACTTGTCAATTTCCACTATATCATTATCCCGAAATAAAGTGGAAATTGACAAATAAACAAAAAACAATTTCGCGAAACATTTTTTATTGCAAACATTTTTATTAGAAATGAATTTTCACAAAGTAACCTCATCATCAATCAACTATTTTAATTCAAAATGACTGGTTAACGAAATTCTTGAACATTCAATACATAACCACAAGAATTAATAAATCTTGTGCCATAACTTAGAATATGGTACTGTTCAAATTATTAAATTTGAAGGATATGATTTTCCGATTTTGCCCATATTTAATGGCAAGTTGCAAGACACTGACTGGCCAAAATAAAACCTCTTGCTCTTGACCATCTTTAGCAGTATATTATTTTAATTTATTAGATAGAAAGGCAGGCGAGGTGTGGGTGTTCAACTCGAACCAGTCTTCGCGAAACGGTTAAAGTAAATATTGTTAACAGCGATAAATGGCCGTATACCCGCTGAGGATTATAATACAACGTGGATCAATTTTTATTTTTTTATCAGATCTGAAATGTGAATACCTAAGGAAATAATAATGGTATTTTCAAACCGCAGATGGTTGATGTATTTGTGACCCGTATTCGAAATATTTGACATTTTTTATGAACATGCATAATGTAATGTTGTGAATGGTGATTGAACTTGGACAAAAAAAACCATTAGGTTATGGATTCATTTTGTTACTCGATACGATAAAAAAAAACATAGATTCACAAACAGTCAGTTTCAAAAAGTTCACAAGAATAAGAGATTTGATATTATAATAATCGCCTTTTGACAGTACCTACTAACTTATGTGAAAGCATCAAATATTTTTTTGATTTACATACAGGGTGTCCACGTAGTGCGTATCTCTTCTATAACTCCTTAGCTATTGTAGATCGACAGAAATATTTAAAACAAAAGTTGTTCAGCAATCAACACAGCATATTCCAAAGTTAAATAAATTATCCCAAATTTGATTAGAGAGCTTTCCAATGAACTATCATAACATGTACTTCTTTTGAGCGGTTTTAGAAATATTCTAAATGTTGTCGAAATTTTGATAGGTGTAAAACCTAAAGAGAAATGCCATATTTTTCAAATTAAAAATACTTTAAATTTTTTATTGTGGCTGAGTTTTTAAGTATTAGAATTTTAACTTTCATCTACAGGGTGTTCATAATTTGATTTTGAATATGTAAATTTAAAAGCATCAATAACTTTCTTATTTTAAATTTAACACCCTGTATATTATTTCATAATCAAATAGAAAATTACAAGTGCCTTCTGACGATCCCCCACACATCATATTTATTTTGAGCAGTTTTGAAGATATTATCTAGCAATTTAGGGTAATATTTTGTTAAGAGAAAAGAAACAAATGAAGGCGTTTTTCAAATATTGTTCAATTTTTTATACGTTTTTGGAGAATTCCAACTAACTGATAATGCAGCAAAATTTGCTTCAAAAAAAATTTTTTAAAGTAAATATTTTCCAGTTCAGTTTCATGTTTAAAAATTTAAATTTCAAGTAGGCTTTGGAAACAAAATTCTTATAAATCTTATTACACTAAAATATTTTGACAGTTGTAATAATTATGTTTTACTCTACTTTCTTGTTTTACTAAAGTGATATAACAAATAATAAAACAAACATGAGTTTTTCTGACAACGAACTAATTGATATGATTCTGCACAAATGTTAATAAAAATCGACAGATCTTCCAAGATAAAATTAATTTTTGCACAAATCAAATCGGTCAACTGTTTGAACATTTTTTATTAAATTAAAAATTTTATCTTACCTACCTTTATTGGTATTTATTTAAGTGTTTGCCTCTTTACTTATTTTCAAAAATTACCTATCACTAACCCAATGAAAAAATGTTCATTTATTATTTTTTACTATTATTTATTAGTAAATAAGAGGAAAAGAATAAATAAAACAATATTTAATAAAACGCTTTCATTTGTTTTTATTTTAACAAAATATTACCTTAGATTGCTAGTATCTTCAAAACTACTCAAAATAAATATCGTGTGTGGGGGATCGTCAGAAGCACTTGTAATTCTCTATTTGATAATGAAATAATATACAGGGTGTTCCATATAAAATAAGAAAGTTTAAATTTATTTTTAATTTGAAAAATGTGGCATTTCTCCATTTTTCTTTAAGTTCTACATTTCTAGAATACCTATTTCAAAAACCACTCAAATGAAGTATTACAAACATTTTGTTTTAGCTAATTTTGAAAATCTGCTGCGCTTCATTGGCTCCAATTTCATTCTTTGTCGTTTTCTTTTATGTCGTTAAAATCATTGTTTAAAAAAAATAATATCAGTGTTGAAGTAAAAACATAAATTCTTTGGAAAATAATTGAAAATAATAAAATGACTTTATAAGATTGTCAGTCTCACCTTGTATTCCGAGGCTACAAACTAAAAATATAAACAGGTCGTGCAACTATATAATATTATTTTTTTATCATATACATTAAGAACGTTTAAAAACCCGAGGGTGTCGACCTCTCCATCGATGTCCTTTAAAGATTCTTTTTTTTGTTTTGAGTGTTAAGTATATGTATATCGTTTGTTGTGCATAAAATATATGCGTTGACTCCATACCTGAGCCGAATTTCTTTAGATAGAACTGCAGCTTTGTCGATTAGATTTTGTTGTAAAGCATAAACAAATTCGTGCTCGTTTTTTAAAAAGAAAAATTTTAAAAATTATTTATTTAAATGATTGATACATTAAATTGAAGAAGAAAATGAGGAAATTGATAGATCAACAAGATTTTCGCTTTGAATTTTTAATTAAACTAAAATTCTCTATAACTTTTAAAGAAACTGAATAAATATTCTTTAATAGCGAAGATTGTCCCCTCTTACGTTTAGAACCGCGATGATCCTCCTACCCATACTTAGGATTAAATTGTCCAACTTTTCTTAAGGGATGACGATGACGATTTTTAAAATAAAAATTGTCACTACAGATAATTAGATAAAACTGTAAAAAATTTGTTTCTGGTTTTTCCCAATTTTATTCCATTTTTTTAGAAAACCACGACCAATTAATAATTGTTTTAAAATTGCTATATAGCTATCGTGTGTTTGGTATTTAGTGTTCCTATGTATTTATTACACTTCATTGGTGTCTCCAAAGAAAGTACGACGAGGAATAATAAATGAATAATTATGATTTATGGAAAGGAAAGTTTATAAAAAAAAACAATTGAAACATTGTCTTAAGTTCATACTTAAGCGCAATTAACATTCAATAAACGCTTTCTCAACGTTTAGCTACGATTCAATTCGTTAAGAATAGAGCGAAAGGAAAATATTACATTTTACCGTTATATGTTTATGAATTTAATTATGAAAAGTATCTTCAACATCACCTGTACTTCTTAACATTTTAACGTTGTAGGCCTAAAAAGTTCAAATTTAATTTTGTTAAAATTGGAGTTTTCGAATTAAAATCAGAAGCAATATCCAAGTGTTGCAGAAATCGTTGTGTAAAGAATCCCTCCGAAAAATTATTTCTTCAACTCAAATAATTTGATACTGTCTGTTTATTCGGTTTCTACATCGGTCCTCTCCTTACCACAATACAATATTTTACGTATGTGATTTTTGCTGTAACAATTGTTTTGTTCCAGCTGGAACTTCAGAAAACCAACCTTCTACTAGAGAAAACAAGAGCTGCCTTAAATGCCAAAGCAATATCCTCCCCAGAAATAAATTTAGAGCTCGAAAAGGCCTTAGAGGATTTGAAAGACTCCAAAGAGATAAACACAGCATTGCAACTGCAGCTGGACAACATAAACAAAAGCCATCAGTTCCTCAAAAGTTCCTACGAAGACTTGGTGGCGTCAAACAAAAATTTGGATCGCCGCGTCGTCGAACTAGATTCTACCTTGGACAAGTACAAGAATGAATTGTTCAGCGTGCAGAAAACAAAAGACAAACTCTTTGAAAACGAAGTGAATTTGAACAAGCTGTTAGAAATAGAAAAGTTGCAAAGCAAGAGTTTGAAGCTGCAGAACGAGAAAGACGCGAAATGTATACAAGATCTAAACCGACAAATAAAGGAAATGGAAAGGATTATAGCCAGGAAGCATCCAGATTCGGTATCGGCCTTGATTGTAGCGGCGAAAGAAAATGCGACGGATACAAATTTGACCGCTAGAAAAATCCTAGAGGACCGGATCAAATCCCTCGAACAAGAACAATTGAACAGAGAAAGTCAGTCTTCCAAAGTGTTTCTCGAAATACAAGAAAAATTCAGCCAGATGAAATCTAAGTACGAGAATCACATAGAGGACCTGGAATTGCACGTAAACGATTTAAAAACACAATTAAAGAGAAAAGTTGATACATTTGACGTTTATACTCAGACAATTATTGAAGAAAAGATCCCTCAAAAAGAAACTTTTACCGTTTGCACGCAAACCGACGCCATCCCAATTAAACCTCAAAGGCAAGTGCAAGCTAGAAAACCGGAAAGGGTAGTTGAAGGCATAAAGGAAGACGCTCACCTTTTGGCCACTATCAGAGGTCTTCAGACCGATTTGTCGAACAAAGAAAAAGTTATTACCAAGCTTCAGAAGGAAATCGACGATTTGAGGAAAACTAACAGGAGATTGCAGAAAGAACGGGAGGGCAGCCTGAGAAGCCTCAGCGACAAGAGGGAGTTCCGCAGCTTTCCGGAAAAGCTAGCCTTGCAGACTAGGTCCAACAGCATCACGTCCGATAAGGATTTTCGGAAGGAAGAGGAGGTGCAACAGGTGAAGAGCGAAAGGGACAAACTGAAACAGCAGCTCAGTAGGTTGGAGCAGGACTATCAGGCACTGAAGACGAAACGAATACAAGATGTGAGTAAGGGCTGGTGGTGTTTTATGAACAAATCAAATTGAAGATAACATTTTTTCGAAGGATATTTTAAATTTTATCATGACCCACCGCTGACGCCGCACGCTACGTTATGAACTTAAAAAATACTTTTTACCATGTAGGCGTACGTTTGGCTTATTGTTAGCATCTCAAAAACTGCAGAAGTAAAGTTGTGTACCGCTCACTTAATTGGTTTTGTTATGGATGTGGCAGGTTTGAAATTATTGTAACTCAGATTTTTTTATAATTATAATTGCTTTACCTCTTCCATTTACGGGCCTAATTTACAGTAACAATATTTACTTCAGATAAATCGAATTCCTTAGTTGTCGTCAGTTCCTGAGATGCTAATGGTACGTCAAATGAAAGTTTACTCCATGCATACGTATCGTTTTTAGTTGACTGCCCTCCAAGAGGCACACGAATTGGAAGTGGCCAACTACGTGACCAGCGTGACTCCGCTGAGGGAGCAGCTGGAAGTTCAGCAAGTTTCGATTGCGACTCTTCAGTCGCAACTTACATCTGCCAAGGAGGAACTGGCCGTTGCCACCGTCGAAAGGGATCACCTGAATAATAGACTGCTCAGTGTGCCTTGCAGCATCACTAATCCGAGACTAGATGCAGATGGTGTGGAGATAGAGTCATTACTGAAGAAGGTAAGGGAACAGTAGGAGTAGTTATAAAATTACCGATTATGCCTGCTGTGTCGTGAATAAATGTTTGGTCCATGAAGCGTCAAAATTACTGGCTAAGATGGCGGTTCTACTGGAAGTAAATACATTGTAGGTCAATCATATTGGGAGAGTCAATAGTTGCATAAGATAAGTCTGTTCATAATTGAATTTAACTTGTTCCACAGATGAAGAAAAAATAGACCTAAAAAAATGTATGTGCCTAAGATTAAAATTTGTTAACACTGTAGAAATTTTATGTGATCTGTTATTGACTTTTGTACCAAACTGGTAAACTCTTTCTTTTATACTAAAGTGGTTATGTTGCTTTGATTCAGTTCTTTAAAGACGCTGTTGAAGCGTCAATTTAAGGTAACTATAAAGAAAATAATACGGTGTTCCGCAGGGCTCAGATTTGGGACCGAACTTTTGGTAATGTATGTAGATGACCAGTCCCTACTTCTATCTAATAGATCTGATAGGCACTGGAATACTTCCATTGTCTAAATCTTCTATGACTGAACTGTTTGTTAGCTCATTTCATGTTAGTCCCTCAGCTATCTAATGGCAACGATATATGTTATTATAGGTATAAAGGATCTTCTAAAACGATATTAAACCACGTGACTACAAAATTAAGCACACACTCAATGGAATTACGTATGAAGAAGAAACAAGCTGATTGCCTATTTGCAGTCACGTGGTTTCCAACCATTTATGAAGAAAATATAGAAAATATATTATTTCTTTCTGTTTTAGATCGCATTTTTGGAGAAGAGATATGAAGAACGCGAGTACCGATTAAGGGCAATCGTTCATAGTTTGGCCCAAAAGAACGTTACAAACAGAAGTTGCGAACAGTGCGCAGAAAGGCAACAGCAACTAATTGCTTACAAGGTGGAGCTGGATCAGCTTCTTGCCACCGTTAGAGCCTTACATTGATTAACATAAAACTTAATATAAACTTTTTTATGAATAACCGATATAAGCACATAAAAGACCTAAAGCTTTAAGACGGTAAATAAAATGTTTGTCACTTTTTTATTATCAAAATAGCTTTAAGAATTGGCCGTACAAACTTTTTACAATTTTTTTTATTCCATCAATATACAGGGTGTTTATTTCATTCGAAAATTATATAAATGAATTCGGGATACTAATTACTTAATTTTCGCAATATATATTCCTATAATAATTTATATTGTGGTAAGGTGACTTATACAAATTGAACAATTTTATTCATTATCTGTTAGTTATACAAATCGTAATTGTGTTGGAGTAGTATTATGGAAATCTGACAAGATCTTCCTTTGTTGTAGTTGTAAAAGTGATTTAGCCGTATTTGACTTAACTGAAAATAAGTTGTTAGCATACATAGAAATAAATATTGTTTTAAATGGTATGGGTAAGGAGTGGTTGGATTTTTCATGACATGTACAATTTTTTTTCCACAAGAAATTCATTACTAAAATTGGTTGTAACAAGAACGTAATGGCATAAGAAAACCAAACATATTTGAGGATATCCAAGTGTGTTGAACTAGTTTTTTTAATGTAATTTTTTTCCTTAACCCTCCTTGCATACTTGTACTTTATCTGGTTACTACAAATTATCTAAATAATAATCAGTAGTGTAACAATGTTGTACTTATGTATTTAATATATTATGTATGGACAATTTGTATGTCATATAATACTCATTTAAGAATATTTTTATATTTAATTTATTTTTTATTTATTGCATTTAATTTATATAATTATTTAATATTGTTTTCTATTTAATTAAGCTTAGTGACAAAGTATCGTACTTCCAAGGTTTGCTATTGCTAGTCAGATATTTTTATAGATATTTTTAATAAATTGTTTAAAAATTTACCCATTAAGGAATTAAATACATTTGTTGAAAAGTTGTTTGTTATTATTTCTCCCACTGCATTTTAGGTTTCACCCATTCACCAATTGCGTGTGGTAACTAAAAATACTAATTCAAGTTAGAGTTCCAGTGGTCTGTACATTATTTATGGCCTTTTTGCTTACCCCTGTCGTTCCCTCAACCATTCACTTTAAATTTTTATACATGCAATATGTACAGTACTTTCTCAAAAGCAGTATGTAATTTTTAACTGATTGATTCCAAAATAAGTTAATAAAAATGAAAAATTGGAAACAAATATTGAAAAGTCCACCTAGTTAAATAATAAATAGGATGTAGTTTTGTATGGTTCATGTTTTCTTGCCAATTGAACAATTGTCTTGGGATCCGAGTGAGGCGAAATTCCATTGGAAAAGCATATGGCCATATATGACAGAAATAATCTTAAACTCACCCTGTAGAGACCAATCACAATTTTAAACGCGAATCTCTGGCTTACCTGAAACTGATTTTTTAACTGATGTTCATGTGCAAAGACGATAATAGGTCGATATGTAATATGTTGGAACAAGTAACAAGTATAAGGTCGTTACTTTAATATCTGTGATTTCTGCATCAAGCTACTATTTAGAATCTTTAAATACATTCGTCACTAATTTGGAAAAATCTTGGCAAAAATATCTTTGAGAAAGTCCTCAATATCTTCCTCATATCTTTAAAAGATAGAAACATCGGCTCTACTTCGTATTTATGCAGCTCCATTCTTAGTCGTAGAAGTTTCACTTTCTTTTTTAACTCTTTATTTTTGCACAATTCTACCAAAAGCAGCCAAAGTCAGTCAGAGACTGAGCATTAACTGATTGTATCATTATCTCCTCTTCAGCATTTCGTAGCTTGGCAACCTTGTCTTCCCAAGTTCCGAATTATATACTATTTCTACCAGTTGAAGTTACAAAATAGTTAAAAATAAAAGTTAGCTGCAAAAAATCCTAATAGACAAGCCTCGATTTCTGCAACAGCAAAATCTTTATGATTGTAGAAATTATTGAGGAGCTCTTTTACCTTGGTAACACCAAACAATAATCAGATCATATTCTCTTGTGTAAATTCATATCAGTTGCAAAAGTATGGCTAAAGGCCATGTTCAGTAGTTTTCACAACTAATCAGCTAATTGCTCAACCGACGATGTATTCGCATAAATATATGCTATAAATAGATAATTAGTAAATATCACATTAAGTAATCAGTGTGTTCTATTATTTTGTTATAATCTTTGCAAATTACAATGACAATAAAAAATGTATCTATATTTTTTTTGGAAATAAATATTAAAAATAACAAGCAAATATTAGAGTCATCTCAGTTAAGCTGCATGTAAAGAATAGAGTATGATTGTCATTAATGGAGTCAAAACCAACAGTAGGTACTTTAATCCTAGTATTATAAAAAATATCTTAATTGAGTTAGAAATGTAATACTTATACCTATTATGTCAGTCACGTTGTTTAATTTATATTTTTGAATATAGTCCAGTCCGTGGGAAACTTACGTTGCTAATTTTAGGAACAAGTAACCACAATCTGAATTGACAATAAAACATTTGTAATTCAGAAATTCTTAACTATGCAAGGTGCAATTTCGTTGTTTTCAGGGGGTTTTAAGACGATCTTATATTAATTTTGGATTTAATCTAAAATCGAAATTTACGATTTGTCATTGATATATGGTCTTCTTAGTCTCCCTTATCGGTATTTTTTTGTTACTAGAAATGTAGCAATTCATCTAAACTGCTGGATATGAGTCTATAAACGATTTTCCTTTTTTTAATTTTTTGGAATTTTAAATGTGAATCTCGAGAAATTTTTTGGATTGGCATTTTTCTGGTCTTTTGTTTATAAGGAACAAGAGAAACTAGTTTTTTCCTTATAAAGAGACCAAAAAAAAACGCAAATCAAAAAAATTTTATGGAAACCCTATACTTATAGTCCTCGCCAAACATGAATTCCTGTAAACTACAAAACTGTCAAGACCTAAGTCCTCTTGTCGGTCGGTTATCCCTTATTGGAAAATCCTAAGGTTGTAAACTATTGCTGTTCTATGGAGGATTACCTGATTTAAGGCAAATGAGCAAAGCCCGTCCTACCAGCTGTAACAAAATCTGCCGCATCGTTACTCATTGGGAGGTCAACCTCCATAAATCAAAATAGGGATTTCATATTTGGCGAGTAGTAGGTAGAAACTTTGATTCAAAAACATACTTTCCTTTTACCCCTTGTACTTGTAGGTGGTAAGATGTTTGAATCCAATAAAATCGGAATAAACAGGCTTTGTTCAGAATTAAATTCTTTTTTATATTAAATTCTACCTACAAACCGCGCATCGATATCTTATTCGTTCGCAAAATATTTGACTTTAAAATTCTTGAAGCTCCATAACTCTCGGACCTCGGACATTGCATTATCGGTCATATTTTCTATATCCAAAAATTAAGTTATGATCTTACCAGATCATGTTTACCCTAAGCCCTACTCATTATTTCACCCTGCAGACTGGCCTAATATCAAACTTCAAATAGGTACACACAATTCCGAGCAAAATTCAAACTAACATATTAAGTGATAATGTCATAATGAAGATTAAATTTAATTCTTTTGACAAATAACTTATAAACAAATAATATAATTAGTTGAAACTGAATTTGCTTAGTGCCAAAATTATCTCACGCAAAGCTTACCATGGACAATTACACCAATGACATAGGTAATACGTCAACAGAAATATAGGATGATATTCGTGTAATAATAACGATGAGTTTTTGCCTTGTACCCCTAAAAATAAACAACAAGCAGTTTCGGACACGTGTTTCGGAGTTATTGTTCCTTATCAGCGTTATATTTATGTATATAACAATAATAATAATAATAATAAATATTTTTATTTTCGGCAAAAATTAACAGTGGCTAGCAATGAGAACAAAAAAATTACCGAAAAAAGGCGGAGTTCACATAATATTATGCTCTACCACTTAATCCAATTAAATAATAGATACCTACCAACTAAATTCACAAAATTTTAATTAATTAGAAAATAAAAAGACTGTTGATTGATTAAAATCATATCATTTTAACAGAACGCAAGTTGTAGAGGTCAATGGAGTGAAATCGGAAAGAGAGGAAGTAACTATTGGTGTCCCACACCACAAGGATCAGTATTGGGACCTCTGTTATTTCTATATTATATTAATGATTTACCCCAATAAGTATATATCTGATGATAACTTAATAATGTTTGCTGATGATACTTCCTACTTAAGTTGTAAAGACTCGATGGGTCAGATGGGTGAGACACAATTTGAAATGCAAGATAAATTGAAGTATTTCACAACATGGTTCCAAGAAAATAGATTATTTCTAAATATCTCAAAAACTGTATTTATTAACTTTACTCCTAGAATAACTAGTACTTCTTATAGTAGTCTGATAAAAATAAATAAAAAATCAATTAAACAAGTTAATTCTATAAAATTTTTAGGTGTATTTATAGACGGTGCTTTAAATTGGTAATCTCATACAGAATTTTTATCGAACAAAATAACTCCAGTCTGTTATGCATTTTATAGGTTACAACATATCTCTAACAATGCAACTGTTTCTATCTTACTACTATGCACACTTTTGTTCTCGATTTTCTTACGGCATTATGTTTTGGGGAATTGCACTCATTGCTAATAGAATTTTTAAATTACAAAAAATTTCACTAAGAAACATAGCGAATGCTTCTCGATGACGAACTTCGTGCAGTATTTATATTTTGAAAATTTTAATATACGTCAAATGTAATATTAATATGTTTCTCACAAACAATTTCAGTCATGATTGTAATTAATACTCGAGGAAGTAATAATTTGGCGATACCCGGTCATAATTTAACTACATATGAACAAAATCCACTGTACATACATGGGAATTAAACTATATAACAAGTTGACACAGGTAATAAAAAATATTTACAATAGTAGATATGCTATGCCGATTCTAGCTCAAAATCCCATGTTATTTCTTATGGAGGTTCATTTGGGACGTTTTTGTCTGATTTTACCCCCTCCACTTTTTAGCTCCTCCCAGTCAGCCAATGAGAGCGAGCTCCGCCCACAGAGGTCCCCACTCCAGTTAAGCTCCACCCAGTCAATTATAATTATTGGCAATTTTGCCAAGGCATTTGATATAACAGTATCAAGGTCAAATCAGTATTTTTTTAACATGGTTTTGTGAAGGAATGTTCAACAATTACAAATTATTCTGTTACTCAATGCATCTCTGAGACTATCGATACTGACAATAAATTGACGTAATATACATCTATTTTTCTAAAGCCATTTTAAATAGAATGAAATTGCTTCTGGCTATCGACATGAACAGTAGTTGCTACATAGATTTTCTTTTCTCATGTTAAAAGAAAATTAAATTAAATTATTTTTTCACGTTCGTAATTGACGCAATTTATATCTTTACATAAGTGAATCGTTAATTCGTACTACTCCTGAAGATTTCCAATAAGAATAATAGAGCACTTCTTGGGAATATCGTTTCTTGATGGTAGCCCTAATGAAAGAAATTTGTGGTAAGTTAAGTTTTAATATCAATATTTTTGCTTTGGACCCTATGAATTATGTAATTTAATACAATATTTTATAACATATAGTTATAAAAAGTAGTTGGCTTTTAAAGGATTCGACAATAATTGCGTTCTAAACTGGTTTCAATAATTCTTACGTCCAATAGATTTTATATTTGTATTTTCAGAAGTAGAACATCTGTATAAATATATCAAATTCAATACTTTTGTTATTACTAGATATGCTTATATAGAGCCTATATAAATAAAGTTATAAACAATACGAATCAACCAAAGAAAGTAAAGTAATTTCTAACGTGATAATTTAATTAAAAATATGTATTTACAATATTTATTTAATAGAAAACAAACAAACTTAATAAATTATCACTGGCATTGTTCTGTGATATCTCAGTTTTTTCTGCAACATGTTACAATATGTACGACCTCAATATTTAATTAGTAATTTTTAACTAATTTTTTTTTTAGAATATAGATATTAGTGTATACGCAAGGCTATAGGAAATTCCCCATCATCAAAAAAAAAATTGAGTTTCGTTTGTTTTTAATTGCCTCATCCTAAAAAGCTAACGTAAAAAATAGTTAGTATCAATCTGGTAGAACTGAAATCTTCTAGTTTTGGTGTTTTTTTTTTTTTTGTAGAATTAACATTTTATGATTCACAGCGTGAGAAAGGAAGGGAAGGGGCGAGATGAACAATATTTTTCTTATTTTTATTAAGAGCTTTGTTACTTTCATATGTTTTAAAGACAAAGACTTTACCAGTGAGGCTTGTGTCGAGAAATCTACGAAAATCAACCGTTACTATAAAAAAACAAAGTAAGATAGTTCATAAAAAAAAAGAATTAACAAAATGAAATGAGAGCAGGCCTATATATTAGTCGCACACGAAAAAGTCTCACGTGAAAGTTGCAAATTATTTTGTGATCTACATAAGCCTTTCTAAAACAAAAAAAATAAAACAAATATTTTTTACTCCTTTTATTTTTATCTTTACCATCTTTATAAAATGTAAAAGTAATAGTACTGACAATATCCCGGCGCATGCACCAATTTGAATGTAGTATACTCAGTACATCTGCAAATCTACAAAACAAAAACAAATTCTTTTCAACTTTCCCCGAAAAGCATTTTTCATGTAGATTGGGATTGGACTAAGGTACATATTTAAAAAATTTTTTACTACAAATACATGATACAACAATTTTCACCTGAGATTTTTAAAATACGTCACTATTTACCTACTTAATTTAAAATATAAATTCAATATTTATTTACTAATCCGTTTTTGTTATCTATATTCTTCTGCTCTGTCATATCAGAAATGTAATTGTTATTGTAGTAAGCAGTTGTTTTATTAATGTATTAATGAAGCGGTTAAACACAATATATGGTGTGCGATAACGTCTTGAATCTTTTAAATTTACAAACTTCCAACAGCTGCATCTTATAACATACTTCCTTTAACA
Organism: Rhagium mordax; assembly: GCA_963680705.1. NCBI lineage: Eukaryota > Metazoa > Arthropoda > Insecta > Coleoptera > Cerambycidae > Rhagium > Rhagium mordax. Next base: position 48,829,259 of record OY796662.1, read on the forward strand.
TGGACCACTGCGAGAAAATTAAAAGAAAAATCAATCCCAGGGAGAACGCAAATGTGTGTTCCTTGTTGACTTTTATGTAAGTATTAATTATTAAAATATTAACAGCGCAATGCTTTGGTTACCGAAGAAGTAGAGTATGTCCAAATTGGGATTAATGCATCTCACATATTGGCGTAGAATAGAGTGACGGTTTTTACTCCTAGTCGAGGAAAACGTGGAAAATTAATTTAATCAGCCAGATAATTATTTATGGAAAATAAGTTTAGAGTGTGATTTTTAAGTTTTTAATTTTTCTTTGTTGTTATTTTATATCATTTGTCTTCATTTATTTAGATAAATTTCAGTATTTTGTTGTTCTTTGATATAGGTTCTTAAGCAGTTTTGCTATTTTTGTTCGAAGTACCTAATGTAAAATTATTTAAACAGCAATTATGGCAAATAAAACCTATTTTTAACATTATCATAAAATTGCATGTTTTTTTCAAATTTTAGATACACTGGTAAATTATTCCATAAGGCGTTTAAGAATGACCTGGAAGAGGACGATTTGTATGAAGTCATAAAAACCTGTAAGTCGAAAAAGTGCGGAGACAAACTAGAACAAGAGTACAAACTTGAGAAGCAAAAGGGAAAACCGTCGATATTTAGGCTGTTATGGACCTGCTATGGCACTAGATATATTTTATTGGGAATCATACATCTTAGTTTCAAACTTATTAATGGGTAAAATTTTTGCATTTATTAATTAAATAATCCGAATAGCAATTATTATCTACACTGCCTTAAAAATATTGTGATGTGACAGCATTAGAAATAGGGTTAAATTATTTTAAGCAACATCGATAGTTTACCGACAGTATGATTTATCTCATACACTCAGTAATACTTACTTAATATGTAATTGTATATTTATTCAGTTTAGTAATTTCCTGACAGCATCATTTATCTCAGACAATCCGCACTTATATTTAATCATATTTATTGCTAAAATGAAAAAATAATAACTTAATTTTAAATTATTTCTCCTTATAAAATGTTTACTTGTATTAATTGTTCTATTATTGTATTCATATTATCTTTTGTTTGTTTATAAAACATATCTACATGCTACTGGAAATAATATTTTTTAATACCTAACCTTCACTATTCACTATTTTCAGTATAATGGAACCAGAAGCAATTGGAAAACTGGTGGCTTATTTTAAACCAAAACAAACCGTATTGACCATATACGACGCTATGTATTATGCAGGCATTATGATAGGACTTAAATTGTTGCATTGTTTCTACTTTCAAAACTATATTATTTACCTGCAGCAATTGGCGATCCAAATACGGACAGCTTTTTGTTCGTTAATTTACAGGAAATCCTTGAAGTTAACACCATCTGCAGTGTTGGACATAAGTTTAGGTGGGTAATTATTAATTTACGTTTTTTCCATTTAAGTCGGTCACTTGAATTAGCTCATTTACCTTGCATGGTACATATAAAGAAAGTTTGATTGCAGAAATAGCTCTCATTTGCTTGGACTAAGAAACACTAAATTTCTCTAGCTGAAGATTATAATCTCTGTCATTTATGAAAAGTAAAAATAAAAGTGGTCCTAAATTTGGTCTTTGCGGAACACCTAAATTGGCAATAGAATAAGAAGACGTAAATTCGTTATAATAAACTCTGTATCAATATAATGGAATCAATAATATCAAAAGCGGTTAATTTATTTAGTAAATAGTTTATGGTCAAAGGCCTTTGAAGAATACGTGTAGATATCCATTAATTTAACTGTTGTTAAATTTGAGCCTTTTTCTATAAATTCGAAAATGTTGCTGTCCTTAAGGCTAGGATTTAATAGTCTAATATGCTTTGTATGGTTGCCTAACGCGGGTAGACGATCACTGGCTGGTCCGGCCTGGAAGACAATGCAGATAACAAATTTTTGTTTTGTTTTGAGGGTTCACGCTACTCGCCGTCAGATGCCGGCACGTAACGTGTTTATAATATTGTGTATTATACCACTATGTTTGTTGCATGACTTGTCTTATAGCATTGAATAAAGGAATATATTCCTTTATTCAATGCTTATAGCCTGTATTTGTGCTCTTTTGGACTAATAAAGTACTACTGAGTGCTACATGCTGACATCTCCAGAGTGATAGACCAAGTTGTAATGCAATATTGTTCTGTAATTTGCCTAGTTTCGGGCGCTATTTCAGCAATGCAAATGACTACTTGACCTAAAAATGTGAAAATTCTCCTTTGAGGGTCAATTTCACGAAAGATACGTTAATTTGAGCGACAATAATTGGTGAGCTTTTAAGTAACACTTTGTACTCGGCCGTCAGCTAATTTCTTTTTACAAAAAAAATACAAAATTGTAAATACAAGCGATTGAATGAGTTGCCTACGTATTGCCAATATGTACAGTCTTATTTTTTCCTTCTCAATTATAGATAAGTATGGTAATTTCAATACCTCACGGCCATTTACACTTTTTTCTGCAAAATTAGATACATTAATTTTCAAAATCCGTGTATTAGTTTCTGCAAAATTTACTCCTAAAGAAATAGCGGTTAATATCAGAGGAGTAAATCGCAACCTTAACGTTCAATTGTATAATAATAAAATAAAATAGCCAAACTATATATAGCTGAAATCAGAAGAAAAATCACTATCCAGATATGTAAGGGTGTTTTATTTAAAAAAATAAATGTTTACCGTATAATTCTTTAAACGACATTCAATTGTTTTTCTGAATCCGAATTCTGACAGCATTACTTTTGTACTTATGAAGATACCAATAACCCTGTACGATACATGACAGTTTAGTTTTGTATATCGACCAAAACTGAAAATTATAAATTTTTGCAAAGGGTGCTTTGGAAACAAAAGCATCACTTCTGTTTTAAACAAACTTTTGACAGTTTAGCTCCACTTTGAGAGTCGGTATTTATAATTTTGCGAATTTCACCCAGAAAATAGTATTTTTAAGTGAAGAACAACGTGATAAGTTGGGTCGTAACCTCCGCAATAGAGGCCTTGACCAATGAATCGTGACGTCACGATAATCGTACGAGCGATAGAACAGTGTATATGGACATTTTCATGTTTATGCAAGTAAAAATGGTAAAACCCTGTATTTTCCAATAGAAACACTTACTTACGATAAACTAAATAGAACGAGGTTTCCACACTATCCATGGAGGTATTTTAATCGATGCGTTGGATCCTATAGGAGGCCTCACCAGTAGGCGGCCGGCCGAGTAAAGTGACGTCACATCACGTGATATATGTAATCGTCGTGGCCTCTTAATTATCTCGGAGGCTACGGATGCGCCATTTGAGCATTTGTTATAGTTTTCTGTTTTGTTGTTTTCGATTTGCTTTAATGTAAAGTATAAATTCTCAGCATACCTACCTAATCGCTTGTTTTTTGCTTTTAAATTGTATAAAGTTTAGCGTAAGTGTAAACGCTGAGACTTAAAATTAAGCTGAACTGTCAATATTTTGTTTAAAACGAAAATGATGCTTTTCTTTCCAAAGCACCCTTTGCAAAAATAAATAATTTTCAATTTTGGTCGAAATTTAAAACTAAAGTATCATGTGTCGACCTAAATCAGAAAAAAACAAAATGTGAAAATTCAATGTGGCGCCCTTAAGAAATATAATAAATAAATAAAATTGACTGTTGTTTCTCTGTCTTCATAGACGTCATGATAAATGCAATAGCATATTCAGATTCCACGGAAAAAATGCCTTTAGAATGTCTTTGTTTAAAATACGTAGTTTTGTTAGTTTTCAAATTAAAAATTAAAAACTAGAATCACGGTTTTTCTTTTTTTTTTCAATATTTTCAAAACTAAAAACTAGATCAAATCTCTTTCCAGATTATTGATCAGCGTAAAGTTACGCAACTTTGCTCTACTTTAACCGACTTCCTATCTCTCCCCATTCTGCGGGTCGAGAAATGGGTACCCTGTATAGTACTGGAGAATTAGCCTTAAGAAAATTATACTGAACTATATTATTTGGAGTACCTGATATCTCTACCATTTTGTGGTATTCTTCTGGCTTTATTCCCTTACATGACTCACCACGCAACATCACCAGAATGAAGCCACGCCCCCTGCCTCCGTAAAAATAAATAGAAAAAGGTCGAACTGTGAAGTAAAACATTCAACGTGGAAGAGAACTGGTAAAATCTTTACAAAAAATTCAAATTTAAAATCGTTTTCATTATTTATTTGTAGATGTATTTTTTCGAACAATACAGGTTGCGCCACTTAAAAGTCCTCAGCCTCGTAATTTTCTTATTTTTTAAGCGAAGACCATGTGTAACATATCAAATTGTATATATTTTCAAGGCCTTTATGTATGCGTACAGTGATTAAAAAAAAATCGAAAAAATTGCTACAAAATTAAACCTAATTTTCTCGTATATTTGTTTGCCTCACCCTGTACATGAACTGCGTTAATGTTTTCTTATAAAGGTTTTAATTAGCTTCAATTTATGTTATTACGTCCTGTTCGAAATTTTTTTTTGGTCTTGCCTCCCGAAATTTTGCAATTTCCTATTTAGTACATTTTAATAAAAGCTTAAAAATATTTTTTTCTTTTGTGTTTTGTTGCTATTTTGTTATTTTAAATATTGTTTATATGTCCTTTGCAAATAAAGCCTTAAATTGTTATTTACAATCTTTTCAAATTTATTTTAAAGGAATTTATTTTGGAATCGAAAACAGGGTTTTTTTATTTTCTTCTTTAAAACCAAAAAAAAATTCCAACATGAGGTAATAATATAAATTGAAGCTAACTAAAACCTTTATAAGAAAACGTTAACATAGTTTACGTACAGGGTGAGGCAAAAAAATATACAAGGAAATTAAGTTTCTTTTTGTAACAATTTTTTCCATTTTTTTTTTAATCAGGCGTGTTTAAAGGCCTTAAATATATCTACAATTTGATGTGCCCAACATGGTCTTCGTTTAAAAAATAAGAAAGTTGCTAGTTATGTTATGATGGTAATTACATAAAATAATTTTTTTTAGGAAATATTATAACTATTGTAACTAAAGACGTTCTTCAGTTTGAACATTCCATATGGCTCTTCAATGATCTATGGATTGCCGTCATCGAATCTATTGTCATCTGTTATTTAATTTACGCAAAAATAGGTCTTTCATCTTTAATTGGTATAGGACTGTTGATGTCTATACTCCCATTGCAAGGTAAGTACACCTACTCCTCCTATTCTTATAGACAGATACTTCAATAATTTTACTTGCAGTGTATGTTGGGAAGATGATAAAGTCCATGAGACTAAAAATCAACAAAAGAACCGACGAACGGTTACAAGTCACTCAGGAAACTTTATCGGCAGTCAGGATAATAAAAATGTACACATGGGAAAAATTTTTTGGAGAAAAAATTGATGAATCCAGAAAGTAAGTAATTTGTTAGGTCTTTGCTGGAAACAATTACGCGGATGATCTAGCAACAAAGCAACATTTTCTCACTGAGCTTCTTCAAAGCCAATTTGGTGTACAAGAGGTTAATTTGAAATCTACCAGTAGCTCATGAAATCGATAAATTATCCATTATTGGCCAGTTCCTGATATCCCAATTATCCCATTAACCATTCTTTACCCATCTATCGCACTTACACAGAAAACGCAATTCGTTTTTAGTCATCCTATATATGTATACCAAAATTTCTTCAAATTCGCATGTCTTTTTGAAACGCATATTTATTTATTCTCATTATGGTGAAACGAACAACTCCAAATCTTCTTTCCTCAAAAAAATTGAAGACAATTTCTTCTCCTCCAGATCTATACTGAGAAAACTCATTCCAATATGCGCAGTTTGAGTCAGAGTTAAAGCAAAATATTTGATAATACCCAAAATTCAAGCACCTGGAAATAAATGAGAAATTCTAATATATTTTAATTTTAGGAAGGAAATGAAAATACTAATGAAAACGATGTACCTCAAAATAGTATTGGTAGTAACAAGCATTTTGTGCTCAAAAGTAGGCTTCTACGCCCTAATAATTTGTTACATTTGGTTGAACAACAACGCCAGTGCTGAAGTAATCTTTTACCTAATGAGATGTTTCGTAACTTTAAGACACACCATATCCTTCTCTATTTCCATAGGAATGACAAGAATAGCCGAACTTACCGCATCCTTAAACAGAATTAACAAAGTGCTAGGATCAGAAGAACTTATAGAAAATATCGAAAAACCTACCGACAATCCGAAGATCTCCATGTCAGACGTAAACGTTTCTATTAAGGATAAGTCTATACTACAACATATCTCTTTGAATATTCAGAACGGCCTTACCATCATTACAGGGCAACTGGGCTCTGGCAAGAGTTCGCTCATTAAGGTGATTTTAAAGGATTATCCAATCGACGAAGGAACTTTAATAACTACTGGCAGGAAAAGTTATGCGTCACAGGATCCTTGGCTTTTTCCGTCTTCTATTAGGCAAAATATATTGTTTGGAGAAGCATATGACCCTACTAGATATCGAGAAGTGAGTAAAACACTTTACATATAGTTTAAAAACATTTTGAAAAAATATAATAATACAATAAAACGTTTTTCAGGTCATCAGAGTTTGCGCGCTGGAATACGACTTCAGTCTCCTGGAAAAAGGCGACGAAACTATTGTCGCAGATAGAGGTCTAAACTTGAGTAAAGGCCAACAGGCACGTATAAATTTAGCCAGGGCCATCTATAAGGAGAGTGATATTTACTTGATCGATGACTCATTGACCGCTTTGGACTCTCACGTACAAGAAATTATATTTCACGAATGCATAAGAGGTTTCTTGAAAGACAAATTGTGTGTCTTGGTTACCCATAACGCAAAACACATAAGTGACGCCGATAGTGTAATTATTTTGGAACACGGCACCGTGAAATTCCAAGGCAAAGATCAACACATATACAAGGAACTTTTGGCGGCGATTGAAGAAGAAGATACGAATGAAAAGGACGTAACCGAGAAGGAAACCAGTGAAATAAGCGACGACGAAAAGGCTAAACTATTAAAAGGCAGCGCACAGAAAAAGAGACATGTGTACCATGAAATAAAAAAGAAGGGAGGCGTTAGTGGTGATGTTTATACCAAATATTTTAAATTTGGAGGGGGATTTATTCTGTTTAGCCTAGTTGTAGCAATGTTTATTGGGGCGCAGTTCACGGAAAGTTATTCTTCAAAATTGTTGAGCAATTGGTAAGTGATCAGTAAAATATACTCGTGGTGACCAAATGTGAATGTAAATATTCAGTCAATTGTTCTTGATCGTACTGTACATATAGTATTTTTCGTCGATAATTAGTTTTATAAGTGTTCATTAATTTCAGGGTCAACTTACAGCAAAATATCACCAACTACAAGGAGACAAATTTAACAGAATCGATAGAAAAAATGAGCAATGTATCTGTACCTCCTCTCAATTATTCCACCGTCAATGAAACCTACGAACCACACAACATTAGTGTAGATTTCAACGATATGATTGCAGACATTGAAAAACTTGAACTGAGATCTAGCCGAACACTCAATTTATACTCAATAATGATGATTTCATCCACGGTTTTGGAATTAATAAAGCACTATCTGGTTCTGAACTTTGCCAAAAATGCATCCCTCAACCTGCACAGGAACATGATTGACAACATCATACAGTCTATTATGTCTTTCTTCGACAACTACTTCATTGGAAATATTTTGAACAGGTTTTCTCAAGATTTATGCGTCATTGATGAGCAGTTGCCGTTTGTTTTAAACATGCTTATCGGGGTAAGTTTTTTATATATTCAAATCAAATAGCCTTTAAACAGCAGCCTTAAAGGTCCCTTAATTGACAAATTCAGATAGGACCGAATTAAGGACTAAGAAAATTAATTTAAAACTAAATTACCTACATGTGGAAAATGGTAGCAGTAGATTGACTGGCAGCTAATAATTTTTTCAGCAAAATTAAAATTAAGAGTATTTTAATTGGGTAGCGAAATATCCAGCTTTATTTTTGTATTTCCTTTTATATTGAATGACATTTAATACAGATATATTACACGAGTAGGAAAGAGAGAAAATTTGAATGAAAAATAAATTCCGTTACTCTGTTGTTTGTGGTAGAGAGGGTGAAAACCACCCCTAAAGTAAAAAAAATCAATAATTAACGGAGTACTGAGAATAAATTAATGAAACTATTTATGTTTTTGGGGTCGCGGATCATGAATGTGAAATCAGAAATTAATAATTTTATGTTGCACCCTCAATATGGCCGATGTAAAAGAGGTAAGATAGATGAATTCATAATTTTGTTTATTTTGAGAAATTAGGACTTTCTTAGCAGATTGTTACATTTTGAGACACAATTCATCCCCTAATAAGAAAGACAATTGCTCGTACCTCTAAGAGGGCGGAAACAGACAGTAGCTCTTCAAAATGGAAAAATTTTTAATTGCCAGAGATTTTGTTAAGAAGATGTTTTAACTTTACGGGTCGCACCCTAGAATTTAAACCTAAACCCTGTTGCCCTGTTCCTGAGGATGTGGACCCTGTGTCCTGTATCATGAGTCAAAGATGCCAACGACTAAATAATTTCAACAGGCATTGAGGGTCTTGAAGTAGGATTCGCATTCTGTTGCAAGCACTTTAAACGTGGCGACGGATGGAGTCGTTTCCGTCCAGTGGCTTATGATGATATCTGGAACGTCATCTCCAGCGTCTTTCAGTCCAACTTGACTAGTCTCAGCACTAAGACTTTGCTTAACGAAGTATTGAGAATAAATTACCTCGTGCTTCTTATTTCAGTCATACCTCTTTTGCAATTAACGATAAAAATAATAAAAAAGCAACTTTACGGGTCGCATCCTAGAATTTAAACCTAAAACCTGTTCCTGAGGATGTGGCCCTGTGTCCTGTATCATGAGTCAAAGATGCCAACGACTAAATAATTTCAACAGGCATTGAGGGTCTTGAAGTTGGTGATAAAGTAGGATTCGCATTCTGCTCCAAGGACTTTAAACGTGGCGACGGATGGAGTCGTTTCCGCCCAGTGGAAGAAGTGGCTTATGATGATATCTGGAAGTCATCTCCAGCATCTATCAGTCCAACTTGACTGGCCTCAGCACCAAGACTTTGCTTAACGAAGTATTGAGAATAAATTACCTCGTGCTTCTTATTTCAGTCATATCTCTTTTGCAATTAACGAAAAAAATAATTAAAAAAATAATTTTGAAGGTCATTGAATCTTCTTTGGGGCCAGATAGGTCAAAACAGCACAAAGGTGGTCAGTTTTTCTACATTCATCTTAAATGTGTCAATAAAAAAAACAAAGCATAAAGAGTTGACTTCAAACACTTCTATCTCCTAAGCTAGTAATCTACATGAAAATTATGGAGCAACATTTTCCTTAACTTTGTCTCTAGTAACATTCAGCTAAGATTCTTCCCTGCTATTTATTTTAGTTATTTAACCTTAAAGCCTAAAAAAATCACTTTTTCAAAAATTAAAAAAAATAGTTAGGACTAACCAAAAACATGATTTGGATTCTTTTTTCAATTTGGAATTTACTGGAACCAAAAACGGGCACTTTTTTGTGTAAGGTAAATAATCACCTGTCAACGTAGGGGAAGTAATTATAGACCAAAGTATTTTTGAAGTCTTATTAGAAATTTCTTTGATCTTTAAAGTTTTAGCTAAATTTGTATTATTTTTTTTAGACTTGCTTCTCGGCTGGTGGGATCATTATTTTAATAGCCGTGGTGAATTGGAGATTTTTTATTCCCTCAATGGTTTTCCTGACATATTTGGTCTTACTGAGAGCTATTTATATGCCAACAGCTAGAAGCTTGAAACGACTCGAATCTGCAAGTAAGTTCAATTCAATTCAATTCCAACTTAAAATATTAAAAAAAAAAAATAGAAAAAATAACATCAAACTTGCAAAATTTCTGATGTGATAATTTTTGTCTATAAACTTTTTTATATTATTTCCTTATAATGTTGCAGCTCGCAGCCCTATAGTAGGCCATCTCAACGCCTCAATGGAAGGATTGACTACAATAAGGGCCTATAGGGCCCAGAGTATTTTAAAGAATGAATTCGATAGGCACCAAGACGTATACACATCAGCTCATTTTACCTCTTTTTGCGCCAAGAGGGCGTTTGCATTTTATATGGACCTTTCTTCGGTGGTATTTTTAAGCATTATTGTTGGCAGATTCTTGTTCTTTGATGTGGGTAAGTATATATTTCTTTCCAAAATACGTATTTTTTTAACTAAAATGATTTTTTTATATACCGATATACTCTGATCTATGATAAATATTATTGTATATACTTTATAGATACAGCTGCCGGTGATGTTGGCCTGGCTATTACCCAAGCTGCAGGTCTGGCCATGGTGGTTCAATGGGGCCTTATGCAGTGGGCCGAAACAGAGAGTCTCATGACATCGGTTGAAAGAGTTCTGGAATACACGGAATTAGAAAGAGAAACGTCTGCAGGCATCGAAATTAACAACTGGCCGAATAAAGGAGAAATAAACTACGTGAACGTGTCCTTGACGTACTCGAACACAAACGAAAGGGTGTTGAAGAACATTTGTTTCACTGTGAAGTCAAAACAGAAAATTGGTATCGTTGGTCGAACAGGCGCTGGGAAGTCTTCGATTATTTCCACTTTGTTTAGGCTCTACAATTACCAGGGACAGATTTTCATAGATGACGTAGAAATTAAGACTTTGTCGTTGGAATTCCTCAGGCAGCACATCTCTATAATCCCTCAGGATCCTATTATGTTCGCTGGTACCATAAGGAGTAATATAGACCCTTTGCAGAAGTATACCGACGAAGAAATTTGGAAAACGATTCATAAAATCCAACTGGAGAATATCATACCTAGTTTAGATTTTACCATAACAGACAACAATTCCAATTTTAGCACGGGACAAAGGCAGTTGATCTGTCTAGCTAGAGCAATAATCCGAAAGAATAAAATCGTGGTTCTAGATGAGGCGACAGCTAATATGGATCCAGACACGGAATTTTTGATTCAGAAAGCAATCGTAGAGAATTTCTCTGCGTGCACAGTTTTTATCATAGCACACAGGCTGCAGTCGATTTTAGATTGTCATAAAGTCATGGTTATGGAAAAGGGAGAGATAGTGGAATTTGAGGACCCACTTACTTTAATGGATGATAACTCTAGTGTGTTTTCAAGAATGCTGCAAAATGCTGGTTTACGCCAGAGTTAAACGGTGTGATATTTATATCTTATATTAAGTAATAACATATTTAATATTATATTAATATTAAAGCAAAACCTGGCATTTTTGAGGAGCAATGCGTGATAACCTAACTGTAAAAATTCAATAGGCTAATCGGTTGCTCTAATTTGGTGCAGCAGATAGAAGTTTTACTATTACTATATTACTGCAAGGAAAAAATATTTTAAATTTATTTTTCGTAAATTTATATAATTTTATGTAAATATTTTTATAAAAATATATAAAACAGAAGGTGACTGATTTGTAATATAAATAAAGTGTTAAAATGTGTTTGTGTTTCAATTAATTAATTATTTTTTATGATTGAATGAAAAAAGACATCGTGAGCACGTCGCCATAAAATAGGAGAAGGGCGGAGCAGTATACTCAACATTCACACAATGGCCCCAAAGTGACTTTTTTCCAAATCAGTCTGCAGGTCTTAATACTTTTAAGCAATCGGAAATCTTCGTTTTTTTAATTGTCTATCGATCTGTCAATCCAGATTTCGATTTTTGGCTCTGATTTGTCAAAATTTTCGAAAGAAGTTTGAATTTTTATCAAAAAACACTCTTTGTGTAAATAACAAGTTTCTTTTAATATTAGTGGACTGTAAACACCTTGTTCATTGCTTAAAGAACGAAGAAGATACGCAATGCAAATGGTAAAATGCAGGGCCAATTCTGGCCGCGAGATTATCAGTCAGTTGCTGGCATTTTTGTGATTCACGTACTATGCTTTTGATAAACATGTGTCGTGTCTGGTTTTATGTCATTTATAATCAAGTGGTAATAAAAATTCAATGTTCAGATAAATCTAATTTAAAATTTACTTAAAACTAAATTATAAATGATTATGATGATGATGATTATTATAGGTGCTCTAATATGCAATTGTTTAATTTTTTTACTTTACTCACTAGTGCGTAAAGTAAAAACACTTTACGCACTAGTCCGTAAATTTTAACTTTACGCACTATATAGCGTGCGTACAGTTAATACTTTACGTACGCCCGTAGAAAAAAATGTTATTTCGATTTTTGCCCTCCCACCAAAAATAATTGTTTTTTTAAAGTATTTTTTTTTATTTTTTCAATTTTAAAGAAGAAACCCTAAATTTTGTATATCTCTCTCTACCCCGGAACTTTGTCGTTTAAAGAAGAAATCCTATATTTTTTCCTTCAAAAGACACTGTATTGAATTTATTACAAAAAAATACAGCCCCGTAGAGGCTGTCTTCGACCCCGCAGGGGATGTATTATTATTTTTTATTTTTTCAATTTTAAAGAAGAAACCCTAAATTTTCTTTATCTCTCTCTACCCCGAAACTTTGTCGGACTTTCTGCCCGATATCTAAAAAAAAAAATTTTTTAAAGAATTGCGACGCAAAATACCACTTGGATGGTCAGCCTCGTAGAGCTGGTAAATGATATAAAACCAGACATGGCAGTTTTATCAAAAGCATACTAAGCGAATCACAGGAATGCCAGCAATTGATTAACAATCTCGCGGCCAAAATCGGTCTCGCATTTTACCATTTGTATTGCGTATTTTCTTCCTTTTTAAATCAATGCCTTGTTTGAATATACAGGGTGGTCACTTTTACAATGTACACCATTGGTATCTTCTAAACAACAAGAGGTACATAGATGCTTAAATTAGAGAAAAGTTGCGCGTTTTCATGCTCTTTAAGGATCTGAAAAGAAATCCGGGATAACTGACCTCGTTCCTGAATATCCTGAAAAAATCTGAAATATTGCGTTTTCTTATTTCGTTCATAACTTTTTTATTACTTAAGCCAATGTATTGAAATTTGGCATGATTATATAAATCGATATGGGCTATCCACTGCACATTTTAAAAATTTTCTAGACCTACTAGATCTTCATATTTTTATAGCCAATTTTTTATTTTCTTATGGACGCCATATTGGATTTTTATACTGTTGGATAGAGAATAAAAATGTGATTTCAACGATGTATCACACATGAGTCATCTGACTTGATTAACCACCTTTAAACATTAATTTAATAATTTTTTGACAAAATTAAATTGCCATGAAATAACAAATGATCGAGCAAATTATTGACAGTAGTAGAAGTAATGCTAGAGCTCTTAAATAACAAATGATCGAGTGAATTATTGACAGTAGTTGTAGAAATAATGCTAGAACTGTTTTTGTAATTACTGTTAGTGTTATTATTATATCTACATATCCAGTCTTTTATTAACTGAAAATCTTACCATAATGAATAAATAATAATAACACTGACAATAATTACAAAAACAGTTCTGGCATTATTTCTACAACTACTGTCAATAATTTGCTCGATCATTTGTTATTTCATGCCAACTTGATTTTGTCGAAAGAGCTCTAGCATTACTTCTACTACCGTCAATAATTTGCTCGATCATTTGTTATTTCATGGCAACTTGATTTTGTCAAAAAATTATTAAATTAATGTTTAAAGGTGGTTAATTAAGTCAGATGACTCATGTGTGATACATCGTTGAAATCACATTTTTATTCTCTATCCAACAGTATAAAAATCCAATATGGCGTCCATAAGAAAATCAAAAATTGGCTATAAAAACATGAAGATCTAGTAGGTCTAGAAAATTTTTAAAATGTGCAGTGGATAGCCCATATCGATTTATGTAAACATGCCAAATTTCAATACATTGGCTTAAGTAATAAAAAAGTTATGAACGAAATAAGAAAACGCAATATTTCAGATTTTTTCAGGATATTCAGGAACGAGGTCAGTTATCCCGGATTTCTTTTCAGATCCTTAAAGAGCATGAAAATGCGCAACTTTTCTCTAATTTAAGCATCTATGTACCTCTTGTTGTTTAGAAGATACCAATGGTGTACATTGTAAAAGTGACCACCCTGTATAATGATACTGATTATGTTCACACCTGCTAAAGATACTGAAATGTGCCTCATTGAAATGGTTTCACCTATCCAAATCATTAATGTAAAATGTGAAATTTGTTAGCATCCTTTTGATAGTAGTTAGTGTTGTAGTTACACAAAACAAAATTGCGAGGTAATTCGGATATAACGAGTAACGTTTGTAAGTTACGCAACGCGCCAGGACTTTGTGAAATAGCATTTTAGTAATAAATTCATCGGGAACGTGGAAAATATGAGAGTTTTGCCCTGTATATACGGGGTAGGGATATCTTTGATTGCCCAAAATTGGAGACAAGAGTCCCGTTCTCTTCTAGTGTTCACTCTGTATTTATACTACATGTTACGGGTAGTAGTTACGGCTAAGCATAAATAATGTACTCTTCTTTATTATATGTCAAAATAAAGGCATTGTTTGATATATTGAAATCGTCGAATTTTCTTAAATCTGTTGCTAACCAAGAGACCCCTGACCATATCTTCACTGCAGCTATCCCAGCCCTTGTCAAAACCGCTGAGAGAGAAAGTGCTGTTCCTTACACTCGAAAATAGGGAACTGGTACGGCGCCCGTGAAAGTATTAGAAGAGCTGGTACATAATAAGGTGCAAACAGCGCTGGTAGAGTAAGAAAAGAGCGTCAAAAACTACTTGTGAAACTGGTTGTTTTTAACTAATCTCAGTAAAAATGAGAATAACTTCTCAATACTCTATTAAATATTCATGATTTGTTTCTAAAATACGTAAAAGTAGATTTTTTCTGTTGATAACTACAAAAATTACTATGTTTCTAGAATACTTTTACTGTCAATATTGCCAGCCTAATGTGACTATTGTAAAGGATTTTCATAAATCATTTAAACTCTGTGACTACAAAATTAGTCAAACATATACACTCATTGGTATTAAATTAACAGAAAAAAACAAAATATCTACCTAGAGTTCTTTTCTTAATCACGTGGTTTACGATCATTTATGAAGGCTCACTTTAATAAAAGTAGTCATTTTATCTGAAAACTATACTAACCTCACAATTAGTTTTGAATGAAGGTAATGGTCTATATTTGAGCTAAACTGCCCCGCGAAGATTATATAAACCTATAGGTGAAAATGGACGAAGTGAAAATCTAGGGCTATTTGTTATGCAATACTTTTCACAAATTGTTGCAACAAAGTGTTGACTGAAAAATATATATTGTTGTCATTGTTTTACCGTCGCGTTGGGTTGGTGTGCTTTTAGGAACTTCTCCTGACAGCTTTGGAATATGTTTGATCTTGGCGAAACAAACTTCTATTTTTCAAATTGCTGCAAGAATCTTCATATATGACGAAAAAGTCTAAATAATGGTGCAATGTCTGTCTATAAAATTGTTATTCGCAAAATACAAATTCAAGTTATATCTTGTGAGCAACCTATGTTTAAATTGGAAATGTTAAATATTTATTTATCTTTTATCTTTCTTTGTCTGTTCTTCATTCATACGTCAAAATTAAATGTTATTGTAGAAATACGTATTCATTTGTTTTATTTGTAAATTTATAATATGATTACGGGCAAATATATATATATCAGAAATAGTTTACCAACATATCAGATCCACTTGAATTTAAAAAGTTGAAACATCTCTGTTTCGGAAATGGATCATTGTGAGGTAATTAAACGCAAGATCAACCCCAGGGTAACCGCAAATCTGTTCTCGTTGCTGACTTTTTTGTAAGTACATTATTTTTTATAAACTGAAAGCTTGCTTGTTTTTGAAATTTAATGTTGCGATATAGAACGGTAATGTTTATGATATTTTTAGTTACACTGGTAAACTATTCGCCAAAGCTTTTAAAAAGGACCTAGAAGGAGACGATTTATATGAAGTGATAAAAAGCTGTCGTTCAAAAGAATGTGGTGATAAGTTAGAAAACGTATATATAGGAGAGAAGGAAAAAAAACCATCAATTATAAAATCGATCTTGAAATGCTATGGCAAGACCTACTTCTTATTGGGGGCCATACATTTGTGCTTTAAACTTGTCAATAGGTATATGGTACTTTATATTTATATTTTATGATGTTTATAAAGGATATCATCGTTAAATGTCATGCGTAGGTATACATCGTAAACGAGATTTCAAACTTTTTTTAGAATTCTCTTTCTTTGCTTGATATGCATTATTTATAAATGACCTTGTTTAGGATTTATACAAGCATAATAATAACAAACATATCCAAATTGATATACTTATATTGATGTTTCATCTCTAAACATGCTATTATTAAATTCATTGGACTATCTTTAATACATTATGAATATTGGATTAAATTTTTAAAATTCAAAACGTCTAAAAACAAATTGGCGACCATAATGAATGAATTTTGGGGTGAGTTAAAAAATTTTTTTTAATAATTTGTTTTTAGACGTTTTGAATTTTAAAAATTTAATCCAATATTCATAATGTATTAAAGATAGTCCAACGAATTTAATAATAGCATGTTTAGAGATGAAACATCAATATAAGTATATCAATTTGGATATGTTTGTTATTATTATGCTTGTATAAATCCTAAACAAGGTCATTTATAAAGAGATTTCAAACAACTCCATCATTGTTGAAAAATTATTACTTAATATATACGTAATTTTTTTTATAAATACACTTACATTTCTTATAAACTTTTAATTGTTTGCCCTGAAACAAAGGAGCCATATCCCTGGTCAGAACGTGCAGAAATGTTATTGTTCAATTAATTAAATTTCATATTATATCTTAAAATTTGTTTTTGGCACCTCTTTCAAAATTATATTCTCTACTTTTAGGACAACTAACAAATATAGAGCTTGATACTTGCTTATCAGTATATTAACTTATATTTGCATGCAGTTACTTCTGTTATTAATTTTTCCTTTGTGCTACCGCTTTCTAAATGGGTTCTGTTCAAGAAGACACTCAGTGGTAGTGCACTGCTGCCTCACATCAATATTACTATTTCTTTGTCAATACAAAAACACATGGATTAAGATTAATCCCATATCTCGTTCAAAGAGTTATATAGTTTGATCCTAATTTCTCAAATATCCTAAACAGAGATATCATGATCTCAATGAAATCACGTATTATCAAAGCAGTGGAATAGCTTTCATAAACGATAATTAATAAAAATATTGCCAGTGTGGCGTATTTTGAATGTAAAATTTTAATACGTAAATTTTTTATGATATTAAATTTGAATATATGCTAAAAATAAAAACTGTATCAGTATAAAGTTTTTTTAACAATGTCTATAGAATTTGTATTTCTTGCTCGGGTTCAATAAACAGAGTGAACTCTGGAATTGTTTATAGCAAATGCAAAAAATTATACCGTGCTAAGTGTATTCCCTTGGATTATAGAAAAGTGGCAACAATACCAATAATGTCATGGAACTGTCTTCAATGGATTTTAGTCTAAACTCCACAGGAGTCAAGGCAATGATGGAATTGATAGCAAAACTAGTGCCGACATACCAGAAATAAAAAAAAATCAAGACGTAAAAAATTGATGATTTTAACAATAAAATAATGCAATTTGAAAATTCTGTTAAAAAAATGAAACATGTCAGGGGAGGGTGTTAAACATTAAGGTCAGAAAATAGTAGCATAAATCAGGAACTTGAAGATATGCAACAATCTCTTATAAAAATAATATTGATATTGTCCGGCGTATACCAAAAAAATATTTATAACATTGTAAATAGCTTGGTTAATTCTTTGAGTTATGAATTACCCAACAATTAGGCACAGCTGTCACAAAGTTCTCCATATTGATTCTAGATATAAATCGTCTAGGAATATTGCCAAATTTACAAGCAAGGTATTTAAAGGTACAGTAAGTTATTGGACCGATGCAAAAGACTATCAACACGGATCTTCAGCTGAACCTTACTGAGCCAAATAAACATATATCTAAATAAACATTTGACAGCTAAATAAAAAGTTTTTCCATTGGACTTACGATAGTAAAATGTAATTAACGAAGAGACTAATCTTAGGAAACTTCCCAAATAAAGTAACTCCGGATACTGCATAATGGAATCTCAGAAAAAAATCATCGATTTAAGTATATACTACCAAAACACCAAAAGATTAAGAACTAAACTTCAAGAATTTTTCTTATCAACATCACATGAAATTTTTGATTTAATATGTTTAACAGAAACATGAATTATTTTCAGAAAACTATGTTGCATACAGAAAAGACAGCAGAAATTATAATAAAAGTGGTAAAAGGGCGATCAGTCTAAATCAATTGATGTAAATCATGTTCATCTGAAGATGGAATTTGTAAAGACATAATATGGATAAGTGTAGTGTTACGTCAATGATCTACAAGCTCATCTTGATAGATTAAGTGAAATAATTCAACATAATCCAAACGATAAAAATTTTATCATGGGAGATTAAACATTCCCTTTATTACATGGAGTTTTGATCAAATTTCAAATACCTATGTACCTGTTACAGTAGTTGTTAGTTTAGTATTAGATTAGTTTTAAGTTGTTATATTTCTCGTTCCTGATCCTCGACGGTAGCTTACAACACCCTGCCTTGATTGCTTATAGAATTCGGGACAGCACGGCGCTGAGTCGGGATGCTATTAAAATAGAATCTTTCATATATTTCTTATTCTCTCTCTTTAGATATGTTATGTTTGAATACTGATAATGTTTTTGTTTCATTGTGCTACCCTACAATTAAATCTTGTTATCTTTTGGTTCGTCTGTATATTAAATAATTAAATAAATAAATCTTCTTTGCTTGATCAAGGACCGAAGGACCAAAGACGATATAAAAATTCGGACGTCCCCTTTTATTCAAAACATTCACATCGTAGATTTAGAAGCCATTTATCTATTAAGACGTGTTCGTATTTTAGTTCAACTCCTGATGCAAATAGTGCAAAACTCTTTCAATTTATCTAGTTTACCTTCTGTAACTAACCAGACATATCAATCCGATATATTAAAGAAAAGTGACAAGCTCGAATCTGCTAAAAGTACTGTTAAATTATTGTCTTTGGGCGAGCTATAACCATTAATCTCTTTTAAACTGTAAACGCTTGACTGTCACTAGCTTATTCATGTCTTATATATAGATTTGTATTTAAAGGCTTTCGACAAAATACCAAGAAGACTGCTACTTCTTCGTCTAGAAACAGTTGGAATACACTTAAGAGTCAGGATCTTCCTTTTCCAAACAGCATGATGTGTAAGTTCAGTGTTGAGACCTATTCCGTCTCTTGTCTACGTCTCCGATTTATACCTGATTATAAACTTTCTTTGTGGCCGGTAACAAAACACATGGTAGATTAGATTAAATTAGATTGCAATATGGCCGTTAAGTCTTTCAAAAGCCTCCTATTACTGTGACCTGAAAAATCTTGATGATAATGGTAAATCTACATATTCATCAATTTTTAGACTTCTAAGGAAACCGAGAACTTTCCTGAAGGCTATACAGTCCAGTTGTTAGGAACACCTTTTCCATATGTCGCAGCCTTTGTCGAAAGACTGCATAGACCGATAATGTGCTTCTCAGTTTCTGCCCAGACTGTGTAGAAGCCCCATATGTCGTCCTCAGCTTTGCATAATGGTGGCAATTGGTTTCTCATAGGGCGGCGTCCTGCGAACAGGTCTGTTAATTATTCTCCTTAATTACAGTTTGCTGAGATCAAGTAGCTATTTGGCTCTTTTATACGAGTAGTTTATATACCTCTTTACTTGTCCAATAGAAAGATTTACTATCCTTTTCCAAAAGGTTATACTCCGAATTCTGATGCATGAATTTCCTACTCATACACATAGACATCGAGAACACTTTGCCGGTTGCTCCACTGTTTGCAGACATTTCCAGACGATCTTTTGATGATTTTAGAGCTTTAGCTACCGTGCTGTCTAGGAGGATATAGATTCTTGCTCCGCGTGTGCATTTTCAAGTATAAGTTTTTAAAGTATGAATTTTCTCCTGAAAGATGGAGGGTGAGAGTCTACAGTTTGGCCTACAACCGCCTACTCCCATCATTGATTCATCTGTATACCAGATGAGTGATCCATTTTATCCATTATGGTCCTCCAGAGGGCGGTTGGTTAAAACCACTTCAAATATTCGCTTAAATTTGAACCTGCCATTGATTATATCAGTGGGTTTGGTCAGTGAGTCAAATTGAGTTTTATTTAGTATGCTCCAATCAGATTAACCGATTTAAGATTCTTAGTAGAATGCAGTCTTGAACGATGAGAACTACATCCTTCTTTACAAACATGTATGTATGTATGTATGTATGTATGTATGACTGATGGTCGAGATGGTAGCGTACCTGCCTCTCACCCAAAAGTCCCGGGGTCTGGGATAAAGGGGGCCGTAATTACATGTGGTATAATTACATGTGGTGTATACAGATCAAGTAAAACTTCCATTGCTGTTGTTGGACAGATGTAGTTCTAAGATATATGATATATATGGTAATTTTATTACTAACCATGCTTCTATTTAAGTGAATCTGCTAGCCAAATAATATTGGAGCTACATCTGTCATGCTCTTTAATTTATTGCTATAAATATTGCATTATTAAACCCATTCTCAAAAGTCAAAATAATAATAAATCGACGGATCTTGATAGTATCCCTGTTGTTGTCAAGAAGTGTATTTAGAGCTAACTTCGTACGTTACTGGCTTCTCGATATTTCCTACAAACTTATAAATATTTCTTCAAATACAAATCACTCCTGTCTTGCGTTTCATACCTTCCACATGTAGTGTCTTATCATCCAAACCATACTTTCCAACAACCTGCCATCAACACATAGTTTCTGCACTACCTCAAATCGGCAGGTATCTTAATGAAGATTTGTTCAATTGACAGAGCAACTCTTTTCCTTCAGGAGGATTTCAGTAACGAATTTCAAATCACAACCTCTCGAATACCTCTCATTGACCCAAGAAAATGGTACGGACGTTTCTTTTTCTATTCCGTATCTTGGTAGAATCTTCCTTTGTATCTAATGTGTCTCTGAAGTTTGTAGTAGCCTTTCAGCCTAACTATGAACTAAGCTGACCTTGATTTATTCCAATATAAGTTCCTACAAAGATTATAATAGTTGGTTCCTATAATGATTCTGAACTAATTCTTGATTTTCTTCAGCATCATTTCTATAAGGAAGATGAGGCTCGAGTTAAACTTAGGAGTCGCGTGTCCATTAAAGCTGGTCAGACATATAAGTGTAGAGAAACTTGTTGCTTTTTATCTTAAATAACTAGAATTAAGTATAATACTGAAACCTTATAACATAATAATTTTTAGTAGGCACTCAATTACACAAATTTTTACATAATATTTGTTTTTCAATAAAATTATGAGTTTGTTCCCAGTATGCGAATACCTTTATTATGTTTATCTATATTTATCTATATTTTTTAGCGTCATGGAGCCACACGCGATTGGGAAACTGGTATCTTACTTTAAGCCAAATCAAACGACCTTAACAATATACGATGCTATGTATTACGCAGGAATTATGGTAGGACTGCAGCTGTTGCACTGTTTGTATTTTCAGAACTATGCAATATTCATGAAACAACTGGCAATCCAGATAAGAACGTCGTTTTGTTCCGTAATTTACAGAAAGGCTTTGAGACTGACCCCTACAGCACTGTCGGACATAAGTTTAGGTAATTGGTTTTAATCCTTGAGAAATTCGCAGCAATCCACCAATACTTGAAAATGTGCAAAGAGTGTGTACGTCTGATTATAATCAGATACTTTTTAAAATACGGCAACTATTGCTTCAATATTGTCACGAAGGGCAATTCTAATTATTTATTTCAAACATCATTTACTACAACACCCAGAACGTTACTTTCATTTAGTTAAAATCAGGTCGTTAAAGTAGAATCATATGGTGCATGTTATAAACGATGATAAACAAATTAATTCAATTCAGCACGTACGTACAGGGAAATGAAAAGCAGTAAAAGGCTGAGCAAGGTGTTTTATTGCTGATGACTGTAATTGAGGGGATATAATGAGGTTAGTAGATATGCTAAGCCGATTCTGGCTCAAAATCCCATGTTATTTCTTTTGGAGGTTAATTTGGGATATTTTTGACGAATTTTACCCCCCCCCCCCACCACTTTTTAGCTCCGCCCACTGTAGCCAATGAGAGCGAGCTCCGCCCAGGTAAGCTCCACCCAGTCAGCCAATCAGAAAGAGCTCCGCCCACTCCAGCCAATGAAAGAGAGATCCTTCTGAATGGCTGGAGTAGGTGGAGTTCTTTCTGATTGATCGGAGTAGGTGAGCTCTTTCTGATTGGCTGACTGGGTGATGCTTACCTGGGCGGCATATCTATGTGAGGCTGTCACACTATTGGGACACCCTGTATATCCTATATACTTCAGGTCGCCAGACAAATGTGTTATTGTGAATTTTAAAGAACATTTAAACACAAATGATTTACACTTAAGTAAACAATAAATAATTTGTTATTAAAAATAATCTCTTTCCATAAGTAAGTTCAAATACGGATTTTTGAACAATACAATCTGGTTTCAACAGAATTTCAATATCACAGGAAAGCGAAGTAACCTAAACGTACAATAATAGATCTATTTGTTTGCTTAGAAGTTGCTGATAGTATTGTAAATATTTTTATACCTATTAGCTGTTTGGAAAACCAAACGGTCTCTAGCCGAGATTTCTACAAATATTATTATATTATTTACAAACAATAGGTATTACATTTTTTTTACAAAGGATGTGACGCCGTCTATTTACGTAACCTGTAATGTTTGTAACTGGCTACTTACAAACAGAACTCTCTGGCTTTGTAACACTTTTTAAACGGAAACTCGGGCGCCAGTTCCTTAGTTTTTAAGTGCAAGGAACAGCACTTGTTTGGTTCTCCAGTGGTGAGAACGTTTAGGGGTAGCTAACAGATGGAGATACGGTTATTTGTCCAGGGATCTTAAGATGATTGTCTTGTCAACTGGACTTGGACAATTTCTCAAACGGGTTAATTAGAAATAAATAACTAAAATAATAACTCGTGTACCTATGTATACCAACATATTTATAAAACAGTAATGAACAAATCAATAAATGGGATATTTCAGCGACTTTGCAGTCGAGTATGTAGTACAAATTTGTTAACGATAAGAAACAGGCGGGCTGGCAATCAAGAGTATTTACGCGTGAATACGATTTTATTTCGGAAGTTTTAAGGTGTCTGTTTTCGCGGTTTGCAATTATTTCGGACGGCAAGTAAACGGAATTTCCAACAGGATATAATATGAATGGCGGGCAGTCGGTTAGCGTTTTACAATACGGCGAACTACTGCCACAAACGTAGAGCTATTTACCAATGACTATTTTTCGTAAGTTAAGTTTTCCGGTAAAATTTTATGCATTGGAGTTTTAAAGATTGCCCGATCGAGCAAATCTAACCAGCCGATGCATATTTTATGAAACAAGAGACCAACGGAGGTATTACTAATTAGCTCTAGTTTGATTTAGTAGTATAATACAGCAGTACTCACGAACATTAAGATCTCTGAATATCTATACTTAACTGAAGGCGGTACGGACGGATAGTAGCGGACCACGGTGTATTCTTACCAATATTACTTTCAAGAAAATTTATTAATATAATTCGGAGCGGCGGTTACGGACGGAAGTAAAAACGGTGACAGTTTCGGATTGATGCGGACTGCTTCGGATTGATCTGGAACTGATCTTCAACTGATGCGGACTGTCTCGGACTGAAATCGGACTGAACTGACCTCCGGCGTTTTATTACTTTTATGACGTATCTAGATGGTGCGTTAAAGGAGCGTACTGACTTGAAACGAAGGACTCGTACCCATAACGTTATTTACGGAGGTCGAGCGTATTATGTAATTAGCAACATTGACTCGTAGCATCAATAACCGGAAATGGGTTACTTGCAATTTCTAGACTCTATTGCAAAAAGAAACGGATTAAAACGTACACGGATTAATATTTTAACCGGTTTTAGTAACTAATGATTTTTGTTTCCGATTCGGTCATTATTTATAATAATTCACGGATTTTAATTATACGGGGGATTATCGAAAATTAATCAATTAATTACTTGACTGCTTGTTTACCAGCGGGCTTTTTTACAACTCAATACTAACTTAACTAAACAGGACTTACTTACTAAAAAGCGGCGGCAGGGTGTACCCAAGTAACGGTAATATTTAAAGCAAAAACGGACATTCCTTGACTGGAAAAATCACTTCGTTACAAGGAATGATACTTTTCAAATAACAGATTTGATATATTAATACAAAATTTTGCATTTATGAGCATCATCTCCTTTACTCAAGATAAAATCACTTAACTGAATCTGTAAAAAGAGGTTAATTGTAAACTTTTCATAGCCATAATCATCCTTTATCTTTATTTAACCATATCGAGCAAAGTGCGAAATACTAACTTATTTCTTATTTAGGTAACATTATAACAATAATAACTAAAGATGTCCTGCAATTTGAGCATTCCATTTGGCTCCTCAACGATTTGTGGATTTCCATTGTTCAGACGTTTGTCATTTGTTACTTACTTTTTGTCAAAGTTGGTCTCGCTTCAATAACTGGGATAGGGTTGTTATTGGCTGCAATTCCATTGCAAGGTGAGTAGTTACTCTAAAGGTAGTCACACCAACAACAAATAATGAATTTACTAGGCCTGCGAGGCTGACCCTATATAAGTTGTATTTTGCTATCGAAATTTTTTTGAAAAATCTTTTTTAGATATCGGGCAGAAAGTCCGACAAAGTTTCGGGGTAGAGAGAAAAGAAACTTTACATTTTCTTAAAAAAAAAAAAATTAAAGCGGGCAGCCCCTGCGGGGCTGTTTTTATGAAGGAAGAAATTTAGGGTTTCTTCTTTAAAATTGAAAAAATTCGTTTTGTTATGAAAAATTAAAACACTCCATATTATACTAGTACACTCTTTCATTATGCGCAGCCACATGTAATGTAAATTTATTGTCGTTGGTATAAATATATTATTATTATTATTACATATTAAAAGGAGGTGAAGCACCCCTATTAAGCTCCACATAAAATATAATATAAAATAATTAATGGTTTATGTTTCAGTGTATCTGGGAAAACAAATAAAATCTATGAGACTGAAAATTAATAAAAAAACTGACGAACGTCTACAAAAAATTCAAGAAAGTTTGTCAGCAATTAGGATAATTAAAATGTACGCTTGGGAAAAGTTTTTCGGACACAAAATTGACGAGGCAAGAAAGTAAGTTCTTTAAAAAATAATCTCTCTAAATAAAAAAAACTCTTGAATTAATATTGACACATAGTATATACCGACTCATCTCATATGGTACAGTATTTAGGAATTCTGATATTTTTCAGTATTTATATTTTTTAAATTAACTCTATCTATAAGTCTAAAAAAGACATATTCGATATTTAGCTATCACTGTGAATTTCCTACACTTTTACCAACAACAGACAATTGTTTCGACCTGTTAGGTCTCATCAGTGTTGTACAGGTTTGGTACGGGTATATCAGAGATATATCTCTCTATAAGGAAATTGGGTCATACGATTACCCACACAATAATAATTTGTTCCTTATAGGAGAGAAATGAAACAAATGATGAAAGAGTTCTACCTGAAGATAGTGATGACAATAATAACGCTTCTATCCTCAAAAATTGGTTTTTACGCCCTAATAATGACCTACATCTGGCTCAACGATTCCACCAGCGCTGAAGTAATGTTTTACATAATGAAATGCTTTGAAACTCTGAAACACGCCATTGCTGTTTCCGTCTCAAACGGTATGTCGCGAATAGCAGAACTCTCGGCGTCCTTCAATAGAATAGACAAAGTTTTGAAAGCAGAAGAATTAACGGATACCATCGAAGAACCCGCGGACGATCCTAAGGTGCATCTAAAAGACGTAACAGTTTGTATTAAGGATAGGACGTTACTCAAAAATATTACTTTGAGTTTTCAAACTGGGCTTACCGTAGTAACTGGGCAGCTAGGTTGCAGTAAAACCTCACTGATTAAAGTAATTTTAAAGGATTATCCCGTTGCTGAAGGAATCGTAGAGACAATTGGAAGGAAAAGCTACGCCTCGCAAGATCCATGGCTCTTCCCATCTTCCATTAAACAGAATATTTTGTTTGGAGAAGCTTACAATGAAATGAGATACCAAGATGTAAGTATTCCTAAAAATTCATTTTATAAGTAAGCACTTTAATGTTTTATACGTCCTAGGTCGTACGAGTTTGCGCACTACAATTTGATTTCAACCTGTTTCCAAGAGGTGATGAGACGATTGTTGCAGACAACGGCCTTAACTTAAGCAAGGGGCAACAAGCTCGTATAAATTTGGCCAGAGCAATTTACAAAGAGAGCGATATTTACCTTATTGATGATTCCTTAACAGCCTTAGACACCCAGGTACAAGACTTCATCTTCAACGAATGCATAAGAGGTTTTTTGAAGAACAAGCTGTGCATTCTGGTTACTCATAACACTAAGCATATCAGTTATGCTGATAAAATAGTTATTTTGAACAATGGGAGAGTGGAGTTTCAAGGAGAGCAGGCTAATGTATCCAGAGATATTTTAGCAGCGATCGAGGAAAATGATATACCTGTAACCGAAGAACATGAAACTGAAACATGCGACAGCAATGGTGACGAAACAACTGAATTATTAACAAATGAGAAACAAACTAGGAGAAGAGTTTATGCTGAAAAAATCCAGCAAGGTAGCGTTAACTCAGATGTTTATTCTAAGTATTTCAAGTTTGGTGGGGGCATATTCCTGTTTAGCCTTGTTATAATTATGTATATCGGATCCCAATTCACAGAGAGTTATATCTCTAAATTGTTATCAAACTGGTAAGTGTTCCTTACGTCCTTGTGTTTCATTTAAAGATTTTTCTCTCCCGCTCTCTCTTCTAGGGTTAATATCCAACAGAACATTACAGACCTCAGAGAAGAAAATATTACCGATTTTATTGGTAATCTATCGGTATCAACTGAACTCACACCTACTGATCTTGGCAAAAATGTAACCAGTGAATTGAATGACTTCACCACTATCCTATACAGGGTACCAAGTACCATTACAGATGTTAATAGTACAATTCTGAACATCGAAACACTAGAGTTAGAATCAGATCAAACTCTTAACACATATACCATGATGATCGTGTCGTTCGTAGTTCTGGAGCTAATAAAGCACTATCTGATCCTGAAATTTGCCAGAAATGCATCTGTTAAGCTGCACAGAAGCATGATCAACACCATTATACATTCAGTGATGTCGTTTTTTGATAATTATT
The DNA here is from genome assembly GCA_963680705.1 of Rhagium mordax. Classification (NCBI taxonomy): domain Eukaryota; kingdom Metazoa; phylum Arthropoda; class Insecta; order Coleoptera; family Cerambycidae; genus Rhagium; species Rhagium mordax. The sequence goes on from OY796662.1 coordinate 48,856,846, forward strand.
TTATTGGGAATATTTTAAATAGGTTCTCCCAAGATTTGACCGGCATTGATGAGAGATTGCCGTTTCTATTGGATAGGCTTGTTGGGGTGAGTATCTACATAAAGTGGTATCTAGTAGTCATTTACTACAGTCTATCTTGCCGTAGAGTAACTTGTGGAGAAAATCCAAATCAAACTTAGTTGTGTTAGTAATATGCTTGTACTAAAGGAATTAAATTAATTCGATTTAGTATTACATTTTTGACAACCTTTTACGTTGGATGTCATGAGCCATCATAATAATATTTAAAATAAATTCCAATGTCTTCCTTTTAGGCTTTATTTTCCATCGGAGGTATAATAATATTAATTGCAGTTGTGAATTGGAGGTTTTTATTGCCATCATTGACTTTTGTTGGATTCTTAATCTTAATGCGAATTTTCTACATGCCAGCAGCTAGAAGCCTTAAACGTCTCGAGTCTGCTAGTAAGTATATTTTAAGTTTATATTGAAATAAACTGGTTTTTCCAATATCCACTTCAATTGTGCACCTATTGTAACGCGCACACCCCGTATAACAAAAAAATAAATAAATCTAAAACTTTATTTACTGGCGATACCTTATGATATCGAGGGTGCGTTACTTAAAAAGAGGTAGCGTGTCGCTGCCACTAGATCGGGATTTATTTTAATTTCCCTCCGATCAGAGAAACACTAGAAAACACCTATAAAGCAAAATCAGCTGATAGGCCACTGGTAAAAGAATCTCTCCAAAGGCTAGGGTCCGGCCACGGCTTATATGCGTGGTCTTTTGGCAGGGGTGAATAGTGGTGGGAATTAAAGACTAGCAATTAAGAAAAATAGAAACGAATATATTACTCAAAATTGTAAAATCAAAACAAGGCAAAACAAAAAAAATGAATGGTAAAATTTTAGATTAATTGGTACTTTATCCACACGTACGAAATTACAGTAAATATTTTCCAAAATAAGCAGAACAAGTTATTATTACATAAAAAATTACAGTACTTTAATTACTACAAAACAAAACAAATTATTACGCTAACTATAGTAATTTACTTCCAAAACAAACAAGATGATACGAACAAAATTACAGTACTTAATTTAATTGCTCCAAAACAATGCGGGCTATCAAATTATTAGGACCTCTAAAATTATTAGCAAAGAAATCTTACGAACCCTATTATATGTAAGCCACCTAGACCTTTCACCTTAAGGTGCCAATATCAATTAGGTATTTTCTAATACCAGAGACCCTATTTCAGGTTCACTCACAAAACGAAACTTATATGGGGTTAGTAAACTCAAAATGACTTACCAAAAAGCTTCTAAATATCCTAATTGGCAATTACCTCCACTAAAATTATACGCTGAACTCTATCAACTTTAAAACCCGCCCTCCGACGCGCGGTCTCTATCAATTTCACACTTCGCGGCGCTTATCTAGCCCCTAGGTAATTCGCAAATTGCCGCGACGACGTCCCTGACGTCGGCCGGTCAAAACTCTAGTTCCGTCTCTATATCGTGACGTCCCGACGCTGCGCTGCCCGAACAATTTCCGCGCTGGTCAAACTCTCTCACCGCGCGGTCGCACGAACTGTGTCTTCCGCGGCTTGGACCAACTCTGACCTGTGACTGTCGCTCCGCATTAGTGGTTCGTCTCTACGTACCCCGCGGTTAACCGCTGACCTCAGCCCTTTTTCACCCAATATACGTTCAGGCGAGTCCACTCGCAATTCCGCGTAGCTAGCAGTTCCGTGGGAACCGACTCGTATAGTCCTTTCCCATCGAAAATTTCAACTTCCCGTGATAAGATAAAGTTATCTAAATATGATTTTCCGGTTGCCGCGATTTTCCGGTTGCCGCAGACATAACAAAAACTCAACCAATTACTTCTTATATACCCCGTGGCACAAATTGAAATTAACTTTTACATTATTAATAGCCATTTCCCTTCTTTTATAAAACTTATACCCCCGATTTGCTACACAATTTAGTTTTTAAGATAATAATACTACTAATGTATACGGTCATTTTTCCAGCTCGAAGTCCCATAGTCGGCCATCTGAACGCATCTATGGAAGGACTGACGACAATTAGAGCTTCCAAAGCCCAGCACATATTGATAACTGAATTTGATAGGCACCAGGACGTTTACACTTCTTGTCATTATACTGCATTTTACATCAAGCGAGCTTTCGGCTTCTACATGGACTTTTTCTCAACGTTATTTTTGATGATTATTGTTGGCAGATTTTTATTCTTTGATATAGGTAAGGATTACTAAAGTAACTGGGAGAGGAATGTTTGCATTACAGTCGAGGGGGTTAGATTAGGGGCCTTCTATGGTTGCGCTTATTGAATTAGTATAAATTCAAACAAAATATTCTGTACTTCTCAGCAATGAGGATGAAATTGAAGAAAACGGTTACAATTATACTATTAACTGCCATCCTAACACCAACTTTTTGAAGATTAGTGGAGATTCGACATCAACATACGGATTATCAGTGCTCCACATATTTTGAGAATTAACATACCCCGATAGATGAAACTATGCTTCATCATAAAAAAATTTCAAGCTTAGCAGATCGACATTCGTTAAATTATTGTCAAACCACTGGCAGTAAGCAAGATGTCTGTCGACAAAAGAGAGATGTTATCGCATCTTATATGGATGTATGCCCAAGTCCTTCTTGGAATGATTCAAAAATTGATTATAAGAAATTAAGACTACAGAAATAACCATAGTAAAATTTAAAGTTATCTCCGTGGTTATACTTCAAAAACTCAACTTCATTTTGTTATTTTGTCAGAATATTTTATTAAAAAATCTTTCATTCCTCCTCTTTCGAGTGTATTTTTTCGGTGCTCACTGTACCAGGCACTACTAAATCAATAATAAACATATCCATATCAAATTTCAGGAACAGCAGCTGGAGACGTAGGTCTTGCCATAACTCAGGCCGCCAGCCTATCGATGATAACTCAAAGATGCCTAATGCTGTGGAGCGACTTGGAAAAAGGCATGACGTCAGTGGAGAGAGTACTTGAATACACTGACTTAGAAACAGAAGATATGGAAGGCTCGAAGATTGATAATTGGCCTAGCAGAGGCGAAGTAAAGTATGAAAACGTGTCCTTAACGTACACGAACACAAATGAGAGGGTATTGAAGAATATCAGTTTTTCCGTAGAATCCAAACAGAAAATAGGAATAGTTGGTCGAACAGGCGCTGGAAAGTCGTCCATAATATCCACTTTATTTAGACTTTACAATTACGAAGGCCAAATAATCATAGACGACGTAGATATTAAGACGCTATCTCTAAAATTTCTTAGGCGACGTATATCTATAATTCCACAAGACCCAGTTATGTTCGCTGGTACAGTAAGAAGTAACATAGATCCATTTAAGAGGTACACAGATGAGGAAATTTGGAAGATATTACATAAAATTCAGCTGGAAAATATAATACCAAGCTTGGACTTGAACATAACAGACAACCATTCTAACTTCAGCACTGGGCAAAGACAGCTGATTTGTTTGGCAAGAGCTATAATTCGAAAGAATAAAATTGTTGTTCTAGACGAGGCGACAGCTAACATGGATCCTGAAACAGATGCTTTGATACAAAAGGCCATTGGAGAGAACTTTGCCGAGTGCACAGTATTTGTCATAGCACACAGGCTGCAGTCGATTTTAGACTGTCATAGAGTTATCGTTATGGACAAGGGGGAAATACGGGAATTTGACGCCCCACTTGTTTTGCTGGAGGACAAGTCCAGCATGTTCTCAAAAATGTTAAATAATTCTGGTTTATCCAAGTAACACTATTAGTTTGGATTTTTATATTTTTTTTCTGTTAAATATTTGTTTTTAAAATATGTGAACGTTGTCAAATGTTATAATTTAAGTTTTATAAAAAAAATTTGTTTTAATTACTGGTCTCAACCTCACCTAAGTCTAAAGAAATTATTAATGCAAAATGTGTCAATTTGGAAATTTCCTTATATTGTTAAATAAGTAAACACAAAGTATCGTTCTATGTTTTTCCCGTTGCTCCTGGGTGAAGTATCTGATTTAAATCTTGTATTTTGTTCTACTGACAATATGTTTAAAAGTAATTAGAGGTTTGTTAAAGGTGACAGATTTAGGGTGTATTTTAAAATCACCGACAAACGGAAATTGGAGATTCTTTGATCCAAAATAAGACGAAAATTGTTATAAATGTTTTTCTAAAATGCTTTCTACATGGTTTTAAAAAACAAATGATGGCAATAAACTAAAGAACATGCTACTACTTTTATTTTTTTGATAAAGATAATAGCTTAGGAGATAGAAGTGTTTGAATTTAACTCTTAACTTTTTTTTTAAATTGATGCATTTAAGATAAATATAGAAAACTTGACAACCTTTGTACTATATTTTGACCTACCTGACCTTAAAGAGGGTTAAAAGACCTTCAAATTCCCTTTTTTTGGATGATTTGTAGCGTTAATTGCAAATGAGATATGACCGAAACAAGAAGCGCGCCTCGTTTTAGCAAATTACGATATTGCTCGTTTGTCGGTAATTTAGTCTCAGAACTTCGTTAATTATTTATTTTTTAGTTTTAGGGGTGGTTTTCATCCTCATAGGAGTAAGATCAATTATTTTTGTTATTAGGGGATTGCTAAGAAAGTCCTAATTTCTCAAAATAAACAAAAAATGATTAATTTACCCCTTTTATATTGGCCATATTGAGGGCGCAACATAAAATTTTTAATTTCTGACTTCACATTCTTGATCAGCGACTCCGAAAACATAAAAAGTAGATATACTAAGCTGTTACGGCCCCACTTTCAAGGCCATCGCTCAGGATGGCGCCTAAGACCACGGGTGGAGGGTTATACTTGTAGCTACACTCTGGGGGTTACGTAAGAGGTCTTAAGAGCTGAAGACAAAGACTAGAAGCTCTAGGGCGGCGGCGTTAGGGACTCTATCTTTCCTTTAGAGCTTAGAGGTAGTTACAGTGTTTTATATTTTTCATGGGCATTCATGGCATGAGCAGGTCATGGATAGTACAGGTAAACAACTATTTTAAACAGATCAACAGATATTTTTAGCAGGTCTATAGAAGGCCATGAACGGCTATGACCTGGTCATGAATGATCATGAATGCCCATGAAAATATAAAAAGATATAAACTGCTCCAGTGAAAGTATTAGGCTGTAGTCCTTGGTGAAGATATCATGTCTTATTTACTAAACATTGTTACGGATTAAGGCATGCTGGCCCTGATCTACTCATTGGAGAAGTACCAGTGCAGATTAAAAACAATGTTCTTCATATCAAATGAAGTAAAATTACTCTAACTAATGGTTTAAGAGAATTAATAACGAAACAGCAACCGCATGATTTTAACAATGATGATCTAATCTCTTATAAGCATATCCTAACATTAAGTAATGGGCATAAGAAAATATCGGGATGGGTTCCGAATTAACCCAAGCAGCTCTTGGAAATATCAAAACATCATATCAAAATTGTTTCCAGTTAAGCGAAAAAGAACTAAACATTCCCTAGATCAAAACTTTGATGCGACTGCAATTGCGCAAGGAAAGGATAATTTAAGAAGTTCTGTTATTTCGAATAAAGGTGAAGATCAAAGAGAAGCGCGTCAAAACACTTTTGTTGAACATGAAAAACAAACACCATTCACCTCTAAGTCTAACTTCTATCAACGTGTAACACCCTTCGGAGTTATTTCCACAAATAATGGAGCTGTATCGCCATTTGAGATTAAGTCTAACATCAATGGAATGCATTTCAAGCTTAGGAGCGCATCAATCTTACCATTTTAGCAAACTCATATCATTTGTTACATAGTTTGAATTTTACAGATTTCTATGATTGCTTTTTAAATGATGTTATATACTAAGTTAATATAATTATGAATTATCCCTTTATAATGTAATAAATTAACTTAATTATATATTAACATTCCAATATTAAAATGCTTGAATAAAAATATTAATAAAACCTTTGTACTCTTTTATTTCTAGGTTAGGTTTTTGAAATAAAATCAAATCATTATGTAAATATATAATATATTGAAATAAATAAAAAAGTATATATATGATAAACACAGGGTGAATCTTAGAGTGGGGGCCATATTTTTGGGGTTAATAGTATTAGTCGTGATGAACATGAATCCGAATTTTTTTGTAAAATGGCCAAGTTATGAATTTTTAAAATAAATTCGCGATTCAAGTTTCCTGTAATTCCGGCGCCGCTGGGCAAGCACTTACTGCATTACGTGTGACCGGTCGACAGTGTTGCCAAGTGTAGATGATATAAAACTCTCGCTAGCGCATTCCACTGGCGGGGTACCCAAATTCAAATAAAAATGGTTTAAACAATATTCATTTTTCATAGCGCGTTAAAAAAAAAAAATTGTAGTTTTGTGTTCCCATAGTTGAACGGTGTCGCCTCCTATAAATATGGCCCCCACTATATAATAGTTTATGTCATAAGGACGAAAAATCTAGTTTTTCGGGCGACTAAGAAATATTCATGGCAATTCATACTGCTCATGAACTGCTCATGAATGTCCATGAATGCCCATGAAAAATATAAAACACTGTAACTACCTCTAAGCTCTAAAGGCAAGATAGAGTCCCTAACGCCGCCGCCCTAGAGCTTCTGGTCTTTGCCTTCAGCTCTTAAAACCTCTTACGTAACCCCCAAAGTGTAGCTACAAGTATAACCCTCCACCCGTGGTCTTAGGCGCCATCCTGAGCGATGGCCTTGAAAGTGAGGCCGTAACAGCTTAGTATATCTACTATAAATAATATAAGTTTCAATAATTTATTCTCAGTACTTCGTTAATTATTGATTTTTAATTTTAGGGGTGGTTTTTACCCTCTTAGGGGTAGAGCAATAATTTTTCTTATTAAGATATAAGTTTTATATCCTAAAATATAAGAATTTGTAAAGAAAAAGTTCTACTTGCTCAAAACAAACAAAATATGTTTCTCCATTGTACCCCTATTCTATCGGCCATATTAGGGGTACAACCACGAATTCTAAAATTCTAACTTGAGATTCATAATCAGCGACATCTAACACATATACATGAATTTTTTTAATAACTAACTCTTAATATTTGGGTCAGTATTAAATTTTGAACTTCAGGGGTGGTTTTTACCCTCTTAGGGGTAAAAGTACATTTATTCATTTTTAATATTTGAAGTTGAAACCCTTAAGTTTAAGAATCCACAAAAAAAATACAATCACCACCAAGTGACTGTATTACAGTTATCTATTACATAATTGGACGTAATTTTTTTTATTATTATTTAAGTTAGTAACTTCAACGATTTTGCGCCACTGGATTGAGCCAGTCGACTTAAACTCATCTGATTGATACTCAGTAAGATATCCGAGTGTACCAAATCTCATCATACCTAACATCTTTTAGTTTTTGAAAAAACTTTAAAAACGTCAAAAACTATTTTTTTGAAAACCCTGTAGCTCGGTTAGGTTGCATTTTCAGAAAAACATTTATATAAATTTTCGTCTTATTGTGGATCACAGAATCTCCAGTTTCCGTTTGTCGGTGATTTTAAAATACACCCTGTATAAAAATAAACTAATTTAAACTTTTTAATGTTAATTTAATAGTAAATCGATATAAAACTTTTATTATTAGTAGCAGTATTTTTATAGCAAATACATACATAATTCCAGGTTCAATCTGTTTTCGGAGAAGATTTTCCAGTGTTACTGGTTTTTACTGGCATGCTGACTAAAGTCGGTGATTCTTCAACGTTAAACTGCAATTTTAAAATATTTTTTTTATTTTTTTGATACAAGTAGTAGTTTTTTCTAAATCATCATAATATTAAGATTTTCAACAGGTAACCGTTTAATTAAGGCTAAAATTAGTCGTGAGTAATGGTAATGGCAACCCTATCATTTAGTTAGAAATGAGAGATTTTTTAAAATGGCTATCGATTTCGTACAAACCTTGATCCCACATGTAGTTCTGTTATGAAGATAAAAAATAAAGAGTATTTACACATAATAAAAAATAATAAATATTTAGCCATCGAGAAATGAGTTCCAATAATCTTCAATTATTTTAACAAAGACGATTAGAAATATAACAAATATGAGTTTGCTGGAGATGGCTAGAGATCCCATACCAAAATAGATCACGCTATGTGATATTTAATATTACCTATAATTCTTTCTGACCTGTGCTATAAATTAGCAAACCCAAAGAATTGACAAGAGATTAAGAAACTGCCACCTAAGCTTAATTTAAGACGAATTATCATTTGTGTTTGGTATGGATAAAAATGAAACCTCAAGTTATTCGGATCATTCATGTGGTTTGGAAATAAAAGTGGATACAAAACTAAACTTTGTGGTGCTCCATTATTCCCTTTGATTATGTTTTTCTGAATCATGAATTAATTGGACAGATGTATGACGGTTAAAGATTCATGCATTGTTCACATTTTCGTGAACTGTACTGTATTCTGATAGATGCTAGAATCTAGAATATGGGACTGGGTCGCTGTGTGTTTCGCTGGTAGATTGCAATAAAACAACTATATACGTAAATAAATATATTTTATAACATCTTAGCCCACATATATTTAAATATTTGGTCAATAAAATATTTTCCATGTTTACATTTGCCCAAAAATATTTCTTATTTGTTATTTCACTTTAACACACATGATTATTTAATTTTTATAGAGTTTAACAAAAGCCAATAAAATTATTGTTAAACTAAATTTAATCAGATACTACTTTGATATTTATTAATAATTTTGTCTTCAAAATATGAGCTTCCAGGAGTGAGAAAATTTTGCCGGACGGAGCGAAATGCCACGTCACATTATACAGAGTAAAATTAGATGTGAATATGTATATTACAAGAATTGTACGCTTTAGTGACCGTTTGTCTCAAGACTCGGTGTTATGAAAGTTAGCTACAACTAATTATCTTAATTTTGCTTCTGTTTTTTTGTATACTGTAGTTTCAGTAGGTACAAAATTAGTAGATATGTTGAAAAAATTGAATGCATATGTTTGATTTTTCAATATTGAAGAAGAGTCAAATTATTAATAGCAACATGCAATTATTTTTCCTATAGTGCATAAAATACATAAATTTAGACCTTTAATAATAGAAAAATAATGACACAAAACACTACCAACACTTAAATATTTAATAAAGATGAAAAAATTTCGCGACAACAGAAACATTTAAAAGTTAATTTTTGATATACATTAGACATATATTATATTTAATAACATGGTACCAAAAATGCCGAAAATCCAACTATTTTTAACACCAGCATTTTAATTACCCCAACTTCCTGTACGAATCAGTATTTGCTCCAAGATACTCACTTTTCCAGGATAATTTTAAATTTATTTAATATAAATTCTAACACACAGGTAATGGCTTTCTCAACTATTTGTGACAAAACTAAATATAGACAATTAAGGTCTTTCTAGTGTCAATAACGATGCCCCACTTTGGGTGCCAAATTATATTTTCCACATTTTTTTAAAAAGTAGGTAAAATAACCGAAATTTTAATTATTTATTTTAACTGGTGCATAATTGAACTGGATATTGGGAAAATATGGGTAATATTTTAACCCCAATATTTCTTATAATTCCTCACTACTTCTATACTTAAGCCATAAATTTTTCAACTAACAGAGCTTCTCCTGGAACAAATACAGATGTTTCCATACGAAAACCGTGCTATAGTAATTTTGAAAATATATGACCTGTGTGGTTTTTTGGTACATATTATTTACATCAATATGAAGCGCATTTGTATGTGCGTACATTTAATAAGTATGTACGTATTGACACACTTACTTAAGTATTATAGTTTATAATTTAGGTACAATTGTAATTTAAATTAATTTTTTTAAATAAAATGCAAAATGCTACAGCACGTTTATTATTAACAAAACAATTGATTTCAGAACCATTGCACTTGCCATTGTTTTTACGAAAAGTAAGAATAATTATAAATATTTTATTTATAAATCAAAATTAAGACTTAAATCAAGTTGACAATTTCCACAGCTCCGAAATAATTTTTTTTTCTTAAAATATTACTACTTTATGTGTGGTAAAACTATTCACTTAATTAAAAAAAAAATTAAAAATCTTTCCACTATTAGGCTCTGTAACATTTTGACTTTATTTACAAAATTCCTTTTCTTTATCAACTGATACAGCTACCTACTTTATTTTAAGCTGTCAGACAATAAATACAAAAACACAATTTTCACAGAGTGGACCAAAAAACGATGAACACATCACAAACGGTACGTAAAAATTTGTTACTGAAACTAGGAAAAAATATGAATACAGCAACACTAAAAAATTTTTTGAACCACTTCGTGTTATATACAAAATCTAACTACTTAATCGGACCACTGTTGCGCCGTAAATAAGGTAGGTAATTGGGCGTTGGGCGTTGGGCGTTAGGAAACATTTTTGGAAATTTGTTGGTAAATGACCACGAGGTATGAGGTTAAGACGTTACAACAACTAAACAAATACAGGGTGTCTCAAATTAAAATACTTCTAATATCAACACCATCACATTGTTGTGCATCTGGGACACTGAGTGACCAGCAAAACGTATTTTTCGCTGAACATTTCAGTGGAATTAGTGAGATGACGCACCCTGTACTAAGTGATATGGATACGGATAGTTCAACAATAATATCATCATGCAGTGCGAGTACAAACTTGAACTCCCTCGCCATGTACATACGAATAATACTTATAACAGATTGTCTTTTTATTATTAGTTTCTCGTAGTTTGATATAATTTTGTTAGCGGTTAGTGAATATCATATGTTCCATGCTGAGACAGGATGTTCTTATTGTAAGGTAAATTGGCGCTCAACGTGGGGCACTCTGGTGAATTGGAAGCTTCTGCGGCACGAATTTAAAAATGTATCACTGCAGAGCTATGCTTTGCACACTAAAATATTGCTTTAATTTTCTCACAAATACTATGGAATGTACGCTGACTGAACTGGCACACAAATATAATAAAATGACATCACACTACGTCTTTATTTTAATACTGATATTTATTTTGTGTGTATATTTAGTGATTTCAAAAATTGGAAGATCTAAAAGCTATGTTTGATTTGTCTTAAACAAAATTAAATAAGAAAACATTCAGTGTACGGTAAAACAAATTTCATATACATTCGGCATAAAATCCATACTAAACGACTGCATGAAAATATTGCTAAATTGCATAATTATCTATACAGATTTCGGAATGATTATGTGCACTGTCTTTAAAAGTTCTCTGCTTGAATGTTTATGAGGTACGCAATGAAAAATTTAAAAAAATTAGAAGATTGTCTTTAAAATTTAAGGTAAGATTTGGTGTGAAATAAGGACATGTCTTACCCGTATAGAATGGCTTTAAAGCCTCCAAGAAGTAGCGTGTCTTTTAAGGAAAGAATACGTTATATTTTAAAACAGCACAACCATTATTACAACCTTGGTAGTGAGGAATAGGCACAGAACACCAAACATTGTTTAGTGTTCTGTGGAATAGGTAAAGGATTATCACAATTAGACCACTTTTTATGTTATTGTTATAATAAATTTGTTACTCTAAGAAATATTTTCTGTCTGATCTCCAGTCAAATTTTGTTACAAGATATAATTTTTATTAATTGCTTTCTTCTTGTTCTCTTAAGATATCAGATTGTCGTTGTATTAAAATTTTTGTCTCTAATTTTTGGATGGAATCATCAAGAGATCTTTGTAAGAAGAGTAAGATATTGAAACAGTTGTTTGGTCTTATAATTTGATTCGTATATGTTCCATTAAAAACGTTTAAGATAGAAACAACTTTCAAAGGATCAGAAGTAAATCAGGGCAAATTATCCCTTACTAGAACATATCGCAAAATCTATTTGAACCGTTAATAATTTTGAACAATCGCCAAAACTTGCAGAAATATCTGGTAACATGGCAAACAAAAACTAACCACAAGAATTGTAGACAAAAGTGGATAATATCAAAGGAGTATTTTTAATAGATGAAATTGTAACTATCTAGAGGTTATCACAGGAATCTAATTTATCTAGATACTATATTCAATTTGATCTGCAAAATCTTCCAAACAGGATTTTCTAATTAGTAGGAATTATAGGTTACGGCAAAATTTCTCAATGTAAACAGCTTTACTACGAGCAGTGAACCTCGTGTATTTCAACTGTATGCGGTTTAACTTTGACCTATATATAAGTTGAGGTTACAGGTGTGACAATAATGGTAGGTATCTATCATCCAACGTCGATATATTGGCAAAAGGATCGGTATTCAAATATTCAGTTTCACAAACTTAAGTAACTAAATCCTTAAAAATCGTATTCTTTCCTTGAACAAACGTACTCCTTACTCCTTCGGAGTGACCTTCTTCAGTACAATAGTGAACGTAAACGAGTGTGCTGGCGAGTGAGGAGTGGTAGAAGGTGACGAAGAGGAAACGGTGACGGTAGGTGGATGTTTGGGATAGTGCTTGGGGGAGGGGGAGATGGATATAGGAGGAGGTTGGTTGGGCGCAACAGTGGCCTTATGTTAGTTGGAAGAATGCTTGCCATCTGAAGAAGCTAGCTCGCTAGATGCGCTGCTGCTGAGCGTCGTGTTCGATCCATAGGGGTCTAGAGAGCTCTGCACCGACATGGATCGTCCCTGGGCCTGTCTTCTTACCCTATTTGGTGACAGTTTTCCGGGGTCGACACTTGCCGGGTCTGCCTGCAACATGGAGTGCTTGACCATCTAGGCGAAGACTTTGATAGCTATGAAAGCCACAGAAAAATAACCATGCAGCAAATGAAACAGAATCGATAATGATGGGAAGCGTTTATAAAGGAACTTTGGAAGTGAAAGCTCCTTGAATGGAAAAATTTTGGCTGCTGGCACATTCTAGTTAAAATATGAGACGTATGTACATTTTATTTTTAAGCTATTAACGAGCTACGTGTCGAATATCTAGTATTCCCATTCTTGGCAAAATGTGTTTCAATATTTTTTGTATAAATGTATAAAGAATTATATTTTTAATTCTAAAAATACCTATTGCCTACTTTAAAAAAATTTAAGATAATCCTACTTGTGCCTAACATTATTACTGCTTATTTTAAATTTTGTTTCTACTGAAACAATCAATTTCTTTTCTTTCGGTTATATGAATTACTTTATGAACGCTCCCCAAATAATAATAGTTAATATAAACGTCCTAAATAATAATTGTCATTATAAAAATTGCAGTAAGAAAATTAAATCTGAAAATTTGCGCAAGACATTTATAAAGTAATTTATATATATTTGAAGACGAATTAATACAAAAATATACTTGATTTAGGAATCCTTTAAATTATTCAAAAAAAAATGATTTGTCTAGTCGTAGTATATTTCAAACTAAAAGCATGCGTTGCAGCTGATAAACAAGGCATCCTCTATAAAAATATATTTGAAATAATGTTGTACCACAAAGTAATACCCAATCGATACGTATATTTGAGGCAACTTATCCAGATTTATGTTAAAAACCATTTCATTTAGCAATAATAATAGAAAACTTCCCTGGATCATTTCTCGAGTAGGTAGATTGAGACCTTGACATTGAACAACCTCTAAAAATACCTAGACATTCCAATATTTCGTGAAAATAACTCCCAAAAGTGAGCCAAAACGTTTTACTTAGACTTTGACCATTCGATGTCTCTGAAGGTCAAAATAAAAACTGCAAAGAGACTGAATAATGTTTTCAGCGAAAAGGAACTCACTATGAAAAAATAAGTTTTGAATGGTTTTGATCCAATGGAATGACTTACGATAATATTGTAGACTCGACACACCAGATGAAACGTCGTGTTTATTTTAAAGGGAACATCAATCAAGAACTCTCAAATGTTTAAAGAAACGTCCTACGTATGTAAGTAATGAAGTAATAGAGAACTCCAGGATTTTTAACCTTTGTGAGCGGAAAGTGCTCCTTTGGGCTTCCTCTACGATTCCAGGACATTTAATACTCCTTGTAAGAACATTAGTCATGCGATAAGCCATGTAAATAAATGAACTGCGTATAGTAGCGCTTAAACATAATCTCTAGTTTCTAAAAAGCATTAACTACTGCACCTGGTATGCTAAGGCGTTCATAATGATGCTGTAGGGCACCAATCCCAGCGGGTGGATCTCTCTCATGAGCACATTCGCAGGTATCTTGTGGAACTGGATGTACTCCAGAAAGTTACCTATAACGTCCTTTATGCTGGTGCTTGGATTGTTGTCGCAGTACTTCTTGCCTGTAATGAACACAGTATTCTAATCACGCTTTACCTTTATCACCAGTTTTGTTAATATTTTACCAATATTCAACACTTTAATTTTGTACAATATCAATATGGATAGATTATTACTTACACTTACCCCACATTAAAGCAGCTTGAAACTTGGTGAATTCATCCGCTTGAAGCTCATCCCTGGCTAGAATCAACCTTACCACATGTTGAGGCAATAGCGTGAAGGAACCCAGATTCAGAACTTCGTTTCCATGTTCATCTACAAACTCCAACACCTGCATAGGTAAAAAACGTTTCACAATAAAACTTAGCCTCTTAGTCGCTGCTCATAAAATGTTTGATGTTTTGCTTACCTTTTGAACTAATGATTTGGTGCATTTATATTGAATGTAGCGTTCCGCAGAAGCCAACAGAGCACAAACTGTGTCGACGTTTATGCAACATTGCACAAACCCAGCGCAAGCACGACGAAGCTCATCGAGGCCGTAATAATCTGCAGCATTCATCACACCTAAAAAATAAGAGGTTATATGAAAAAATACTATAGCTATAAATAAACTGGAGCTCATGGTGGAAGCCGATACTAATAACGTTTCCAATGGAAAATAATAAATAATTGTACACACGAACACAGAGTAATATAGAGTTTGGAAAGTCTCCTAAATCACGTACGTCTCTGTATCTAAAAGCAAATAGAAAGGATCCAACCAATTAGAGAAGGCTTATTGTGAATAATATCCTTACTTAACTATGTGGTGAAGCAGTTGAGAATTTCTTGGAAGAGGAAGTAGCACAAGTATAAGCGAATGATGTTTCAAGCGTCGGAGTCGGTTCTAATCTCTGGACGTTGTTTGAATATGAATTTGATTAATTCTAATATGATTTCAATTCTTTTCCAATGGAATTCTAAAATTAGTCCTCATCTTGCCAAGGTAGGTAATTAAACAAATTTATGCAATCAAGACCAGCGACGTAGAGTAAGATGCTAGCAAATATCAAAATATGACTAATAGATTTAATGGTATACGAAAACCTATAAAAGGATGCCAGGAGACGTTAAATACTGAGACACCCCAGCCCTGGGCTGCCTCATTTCGCGCATTTTTCCTAAATTTATATTATTTTCAGTAAATGTTATGAGATTTCGGTGAATTACAATACGTTATATTTTAAATAACTCGGTTCATCCTAATTTTAAAAAGTCTAAAAGTGGACGATAATCGAGCTTACAAACGCAAAGGAATGCAGAAATTAATCTTGCATAAACAGAACCTATCTATCTTCACGGGAAATTAGTCACTATGCAACCCTTAGTCTCGGTTAGTAATCCAATGCCCGGCCACACATCTGGCACCAGTAGAACGAGGTCCTAAGCTCTTGGCGTAGGAATGTAAAAGCTAATCTTCTCTTATGTCAACAAAACCTATCTCCACGGGAAACTAGCCACTATACAGCCGGAGACTCAGGTTATAATCTAATGCCGGGACACATATGCCTTCTTTGTTGGCTTCACGCGAAATAGATAATAGAGACTTAAAGCAGATCCTAAAAAGATGGATACTTATCCGTATCCGTATTGTATTGAGTAGATAGGCTATGGGGCTACGGGGTCAAAATCCCATGTTATTTCTTATGGAGGTTCATTTTGCACATTTTTGTTCCCATTTACCCCCTCCACTCCCACCTGCTGAAGACCTGGAGGATGTCTTCATAGGTAGAGAACAAACTAATGTAGGTGGCTCAAGGTTAAAGCTAGCGACTTGTTGAGACTTGTCTGTAGGCGGTTTTAGAACAAAGGAGTCTGTGTGGGTGGTTCCAAGAATAGCTGTCAGATATATGTAAACAAGCTGTGATTAATGGTTTCCGGCGTAATCGATGAGTCAATCTGCGTTCAAGGTTAAAGCTAACGACTTGTCTGTAGGCGGCTAGATCAAAGGGGTGATTAATGGTTTCCGGTGGTGAGTACGTGACTAAAAGAGCAACATCCATTTCTAAGAATGCACACGTGCGCGTTCAAGGTTATTGCGCAATATTGCCTCATCCAGTTCTGAAAATGATGGCGCACCTGCGTTCAAGGTTAGCGACTTGTCGAGACTTGTCTGTAGGCGGCTAGGTCAAAGGAGTGCGGCGTGTGGGTGGTGAGTACGTGACTAAAAGAGCAACATCCAGTTCTGAGAATGATGAGTCATACGCACACCTGCGTTCAAGGTTAAAGCGCTCTAGTTTTAGAACAAAGAAGTCTTTGAAGAAGACCTGTCAGATATAAGTGATTAATGCCGGTGGTGAGTCATAAGTACGTGACTAAAAGAGCAATATTCAGTTCTAAGAATAATGGAACACCTGCGTTCAAGGTTAAAGCGCTCTAGTTTTAGAACAAAGGAGTCTGTGTGGGTGGTTCCAAGAATAGCTGTCAGATATATGTAAACAAGCTGTGATTAATGGTTTCCGGCGTAATCGATGAGTCATTCTGCGTTCAAGGTTAAAGCTAGCGACTTGTCTGTAGGCGGCTAGATCAAAGGAGTGATCAATGGTTTCCGGTGGTGAGTACGTGACTAAAAGAGCAACATCCATTTCTAAGAATGGCACACGTGTGCGTTCAAGGCTAGCGACTTGTCGAAATTTGTCTGTAGGCGGCTAGATCAAAGGAGTGCGGCGTGTGGGTGGTGAGTACGTGACTAAAAGAGCAACATAAGAATGATGAGTCATACGCACACCTGCGTTCAAGGTTAAAGCGCTCTAGTTTTAGAACAAAGAAGTCTTTGATGGTGTGTAATTAATGGCTTCCGGCCGACCGCTAGCGTTTAAGGTTAAAGCGTTCTCACGGTTTTTTTGCTGACTCGCAATGAAGTATGGGGAGGGGGAAAGGATATAAAAGTCAGCGTATCGTTATTCTAGGCGTAATAGTTCAGCAGTCTGTACACTTCATAGTTCAGCAGTACATTTCATAGTTTTTGGTGTTTTAGTGTGATTATCACTATTAATTATAATCTTAATAGTTCAGCAGTTAATAAGTCTGTACGCTTCATAGTTCAGCAGTACATTTCATACTTTTTTGGTGTTTTAGTGTGCGCTATTAATTACAAAGTGAGTACATTTTAATCTTTTTTGTTTAAATTTCAAATCATGAATGTATAATATTTTTAGATGGCTAATTTACAAGAACTGCGCTTTTAGAAACGAAACCACTCGTTAAGGTGTCCGACTTACCAATAAACAGTCCTCAGCCAGTATTATCAGCACAAGTAGTGACCACAAAATTTGGCGATAGCATATTGCTTGAACTGGAGGATAATAAGGCCTTTCTGCCGAAAAGGGTGACGCCTTTAATGAGAAACAATTTATCTGATTTTACCGAAAGCAAATACAGCATTATTTTTGGAGGCTTGAAGGACGTTAAGAAACCGTCTATGGGAATAAGCTTTCAATTTGTGAAAAGTAAGTAAAGACAATTAATTAAATTTTTTTTATTTTATTTTTTTGTTTTATTTTTTAATTTTTTAATTTTATTTTTTTATTTTTTATTGTTTTTATTTATTTTTATTTTTTTATTTATTTTATTTTTTTTATTTATTTTTTTAATTTTTTTATTATTTTTTATTTTTATTTTTTAATTTTTTTATTTTTTTTTAATTTTTTTATTTATTTTTTTTTTAATTTTTTTTAATTTTTAATTTTTTTCTAATGTTTGTATATGTTTTTTAGCTGAATCATTGCAAGACCGCAGCAGCCGCAGCACTACTAATTAAGATAAAATAGGATCGATATTGAAATCTGTATGTATAAATTTTTTTATTAAACATTGTGAAGTGCATTTAAGTGCGTTTAAGTAAAAAAATAAGTTAATTAGAAATTGCTAGTCTCAGCGACGAAATTGTAGCGAAATTTAAATCAGTCGAGGTAATTTTAGCTCAAAAAAGAAATTTTACGCCGCGGGAGAGAGACACTTGGCTTAAGCAACTAAAACAGCATATTAGGCTTTTTAATAAGGCAATTCGCGATTCAGATTTAGCCGTAGGTACCCTGAGAAAACTACAAACTAATCTCGGGCATCTTAAACGGTTTAAGAAAGTAATTGAACATTTAAATCGTATTGGGGGAGTAGGAGGAGTCGCGCCAGTGAAAGAAAATCGCAGTGATAGGGTGAAATGGGACGAGATAATTTCAGTTTTTCAGGGTCGAGTACGTACGGGAATAATAAATTTAACACACAAAGATGTTACTCAATTTTTAGATGATGCTTTTTACTTGTTTAAAAATAGGGTTATGATTGTATTTAAAAAAATGCGTACTCTTAAAGTGAATACCTGTTTCTGTGGTGAATTTCTGAGAAAATCCTATTGATTAGCTCTATTTAAAATTAATTTCACATCCTAAATTCCAAGAAAAATGTTTAAATTTCGCATCAAAACCAATCATATTTCATAATAAAGAATCTCTTTTAATTTTCAAATTTCCCGCCAAAAACCAATCATATTAGCTTTGTTCGTAGAACCGATTTGTGATAGTTTGATGACTGTAGAGATGTGATTTTTAATAGACCTCTGAAGTTTAAAAGTGCATTGACTTAACACGCGCAACTCTACAAACAAATGCGCATGCGTCTGACAGTTTCTGGTGGTTTCTGACTACTCTACGAACAAGGCTATTATATTAGATTTCATAAAAATCGTTCTAGAATATTCCAATTTAGCAATAAAAATTTCTGAACGTACTAGAATTTCTGAACACGCTCTGATCACGTGATCTATTTTCAGGTTATATCTCACCGCTACTCATCGGCTCATCTTTAATAAAACCGGGGGAGAGGAAGACTTCTCCTCATTCAGCAGTTTATCATTGAACAAGCAACATGTCTGCTAAAGATTTTTTTAAATATTTGTGTGTGAGCATAGCTGCTCTGCTTAGCGTTCTGTCCACTACGTATAGTGAAGATACAGCCAAGGATGGTCTTAGAGAATGCGCTAAGGCTGTCCGCAATATAAAGAAACAAATGAAAACGGCAAAGACTATGGGAGAAAAGCAGAGCTTATTAGCATCACTGGCCCAAATCAAAAGTTTTAGAGCGCAAATTAAATTTGAGCAGAAACGTGGGGCAGGGATAGAGTCAAGAAAGGAAACTGCATACCGTCGGGTTCATTGGGATGATACGGATGCAGCATTCACTAGTCGCATCCGTACTGGAGTCATCTCCAATTTAAAACATAGAGATTCCAAGGAGTTCCTCAAAGACTGTTTTGTCTTATTTAAACGTCGCATCGCCAATGCTCTGAAAAAGGACGAGTCCATTAAGGTTAATGCTGTGTTTGGGGGGCAGTTTATCCTTCAGAAAGCGGATAGGGTCATAGAGGAATATAAGTATTTTAATACTAAGAATGCCCCAATCTATCGGAACACTGATATAGAACAATGGTTCCAAAAGTATGTTGTTGACCCTATTTTAACGCAGCTGGAAGAGTTCCAGGAAAGAGACTCTGGATTTTCGTTGAAGGCCATCACCAATTTAGGCATTAACATTAATAAATTTACACCCCAGCTTGGTTCATCGTACATTGATTTACCGGAAAAAATTGCTAAAAGGCAGGCATGCATCAACATAAAAAATGACGACAACGCCTGCTTTGCGTGGGCAGTTACATCAGCCCTTTATCCAGTTGATTGGGGATGCAATCCAGGCAGAACATCCTCCTACCCGCATTACTCTGAAGTTTTAAACCTAACCGGTATCCAGTTCCCTATGACCTTGAAGCAGATACCTCGCTTTGAAAAGCAGAACCTGATATCGGTTAATGTTTATCAGCTACAGACGAAGAAGAAAGCATTTGATGTGCACCCAGTTTATCTAACTAAAAATAAAATGTCCAAGCATGTCAATCTTCTATTGGTCCAAGATCGTTATGATGAGGAAGAAGAAGAAGAAGAAGATATACCCAGCAACCCCCTCCAGTACCACTATGTATGGATTAAGGATCTATCCAGGCTGGTATCCAGGCAGCTAAGCCATCACAAAAGCAAAAAATACTTTTGTGACCGCTGTCTACACTATTTTTACACTCAACCCAGCTTGGATAAACACACAGAGGACTGTATTAATATGAATGAGTGCAAAATCCGACTGCCCACCGAGGACCAGAAAATGGTAGAATTTAAAAATTTAAAAAACAAAGAAAAGACACCATTCATTATTTATGCGGACCTTGAGTGTGTACTTAAACCCACAGATGGAGGGGGCAAATATCAAGAGCATGTGCCATGTAGTGTGGGCTACTACGTCAAGTGCTCATATGATGACTCGTTGTCCTTTTATCGATCGTACCGAGGCGAGGACTGTATGTCTTGGTTTGCGCGCGAAATGATGGAATTTGCAGAAGATGTGGAAACCGTTTTCTTATGTCCCTTCGACATGACATTGACAGCTGAACAACAAGCTGAATTTGATAAAGCCGCGCATTGCCACATCTGTGAATGCACCTTCAGTCCGGAGGATGTTAAGGTACGGGATCATAATCATTTAATACCTGAAAATAATTATAGGGGTGCAGCCCACAATTCTTGTAACATTAATTACAAGGATAAGGTGAATATACCGATTGTCTTTCATAATTTATCTGGATATGACGTACATTTCGTATTGGAAAATATCGCGAATGACATGCCGGGTCGCGTTGATTTATTGCCCATAACCAAAGAAAAATATATTTCATTCACAAAAAATTTAGAACAAAATTTAATTAAATTCAGGTTTATCGATTCATATAGATTTTTAGCTTGTGGGTTAGAAACATTAGCCTCATATCTGACTGACTTTCCAATCTTAAAAACAGAATTTTCGACATTCACAGACGAACAATTTGAGTTATTGAAAAAGAAGGGTGTATTCCCATACGATTTCATGGACAGCTTTGAAAAATTCAATTTTGACGCTTTACCGGAACAAAATCAATTTTATAATCGTTTGGAAGATAAAGATATAACAGATACACAGTATGAGCATGCGCAACGGGTTTGGAACGCTTTTAATATCGAAAATTTAGGTGAATATTCAGATCTGTACATGAAAACGGATATTATTCTTTTGGCTGAAATATTTGAACAATTTAGGGAAACCAGTCTAAAAAATTATGGGTTAGATCCGGCACATTATTATACCTTGCCGGGGTATACTTGGGACTGCATGCTCAAGTATACCCAGGTAAATCTCGAGCTCATGACCGATATCGATATGGTCATGTTTATCGAAAGGGGTATTCGTGGCGGGCTAAGCCAATGCTCTAAACGCAAAAGCATTGGCAACAACAAATATCTACAAAATTTTGATCCCAGTAAACCGACTAAATATATATCTTATTTCGACATTAACAATCAGTATGGCTGGGCGATGAGTCAGTATTTACCATACGGAGGGTTTGAGTGGGTAGATCCAAACATCGACGTTACAACTGTGTCGGACACATCGAGTGTGGGTTATGTATTGGAGGTGGATCTCGAGTATCCCGAAAATCTCCATGACCTTCATAAAGATCTGCCGTTTTGTCCTGAACATAGAGCTCCTCCCGGCTGTAAAAACAATAAACTTTTAGCTACTTTACACAACAAAACGCGGTATGTTATTCATTACATGGCGCTAAAACAAGCATTACAACACGGTCTAAAGCTAACAAAAATTCATAGAGTCTTGGCCTTTACACAGAGTGCCTGGTTGAAGGATTACATTGATTTGAATACTTCGCTACGTCAGGCGGCAAAAAATGAATTTGAGAAAAATTTGTTTAAGCTCATGAATAACGCAGCATTCGGAAAAACGATGGAAAACATCCGCAAGCACTCTAATGTAAAGCTTGTTAACAAATGGGAGGGGCGCTATGGAGCAGAGGCTTTAATTGCTAAGCCCGAGTTCAAGGCGGCAACCATTTTTAATGAGAACTTGGTGGCTGTTGAATTAAACAAGACGGAAATTTATTTTAATAAGCCAATATACGTTGGAATGGCGATTTTGGATCTCGCAAAAACCACCATATACGACTTTCATTATTATTACATGAAACCCGAGTTTGGTGACGACTGCACCGTCCTCTATACTGATACTGACAGCCTTATATACGAAATAGCCGATAAAGATATATATGAAGTCATTCATCGCGATTGTCATTCACGATTCGACACCAGCGATTACCCCAAAGACAATAGGTATAACATCCCTCAGGTCAATAAAAAGGTTTTGGGTATGATGAAGGATGAATTTAACGGTGTACCAATCCAAATTTTCGTGGGGCTTAGGGCGAAAATGTATACTGTTAAACGAGCAGTGAATGATGGCGAGGCTTTATCAAATAATGTCGGGTTAACCAAAAAGATAAAGGGTATTAAGAAATCGGTGATCAAAAATGTCATCACACTCGAAGATTTCATAGAGTGCGTAGATAATTTTAAAAATAAATTCATCACGCAAAATTTAATTAAATCAGAAAAACATCAGGTTTATTCCATCACCCAAGACAAAATAGCTCTCAGCCCGCACGACGATAAAAGGCGCTTGATCGAGGGGTCATATGATACTCTGCCTTGGGGACATTATTCCATCATGGCTACATGTAATGGTCTTTCTTAAACCTCCGAAGAAGAATAAACAACATACACACAACCATTCATCATCATTTTCAGTCTGACAGCCAAACAGTCAACATGCCTAGGGAGTGCGATTGGGGAAGAGCCTGCAACTGTTCAGAGTGCACTCCTAACCTCAAAGATGCCTGTGAAAAATGTGGAGAAAAAGCTTACGGTGTTACCTCCATATACAGACGCGATAGACGAAACATTGGCTATTACGATTTCACAACATGCTGTTATAATTGCTATCAATTAAATGGGGGAATAAAAGAAGCTTCCAGATTTCGGGATATGTGTAACCAGGTGCAAGGATTACCTCTAATTGAGGAAACGGACTCTCTACCTGAAATACTTAAAAAGCATTTTGCTTTACAAATACCATTGATTGAAGATTTTCGTAAGATTACCAAGGAGATGCTACGTATAGAGATACATATGATGCTTTATAGTAATAAGATCAAGCACAGCACTGCGTTAGCACCGATGATATTATGTAGTGACACGGATCCAATGCAATGGTTTGAGAGTATTGTATTGAATATGGCCGTTCAAGAGCTGCAGCAATATAGAAGCCCTATCACATTATTATCAATGACTGTGAATGTTTTATAATTTATGTATTACTTTTTACATATAATTTATATGTAATTTGTATATTCTCTAATCATATATTTCAATATTTATTTACTTTGCGTTCTATATCCTCAGTAAATATGTTTATATTTTAATATTTATTTATCTTTATTAAAAACCTACATTTTATATTGTATTATGTAGCCTCTATAAATTGAGGACTCTATATATTTTTATTAACATAAATTAAGAATTGTATTATGCTTTATATTTATTCATGTTTTATATTATTTAAAATTGATAGTATGTAGTCTCTATAAATTGGGGACTCTGTATATTTTTATTAACTTTAATTATGTATACTTTATATTTTTATTCATGTTTTATATTATTTAAAATTGATATTATGTAACTTTAGCAAAATTGATCTTAATAAAATAATCAATTTATTTACATGTGTTTCATTTAGAAAACATTATTACCATCCTATCCTCTTCTAAAATTACGTGTCTCCTACTCTTGTGATCTGAAACAGAGAGAAAAAAGGTGGGAGTCAGACTAATTATAAATCTGAAGCTGTTAAATGATAATAGACAAAATCACAATTTAAGTTTAAATGTCATAAAAGTTTACAATCTTACAAAACATAACCTCAATATCAAACATAAAAAGTTTTTAGAGGATAATGCTAAAAGCGTTCCCCCGTAAACAGTTAGGGATAATAATCTGTTCCTCTGTAAACAGTTAGGGATAATAATCTGTTCCTCTGTAAACAGTTAGGGATAATAAACAGAGTCTATAAGCCATTCGGGATAATGTTGAACTGATGAGGACCAATGAAATGAAACAGCATATATGATGCCCCTAGTTGGTTTATATGCTGCGAGAGCAAATTTTTTAATAACAGTCATTGTTAAACAGGTAAACAGCTATTTTAAACAGGTCTGTAAACAGGTAAACAGCTATTTTAAACAGGTCTGTTTAAAATAGCTGTTTACCTGTTTACAGACCTGTTTAAAATAGCTGTTTACCTGTTTAACAATGACTGTTATTAAAAAATTTGCTCTCGCAGCATATAAACCAACTAGGGGCATCATATATGCTGTTTCATTTCATTGGTCCTCATCAGTTCAACATTATCCCGAATGGCTTATAGACTCTGTTTATTATCCCTAACTGTTTACAGAGGAACAGATTATTATCCCTAACTGTTTACAGAGGAACAGATTATTATCCCTAACTGTTTACGGGGGAACGCTTTTAGCATTATCCTCTAAAAACTTTTTATGTTTGATATTGAGGTTATGTTTTGTAAGATTGTAAACTTTTATGACATTTAAACTTAAATTGTGATTTTGTCTATTATCATTTAACAGCTTCAGATTTATAATTAGTCTGACTCCCACCTTTTTTCTCTCTGTTTCAGATCACAAGAGTAGGAGACACGTAATTTTAGAAGAGGATAGGATGGTAATAATGTTTTCTAAATGAAACACATGTAAATAAATTGATTATTTTATTAAGATCAATTTTGCTAAAGTTACATAATATCAATTTTAAATAATATAAAACATGAATAAAAATATAAAGTATACATAATTAAAGTTAATAAAAATATACAGAGTCCCCAATTTATAGAGACTACATACTATCAATTTTAAATAATATAAAACATGAATAAATATAAAGCATAATACAATTCTTAATTTATGTTAATAAAAATATATAGAGTCCTCAATTTATAGAGGCTACATAATACAATATAAAATGTAGGTTTTTAATAAAGATAAATAAATATTAAAATATAAACATATTTACTGAGGATATAGAACGCAAAGTAAATAAATATTGAAATATATGATTAGAGAATATACAAATTACATATAAATTATATGTAAAAAGTAATACATAAATTATAAAACATTCACAGTCATTGATAATAATGTGATAGGGCTTCTATATTGCTGCAGCTCTTGAACGGCCATATTCAATACAATACTCTCAAACCATTGCATTGGATCCGTGTCACTACATAATATCATCGGTGCTAACGCAGTGCTGTGCTTGATCTTATTACTATAAAGCATCATATGTATCTCTATACGTAGCATCTCCTTGGTAATCTTACGAAAATCTTCAATCAATGGTATTTGTAAAGCAAAATGCTTTTTAAGTATTTCAGGTAGAGAGTCCGTTTCCTCAATTAGAGGTAATCCTTGCACCTGGTTACACATATCCCGAAATCTGGAAGCTTCTTTTATTCCCCCATTTAATTGATAGCAATTATAACAGCATGTTGTGAAATCGTAATAGCCAATGTTTCGTCTATCGCGTCTGTATATGGAGGTAACACCGTAAGCTTTTTCTCCACATTTTTCACAGGCATCTTTGAGGTTAGGAGTGCACTCTGAACAGTTGCAGGCTCTTCCCCAATCGCACTCCCTAGGCATGTTGACTGTTTGGCTGTCAGACTGAAAATGATGATGAATGGTTGTGTGTATGTTGTTTATTCTTCTTCGGAGGTTTAAGAAAGACCATTACATGTAGCCATGATGGAATAATGTCCCCAAGGCAGAGTATCATATGACCCCTCGATCAAGCGCCTTTTATCGTCGTGCGGGCTGAGAGCTATTTTGTCTTGGGTGATGGAATAAACCTGATGTTTTTCTGATTTAATTAAATTTTGCGTGATGAATTTATTTTTAAAATTATCTACGCACTCTATGAAATCTTCGAGTGTGATGACATTTTTGATCACCGATTTCTTAATACCCTTTATCTTTTTGGTTAACCCGACATTATTTGATAAAGCCTCGCCATCATTCACTGCTCGTTTAACAGTATACATTTTCGCCCTAAGCCCCACGAAAATTTGGATTGGTACACCGTTAAATTCATCCTTCATCATACCCAAAACCTTTTTATTGACCTGAGGGATGTTATACCTATTGTCTTTGGGGTAATCGCTGGTGTCGAATCGTGAATGACAATCGCGATGAATGACTTCATATATATCTTTATCGGCTATTTCGTATATAAGGCTGTCAGTATCAGTATAGAGGACGGTGCAGTCGTCACCAAACTCGGGTTTCATGTAATAATAATGAAAGTCGTATATGGTGGTTTTTGCGAGATCCAAAATCGCCATTCCAACGTATATTGGCTTATTAAAATAAATTTCCGTCTTGTTTAATTCAACAGCCACCAAGTTCTCATTAAAAATGGTTGCCGCCTTGAACTCGGGCTTAGCAATTAAAGCCTCTGCTCCATAGCGCCCCTCCCATTTGTTAACAAGCTTTACATTAGAGTGCTTGCGGATGTTTTCCATCGTTTTTCCGAATGCTGCGTTATTCATGAGCTTAAACAAATTTTTCTCAAATTCATTTTTCGCCGCCTGACGTAGCGAAGTATTCAAATCAATGTAATCCTTCAACCAGGCACTCTGTGTAAAGGCCAAGACTCTATGAATTTTTGTTAGCTTTAGACCGTGTTGTAATGCTTGTTTTAGCGCCATGTAATGAATAACATACCGCGTTTTGTTGTGTAAAGTAGCTAAAAGTTTATTGTTTTTACAGCCGGGAGGAGCTCTATGTTCAGGACAAAACGGCAGATCTTTATGAAGGTCATGGAGATTTTCGGGATACTCGAGATCCACCTCCAATACATAACCCACACTCGATGTGTCCGACACAGTTGTAACGTCGATGTTTGGATCTACCCACTCAAACCCTCCGTATGGTAAATACTGACTCATCGCCCAGCCATACTGATTGTTAATGTCGAAATAAGATATATATTTAGTCGGTTTACTGGGATCAAAATTTTGTAGATATTTGTTGTTGCCAATGCTTTTGCGTTTAGAGCATTGGCTTAGCCCGCCACGAATACCCCTTTCGATAAACATGACCATATCGATATCGGTCATGAGCTCGAGATTTACCTGGGTATACTTGAGCATGCAGTCCCAAGTATACCCCGGCAAGGTATAATAATGTGCCGGATCTAACCCATAATTTTTTAGACTGGTTTCCCTAAATTGTTCAAATATTTCAGCCAAAAGAATAATATCCGTTTTCATGTACAGATCTGAATATTCACCTAAATTTTCGATATTAAAAGCGTTCCAAACCCGTTGCGCATGCTCATACTGTGTATCTGTTATATCTTTATCTTCCAAACGATTATAAAATTGATTTTGTTCCGGTAAAGCGTCAAAATTGAATTTTTCAAAGCTGTCCATGAAATCGTATGGGAATACACCCTTCTTTTTCAATAACTCAAATTGTTCGTCTGTGAATGTCGAAAATTCTGTTTTTAAGATTGGAAAGTCAGTCAGATATGAGGCTAATGTTTCTAACCCACAAGCTAAAAATCTATATGAATCGATAAACCTGAATTTAATTAAATTTTGTTCTAAATTTTTTGTGAATGAAATATATTTTTCTTTGGTTATGGGCAATAAATCAACGCGACCCGGCATGTCATTCGCGATATTTTCCAATACGAAATGTACGTCATATCCAGATAAATTATGAAAGACAATCGGTATATTCACCTTATCCTTGTAATTAATGTTACAAGAATTGTGGGCTGCACCCCTATAATTATTTTCAGGTATTAAATGATTATGATCCCGTACCTTAACATCCTCCGGACTGAAGGTGCATTCACAGATGTGGCAATGCGCGGCTTTATCAAATTCAGCTTGTTGTTCAGCTGTCAATGTCATGTCGAAGGGACATAAGAAAACGGTTTCCACATCTTCTGCAAATTCCATCATTTCGCGCGCAAACCAAGACATACAGTCCTCGCCTCGGTACGATCGATAAAAGGACAACGAGTCATCATATGAGCACTTGACGTAGTAGCCCACACTACATGGCACATGCTCTTGATATTTGCCCCCTCCATCTGTGGGTTTAAGTACACACTCAAGGTCCGCATAAATAATGAATGGTGTCTTTTCTTTGTTTTTTAAATTTTTAAATTCTACCATTTTCTGGTCCTCGGTGGGCAGTCGGATTTTGCACTCATTCATATTAATACAGTCCTCTGTGTGTTTATCCAAGCTGGGTTGAGTGTAAAAATAGTGTAGACAGCGGTCACAAAAGTATTTTTTGCTTTTGTGATGGCTTAGCTGCCTGGATACCAGCCTGGATAGATCCTTAATCCATACATAGTGGTACTGGAGGGGGTTGCTGGGTATATCTTCTTCTTCTTCTTCTTCCTCATCATAACGATCTTGGACCAATAGAAGATTGACATGCTTGGACATTTTATTTTTAGTTAGATAAACTGGGTGCACATCAAATGCTTTCTTCTTCGTCTGTAGCTGATAAACATTAACCGATATCAGGTTCTGCTTTTCAAAGCGAGGTATCTGCTTCAAGGTCATAGGGAACTGGATACCGGTTAGGTTTAAAACTTCAGAGTAATGCGGGTAGGAGGATGTTCTGCCTGGATTGCATCCCCAATCAACTGGATAAAGGGCTGATGTAACTGCCCACGCAAAGCAGGCGTTGTCGTCATTTTTTATGTTGATGCATGCCTGCCTTTTAGCAATTTTTTCCGGTAAATCAATGTACGATGAACCAAGCTGGGGTGTAAATTTATTAATGTTAATGCCTAAATTGGTGATGGCCTTCAACGAAAATCCAGAGTCTCTTTCCTGGAACTCTTCCAGCTGCGTTAAAATAGGGTCAACAACATACTTTTGGAACCATTGTTCTATATCAGTGTTCCGATAGATTGGGGCATTCTTAGTATTAAAATACTTATATTCCTCTATGACCCTATCCGCTTTCTGAAGGATAAACTGCCCCCCAAACACAGCATTAACCTTAATGGACTCGTCCTTTTTCAGAGCATTGGCGATGCGACGTTTAAATAAGACAAAACAGTCTTTGAGGAACTCCTTGGAATCTCTATGTTTTAAATTGGAGATGACTCCAGTACGGATGCGACTAGTGAATGCTGCATCCGTATCATCCCAATGAACCCGACGGTATGCAGTTTCCTTTCTTGACTCTATCCCTGCCCCACGTTTCTGCTCAAATTTAATTTGCGCTCTAAAACTTTTGATTTGGGCCAGTGATGCTAATAAGCTCTGCTTTTCTCCCATAGTCTTTGCCGTTTTCATTTGTTTCTTTATATTGCGGACAGCCTTAGCGCATTCTCTAAGACCATCCTTGGCTGTATCTTCACTATACGTAGTGGACAGAACGCTAAGCAGAGCAGCTATGCTCACACACAAATATTTAAAAAAATCTTTAGCAGACATGTTGCTTGTTCAATGATAAACTGCTGAATGAGGAGAAGTCTTCCTCTCCCCCGGTTTTATTAAAGATGAGCCGATGAGTAGCGGTGAGATATAACCTGAAAATAGATCACGTGATCAGAGCGTGTTCAGAAATTCTAGTACGTTCAGAAATTTTTATTGCTAAATTGGAATATTCTAGAACGATTTTTATGAAATCTAATATAATAGCCTTGTTCGTAGAGTAGTCAGAAACCACCAGAAACTGTCAGACGCATGCGCATTTGTTTGTAGAGTTGCGCGTGTTAAGTCAATGCACTTTTAAACTTCAGAGGTCTATTAAAAATCACATCTCTACAGTCATCAAACTATCACAAATCGGTTCTACGAACAAAGCTAATATGATTGGTTTTTGGCGGGAAATTTGAAAATTAAAAGAGATTCTTTATTATGAAATATGATTGGTTTTGATGCGAAATTTAAACATTTTTCTTGGAATTTAGGATGTGAAATTAATTTTAAATAGAGCTAATCAATAGGATTTTCTCAGAAATTCACCACAGAAACAGGTATTCACTTTAAGAGTACGCATTTTTTTAAATACAATCATAACCCTATTTTTAAACAAGTAAAAAGCATCATCTAAAAATTGAGTAACATCTTTGTGTGTTAAATTTATTATTCCCGTACGTACTCGACCCTGAAAAACTGAAATTATCTCGTCCCATTTCACCCTATCACTGCGATTTTCTTTCACTGGCGCGACTCCTCCTACTCCCCCAATACGATTTAAATGTTCAATTACTTTCTTAAACCGTTTAAGATGCCCGAGATTAGTTTGTAGTTTTCTCAGGGTACCTACGGCTAAATCTGAATCGCGAATTGCCTTATTAAAAAGCCTAATATGCTGTTTTAGTTGCTTAAGCCAAGTGTCTCTCTCCCGCGGCGTAAAATTTCTTTTTTGAGCTAAAATTACCTCGACTGATTTAAATTTCGCTACAATTTCGTCGCTGAGACTAGCAATTTCTAATTAACTTATTTTTTTACTTAAACGCACTTAAATGCACTTCACAATGTTTAATAAAAAAATTTATACATACAGATTTCAATATCGATCCTATTTTATCTTAATTAGTAGTGCTGCGGCTGCTGCGGTCTTGCAATGATTCAGCTAAAAAACATATACAAACATTAGAAAAAAATTAAAAATTAAAAAAAATTAAAAAAAAAATAAATAAAAAAATTAAAAAAAAATAAAAAAATTAAAAAATAAAAATAAAAAATAATAAAAAAATTAAAAAAATAAATAAAAAAAATAAAATAAATAAAAAAATAAAAATAAATAAAAACAATAAAAAATAAAAAAATAAAATTAAAAAATTAAAAAATAAAACAAAAAAATAAAATAAAAAAAATTTAATTAATTGTCTTTACTTACTTTTCACAAATTGAAAGCTTATTCCCATAGACGGTTTCTTAACGTCCTTCAAGCCTCCAAAAATAATGCTGTATTTGCTTTCGGTAAAATCAGATAAATTGTTTCTCATTAAAGGCGTCACCCTTTTCGGCAGAAAGGCCTTATTATCCTCCAGTTCAAGCAATATGCTATCGCCAAATTTTGTGGTCACTACTTGTGCTGATAATACTGGCTGAGGACTGTTTATTGGTAAGTCGGACACCTTAACGAGTGGTTTCGTTTCTAAAAGCGCAGTTCTTGTAAATTAGCCATCTAAAAATATTATACATTCATGATTTGAAATTTAAACAAAAAAGATTAAAATGTACTCACTTTGTAATTAATAGCGCACACTAAAACACCAAAAAAGTATGAAATGTACTGCTGAACTATGAAGCGTACAGACTTATTAACTGCTGAACTATTAAGATTATAATTAATAGTGATAATCACACTAAAACACCAAAAACTATGAAATGTACTGCTGAACTATGAAGTGTACAGACTGCTGAACTATTACGCCTAGAATAACGATACGCTGACTTTTATATCCTTTCCCCCTCCCCATACTTCATTGCGAGTCAGCAAAAAAACCGTGAGAACGCTTTAACCTTAAACGCTAGCGGTCGGCCGGAAGCCATTAATTACACACCATCAAAGACTTCTTTGTTCTAAAACTAGAGCGCTTTAACCTTGAACGCAGGTGTGCGTATGACTCATCATTCTTATGTTGCTCTTTTAGTCACGTACTCACCACCCACACGCCGCACTCCTTTGATCTAGCCGCCTACAGACAAATTTCGACAAGTCGCTAGCCTTGAACGCACACGTGTGCCATTCTTAGAAATGGATGTTGCTCTTTTAGTCACGTACTCACCACCGGAAACCATTGATCACTCCTTTGATCTAGCCGCCTACAGACAAGTCGCTAGCTTTAACCTTGAACGCAGAATGACTCATCGATTACGCCGGAAACCATTAATCACAGCTTGTTTACATATATCTGACAGCTATTCTTGGAACCACCCACACAGACTCCTTTGTTCTAAAACTAGAGCGCTTTAACCTTGAACGCAGGTGTTCCATTATTCTTAGAACTGAATATTGCTCTTTTAGTCACGTACTTATGACTCACCACCGGCATTAATCACTTATATCTGACAGGTCTTCTTCAAAGACTTCTTTGTTCTAAAACTAGAGCGCTTTAACCTTGAACGCAGGTGTGCGTATGACTCATCATTCTCAGAACTGGATGTTGCTCTTTTAGTCACGTACTCACCACCCACACGCCGCACTCCTTTGACCTAGCCGCCTACAGACAAGTCTCGACAAGTCGCTAACCTTGAACGCAGGTGCGCCATCATTTTCAGAACTGGATGAGGCAATATTGCGCAATAACCTTGAACGCGCACGTGTGCATTCTTAGAAATGGATGTTGCTCTTTTAGTCACGTACTCACCACCGGAAACCATTAATCACCCCTTTGATCTAGCCGCCTACAGACAAGTCGTTAGCTTTAACCTTGAACGCAGATTGACTCATCGATTACGCCGGAAACCATTAATCACAGCTTGTTTACATATATCTGACAGCTATTCTTGGAACCACCCACACAGACTCCTTTGTTCTAAAACCGCCTACAGACAAGTCTCAACAAGTCGCTAGCTTTAACCTTGAGCCACCTACATTAGTTTGTTCTCTACCTATGAAGACATCCTCCAGGTCTTCAGCAGGTGGGAGTGGAGGGGGTAAATGGGAACAAAAATGTGCAAAATGAACCTCCATAAGAAATAACATGGGATTTTGACCCCGTAGCCCCATAGCCTATCTACTGTATTGGCTTACGTTACTGAGGAAAAATAGTTAAAGCTGTACTCTACGTATCTGTATCTTGTTATGTCATATTTTCTAACCTCGAATTTTGTTTTGCTGTTGCTTTCGAAAATATTTTTATGCTTATTTCATCTCAAAATATATTTGTTCTGAAATGGAGGGTATTATGAATAATCCCCTTCTTGTTGATGAAGAGGACGACGATTTAGACGATCTAATTGTCATTCACATATTACGATACGATACGATAGAGTTAGGATACAGAAGCCGCAATGATACGAAGCACGTAACGTATCTCGACGGCCGTATCGATTCTGCACATGCGCAGTTTGATACGGATGCGGATACGAATGAAATCTGTAGCACGCTTTAAGTCCCTATTACGTCACAGGGAAAAATCGTATAAATCTTGAACCCAATACCGCAATCGAGGAGACTTTTCAAGACTCCATAGTGACTAGTTGAGTCGTGAATCGACACCTGTCACGCTTCCTCATAAAATTCCTATCGAGGAGACGGAATTATAACCCCCTTGTGACAAGCTGGTATCGTGAATCGACACCGCACCCACTTTTCCCTCGATACGACGCATCGTATTTAAGTAAAAACGAATTTACCGTACGCGACGACGTTTCCATTCACGTATAATCTGTATGCATCTGAGAAGTGGTGTACGCGGGGCGCCATCAGACGTCACGACGCCGTTATCAAATATGAGTTCCAGCGAAGAACCGGTTGGGGAATCCGGGGGAGAGGTTATCTCTAACTTCACCGTAGTTCCGAGACTAGGTGAGACATACCCATTTACGTATTCAATATTAACTTAACGCCATCTGGATTATTGCCGACCGACCCTTTGGGGTTAACCACGAGCGTCCCTTAGCGGTAATCTCGGTGGTACTCCGTCTAATGTATTTATGGCCACAGTATCTGTACACTTTCACTATGGATCATGTCTACATACACTATATAAATCTACGATTGGCAATAAGTGTTTACCTTGGTTTCCTACTGATGGAGGGTACTCACAACGTCAATAAACGAGAGACCGTTGTCTTTCACAATAAATACCGAAACAGTTGTTTCATATTTACGACGAGTTATGAGACCTAAAGAATCATAGTGAGACTGTCAGAGACAAAGGCTCGGTAATTAAAAAGCGAGGCTTGTTTTACTTATCAGTCGATTGTGTCACTGGTCACCCAATGAAATCTTACGAGAGGGGTTCCTCTCCGCCTATGGCGAAGTTTTGTCATTGGCAGTTCTGCCCAGATCTTATATAAATCATTTGTGACAGTTGTCTCTAAATGCAAATAAATTGGTTTAACTATCTCAAGATTATTCATTCACTAATCGTTTTTCTTTCAGAAGGTAAATTAAAGGATTCTTAAATATCAGATTTAAGTTTACCTGTGTTTTAACGCAAGTGAATTATATAGTAAATAATATCAAACTTTATAAAAAGAATCTAAGTAAAAGCTACAAACACAACGTAGTTTGGGTCCTACCACTTTAAAACTAGACGATCACATTAAAAGGCCAAATTCGTATGTTCTCTTTCTTCGGAAAGAGATTAATAAACATACGAGGGGGGTATTGTCACAATACTATAACGAAACCTGGTTTCTGCTGTTACAGCATAGTGTAGGATAGTTGATTAAGCTAAGACTTACTATACTATAAAAAAGGATGAAGTCAAAATTGTTTAATAGCGTACTTACCTAAGAGGGTTCTGGGCTGCAAGGTAACGCATCCTGTGTGTATGTACTCAATCAGCTGGCGGAATACGTCGGGCTCAAATTCTTCAATGATGAGTGTTTGATGCTGTTGGGACGTAGGCTATGCAATATTAAATATATATGTAATAATACGAAGATGACTGACGTACAATTCCATGCAGTAAATTCGAAATTACATAGTGAAAAGAGGAGATATTTAAAAATGTACTAAAATAGTTTTAGATTCTCGAATAGTGCAAAATACAAAAGCTTCAGTTTATGTACAGCAGTGGTTTGTTGTAAACTAAATAGGTATTCATATTATATTGTACCAAATTGTACGAATTGCATCTTCTTCTCTATCCTTTTAGGGCATGTGGTATTATGTTCATAGAGCAAATAAACTGGTCGTGAACAAAATCAGTGAAGAAATATAATTTAATTTTCCTTAAACAACAGTTATTATGATAGTATGACAACAGTAGCAGCAACAGAACTGACTGACGACGAAATATCAGTTTCGTATTAAGTAGGTGGAACCCAAACTGCTCAAACAGCGTTATCGTTTCACTATATCTCAATCACATGTTCAGTGAATATTTTTTTAAACGGATTCTTAAAATTCTGTAACTTAATCCAGACGCTGGCTGATGTGTTGATTTATAACCACGTAGTTGTCTACGAACATTATTAGTGTCCTTTGTGTGGCAATTTTTTACCAAATACTCAATATCCCTAATAATTTAAACAACATTATAGGTACTGACTAACTAGCATGCAAAATATATCATATTAGAGTGTCAGAAATATCACAAACTACCTACCGCCTATTGTGTGTATCTACACAAAAGCATATTGTAAGGTTTAATTATCTTTAAGTGCACCATGCCACAATATTAAAGTATACAGGTTTGCTCCGTATTTCAGGGATATACCTCTACCATACTGGAAAGCAATGGTTTTCCTTTGTATCTGTGCTTCTAAAACTAACTACTCAACTTGGTTACAACAAAATCCGGGCATTTTGTGAGTTATGACAAAAGATTTAATCTCCAAACAGCAACAAAATTAATGATAACCAAAACAAAATTAAAGAAGGGAACCTAATACTAATGTGCCTGCAAAAATTCAGTCCATTATAATTTTTTTCTTGAATTAATATTATGAATAAATAAAATACTTAGTATTTTTTTTCCTATCGATAATTTAAGAATTTTAAACTTAGTTCTTATGATACTATATTCAAAAGAATTCGAACATTTTTCATATTTTTTGTAATTTAGATATTTTGTTCTGTACCTATGTTTTTTAGTGTGTCTTAAACTGGGACCAAATTTGAAATATAGGTAACATTTTGTAGTTTCCATTTTGTTTCGCATAACGAAAAACGAAAACCAAACTCATGCAGTCTTCAATTATTACACTCTTGCTGAACGATACCACCCAAAAAATGTCTGTCCATAGAAAAGAAAAAAAAATCATCTTTAATGTGACAAAATGCCTCTGATCTGATTTGTTGGTGTAACCAAATAAAGAA
This sequence comes from Rhagium mordax, assembly GCA_963680705.1. Lineage (NCBI taxonomy): Eukaryota > Metazoa > Arthropoda > Insecta > Coleoptera > Cerambycidae > Rhagium > Rhagium mordax. The sequence goes on from OY796662.1 coordinate 48,893,199, forward strand.
CTAATAAGTGATTTGATATATAGAAAAGACAGGCGCACAGGCAGACAGACGGAAAGTTCTTGGAAGAGGAATTTTTTTGGATTACCTCTTGGATAGGAGCCAGCTGCTGGGTGAAGCCTCTCTATATTTATATAACATACCATATCATCATAAACAATATCGTTCTAGGATTTTAATCTAGCCTTATACTTTTTACAAACTTCTTGTAACCAGGGTTATTTGCTCATCAAATCCATGAAAAGACAATTATGATATTTTGCAAAAAAATATAAATTAAAGAAAAAAAGGAAATTTTAAGTCTATGAAATGTTTCCCGACACAATTAGACTACAATTTCAAGTTTAATGTTTCCATTGCTATTTTCAGAGGGTCACGGCTATACTGAAATTGTTTTTTACAGGCCAAATTTTTTGTTTGGAATAACTTGTCAACCCTATGGGACTGTTTTCCACCCGTTTAATTATAAAATCTTTCATTATAAACAGCTGCTTACAATGAAATACTCTTCACATTACTTCAAATTATTCTTAAACTTCTCTGGTTACATGAAATTACTCGAGTGGGCTGAAAAAGCTAATTAAAAATGTAGTCTTTAAAGACTTACTTGCTGCGAGGCATTCTGTAAATTTAATAGCGGTTCTGAGGATCTTTTCAGGAAGAGGCGAAGTTTGTTTTCTCGTGGAGGGGGGTCCTTTTTACGCTGTGGACTGGGGGCCTGAAATAAAATAAAAATAAGACTTATTTGCGCTTGCCCAACTTTTTTCGAGGACAAAAGCGACAGCAAGGAGCAATATAACACAAATAATTTCGAAAGAGTGGAAGTTTCTTGTGAAAACAGTTTTTCCACATGACGTAGGACCAGGGACAATTGCTGTAAAAGGGTGTTTAAAACTCAGATCCATAATTACTAGCTACTTGAACACGTTTAAAGCCTAACTGTCGAATACAGCATTTTGTATAATATGTAATTAAAATAAGATTTTTGTAATGATAAAACGTGATCTAATAATTAAATAACCCTATAAAATGATATAGTCATATACGGAAATTAATTAATGATTACGCTGCGATAACACTCACTCACACGTTATGTTAGTTAAGAAGGTTTAGTGTTTTGGAAATAAATAACTATTTGTTTTTCAAGAACTTTGTTCAGTTACTCTTCATGTATGCGTCACTAAAACCACAAATAGAAAATCTCATGTTGATGAAAGAAAATCAAAGTATAAAAATTGAAATTCTTCCATAACTTTTAATTAAAAACAACTTTTCTTAATACATTTTTGTTATATCTTCAAAAATAAAGACTCTTGACTAATTTTTAGAATTCGGCCTAAAAATACCCTGTATATTAATTGGTTTGGCCCATTCTTCCAATATCTTAGTTTGAGGCTAAGCAGGATCGATCTCCAGAATATGAAAACCCAACTCTAGAACTTATTGTCATTTACACCTTATATGCACTAAATCCGAGGACACACTGTATCTCGCATGTATAATATGTAATTAAAATAAGATTTTTGTAACGATAAAGCGTGATCTAAAAATTAAATAACCCTATAAAATAATATACTTAGTTCAAATATACGGAAATAAATTAGTAATTATGTCGCGCCAACATTCTAACGTTATCCTAGCAGGTTTTCCAAATATAACTTCATGTAGTTATTTTTAACGACTTGCACTTTCTATTTTCAAGGCCAGTGCCCCCATTTCTACTTTCAACAAATAATTTTATAATTTTTTTATTATAATTCGTATGAATCCCATATATATAAGCGCATTACGTATTCAAAAGGCAAAAGGCCCAGTCGGCATTTGCCGACTCGCCCACCGCCACTGAAATTTGCGGTTGCCGATCATCCAAAGTAAACTGGTAAAGGAATAAAATTGGTCGAAACCGAACTTTAGAGGAATCAAGCCACACCTCCTTCCAAATGTATAAATAGAATATCTCGAGCCAACCCAACAGAGCTCACTTCGCTCCAGAAAACCTCGACGTGATGACTGAAACGTCAAAAATTAAAAATAATCAACTCGAAAGCCTTAGAATCAAATCTTATTATTATTATATTATTAAGTACTCGTATTATATTATAATTATTATTTCACTTACTTGGTACAGCATCTTGTGGAAAACTCTGGATCTGGCGGCGAGGACGGCCTTCACGGCGCAGACGGGTTCTCGGGTATCTCCTACAAGGAAGGTGACGTCACAAAGTTCCGGCATCGAGGCCAGGAACTTCATGTCTTCTGCCAGGCCGGATTTATTTTCGAAGGTGCTTAGGTCGGGTTCGGCTTCCGCCATCACGATATAACTCGCGGGAAGTAACAGGCTGTCCGGCATCTGCAAAGAAAGTGCGCCAAGTGAGAAGAGGGAGGTGATTTTATTTAATGAAATCATGGAAAGGCTTCCCTCGTTAGATCTTTTAGATGAGGATCATATCCAAAGGAAAAGTTACTTTTTTATTATTATTTTTTATCTTGTAAGTATAAGAGTTAAACGATGGTATATATCTCATAATGAAGTAATTGAAGGAAGTATAGAAACCAAAAAAAACTATAAAAATGTTCAAGTTGAGAGAGAAAGAATTAAGAGAACAGTACTACAAAAGACTAGAATAAAAAATTTAAATTATTGACCATAAATGGGATGATTCTTTGAATCTCAATCCATTCAAAGTAAATGGCAAGAATTTAAGGAGCTATAAATGAAGCGAAGAAAGCATGTGGGTGGAACCATGAATATAAATAGAAACAATAGACGAACACGATGGTGGAACCACAAAAAAAGAGGTTATAAGGAAGAAAGGTTTATGTAAGAAATATCTATCAAATAAACATACGAAATATATAAAGAGCAAAGGGTAAAAGTCAATGAAATGGTTAATCAATCAAAACAGGAGTCATGGGCAAAATTTGGAAATAAAATGGAACAGCCAGCAAAGCTAATCAGAAATTGTTTTATAAAGCATTAAAATCTTTCAGGAGTGAAAGGAAACAATAAGAAACAAAGAAGGAATGAATTTAACGAACGAAATAGAAATATTGAAGAGATGGAGGGAATATTTTAATGAGTAAAATTTAGATAATAAAGTAATTAAGAAAACCTTCATTTCTTGGTTACCACACTTTCAAGTCCGTCCATGAAAATAATAAGGAAATCGGGAAACATCGTAATTATTTAATTTAACAGAAAAAGACGATACTTTTTTTTTATTTATAGGAGCAGAAAATCAACTCTTTCCCAAAAACTATACACTCTATTTCGAGGATGGTGTAGCTGTTTGTCATTTTACATGTTGGTATAGGTAGATCGAGATATAAAAGGAAACTTTTTACATCTGTCAAAACCTCTACAAAATTTCAAATATCGCATGCATAAACTACGCAAGAGAAGTACATATTATGGAAATTTAGCTTTTATTGTTTCCTAGTCAATTATAATATACCGGGGGGCCACGAGAATCGGCCCAGGCTTTATAGCTCCTTTGTTTATGAACCAACTATTTTCAAATTTGGAACATGTATATAAGACTTATTTTCCGATTTAGTCACGTGTACATACAAAATGGCCACCCTGTATATCGCAGTCCAAATAATAACAAAATTAATTGCTATTCAGCTAAGACAAATTATGATGTAAAAATGTTTTTAAGATGTACAGGGTGGGGCACATAAAAGTCCACCCCTTTATTTTGGTTATTTTTAACATTATGAAAAATTTCAAAACATTTCCCTACGTATTTTTTCCCGAAATTTTCAATTTTTCTACGAAGAATATATACTGACCTATGTATACCCAGCAAACACCGCTTCGAAACTATTAAGGAACATTATCGCTACTTATATTTCGTGTTACACTTTTGTTTCAGTCACAAAAATGCGTGTTTTTGGTGACAAATTGCTTATTTGTCCGCAACATTGCATCGTTAATAAACTGCAACTATTACTTTACACAATTGCGAAACAAAATATTCGTAACAAATGCCAATTTACATTTGTAATAAATTCGTTTTTACCAAAATCTAACTCCGAAAATATCTTGAAACATTTAGGCTTTTACAGTTTCATTCACCATTAGTTTAAGTACAGATACACAACAGTTGCACGTTATTAGAAACCTTAAGGTTGCTCATTGATTTCAGAAAAGTTGCTTATCATAAGCAATATAAATTTTACGATTTACTTTCAAATCAGTTTCTTTTTTGTTTTATACTTATTATGCAAATAGTCCAAATAAAGTCAGGTTTGATATATGTGCACAAATCCACCTCCCACCCTGATCCCTCACCTACCCATTCCCGATCATTGGAGTCTTTTTGTTTTTTAAATGCATATAGAAGCATTTTACAGACGCTAAAAAATATGACAGACCCTATCAATACATGCTGTCCACTTATTACCTATTCACTGTTGAATAACTCGAAAACCAAAAAGTGTTTTTTTGGTTCTCGCGAGTTGATTAATAGTGAATAAATAATTTGTTCGGCAAAGATGGACATGTACTGATAGTATAGAGCCAGTTATATTTTTGAAGCGACTGTAAAATGCTATACTAAATACATTTAAAAACGAAAAAGACTCAATGATCGAGTGCGCAGGTGAGCGATCGGGGGCTGGGGGTGGATATATGCACGTATAGCAAACCTGGCTTCGTTTGTTATTGGACGAGTAATTTTCAGGACCCATCTTTAAAATCACTTTTTGCAATATTTAACAAAATTCACTTTCTCAATCTCTCATCTTTACAGACCATAAATCCATTTAAGATAAACTCTTTTCTATATCTAGGTGAAATTAATCCTTGATCCTTAATATTCACTGTTAGTGTATTTGGAGGAATCCTTTAAAATATAGGAAAAAGATAAAATATTGACAAATAGATGTTCAAAACAATTTATTGTCCATTGTACAATAAAATAATTAATTCATTTTCTTTGTTTTCTTCAATCTCTGGCTGGCCGCTCTAAACCAGTCCTTACACGCACCTTCAAAATTGGCATCAACTGTCATAAATGGAAAGCATTTCCTGCATGAATCTACAAATAAAAATCAATTCTTAATCAAACTAGCAATGTACAGAGTGAACCTCAATTTATTTATTTCCTTAAGGTGAGTACGCTAACCCCACCCTATAGATAGTTTAAAATAAAAATAAGAAGAGGAGGCGGGGATTGTCAAGAATTTGACACGGGTTTATTTTTTTCATGAAATGAGAAAAACATTTCGATTATGAAACCTGTATACCTATATGTAACTCTAGCCCACTCAATAAAATAAATGAAGTTAAACAATTACATATATTATTATTCCTGAGAGAAAGAAGCTTGTTGCAAAGGGATGGTAAATCCATATAAAAAAAATTTAAGAAATACACGCGGTAGTTTTTGAGAAAAAGAAATAAAATACGTCAACATTTTGAATTTAACTGACCTATCTCATTTCAAGGGAAAATAGGATAGGTCAGGTTGATCTTGTTTTTTACATTCGTTCATTAGCTTTTACCGGACCACTATAAATGCTGTGAAGTCATATTTTTTATACCAGTGTTTACACATTTTAAACGCGTCAACTTTATTAGCGACCTTTTTGTGAAGTTTTTTTGGATAATTTACCCTTCGAAGTACATAAGAAACAGTCAGACAATATACTTTGTTGATAATTTAACTAGGTATCTGGTGTTTTTTTATATCTTTGGCACAGAGGACGGCCGACGGAATGTCTTTGATCTATTAGCGCTCACAGCTGTGACCTATACGTTTATATCGGAAGTGTTGAATGTTGCGAAACTTAAAAAAGTTCCCCAGGAGCAATGTTGCCTTTTACCTCCTCTTAGATATTTTTATAAAATGAAAATATTGGACGTTTTAAAATCTATACATACATGGTGTAAAGAAGTGAAATAAAATATTCAACGCCCGTTATCTCAGAAACAAAAATCTTTAGAACATAATATGTTCATATAAACTTTTCTTCACTTCAAATCACCTGAAGAATTACTTCTTTAAATATTTTGTTATTTAGGAAGCATCCTGTATATCAAAACTATTTTATTCATTACGGCAAACCAGTAGTTTATAAAGAAATTAAGAATCATGTTTTTAGTCACTTTAACGTTAAGTTTGCTATGTTAATCCCTGAACTTCATTCCCTTTTGATTGAAACAATTTAAAAGAAAAACATGCGTTTCTTGCACATCGGAGAATAACTTCAAAAAGAAATAAATACAAAATAATATATTCCTAAGCAAAAAAAAAGAACACTCAACGATCCAATTTTGCAAATAAATACGTACTGTGCAAGTAAAGTAGATATAATAATCTAAGTGTAGATTATTATAGTTAGTAGCAAAGTTTTGTACATATTCTTTATTATTATTTATAGTTATCCATTTAAATAAGCACGAAATTTTAAGAAAAGCGTTTGTTTTATTCGATTTATAGGTAATAGTAAAAAGATCCGCTACCCACGCTGTTAATGTGCCCACGCCATGTTAGGTATTGTCCAGGAAATTAACGCTTTTTACATTACATACTAATAACTTATCTAATTTTAAATCTATTAGTACTTATTACTTACCTAATATTCTAAACGTGTATATATTGTGCAATTGTTTTTCACAATAGTATTTTTTGCACAAATACCAGACCACTTGTTTACACCACACGTGTAAGTACACAATTACGTATTACTACACATTCAGACTAACTTGTGTTGAAGCCGGAAACAGATCTTCGCGCTGGCGCGGCGCAGCGTCCCAAGATTCTATTGGTCGTTTGAATTTTATCTCTCTCTCAGAAATAATTCTAGCCTATAGAAACGACGCATTTGTTTGAAAATGTATAGCGAAAATGTAACGTATTACTAATTATGTAAATTTTTCAACGCTTCACAACTGAAAATGAATTGTTTCAATAATTCCGTAATTGTTTCTGTTTATAGCTACTGAAGGAATACCGCATCAACAATTGCGTAATATTCTCAAATTTTAACAATTGAAAGTATGGCGTTTTGTAAGTTACGAAATATTTACGTTTGTGGAATTAAGAATAACATTTGTTAGGTAACAGTTTCGAATTTTTCCAAACCCACCAAAGATGTTTTGTATTATATTAAACAATTTCAAAACAAATCTTTCAGGTACAGATATATTGCCATAATTACGAATCTGTTTCACACTTTGAAATATGCTTCTAGAGTTACTTATTTGTGACTTAACGTTACGAAACAGTCACACTCTGCGTTTGCTGGGTACAGGGTAGGTCAACAACAAGTGTGTTATCTCTCATGGAACACCCTGCATATTTTTACACATTACGAAAGAGAGCATCGATTTATATATCTCCTGAAAATTTTGGGTTTCAAAAGTTGAAAATGTCAAAGTAATTAGCAGTCAAAGTTCAAAAAGTCAAAATCTTCGAACTGAAAAATTTATTTTATTTTATTCCATTGAATAATTTTTTTAGCATTTCTAATATTTGGCACCTTACTTATAATACATTAGTAGTCTAAAATACTCTTAAATATATAATATGAAAGAAGCAATTTAAGGGAATATAGTATATTAGGTAAATAAAATAATAGTTGCTAGTGATTATATTATAATAAGTTTTTTTTTAAATATACTATAATAGGATATTCATTTGAAGCGAGATATCAAATATTAGAAATATTCTTAATGCAACATATTGATTATGGATAGACAGAAGAGGCCACCTAGAAGTCCTGATCTCAATCCCTAGATTTTCTTTTATAGGGTGCATTAAAAAGTTCAGTTTACTGAAAACAAATAAGAAATTCACATAATCTGAAAGAAATGATCACCAATGAGATTATTAATTTGAATAACAATGAATTACTGCTTGAACATGTCCCACTTAATTTCATTAAATTGTGTCAAAAGTGTATACAAAATAATGGAAGTTACGTTGAAAATGTTGTTTATGATTATTAAATTTTGTACACTTACCAAATAATAAATTTTTCAGTTCTAAAGACTAATAACTTTGACATTTTTAACTTTTGATTCCCAAAATTTTCAGGAGACATATATATCGACGCCCGCTTTTGAATTGTGTAAAAATATACAGTGTGTTCCATAAGAGATAACACCTACCCTGTATACATAGGTCAAAATACACTCTTCGTAGAAAAATAAAAAATTTCTGAAAAAATACGTAGGAAAACGTTTTAAAATTTTTCAAAATGTTAAAAATAACCAAAATAAAGGGGGTGGATTTTTATGTGCCCACCCTGTACACTATTAAGTATTAAACAATTTTTATTTTATTTTTTTTATAGTTGTAATTATCATAAAATTATGGCTAGGTGGAGATCCTGTGTATTTTCCGCCTTATATCAATTATAAATAATTTATATAAAGCTTATTGGAAATAGAAAACCACAAGACATTACTAATGTATTTGTCACAGAACTTTTATAAAATCAATAGTTGATTAGCAAACATTTTAGATAGTTTAAGTAATTTTTTATTTCCAAGTGTTGGTTGATTTAGTTAGGGCCAACAAGAGGAGAACAGAAACTAGTAAAAAATTTGCGCGCAAATAATTTACGGGTGGGGCTAATTTAGAAACAAAGTGCAGTTTGCGATATATCCTGTCAAATGGCAATTGTCAGTTGTTAAATTTGCAAAAAGTTACGTAAAAAACACTTAATTTCCAATAGATATTTACCTACACACAACCACTACTAGTTTTTACCATTCCACTCTGTAAATTTGGATTTTCGGCTTTCCGTATAAAAATCGCGGCCGAAGATTGAATGATCTATAAATATCGCATCTAATATTTATTTTTCTTTCACTACCTTATAACTTGTCGAGAACATCTGATAAAATACACACCTAACGTTAACGACGTATTTTTAGACTGACTTCTTTATCAGTATATAACTCATAGCATCAAATGGTAATGAACACCACATCCTCTATAATGGGAAATGACAAAAGAATTTCGTAAAAGTGTGTGAGACATTGATATAAACAACGCATTAGTTTTCTTATATTTCCCATATGTCAAGTGCCAAACAGGGCGTAATGTGGTCTGATAAAAAAAAATTAGGGCAATACATTTTTGCACTTTTGACTTATTAACAACAATTTAAGGGATCTGTTTTTGAAATGATATAAATGATAGAATAAAAATTAATTGCGAAAATAATATACATGGAAATAGAAAAACTGACGCAACTATCTACAGGGTTTTGAATTCATTAGAAACTGAGATAAGGTGTTTCTGATCTCCCTGTATCTGTAAAAAGCATACCAGCTTTCCAAAATAATTTACGACTGATGAAGGTTTAATATGTGATTTGGAAACCCAGGAATGGAATAATATCTAATATTCGTAAACAACTGTCGAGAACATTATACAGTGCCAGTGCCCTTCTAAAGAAACTCTCAAACGCTTCTAACTTTTGAATGAACTGAATTAAAAATCTAAACAACATTGTGTAGGTAATAGAAAGCTCGTGAAAAATTAAAATTCAATTATTCAATTTCAAGTTAGGTATTATTTGCATTCCTATGAATAGACTCCAAATTAATCAAATTTAGTAAAGTCGAAAATTTTAATTAAACAAAAAAATCTTTTTATATAATACATTCACTTGGTGCCAAAAAGTACCCAAACTTCTAATTCTATAGCTGCTTGTAATTTTTTTTGCGGATTCTTAAACTTTCTAGGGTATCAACTTCAAATATTAAAAAGGAATAGATGTGCTCTCTAAGAGGGTGAAATCCACTCCTGAAGTTCAAAATTTAGTACTGACTCAAATATTAAGAGTTAGTTATTAAAAAAATTCATGTATGTGTGGTTGAGGTCACTGATTACGAATCTCAAGTTAGAATTTTAGAATTCGCGATTGCATCCCTTATATGTCCGATATAATAGGGATACAATTGAAAAACATATTTTGTTTATTTGAAACAAAACCGAAAAAAATCCAAATTTTGCCTGTATTTGCCTTGTATCATTTTTGATTTAGCAGATATCAAAATTTGCCAGAAACCAGTTTTAAGTAATAAGCTTCAATTTGATTCAAAGTACATGTCAAAAAGTTACTTTAAAACAGAGTTATGACTGTTTGAAACACGTGACCTTTTCAGGGCACGTTCAAATGCACCTAACATGAACTGTATCTCAGCAACGAGGAGCCTAAATAAATTTCTATTTCAAGGATTATTTTTGTTATTTCATAAGCTAACTTTTCATGACAAACTTTTTCGAAAATGTGATCCTCTTTGAGTAATTTGTTTAAAATCAGTGTTTGTTACTTAAAAATCAACGTTTTTAACCCACTGTAACTCGGCGGGTATTAAAACGAAAATAACGTTATAGGGGACACGTTCCGATAGTCACTTTTTTTTTCTTAGAAACCCCTGAGTTGGGGTAAAATTCACCTCAAACGCAAAGGCATCCTTATTCCTTTTTAATAATTCACATTTGACCTATTTTGAATCAAACTATCCAATATATTTTTTAATACGATCTGTCGTATTCAGAACATTTCGAGAGTCCTTGGGCATATTACGCCAATGATAAAAATGTGTTGCTATATAACTGTCACCAATTGCCTTGATATACAAATTAATTAAAATTAAATCACCAATAATTGGTGTATGAAAAGATAGTTATATATCAAATAAGCAAAAGTCTACTTAAAACGAACTGATAATAATAAACGTATTTAATATCATTTTTTTAATTATATCAAAAATAATGTCTTCCAGTGCTAAGTATAGTCACCAAATCCGAAGAATAAAATGTTCCCAACTTTCTGGAAGAAAAAGATGTCTACAACTAATATGCTTGCGTTCCAGTTCTGCCCAAGGCAATTGGGAGCCCAAATTAAAGCTGCCGAATAGAGAAATATGTCCAAGATCTTGGAGAAAGTTCCGATGAAGAAGATTTTTTAAATAATTCCAGCGACGAAGACTAAGATTACCTGATGTATTACTTAAAAAATATCAGCATCAGTAAACTAATGATGCAGTAGAAGGGGAGAGCCACCAAGAAAAGTTATATTAAATAGCTCCTGTCATACAGTCCACTTCAATAGAAACTATCAACCCTAAATAAATTTGGATATATTAATTTTTGCAATTAAGTAAAAAACACGTCAAAAAGAGAAAAAAAGGGGACACTGTTTCTTATAAGGATTACCCCCAAGGCCTCTCCTACATTTTTTTAAATGGGACACCCCATATTTCTTCAAGTCATTAGTTTCTCCTGGAAGAACTCATTACAAAAATGTATAAATGTGAGGTATTATAAATCTTCGAGGAGAAACATTTCAAAAATGTATCTATAAATGTGGAGTATTATACATTTTTGTAATAAGCTCTTTGAGGAGAAACTAATGACTTAAAAAATAGATTTTTCATTTAAAGACATGTGTAGGGGCTGCTCTGAGGGTGAAACTAATCCTAAGTTATAAGAAAATGTGTCCCCCTCTTTTGTCTTTTCGGCGTGTTTTTGCGTTTATTGTAAAAATCAGTATATCAAAATGTATTTAAGGCGGATAGTTTTTATTGAAATACACTGTAAAAACATTTATTATTTTATATTTAAGATTTGTGGAGTGAAATTAATATTACATATAAACGTTTCAATGAAAATGTTATAATAATTACTTTATCGTTGATTATAGAACTTTATTTCAACTGCCTTATTTATCATCTTATATAAAATACTTTAAATTTCTGTTCAACCATCATTTGTTTTTATCTTTATAAAATTTTACTTCAATTGTCTCTAAATAAAGTTTTGAATTTGAATCGCTACAGAACTGGAAATAAAATTATTGAAGTTAAAAAGAGTGACTACTTCTATCTTTTGAGTAGATATATATGGTTGCTATTGAGAATAAAAATTTTAAAATGCTTTAAGTACCTATATTTTTTTTTCGAACCATCAGGTACGCCAATGAACGATTATGACATGGCATCCAAAAATAGGTTATGTGGACAAATTAGTTCAGACGCATGTGACGTCACATACGCCAAGTTATAGTACAAAAAGTACAAAAGTTGAGCGTTGCTAGGTAACGGGCTAAGGTTCTTCTGTCAAATAAATTAGGTTATTTCCACAAGTATTTATTATCAATAATTTCTGTTAAATTCGCTCAAAATTCTACAACAAAATGTTTGATCCTGATCATTTGTGACTTAGAGACAAAAGACGACCAGAAGATTTGCTGCCGCAAAGTGACGTTTAACTTGCCGGGAAAGTGACGTTTAACTAGCCGGTAAAGCTTAAAGCTACTTTACCGGCTAGCTAGCTAGCTGGAAAAGAAGAGTTAACAAATGCCTGCCTCCCAACTTTTTATAAGCTGCCAATTGAAGCATTACATATATGATTGTGAATAAAATTATTTCAATTTTATTTGGTTTGATTTGATATCAAAATTAAAACATGATATAATGTGGTTGTTATTTTTCGATAGCTCTTTATTATTTATTGTAATTTTGTATTTCCCGTTTGAATTTTTAGTATTTACATATCAAACTTATACAGTCGCAGTTTGGAAAGTATTTAACGTATTTTTGTCCCTTCCATCAAATAGTGTTTACTTTTCAATTGTTGGCAATCAATTGGCAACTATAGCTATTTTAAAGTCAACTTAATTTTAATATCCTAATAACTATCTAATTGGTACACGCAAATACTGTTGGTTGGTGAATTATAAATAAATAACTAGTACGATGAAATGTAGTAAATGTATAAATCCATAAGATTACGGATTACGTACGCCATTGAAAGACGTCAATAAATACAGGAATTGGTGGAAGCGACGATGGCAGCAAATACAATACCTATTTTAAAAGCAATAATGTTTTGCTTAAAATTTATGAAAGAATAAGCTGTATTTGTTAGTATCTTGTAGTGTACGTTATTTTGGAAACAGTTCCTAGTTTTGATTTTTACCAGAACATTACAATTGATCGGATTGATCCAAGGTTTTATAGACTTGATGAATGAAGAGATTAAAATTTCGAATGTTAAAATGTTAATTTTTTTCATTGTCGCACACCATCTTTATGCAAACAGTAATAAGAAACTTACTGAAAAAATTAAGAAAACTTGTTTTTTAATAATAATTGTGTATTTGGTTTAAATTAAAGATAAGCTAAAGAAAATAGTAAAGCAGTTAAAGTTAAAGTTATATAATGGACACTATATATTTCTAATTTTTATTCTGACCTTTCCTAATTTATACATTTTAAAAAATTGCCGAATATTGCAGTCCTTATGAAAATATACTAGGAATTTTAATAAATTAAATACATAAGTAAGAACACTTGTATTCTTTCAATTCCAATTTCCAAATATACGTCGAGCAACAAGTCAGCACATCAGCATCTACTAAATAAATCAATATCTTACCTGTTGATTAGATTTCAACACTTTCTAAACAAAAAACAAACCGAAAATTCGAATATTACTAAATTTAGTAAGTACGTTTAATATTGTACTTTCGATCGAGCTTAATGAAGCCCTATCGTTTAAAGAACGCTGAATACATCGTGGCAGATTGCTTGAACCGTTTTTGAATATTTCGCGTTTCGGTACGCGACTTGAAGTGCAGGAAAAGTGGAAAACCAAGGGAATCTGCTTGTGAGTGCTTGCCCGCACGCGCGGGAGTAACGATCCTGTTTAATATCTATGGGTTGATAAGCTACCAATACCAATAAATGATCTACTCATTAGAAACTCATTGATCAGACATTTGTAAAAGACGTGCTAGAGCCCAGCATAAATAAATTTAAAGGTTTTTTGAAAAAATATATTATTTATCCAGAGATATAGGGCGTTCCATAAGTGCTTAATAATTTTGGGTTTGTAAATAAATGTATAAATGTTCCCAAGGAGTTGTATCATCTTGAAAAGAGCAATTCATTCTTAATTCATAATAAATAATACTTAGACTAGTTAAAAAAAATATCGATTTGTTAGGAGGAATTTCCCATAATTCCCACACGATTATTTTCATCAATCGATATTTCCACTTATCATACAAAGATACTGATGTATTTTCAAAAATTATCTATTGTCAGGAATATGTAATTTTCTGATGTCGATTTAATTTTCTTCTCCGTTATCCTAAACTTATCTGTTCACTGAAGCAACTCAAAAAAATTTGGCTATTGATTTTGAATCAAATTCGTTTTAGCTCCATTAACCTCAATGCACTTTCGGACCCGCAAGGAAATTTAATTTTGTATATTCCTGAGTTTATGCATATCTATATAGTGGGGTCGGTTAGCTGAAAATTATACCAAAATATTTCACATCTAATAATAATATGCTATTCACATTTTATTGACATGAGGGGAGGCTATGATATGTTTTTCTTAGGTTGTCTCAGGTGACAAAATATTGAAGTGTCAGATTTAATTGATTGTCACTGTCATTTATTTTTGGCTGAATTTCCAAATTTTTTATTGATGACATTTCTGTGCTTTCTTTAGGGTCTCACTGTGGCAACTATGTAGAACCAATTTGAATTTGTGGTTATGTTTTTGACTTTTCAACATAACCTCAGTAATTAAAACAGTCATTCATACCAACAGAGAACAGAATTCAGATTTTCCAAGGCCTCCCCTCATGTAAATAAAATGTGAATAGCATATACCTTTAGTTGGCGTGAAAAATGTACTATTCGGTCAACTAGTACTTGTTGGTTGTTAATTGATTAATTTTTAATTTAAAGTGCATTGAGGTTACGGTACTCCATCTTGTAAATTTATTGTAAAAAGTAGTAATTAAGTCGCTGTTGTTTTAAATTATTGTTATTAAAGCAGATTTTGCTTCCTTAGAGTAATTTATTATTATTACATTAGGTTTTAAACTCCGAAATTGTATGAAAAGATCCAGCGGCGCACAGTTATCGGCATTCTTACCAGAAAAAAATGTGTAAACGCACACCACTGGATTAAATTTGAAAAACTGATATCGCCAGTTAATAGCACTCTCTGAAAAATATAAACCAACCAAATTTCTTTGGTATGACTGTTTTTAAACGAAAGATATTTAAAAAATTCAAGGAACCATTTTCAACTCTAACACTTTGTATAAAAAAAATTAAGGGAATAGCAAAATCCTGAGACACGTCAATACTATTTTTTCATGCTCTATTCACATATTAATTTTTTACCATACAATCTGACTCACCCTCTACAGCTTATAAGAAGGGACTCTCCCAGTGGCGGCTCGTGACTTTTTTGGCAAATTTGTTAGATTAATTTTTGTAGTAACGTCATGTCTATTTATAATCTTTTTTGTAATTTTAACCTCACGAGCCGCCACTGGACTCCGACACCAAAGTAGAATGCCTTGTTCGTTTCGTCTCTGCTAATATTTGGTTAAATCGAATCCATATTACATGGGATCAGTTCTATACAATAAATTAAACGACAATATAAAAAATATAAACAGCGTAAAAACTTTTTTATCAAGTGTAAAGAAATTTCTTGTGTCGAATACTTTTTATTCAGTAGAAGAGTTTTTAAACTTTTAGTTGCATCTTAAGTTTTATTTATCTGTCTAATTTTAAGTTCTAGTATGCGTGTGGTGTGTGTATCTGTGTGTGTGTGGGGGTGTATGTATGTGTAACATGCATGACGCATGTTCTGTCTGGATGCACCATTAATTATAACTAATTAATTAATTTAATTAGGTTAATTATTGTTAACGTGTCCTATATCATATGTATGATCGATTGGATAAATAAAGGTATTCTATTCTAGTCTAGTCTATTCTATTCTATTCTAAAGAGGTAGTTTACATAATATATCGAGTAATATATTGTTCAAGTACTTGTTAACCTTATCCTTCAAGTTGATTGTGAGTGGATTTTTCTAAACTTAAAATTATTAAAATATGCGCAATACTTTGGCGAGGACTCGTCATAGTCCCCAGTTAACTTAAAGGATCTTCACCACAATCAACAAACACAATAAAGTGCTTGTTCCAACACAAAAAAAACATAAAAACACCACAGAAATTAGACCACCATATAAACTTAATATTCTCCTATTTTTAGAATATTTTTATGCTTTATAATTTACTTATGAAGATAAATGTTCATTTAATAATCTTAGGTACCTACCCGAAAGTCCTTATACCAATTTTATGTCTTTGTTTTGTTATATTACCTAATTTGTAAGCTCTCAACCAAATAAATAATTACGTTTTATTGAAGAGTATGCATAAAAATTCAACGACGAAAATTATTCTTCATCAGAAAAGACTTTACATAATCATTAAAAATTGGACTCCCCGAGGACAAACGAACCCCGTCCGGCCCTGCTCCTAAATCAATTGCATTTTTTATTACCTTTAGGTGGTTACTAGAAACACTAATTTTTTACAGACAGATATAGTATAAGTGTAAGTATTTTTCAACAGTAGAAATCAACTAAATCGTTAATATTAATATATCAAAGAAAATAGATGTAAGTACGTTCTTTATTTATTAACACACAACGCGACATCTCTTAGAACTCGTTGGTACTAAAATAAAATATTGGCGCTGGCTGTGCATTAACTAGCGATATATTAGATTATTTTCCGTACAACGTTGTTTAGTGTGTTGCCTACTATATAAGGCGTAAATTGGTGCAGGATTTATAAAATAATAATTAATTGTCTTTATTTGGTTGATAATATGTAAATACTTGATTAGCGTACTTATACCGTTGGCTGAAAAATAATCAGTCAACGTTTATACTTAATAACTATCAGAAGTAATAAATTTGTTACTGTAACATAACAATAACAGGCAAATTACCAGTACCTATATACTTTTTTTTCTTTACTCATTTTTTTCATAAACATAGGGTCCATTATACGTAATTAGTGTAAGGAATAATGTGTGATTTATTTCTGAAACAAAATTGGTTCTAATGTTATAAAAAGGCAATGAATGAAAATTCTTTGAAACAGGGACAATTTAAAATTTCCCTCTTTGAAATATTTCAACATGATAACGTAGACGGCAGATGGCAGCACATCCGTGATTACAATAATTTTAACAACTACCAACACCAGCCACCAAAAATCTTTCACACTGACGTTCATAGGTTTAATGCGTTACGTTAATGATATTATTTAAATGTAAATGTGATAATAACATTTGTGATATATTTATTTAAAAGTTAGTGAAATGTACGGAATTCCTTCTTCACAGTGCAGCAGAAATAAGTGACTCATAATAGGTGTCAAACCACAGACAAAACCATGATGTGACAGCGTTATAAAAATTAAAACCCCTTTTTTCTTTTATTTATAGGTAATTTTATAATAGTTTCTTATCGTAACCGTTCATCCTTGAATAATAAATATAGTTTAATTATTGTTGACGATGCTTAGCTGCGAAAGAGGTTATTGATAGCTGAAGTTTCTAATCTACAAAAATGCATTAAACGTAGATAATGATATATGTATTATAAATTATAGATAACAACGTAGATAATTTTTGTAATCAATCAGGTGAATTTCGCTATCATAAACCACATATTGAATGAAAAAACCGTTGATTAGTCAACTATTATTTCTAGCATGACGTTTAAGCTCGGTGGGTTATATGGTGAGAATGATCGAAAGTGTTTCAAAGAGAGCTTTTAGTGGTTCCAGTGGTACTTATAATGTGCACGCTTTAGAACTGGCTGCGGCAAGAGAGCGTAAATTAAAAGGTCTCAATGTAACTGTAAGATTCTTGGACGACACCGAACATGTTTTTCATATTGAAAAGCGTGCCAAGGGTGTTGTCCTCTTAGAACAAGTTTATCAGCACTTGGAACTAGTGGAGAAGGATTATTTTGGGTTGCAATATTCCGATGATGGATGTTTACCCAATAACCGAAGCCCAGAATGGATGGTGAGTAATTTTTTTATATATGGGTATATGCAAGGGTATTTGTGCTGTGGGTGTTTTAATTTTCTCACCCCTTCTCACCTGAATAAAAATTTACGTGATATTTATTACTTACTAACAATAGATCAATAGAAATGTACAAAACGATTCTAACAGATAATAGATTGAAGATTATTTTTATCAAATAATATACATATTGTGTAGACGATAAAATAAACTGAAGAATAGAGATAATATTAATAGGTTTATACTTTTTTTCATTAACTATATTGTTTGTGACTTGTAAACTAGGTATATTTTGGCTCATATTACATTCAAAAACATATCAAAAAGCCTAGATTATCATTTTGTTGTTTTGTGTATTAAATTAATGGCATTGTTACTAGTTTATCTGAGGATTTGTCTGACAAAAATTTTTACAAAATAGGTATTCTAATCTAGTTAAAAAGTTCTGAAACAAATGTTTTAAAAATATTTATTGTCTTTGGTACGTTTTTCAGTTGTAAGTTGTAAAAGTAGGTAGGTATAGTTTTTTTTCAAAGCGATTAACTCATATTTGCGTCAAATTTATATCTGCATAACCTGGAAATTTACAGGAAATCCTGAATAATTCTGGTATGGATATTCCCAATTTGTCTTGTAGCCACACAAATTAATCTATAGATAAGAGTTTCCATTACGATTTATGACATATATTTATCTCGAAATGTATTTACCTAACAGGAAACAAAAGTTTGCATTGATAAAAAATTTACAATGTTTTCTATTGGTTCCTGTATTAAGTATTAAAAACATGGTATAAACTCTTATTTTTCTATTACTATTGCTTTGAGGCCGACCTTGTTATAAATCAATTATATTATTAATGTTCAACTTGAGACATGTCTTTTATTTTAAAAACTAAACAATAAAACTATTCTCCATATGTCTGTAATTTAGATAGCAGCATATAGTTAAATCAAACTACAAAATATATTAACAACTATACTTCCTCAGTTAATGAACCAGATGTGAGAACACTCAACCCAGATTAAACTTCCATCAGTAAATAAATAAATAAATACTTCTGTTATTGTTGAGTATTAATAAAAAATAAAAAATTTCTATCGAGAAGTTTTTTAGTATGGCAATATCTTTTTTTTTTTTTGTTAAAATGGAAAGAAAAATATTATTTTAGCTTATTCAGGCAGCTACATATAAGAAACTAGACAATTTTTTTATCATCTATGATAATGTAGTTGTAGAAGGTTTTGTTTGTATTAATATTTTACCACTTTTACTTCAATATACCGAGCTGTAAAAATCACAGTAAAATGGGTTATCTTTTTACATTTCAAAATTTATGTACTATAATCGAAAGAGTTTAATAAATGTTTTAACCTTTTTACGAGACCAAATATTGCTTAAAAAATACCAAATTCTATTTCACTTTCTCTTCATTTTCAGCGTTGGCTAGATCCGTCCAAGTCAATCAAGAAGCAGCTAGGTAACTGCCAATGTCCTTTATATTTTAGAGTTAAATTTTATGTATCCGACCCAAGCAAGCTACAAGAAGAATATACAAGATATCAGTTCTATTTACAATTACGGAGGGACATTTTGGAAGGAAGACTACATTTGCCTCCAAGCACGGCCATACTTTTAGCTAGTTATACTGTACAATGTGAGTATTTACAATATTTTTGCAGATAAGCAATGAGCGTAATATTTTGCAAATTGCGTATTCTTAAAAAAAATGTTTTCTCAACCGCCTCTCAAGTTACCGAAGTAACCGCCGGAAAATCCTAGGATTTTGTGTTAGGCAAAGAGAGACGATGCTCTACAGTTTATTGTGGAGTCCGAACCACATTCTGAATGGACTTATTTTATAACAAGAGTATCGTCGTCATAGATAGTTACGATACAAGAGTGATAAGAGCGTTATTAACATATGCAGGTGAAATTTGTATAATCACACAAGTATGTTAATGACGCATTATCACACGTGTACTGCGCAATATTAATCCTTAAATTATGGCTTCGCTGTGATAAATATAGATTTATCCTTATAAGGCATTTGCACGTGGCATCATAACTAACCTCAAAATATACATTTTCTAAAATTTTCGAATATAACATCAATTTTTATTAGAATTTCTGATTGGTTCCTGTACTATCAACTGAAATGTTGTTAAGTGCCATTATTAATAAAGTTTTAATTTCCTTCATCTAAGAAAATTTGATGCTTTTTGTTGGGTGGAATTCCCACCTATAATAAAATTAGCAATCTATTTTTAATAATCTACAATATTGGAACTTTATAAATCTACTGTCCGAGAAAGTTTTTAAATGTTACAATGGGTCTAATCTAAAACTACAAAAATTAAATTTAAAATTTAAAATAAATTTGCAAAAACTAAAAATTTTAGGTTATGTTAATCATATGCACATGGTCCATTTGTTATGACATAACGGACATTATCGTTGAAAATTCTAGTGTATTGATCCAAATATATTATATTTTTAGTTACATTTAGATATCGTCTGAATTGATAAAACCTAATGCCATATAATATTTTGAAGTCCAAGTACAACATTTCTGAAATATTCTCTAATCTGTTTTGACAAGGTATTGGACAGGTATTAACTATAACACTGTTAAATCCACAAATACTGGTAACAACTATTTTGCCCCTCATACTTTTATCGTTTATACCAATCTAATTATCATGTAAATCCACATCACCTGTAAATTAGACGATTATTATTGGCTGGAGAATCAAGGTGTGTTTTATCTTTTGTTAGGTTATCGAATTAATATTTTAGATATATTATAAACCCAAAATCATAACTACATTTCCTTTTTGATATAATTCTTATTTCTTATAAATAGAGCTTGGAGTAAAACGTATTATATCAAAAAAACGAGCAAAGCAGCTAGCGCAAGTTAGCTTAGAACAATGGGCAACGAATACCACAGCATTTACTTACTTCGTCATTATATACTACACTACTTAAAAATGTTAAGATGTACAGAGTGAAATTGTATAAAAACAATCGATTTCCAAAATGTCTCGTTCTAAACCATCTCAGGCCACAGTAAATTCGTGGATTCGTGATATATCAGAATTACAGTTTGACGATACGCAATTATGATTCCAACTGCTCAAGAAAATCTAAACATCATACACGAAAGTTTTCCACGAATTCCTATAGCTATATGGGAACATCAATTAACAGCAGACTTTACTACAATTGACGCAATGAACGTTATGTTCCATCTTCGACAATATATTTTTCAACTACCAGAAAACATACAGGGTGTTATTGAACTTTAGGGAAAAAAATTAACAGATAAAAACTCATATTATAGTCAAATACATCTAATGACGAATTTCTTCTAATCAAAAGTGATTATTTACAGAGATATCCTCATTTCATTTCTTTAAATAGAATCACAACAAAATGTTTGATAGCCACTGGAAACAGTTGTACCCCATTTTAAGTGTATGTGTCGAGGTGTGTGTTATGGATGGCAACGAAGAAGATCATGTCCGTCATCATGTTTATTCGAATTCTAAAATTTAGAGCTTTTTTTTCTTCAGATATTCAATTTATTTATGCTGTACTTGTTTTAAAACATCAAAAATAACATGCAGTTAAATTTTTTTCCTAAAGTTCAATAACACCCATATGGCTTATACATATGCTTTCATTTTTACAAGAGTGATTACGAATCCGCCGTCAATTTTTTGTTTGAAACGAAATGACGGCTGCACATTTTTATGAATCCTCCGTAGTACTATTTACTTATAAAGAATACTATTTTAATGAAATAAAATTTATATTTATCAAATGTATGATGTATGCAGCAAAAATTGTGATGCTTTAATATTCATTTTAAGTATAAAATTGTTAAATTAAGTCAAAATAATTTTTCAATTTTTAAATATAGTATGTACAACTGTTAATTTTCTAAAGTACTAGTCAGTAGCCTACTTATTGTTTTCATGATTATTTTTAAGGCAATTTTTAAAGCAACTAATGTATCTAAATTACATTACTTCTTATTTTGTAATCTAAATGATGTCATGGATTTAATTTCCTTTGTTAGGCGTTAGACCTACTTTCCCAGTTCCTATTTATTTCTTATCTTTAAAATAAGGTTTTTTTAATGTATAAGACCCACTTCACTTTTAATGTCTGATTAATGTGTCTACCTACATAATTATCATTTATTAATTATTGAAAAAAGTGACTCATTTACTCAACAATGGTACCCATGAATTGCACCAAAAACAATTACCATGAGATTCTACATCGCAAAGTAGGAAGATTGAAATCTTCCTTAATGCCTTAAATTAAAATTTATCAATAAGTGCTCTGAAGCAACAAAATACAAAATATTTATAAGTCTGACAAACGTTTACTATTTGCCGAAACATTTTTTCATATTTGTCGTCCAAAGTCTTTGAAAGTTGCTACCATTTAGAAACAAAATCTTCAATTTGTCATCATTCAAATTTATTGACCTCAGAAATATAGGTTTCATTTTATTTGCAATTTCATCAAAGTCTGCATCAGGAATTTAATATACTTTTTAAAACTTGAAGGATGCAATTTGTTTCTTCTAAAGGTTATTGAAATTTCATTCCCTTTTTCAATTTTTGTTATTGTATTTTCAATCATTCGCACATACACAGTCCAGTTACAGTGTCAACTAAATGTTAAAATATTAACTTATAGAAACCTAAATATATGTGAATTATTAAAATAGAAACTATTTCATCATAAAAAAATCCATTTAAAGATTTTCTAATTAGTTTTACTAAGTAGTTACATCTTTATCTTAATTTTTCATACGTTTTAAAAGAACAAGGTTCCGACGACAAGGTTCTAATTGCACAACAAATAGTGATCGAGATAGCGATGCTGTAAAAAAATTTAAGTACAAGTTCAACCGTTTCTACGATGAATCAGAAAAGGAAAACGAAATCACGTTACTTGCCAATGTTTGCATAATGCTGTTTTACTGTTAATTTTCAGTTTAACTGAAATTGGGCAAATCCTTATTTATAATTTTTTATCTAGTTACATTTATTATATGTAATTTTTTTATTTATTAATTCATTTATTACTTATTTTAGTAAATTACCTAGTAGTCAGTTAATAACGTATAGATCAATCCTAATTATATTATTATATATTATATGTATATAAATTCATTATCAGCTTAGGTTTGTAAAGGTATCAATCATTTTTTATTAATACATTTATTACTTGTTTTAGCTGAATTAGGGGATTATCAACCTGAGGAACATGGACCAAATTATTTATCAAATTTACAATTGGTTCCTGGCCAAACCGAGGATATGGAGAAAAAAATATCAGAACTCCACAAATTACACAAGTAAGATTATGTTCTTCTGTAAAACTTAAAACTTCATAATATAAAGTAAACAGTATCGGATAACCTTTTTGCTTTTTTGATTGCACACTTTAAACATCCTGAAAATTTTTAACTACTTTTGTAGATTTTTATATTATGAAGGAAAATAAATTAATACATAGAGTAATTTTTTCACGATTTTTATTAAATTATTGTTTTTCTTACAGAGGTCAATTACCTGCCGATGCAGAATTTAATTTCTTAGACCACGCCAAACGAATCGATATGTATGGCGTGGAATTACACAAAGCAAAAGATAATGCAAATAAAGAAATACAATTGGGGGTTACACACATAGGCCTGGTAGTTTTTCAGAATAATATAAAAATAAATGTGTTCTCTTGGTCCAAAATTATGAAAATATCATTTAAGAGGAAGCAATTTTTTATACAACTTAGGAGGGAACCGGTGAGTACGCTACTGTTTTTTTTTTTACTAACTTTCATTATTTGGTTAGTGTTGAATAATTAATGCACTCCGTTAAGATTTACTGCGCAAGCTGGACGCATGTATCAATGAGCCACTGTCACTTTTTATGTGTCATATCTTCCTACGGAAGCATTCATAATATGTAGAATGAACATAAACTAGAAATATGTCTTTAGGGACGTGCAAGTAATGGAGATGAACTCTTTATTTAAAATAAATCATCTTAGACAATGCTGCTGTAACACGCACATACCAATAACGCTAACACGATCCATAGTAGCAAATAGTAGTAGCAGTAGCCATTTGATGTAATAAGGACGTGTCTTCCGTGAAACAAACTTGGGTAATTATCAGTACAAGGGTTTTAAGGTAAACAATATTTTTTACATAGCGTTGAGTAGAACACGTGGTAGAAATCGAGGTAGAAATCCCAGAGAAGAACGTAAAGAGAAAAATGTGTGTGTGATCTCACGTTTATTAATTGTAAGCACAAATAAATTGATAGGAGTGTTATCATAAGTGGAAGCAAACATGACTATGTTAACACGGAAATTATCAAGAGAATGCGACTTGTTTTGTTACATCAAACGGCTACTATAATTAATTTGCCAATGTTGTTTTCTTTCTTTTTTTTGCCAAAGTTTAAACTATACGTGTAATTTTTGTTTTCAAAGCCTTCATTATGTTACGCCCATGTTCCTAAAAGCTTGATGCATTTTGTTCTCGAATTTGACCATATTTAAAAAAATTAAAAATGAACAAATTAAAAATTTTTATCCACTTTTCCAAATCATAAAAACTGCATTTAATAATTTGGAACACATTTGGACATCATCATGGAATCATCGTGTTTTTCTAGGTTAAACAGGAAGTTGAATTATTAAAAAAAATTATTCATAATATGATAAACCGTCCAAATTTCAATTTTCTATTCTATTCCAATTATTTTAGAAAATATCGGAGTGACTCGTAGAGTATAAGAAATTGTGATGCTGTCACCCCATCCTTATTATAAAAGTTTTAAATTCTGCTGCCATTTATTTATTTCCAGGATTTATTTTATTTTATTTACTATATCTTTTATCAGTACAAGGTAGATTACTCATGCCTGTACAATTATTGACACAAATACTCTGGAATAATTGCAATGTACACATCTTTTATCATTACGACGTTTGCTAAAAAATCTTAGCCTTTGTTTTTGATTGTAGTAAAACATTTCTAGAATTAAATTCGAATTCTGTTGATATCATTTTTAAATATTTTTTTACATAATATTGCCTGTAGATTCATATCGAACTGGTAATAAATAATATGTAAAAAAGCTTAAAGTGAATTATTTCACTGGTCAGAAATGTATTTTAAATAAGATATTTAAAAACAATCATGTAATTTTTTTTTATTATAAATTATCAAATAACCAATCTGCATTGTTAGTTTATATAGGGCATAATAATTTGACTGTAACAAGCATGTTAGAAATAATATAACATCATAGGCCTAAATGTTAAAGAATCATCTGCCACAAATACTACAGTCTAAGTATATGTTGTAGAATAAAATACCTAAAGTCGCATTTGCTTCAACCCCAC
Organism: Rhagium mordax; assembly: GCA_963680705.1. Taxonomy (NCBI): domain Eukaryota; kingdom Metazoa; phylum Arthropoda; class Insecta; order Coleoptera; family Cerambycidae; genus Rhagium; species Rhagium mordax. Next base: position 48,918,549 of record OY796662.1, read on the forward strand.
ATTATATGTTTGGGCAAATTTTTTTTATATACAGGTTGTTCCAGTTTTTTGTAGCAGGACTTTAACAGTCGATAGACATTTGACAATTATTAAAAAAAGTTCATATAAACATAGGTTAAAAAATGCTTAGTTTTCGAGATACAGGGTGTTAAAGTTTGAAAATAAATATGGATTTATATTTATATTTGCAGAATGCTAAGAAGTATCGAATCCAAACTTACCAATTCTTTACATACAATTTAGAGGCCTATTTTAGAATAACAAACTACTACTTTACTTAACCAGGGGCGTAGATGTATGGATTTACTAAGGCTCTTTTTTACAAAAAAGTAGTACGCCACTGATATTTTCCCATGTATCCAGTTTAATTCAATAAAGCAAGAAAAAACTAAAATTTTATGTCTCTTGGCACTTTTTGATATGACAAGCCGTTGTTCAGAAAATTTACATTTAATCATTTGATGCACGCATCTGGATGAATTTTAGACAAACTCGAAGTCGCTCAGAATTTCACCAAATTTGATGACTTTTTTAAATAATTTTCAAATGTCTATCGACTGTTAAAGTCCTGCTACAAAAAACTGGAACACCGTGTATATAAATATAACTAAACTATTGACTATGTGCAAGGGGGCGGAGCTATTACTAAATCCGACGCGAGCATTTGCGGTGGCCATAATTGTAAATTTTGAACCCCCAATTTTCCCATTTCCCATTTGTCAAGATCATATGTTGTGTGCTGTCAAAAGTGTCAAATAATAATAATTGTTGTTTGAACGAGAAGAGTCGTAATTTAATAGTGTTTTTCGGTTATAAACGAAACATGCATGGGAAAAATTAAGCGACCTGCAAATAAATGTTGTGTTCTAGGCTGTCGTGTTAGTGACATTTTCCATAAAAAAAAGTTTTATAGAATATTACAGATTTCCTGTGCGGAAACACAACCTTAAATAATGCGCGAAGCGTATCAAAGCTTTGAAAAGAGTCAAGTAAAAGAATGTATTTACCTCTAAATTAAGTTTATAAAGCGTATCTGTTGCAGCCCTTTCTTGAACGCACTTTGCTGTAGTTTTATTATTGCAGTTGATATCAACATATTCTTCTACATGTTTCACATGACAAAATGTCAGATTCTTTCTTTTTTCTAATACATCTCTCACCTTTGGTAAATTTATTGGAACACGTAATTTGTTTAAATTTGGTACACAAAGTTATATTCGTCATTATTTTATGTTATTCTGTGATGTCGTGACATTGACAATCATGTACTGACATTGACAGTTTAGGGGTACAAATATTAAAAATTTGACCACGAGCGGCGCTACTAGAACCCTTGCACATAGCGAATACAAGCTGAAACAAATTCCTTTTAGTAATGTTAGCGCAACCAGTCCAAACACAAACTGGAGTAAATTAAATTAATGATTAATATTTTTTGCAGTCTGAGTCTTATGACACCCTACTTGGCTTCAATATGGAGACCTATAGATCTTCCAAAACACTCTGGAAAGCCTGTGTCGAACACCACACGTTCTTCAGATTACATTCACCAAGGGTAAGAAGAAAATTCCCTCTTTCATTAGGTTCTAAATTCACGTATTCAGGCCGAACTGAGTTCCAAACAGTATCGGAGGTTAGACAAAGAGGGATACTCGAAAGAAAGTTCGTTAGGTCCCCTAGTAAACATTTGGTAAGTCGTACATTCGTGTATCTCTATGTAAAATGCATGCCAATTTTAATAGATAACATGACTTTGTTTCAATTCCCTTCTTTGGCACTTCTACCACGTATGTCTAAAAAATATTAATTGCTTTAAACTTCTGGGCTGTGACTTACGTCAAAGGAATAGTCAGAGGGAGTTTTTAACATATAAATATATTGCGGAAATAAGATTTCTTAGGGGTGTATGTTTTAACTTTTAACCAAAAATAAGAGAAAAAGCAGATTTTCAGAACTTTGGCCTATTTGTTTAGACGACAAATCTCTTTTAACACTTCAATTAATTACGCTTGTTTTAGGAACATAATCTGGTTGTTAAAGTTGTATTTATAATTAGTAAGTTTTTTAACATTTGTGTTTGTATAATTTAATCCTTTAAATAAAATAGCAGTAAAATTAATCTTCCACTATAAAAACCGTAAGTCACTTAATTTATTAAATTTAGTTTGTTTTGCACTAAAGATAACAGACTTTCGGGTATATCACGGAACCTTAATGCCAACTTTAGCGGTTGGTTAAAATGGATTTAACGATAAAAGGCAAAAAACCTTATCACGTATTTTGTAGACAACTAAAATAACTAAACACATTAAACTAATTGCTTATTAAATACGTTTCAGTGACATTTTGGAGGTGGTTGTAAAATTTAGCAGCAATTGTTAACAACAAAAATAGTGTACAGATAGAAAAAGATAAACTTATATTAATAAAAGTTAGGTTAAATTATGTATAAATTTAATAAATAACACAAGACAATGATCAGGTTACTTTGCATAACAGCGAAATATGCTAGTTACATTACCGATCTAATATAGTAGCATGGTGGAGGTCAAATAACATAACATATTATAACAACAACATAAATATTGGCTGCTATTGGTTTTTGGAAATTCAAAGATGGTGCTGGAGGCACAATCGACACATACATTTGCATACAAATAATATTTTGATAGGAATTATCAAAGATTTCGTTAATATTGACTACTTTGTACCCTTTGGCAAAGGAAAAATCAGAAATCACCTTACGCATATTGTGAAATGTAGAATGCAAATTCGTTGATTATCCCCTGCCACAAGCCCAAAAAATTCTTTGCTGTGGAAAGCGCCGTCCCACTGGAAGGTTATATCGATATCTTATAGGAGCTTGGTCTTGTTTTTTAAAGTAATATGGACTCTATGATGTAGTCGTCCAGCATATCTGCCCAAACTCCACTTTTGGGAAAATTGTATGCGACTTACCCGTTCCAGTAGAAATTCTGATCTAACATTCTGTTTGTTCACATTTCTATTAAACAAAAGTGGCATTCATCACTCAAGAAAATGTTCTTCAGGTCTGGCTCATCTTTCGCCAATTCCTGCTCTATTTTCATTTTGTGTAGATGAATTACCTCTCTGAACAAACTGCCAGCTTACATCGTACATCATGTTTTTTATTATTCTCGGAAAGAAATAAAAACATTCAAACAAGTGGAACTAGAAGGAACTAAAGACTGTCAGTAGGCAACATTTCGGTTTACCTAACCCATAATCAAAATATTGAATTTAAACTGAATTGCATTTTATCATTTTAATTTTAGATTCGACAATCAGTTCCTCCCCCTCCTGTATTAGAGGATAAAGGAAAAGTTTTGACAGCACCTGCCCGACCACCTGGTCCATATGCTCATAAAGTCACCTCTTTAGGTACCAAGGAACCTAAAAAGGCTTGGACGGAAGATTCACATATATCGGATGAGTAAGTAATAATTCTAATGCTGATCTACTCAAAATACTGCTCAAGAAAACAGAACCAAAAAAATCCATTATCGTGAGGCACTTAACCTAGTTTACACTAATTTTTTTTCTAGTGATGGGGGTTTTCTAGAAAAGACTTTAGAAGGCCCATTTTCACCTGGAATTGCTGGAAGAGTAATGAGCTATGCTGACGAAGAACCTCCATCTCCTACATCAAACGGACTTTACGATACTCCCCCATATAGCATAAGCCATTCACCTACTTCTCAAATAATAGACGATAGCATTGTGACAATTGTACTCCATCCCGATGAAGATGGAAAATATGGTTTTAATGTCAAAGGTATGTGAGCCCTAAAATTTATGAATATCGAATTTTATTTTCTATACCTTGTATTTACCTTATTTTATTTCATGATCGTCTTTAGGTGGAACCGACATATCCGTGCCAATATTAGTGTCTAGAGTAGCCCCAAATACGCCAGCAGATAAATGTACGCCAAGACTTTCTGAGGGTGACCAGTTACTGCAAATTAATGGTAATGATGTTACCCACGCGCTTCACCAAGATGTTGTTAAACTCATACAGGAAGCCAGAGCGACGGATGCAGGTTAATATCTTAGCTTTGAAATTAATTGCAAAAAAATATATTTTCTGACATATGTAAAGTTGTCTTTTATTTGGTGGAGTAATATAATAATAAAAAACATCAAGTGTTATATAATACGTTTCAAAAATACGATACTATTTTTTAGGTAAACTTGTATTAACTGTAAAGCCAAATGTGCTTTACCAAGATCTGGAGGAGTTCGAAGAACCTCCCTACCAGTACGTTCCTGCAGGGGATCAGAGGCCGCCTTCTCCTGGCAATGCTTTACAGCAAAGTATGCTCTTGCTAGCAGATGGTTTGGCAAGTGGGGCCTTAGTGGCACGATACGAAATGTTATATAGGAAACATCCTGATTTAACCTGTGACGAGTCCGCTAAACCACATAATGTGAATAAGAATAGATACAGGGATATATCGCCATGTAAGTAACGAGCTATCATTAAATAGAAGTCTAATTTCACACTAGCAATTAACATAATGCTGAAATCGTTATATTATTTCTTCTTTGTCCTCTAAGAAACCATGCACTGCCATGCAGTATATGATAATATTTGATACACTAAATAATTTTTTTATATATTCTCTATGGCGCAAGCTTGATAATTTACAATCTGAGTATACGGTGAACGAAATGCTTTCGCCTCATTTGTAACCCCTAAACGAACTGATGTTTAACATCTGCGGTTAGTCTAGACTTGAATTGTGATTAAAACAAGATTTGGTATATATTTATTTTCTATACCATTAGAAAATTAAACAAAAAATTTTTTTATAAATGTTCTCCTTTGGATAAATTTGTTTTTAAAGTTGTCATTTGTGAAGTAATTAAGAAGATATTTAGCTTTTCTTTGGTAAGATTTTCTCTTTCAAAATTGGTAAGAAAATTCAAGGAAATAAAGAAATATATTCTACTTACTCTTCTACTTTACTATGTTGTGCCAAATTTTAGATGATGAAACAAGAGTAATCCTGACCGACGCTCCCAGTGGTGATTATATCAATGCTAACTATGTCAACATGCCAATTCCCAATTCCGAAATAGTAAACCGATACATTGCCACCCAGGGCCCCTTACCGTCCACCACAGAGGACTTTTGGCAGATGATTTTAGAAGGCGAGAGCAATCTAATTGTGATGCTTACGACTCTTATCGAAAGGGGCAGGGCTAAGTGCCATAAATATTGGCCTTGTGTTGGAGAAGTGTTGACGATGCAGAACGTTACTGTGAAGTGTATCAGTGAGGAGACAGACACATCTGGAAGCTTTGTTTTTAGAGATTTTGTCCTTGTTGACCTAAAGGTAATAATATTACATACATGAATGGATATATAAACTCGCATATACTCTGCTAGTTTCCCCATTCTTTTGACTATTATGCATAGCTAAATCCTTAAACTAATTATTCACTCTTCAGCTAAAACCTAAAACATTTTTGTTTTATTCTTTAGAATGACGAGTCTCGAGAAATAAAACACATGCAGTACATAGCTTGGCCAGACCATGGAGTTCCTGAGTCACCGCAACAGTTTCTCTGTTTCACGGAAAAGGTCCGCACAGCACGAAAAGGTAATGACAGACCAGTAGTGGTGCATTGCAGTGCTGGTATTGGACGAACAGGTGTTTTGGTACTTATGGAAACTGCCTTGTGTTTAATGGAGGCCGAGGAACCTATTTACCCATTAGAAATAGTGAGAACGATGAGGGAACAACGTGCTATGATGATACAGAATGCTGTAAGTAAATACATCGTTAAGAAATTTGTTTATTTTTAAATAACATTGGCAGTTCTTTGAAAAATTGCTGAGAGTGACCATAACAGTGACCAGAAGTGATTTGGGGCTCGTTTTAAAAGTGCTTAGTCCCGTTCCCGTTTTAACATAAATTCAATGTTGCCAGGTGTAATTAAATTCACCACATCTGGCCAGGTTATAAAATTTTTATTAGTATAAAAAATTTGACCTTAAAAATGTCGCCTCATAAGTAGTGTAGTTGGACTAGGCCAACATCCTGTATAAATCAATGTTTAATACTCCAAAGTTATTCTTATTAAAGAATTTTACATTTTACACAATAAGTTTCGTATCTCAAAAAAGAAAAGGAATAGAAATAATTTATGAAATGCCACAATTAACATTTAAACAAAGTTTCGTACTGTTTAATAAATCACATATTTCTTTGATTTGCAGAGTCAATACCGTTTTGTCTGTGAAAGTGTCCATGCTGCGTACAGCGAAAAAATTGCCAGTCAACAAGAGGATACATGAGAGAATATGTGGTATATATGTTTTGGAAATATTCTAGAAAATGCTTTTTAAAATATTTGTTTCTGTTATTTGTATATTTATATATAAAAATCACTTTATTTTTTCCCTAAAATTTGTAAAGCATTTTTAAGAATATTGTAGGTAGGATTTTCAGGGTTTCAGAAAAAATTTATTGCATCCGTCGAAATAATGTGGAATCATGTAAAATGTGATTTTTTAGCCTTACCTATGTAAGATTACACCAATGTAGCCTTATTTTATAAAGCCCAAAATGTTATAAGTTATTTCTTAGCTAAAATAATTCACTCTTCCTTGTAAGTTTGTATAAAAACCAGAATCAGATAATTGTTTGGATTTTGGGCTTTAGAGGCATTAATGAAAAAGTATTAATCTTTTTTATACAAAATTAAAATTGCTCTTTATTTTTCTGGAAAAAGAAATTATAACGCTTTTAACACGTATTATAAGAAAGATTAATAACAACATTAAATTAAGTATTACATTTGGCAAATACTCATTTATCAGTAACTTATTTAACATTTTTTCTATTAGTACCACTTTGTAATAACATACCTTACGCAAAACGACACTAAGTTTTAAAAATTAGACTGTGCAATAAGTAGATTTTTTTTAAAAAAGAATTTATTTAATATTATTTTACTTTAGATGTTTATTGGGTTTACACACAAAAATATAGCAGATGGTAATAATACTGGAAGTTAAAGTATGCTAAATTTCACTTTTGTAGCAAGGAAATTCATGGTAAAATAAAATTTACCAAACTATTAAAATGGCTGCTATTGTTTTTTTGTTTTTCGTGTTGCCTATGCACTACGTTTTAAAATTTTACATCCAAGCTTTGAACTTTTTATTATGCGTCAACATTTAATAAATTGAAAAAATTACAGTAGCAACCATTTCGCGCTAATCTAAGCAAAACGATAGCTTAAAGTAAAGCCTAATTTACTGTCGAAACGACATAATAAAAGAATGTAAGGAGAAACTAACTGCAGTGTTGCAACTATTGGAATATGAGGATAAATCATTGGAAAAAAATTGGAAACTGACAGATCAATTCCTGTGGATTAAAAAACATACCCAATATAATATTTGCGCTATAATCACATTAAAAATTGTACAGCAGGCCAAATTTTTTAAAAATTTGCTCTCCTTTAATTTCATTGTAAATCATGTTCAACATAAGAACTTGAGTCAGGACCGTCCTAAGATATTTGACGCCCGGGGGCTACTACTAACAATAATGCGCTCCTTTTCGTAATAAAATATACGAAGGGGGAGCGGAATATGAAGGAGCGTTGGCACGGGGTTACCGGTGAAGTTTTAAAAAGTTTCAGAGCAAATAAATTCAATAGAGTCTGTCCCAAATTGGGGGTGCATGCATTGCTATCTCGATTATTATTAGAGATAGAGAAACGGTTAAATGGGGAAAGTTTTAGGGAACTTGATGACTGGTGATATAATATTGTTAGCGACGTTTTTTTAAGGTGCTTTTATTGCCAGAAAATCTCTACCATTATTTGTTTTTGATTTTTGTATAGTTCAATAGAGGTCTTAATTCCCTTTTCAGCAGTCAAGCAAAATTACCACCCCAAAAGTCTGGCGCTCCGGGGCTATGGCCCATTTAGCCCTGTGGTTAGGGTGGCCCCCTGACTTGAGTACTCAATACTCTTTAACGCGTAGTAAAAATCTTTACGTGTAAAAATTTCTCGTATTTTTTTCAAGAGTTCTGTCTTTTTTAAAGTTTTTACTGTTCTTTTCTGCTTCTCACAAAATTCTTTTAATGCATTAAAAAAGAATTTTGTGAGAATAAAACTTTGATTGGTTGGTTGGTTATAGTTGGATGGCTTTGGCGGTATACCAATCAGCCAGAAACTTTGATTGCTGCATTGCTCTTCATTAATATGAATAACTACTCCCATAGAATTATCTCCTCTTCGTGAAAAAATTAAATGTATTAACTTTAATTACGTCAGTGTGGTTTGCAACTACAAATCAACTGTTCATTAATAGATATCATTAAACCATCTAATCCACCAGTTCTATGAATTAAATAATGACGTAAAAATTTGTAAATTGGAATTTTATCTTGCTCCTAAGGGAAAATTAATATACTTTAAATATCCTAGACAAATAAAAAGATCTAATCAATATTAAACTTTTATTAATTTATATCAATTATATCGCCCTAGGTGATTTTTTAATTAGTAAATTTATACTTCATGTTCATAAAATGATTCAGTTTTGGGATGTAACCGATAAGTATTATATTTTTTTGTGTAAATGTCTGATATATTGACAAATGTATCATGGAATGTTGTTAAAAGGTTTTTATAGTAGGTTTCATCCATTGTCGTATTGGTCCTAGAAAATTTCAATCCGTTCTATTAAGATAATATTAAGGCTGATTTTTACAGTCAATTTAGGAAACATTTTTGACTGCCCTGTTATATAAAAATGTATTTTAAAGAATATTTTAGAAAGTGCATGTAAAATCCATGTTTGTCCTTTAAACTTTTTACTATTGTATATTAATTTTTTATTTTATTTTTTTAGTAACTAACTGTAATTACATCTTATTTTGTATAAAGTACAAAAAAGTGTATTGCTTAATTTTGTTTTATTTTAATACTATAGTACCTTTCATGATTTTATTTTAAATTTATTTTATTATTTTTTAAAATGTATTTTAAAATGACATAATTAAATTATGTAATAAAAGTTTAAAAAAAAGTAATATATGGTCGGAAGTTGTATAATCATTGTGGTTTTCTATATTTGGCTTGCACCCACACTCTATACATTTTTAATAATCTTCCTCTATTTACTTGCAATCTTCTGTCTGCCCTATTTTCTACCTCCTCAAATCCTACTCCTTCAAATAAAGATTTTACTTCATCTGAAAAAATAAGACAAATTAAGAATTGGAAAAGAAATACAATATTACAGTGGAAGCCATAAGAATCACTATTAGGCTGAAATCGTGATTAAAACATGATATTTAGTTTAGGTGTTCTTTATACAGTGTAACAGAACAATGCAGATCGTAAGGAGATTCTTTATCTATTTCTCAGAAAAGTTTGTTCTTGATAAAAATAACACCCAAGAAAATTTCCTCAACTTAACATACACAACAAAGCTGCAAAACTATGAATTTGGTTTATAGTTTAGTTCCCTTATTTTTGAATATACTGCTAAAATATATACTACCAAATGTTATTTAGAAAGGCCGTTTTTAATTAAAAGTAACACTACTTAAACATGAAGTCACAGCTTCCATCAAAAACTGAAACATTTCACCAGGGAGGCGAGTTGGGGGAATTCAGAAATGCTTGAGAAATATCACATTACATTCATTACAACATACGTATATGAGACTTTGTATTTATTTACTGATTACATTTTGTAAAATTTCAGCTACTATTTGAAAGGTAAGTGGTTCAAACTTTGACTGACTCTTTTTCTATGCAATTTTGTAAAATTAAACCCGCTTCTAATCCATCTAAACATTTCTATTCAACAAAGAATATCTTAACGATATTATTTTTTTAATTTTATTTTTGACATTGTAACTTTTCTCTATATTTCATTACAAAGTTCTCTCCATAATTATAGTTTTACATTCTGATATGTTTATATATTACATATTACTTATTTTGAAATGAAGTTGGCGATAAAATGAATTTGTAAAACACTAGACTTACGAAACTTGCTCCTACCTTGAGTAAAAAAATAAACTCTAGTTCCATCTCCTCTCGCATAAAAGTTTTGACCTAAGCTACGGCCTGGTTTAAACCTCAATTGTGCAAGATCGTAACGGCCATAATCTCTAAACAAAACTAATCCTCCAGGTCTCAAATATTTATAAATCTGTCCAATAACATTCTGAAATCTTGAAAAACATTAAAGTAAACATCGACTTACTCAACTTTTACTTACTTTTCGGGATTTATTGCTGATAAAATAAATATTAATACAACTATGTCTATACTGCTGTCTTCAAATGGCACGTCCCATTTTTCTTGAGTTGCATCCAAAACAAACGCTTTGCATCTCCTTTCGTCATACTCTGGTGAACTTTTCAATATGTCTATAGCTTTCACTGAAAAATCAGACCCATAAATAAGTAGATTTATGTTAGTAGAATACTGTAATATAGGGAAAACAGTGTTGCCTACACCACAGCCAATTTCAAAAATCGTTTGTTTTTCCTCATTGCTGGCGGCTAGTTCCGGAAATTCTGTAAATAACCAATGTCGATCTTTAAAAAATCGATTCGTATGAATATCGTAAAAGGCATCCCAGTACTTGTCAGCATCATTTTCATATTTTTCTATCGCCTCTGAACTAAACTTCACTTCGCTATTTGCTTTCACTTTGCTTTGCGCTTCTGATTCTTGAACCTCGTCCCATTCAACATCATCCCTTAAATTACAATACATTAACCTAGATTAATGAACGACCATTTAAATTTTAACAGAAGATAACATGTAAGGAAGGTAATATTTATTCCCATGGATATTTTCTAGTGAAAAGTTAACTGAGCGTTGATAAATTAATCATTACTAACAATAAAAGTATTGAAACTTTTGTGGTGTAGAAATTAATGATGTACGCAGTTATAACAGTTTTTGGTTTTTGGGTACCTGAACAATAGCGCAATATTTCAAAAAGTAGTTCAATCGTAGTACCTATATTTGATTAGGTATATTAGTTTACATGCGAGCTAAATAGCGACTCTTTTATTATAATAAAACCAGTAGTTCGTTGGAGTGTTTAAATAAATCTGGTGACATACCATGCATTAAAATTAAAGACTTTCGATTTATCAATGAGGTAACGAGAACCATATTTAGGTTTCTTTCTATTTCTTGTGTGGCAATTTTGATAAAATTGTGATTTAGGTTTAAATAATGTAATAATTTGCTTCTTCATACCATGCATTATGTTCAAAAACATTATCTTCTTCAGTTAAATAACGGTTTCCAAACTGTGGTCTTTTATCAGAAAAATCTGATTCAGTCATTCTTCTGCCAACAACGGGTCCAATTAAGAGGTTAGAATGTTAAATATTTGATTTTTCTTTGAAGATTTTTGACATTTGAAAGGGAAATTTGCTATGTTTAAGTTTGCTACATTGATCATGTAATTTCACATATTTTACTGTAGAGGGCAAATGGTCGATTTTTCCAAAGTCTTACATTTTAATAAAGTGGTCGTAGGTTTAGTTCACTTTTCAGTTAAATTTTCATTAAATGAAGTCTGTTAAACTTTCAGAATTGATTAGTGAAGTATAAGTATATAAGTGGAAACTTTCTAAGTGAAACAGTGACTTACTCGAATTTAATTGTTAATTTAATTTTTCTCCACGATTAAGTTGACACGGTTGACTTATGTTTTGTCTGGTGACGTCATTGGAGTTGATACTAGGGGTATTTTCTGATTTATCATTCATAAATTTGTGTCGTATGCTATGCGGTACTTGATTCCGTGTAAGAAATTTTGGTGTTTTTAATATTTTCATAGAATTATTGTTTTTATATGAATTTACATAGTCAAAAAACAGTACAAATCAAAAATAAAGACTGACGTGTCGTGTTTTGTGCGAAATTTACTTGTTTTTGGGCGTTTTGACATCTGTCAAAATAGGAGGGCGTATTCATTGCCAAGGAATTTCGTTATTTATTGAACCTTTCCAGCTACGGATAGAATTGATTATTAAAAGTGCCTTTTTATAAAATTAGTGTGCTTAGTTTCAAACAGTTTACAAGATTAATCAGCCGGGGTTTTTGAGGTATGTATGAGAAACGTCATTTTTCCACATCTCTAAAATGTGGAACACGATGAAAAGGTATTTTAAGAATTTATTATTATTACATTCATTTTATGTTCCATTTAAATAGAATGTGTTTAATTAGTTTGTATGCATGTTTTTTACTTAATTATCGAAAAATTATGTCATGGCTTTAATACAATCTTCATTTATACTTGTGACACATTCCTATTTATTTTCCTCCATATTTTTTTTCGATTTGTAAAATCTTTAAATGCCTAAGGCGTAAAATGCCAGTTTGTTAGATACGGAAATGGTGATCGATAAAAATTGCATAAAAGTCGTTGGATATTACATACTAATGTATATATGTACAATTATTGACAAATTTACCAAGAGAAAACTACAAATTTTTAGCGTAAATTATAAATAAAAGGTGGTTGTGTTCGAACGTTAGATACAGGATGTGAAATGAAAGAGATGCAGACATCCTGCTTAATAATGTGAAAATGAAAATCACAATATTTTCAAAAAAATTATAGTATTATGTATTAATTAATTAATATATTGCTTTCAATGCCAAAAATGTGTTCATACCTACTTAATTTTTTGGTCGAGTTGGTTCTATTACAACCGAGATTACAACATTGTAAACGAGAGGTACCTATTTAATCCAAAGAATTAAATGTTGAGTTGAGATAACGATGACTAACTAAATTATGATTAAATAATTAATAAGAAACTCCAAGAGTTTATTAATTGAGAAAAGAATATCAAAGAGGCGCAACCGAGCAGGTTTCAGTATTGTATTTTTTTGCCAATGACTTTCAGAATTGTCTTTAATTTTTAGGGCATTAGAAATACTTTTCCGTAGCACTAAAAATTGATGGCAATCCTGAAGCTATTAGCAAAAGAATACAATAATAAAATCTCAAAACCTGCTCCGCTGTACTTCTATATGCCTCTAGATTCAATTTTGGCTGTAATTAATTAGTTAAGTCAGGATAGTGAAATAACTAAATTATATTTTCTGATACTTCATCTCAAACATCCTTCACGGATAGCTTAAGGGAGGATGATCTCTTAAAGATGGGAAATTGTCTCACGATAACCAGTAGGTCTCTTGTGTAAGAGCTTCTCCATGCCCTTAGAGAGTATAGCACCAAAAGAGAAGTATAATATTCACGACATTTTGATATATTTCTGAAATACTTCGAATCGAATTCGAATAACATAATTAAAACCAAAACTCTAACGAATTAGCCAAATATTCTTCGGTGTTGTATGAAAAACTTAGCTCATAGTCACATATCTTCAAATTTAATGCAGCCACACATAAGTAAGTATTTTTTTGTAGTAAAAAAACAACCCTGCACCAACCTATCATTGAGTGGCAGTTTGTTGTTACGGTACTAATTGTGCGGGTTAGAAGTACCACCTTACCTTGATGTTCGTACAACCTAAGATCCTAAGAAGGAAATAATCCTTTAAATAATTTCTGAGTTGAATAGTTAATAAACGTTTTATTTGAGAGTAAAAGTTATTCCGCAGCTAAATGTATTCATGGGTATTATAAAGTGGCTAGTGGTAGTATTGGCACTGGCGAGGGCACTGGTCATAAACCCCAATGGTGGTTCAGAGTTGTATTGAATAAATAACATTTTTGATATACCTAACAATTGTTTATTTATAATTACAACGGATTAGGTATACAAAATAATATATTTGTTTTAATTTTATTTTATTTACATTTTTAAAATAAAATTACAAATCAGTTAATTCCGAGGAAGGTCAGAGTGACTATCGCTATGGTCTAAAATAATACATTTTCTGTAATATTTTCAATAGCTATATATGAATCTGTAGCCTTTTGAACATTATTATTCAAATTTTTTCACCTCACTATTAATTGGGTTCAATCTAGGGTTCAATACAGTAGAGACATTTAAAGTAGGTGATATATTGTTGTGTCGAAGTGTCGAATTCTGAAGTTTTAGTTAATACGATATGGAAGTACGTTATAGGATTGGGTATTAACTCCCTTTATTGTATACAGGGTGTTTCACTTTTCACGATCGAGTATCCCAGGAATTAAAAAAACTGATTCATTTCAAATTTAGGTGGAAAATATATATTCAAAATGTGATTGTTTTGACGCAATAAACTTTGATATTGCTCATTGGCGTGCGACCCTGTGAGGGAAATTGGGGTCGATTTTTTCAAAAAAAAAACTATTGGCGACTTTTTTATACTTAGAAATTTTCATGAGTAATAATTGCCACTATTTTGATAAAATATTTGTATTCCAGTAATTTTACATTGAAAAGGTACTCATTTACTCATTTTGAACGTTTTTTAAATTTTTAATTTAATTTAAGTTTAAATTTAGCCTTTTCGGAACGAAAAAGTCCGTATAAATTATAAACATGATCCGCCATGATAAGAGAGGGGCATAATATTTTGGAAAATCTCTCGAAAAATCTTAAATTATGAAGACTACTGAACATAATAGTTACAGGAATATCGGGAATATCAGCAGTTTCAATTCACGTTACAATTTGGTCTCGCCCATCGTCAATTTATCAGGTACCTATTTAATTTGAATACTGGAGTAATTTAAATTTATCTCGCCGATGTATAATACGAAGTGGACAAAGTACATTTTTAGAAGTTACTAGAAATAACTGGATACGTACAATTTGAATAAAAGATCGAGTAGAATCGCATAAATATATGGATTTCTGTGGAAATCTTTTCTATTGACGAACATCTTGTGCATTCAAATGGGCATTTGATTTAATGGACACCAGCATGTAGTAGTGTAAATCACGACACGTTTTAAGATGCTGTGGTGAGTTGTTAATGCCGGTGCAGTTGGATTTTTTCGTCAGACAGTGGCGTTAGTGTTTTCATTATAGGAAACGGTTTTGTTTTGCATTTTCATGAGTTGCATTTAAAGACATAATATAGTCCGTCCGAAGAATTTTGCGTATTTTCCAGCACCTTACGATCCAATAGCAATGGGGAAGTTTAGTGAGTTAGTGTTTATGGGCGTGGTGAAAATTTATGTGGTGGTGGAGGCGGAAGCGCGGCCTGAACCGCGTAATTCCTTAATAAGTAGGATAAACGCAAGGATAAACGTAGGTGTTATAAAACCATTCCAATTGTGGTTTACACCCCAAACCCTAGAACGCATCGAAAAATAAAAATTACATGACCTACCTTTTAAGTTTCTTTTTAGAACCCTTTTACAGAGCTGTTCTCGGAGCTATTAGTTTTATTCAGGAAAGTTAGAATTCACTAAGTCGCTTGTATAACGGTTATCCATCAGTGGAAAAAATCGAGCAAAATGTATGTTACTTTTTTGTAGTAGCCATGTGTCAAACTAAAAAAGTCATTGAAATTGTTAAAATCTGATATTTCGCGTGATAAAAAACATTAGAAAAGTTCCTATTTTTTATTATAAATTGTTATTTTTTAAACTTTATATTATAGTTTTCTTGATCTAATAATTATTTTAGATAATATTCTATCCACGACTACTAAATAATGTACAGGGTGATGGGTTATAAATGCCACCCCCCCTTAACACTCCCTTATTTTTGAATTTAGAAAAAAAAGTGTCAAATAAAAGTTGTACAAGCTGATCTGAGGTTTGTAAGGGTGCTACACAAATTTATACAGGGTGTTCGAAGAAAGCGTGACCGACCAATGTTATGTTTTTTTTATTGGAACACCCTGTATATTATTGGATTTTCGAAATCTACGACTTATTGCACTTCTAGCAATATAAATATGTTGTATACTGAATCCAATCCTTTCCAAGATATAGGTATTGCTATAAATGAGCCATAAGTAAAATTAAGTTAGCCATGAAAAAATAACAACGATTGTGCATCATTTGTTGTCAGTGTGCTGTATGATTTCATTATTCACTGCAGTGAATAATGAACAAGGTTTCCATGACAACGTATCGGATATTTGTTAAGAATTTCTTTAAATTGACCATGGCATGAGAATCAAAGCACGAAATTAATTGTAAACAACGTTGACGTTTAAATTTAATTTTTGACAGGCCGTTCTTTTGACAAATAACGGCCTGCTCATAAAAAATGTTAAAAATAAATAGTACTTTTAGTTACAAATATTTAATAGTCTTTGATAAAATAGGGTATTCTACTCGCATATAATGGTTACTAATCACTCGGGTGATTTACGACACTCGCCTTCGGCTCGCGCCGTAAACTTTCACCCTCGTGAATAAAACAGACTATTATACATATGCTTGTGGAATAAACTACTATTAATCATATATTAATCTTCTTTAATATGTATACGAGGTCGATTTTTTACTCGGGCAAATTTTTTTTGGTGACTCGAATTAAAGGACATAGGAAAATCGCTTCACTTCGTGTCTCGAATCATTTTCATGGGAAAATACTCGGGAAAATAGGTTTTTCTCCAAAAAAAAATTAATCCGGTAAAAAAACGACCTCTTGTGTATTAAACCCGGTAATTATAGATTATAATATGTTAGTAAATATATTTAATTTTTCATAGTTTTTTAAATTCTTATTTTTTATTACTTGATATCAATAATTACTGTACTGACATTTTTATTCAGTTAAAAATTAAATGATAATTTATTTATGAACAATGCTCGGAAAAATTTAAAATTATTTGATAAATATCGGAAGCCTCGACGGAAGCCAACACAACGTTCAGTCGAGAATTAAGATAATATTGATGGTCTCTGTAAATCTGTGCAAAAGGCCAAGAAAATGTCTCTACCTAGAATTGATAAGGAATAGAGATTAGGAACAATCCCTTTTTGAGTTGGATCAGGTAGGCACGTCTTAACAGTGTCAGTTTCTAAAGGTCTTAATTTCAAAAAATAATGTATGTTTTATTACTTTACACAGTAAAATGTTATTTGCAAGTAGAAATTTGCAGATATACATACTACATACTTATACAGGGTGTTCTGAAAAACACTAGCATAAATTCAGGGGCTGATAGAATTTCAAAAAATATTGCAATTTGTTCCTATGAACCATGGGCGTATCTTTTTCTGTTTTCAAGATACAGGACGTTAAAAATAATTCTTTAAAATCTAGTTTTGGTCCTATCTTCCACAAAATTCGACCAAGTGAGCTGAAATTTTGCTATGTGGGGTTTCTGGGGATGCTAAATGCTCTGCTGTTATTAATGTTTGGCTATATCATACAGGGCGTTCAGTACAGTACTCCGTGGGAACATTTTAGGTCCTAACTTTTTTGAGATTAATCTTTTTACCTCTTTTGTCACTTGCTGTTATGGCAAATTTTATTCTAAACAAAAAAGGTGCTCTTGTAAGAAGTGCTAAAATTTGTCCGTTTTCGAGAAAAACCAGACATAGTGCACCAAAGTCAAGCAGCTGGTATCCCAAATTGTTGGCTTTTATTTCAAGTAGGCTTTGGCACCTAGTTGTTATTACTATTAGTTTTATTAATAAAACTCAAAATCAAAGTTATTATTTGAATGGTAATGATAAAAAGTAATAGTTTATTTTCTGGAAAAGTTTAACACATACTGAATACAATTGAAAAAAAGAATAACTAATTATTACTGACAGAAAATTAAAATTTAAGGAAAATTATTTTCAACGCCCTGTATCTTGAAAACGGAAAAAGATACGCCAATGGTTTATAGAAACAAATTGTAATATTTTTTGAAATTCTATCAGCCCCTGAATTTATGCTAGTGTTTTTCAGAACACCCTGTATAATTTGACTCGGCGTCGTCGATTAGTATCCATCCAATATTCCAGTTGTTGCCGTTGGTTGGACTGTGTATTTTAAATCGGGACAACCACAAATACTAAGGCCACATCTACTCATGTGATCACAACTTCTTGACTAGACCAATAATCGTCAAGTTCAATGAAATGTTTTTGGTGGTCACAGCGCTGCAAACATTTTTGGCTCCAATGTGACGTACGCTGCAAAACGAAAGTATGTATATAAATAATATAGAGAAATTCATAAAGAATTCAAATTTTCGAAAATTGGAAATTGTAGGAGACCAAAATGGCTACATTTTAAAATTAGTTTGAAATATACGTGATTCGTTATACAACTTATGTTTGTATTATCGACAATAAAGCAAATATTGGACTTCTG
This sequence comes from Rhagium mordax, assembly GCA_963680705.1. Taxonomy (NCBI): domain Eukaryota; kingdom Metazoa; phylum Arthropoda; class Insecta; order Coleoptera; family Cerambycidae; genus Rhagium; species Rhagium mordax. The sequence continues at coordinate 48,936,829 of OY796662.1, forward strand.
TGGCCATCATTTTTATGTTATTTTTTATTTTTCAAAACTCCGTTTTCCGGATGGACTATGCATATATACTTAAAACATAAAAGGTACATCAACACACAAGTGACGCTACACCAAGGTTTGTAAAGTAGTTCTGTGAATCTTGATACATACTATGCTTCCGTATATAATGTCAGAATTGCTTATTCATTACTAATCAATAAACCATACGCATAGAAAAATAGAACCATATGCTGTCATCCACACCAGCAATGTAAATTTATCCAACTGTCTTTACATTATTATTTTGTTTAATAATTTACTTTTTATTATATAGTAGTATTAACATTAACTGTGATTTATATTTGGCAGTGTTTCCTTCCGCATTATCGTTCTCCATGTTCGTATAGGGATCTGAATTTAAGATTGCAGCGCCGTTGCGTTAACTATAGCGAACTATATTTATTGGTCGACAAATTATTTTGCCATATGCTTACATACATGTTAGTTATTTGGTTCCATAAATTTAAACATAAAACTCGTGTATTTTGTTGTAATAAACATTTGCAAGTACGTATAAACATAATATATTTTACATGCCTGCAGTTTTAGATAAAATTTTGCGTTTAACGTTGGACAATTTAACTGTACAGGGTGTTCCAGTTTTTTGTAGCAGGACTTTAACAGTCGATAGACATTTGAAAATTAGGTATTAAAAAAAGTTCATATAAACATAGTATAGGTTGAGAAATGCTTAGTTTTCGAGATACAGGGTGGAATTGACGATGTTTCATTCTCTCTTTTTAAGAGACTTTTCGCACCATCAAACTTGGTGAAATTCTGAGCGACGTCAAGTTTGTCTAAAATTCGTCCAGAGGCGTGCATCAAATGATTAAATGTAAATTTTCTGAACAACGGCTTGTCATATCAAAAAGTGCCAAGAGACATTAAATTTTTGTTTTTTTCTTGCTTTATTGAATTAAACTGGAAACATGGGAAAATATCAGTGGCGTACTACTTTTTTGTAAAAAAGAGCCTTAGTAAATCCATATATCTACGCCCATGGTTAAGTAAAGTAGTAGTTTGTTATTCTAAAATAGGCCTCTAAATTGTATGTAAAGAATTGGTCAGTTTGGATTCGATTCTTCTTAGAATTCTGGAAATATAAATATAAATCCATATTTATTTTCAAACTTTAACACCCTGTATCTCGAAAACTAAGCATTTCTCAACCTATGTTTATATGAACTTTTTTTAATAATTTTCAAATGTCTATCGACTGTTAAAGTCCTGCTACAAAAAACTGGAAGATGCGATGGTCAGAACAACTTGTTAAACTTATTTTAAAAAATTGCTTTTTCATAAATATCTTAAATATCCTTTACCTGCCTCTCACCCAAAAGTTCGAATCTCGGTCGTGGCAATGGAAAATACTGTGAGAGGGATTTTTCCATTATACACGGATATTGGATGTGTGTCCCTTGTCTTTAAATGTGTAGCCCTCTCCCGCACAAGGCTCTTCTGGAACCTTCTGGGATAAAGGGGGTCGTAATTACATAGGGTGTTATTTATTTATTTATTCGTAGTGTTAATTTATTAAGTCCAGTGGTGTCCCGAGCTGCACCTTAACGAATATTCTTGACAAAAAAAATGTACGCCACAAATTTCTTGTGTGGTCCAAGGATATGCAATTAAGTGGATTTTTTTTTCTCAAAAACTAATCAAGAAAAAAATTCAAGAGACACAAAAGTTATATTTTTAGTTGTTTAATCCAAAAAAATAAAACTGGGTAAAGGATATTTAAGATATTTACGAAAAAGCAATTTTTTAAAATAAGTTTAACACCCTGTATCTTGAAAACGAAGCATTTTCGGACCCATGTTTCTGTCTTAAAATCACTTAAATAATCGTCTGTTAAATGTATTGTACATACTTAATTAACGCCCTGTATACCTACATAGATTTAGATACATCTTCCCATAAAGCGAGACATTTTTATTACATTTATTTTTTTATCAGCGGTTCAATACATCGATTCAAACTTTTAAAACTGCCTAAAGTAATATTTCAAACTTCGCCTTCATCGTATCCGAGAGACATTGCCCGACGATCTATTTTGATTAAATTTGTAACGATGCGGCTTTGCTGAAGGCATTACTATTGACGCAAATGGCGTCTGCCTGCCGGAAATCGTTATCAAAAACTAAAATGCATTATAACAGACAATATACTGTGATTACGATTATGCACTTTGTTGGGCTTTGTGATAATGAATGAAGAACAATGATGGAAGCCCGGCTTTATGGTAGTGTTTCATTTTGTAAATTGTTGCAGGTTTTTACCCTTAGAACACAATTTACCACTCGAATGATGAAAGTTACAAAGTAACGAATTTCTTTCCACTCAGACTGTGCTACTCTACCACTTTGCTCCAACCGAATTCGCTTTTCATTATTTTTTTCCGAATATTATTGACCCAGAAGTAAAATGGGTTTGGAGACATTGATTTTTTTTTTCTTTGCTAATTTAATAAATAATAAATGGGTGGTCCAGAAATAACATTTCAAAAGTATCTCCGTCATAATCTATTTCAGCTTACGATTTATATCTTTGCAAATTAAAGCTGAAAATAATCTAGAAAAATATCTGCCCGTCGTATATTAATATATTCAAGTAATTAATTAAAATTTTGTTCATGCAATAGAAACCAAGCGTACTAGAATAAAATCAGATATATTTTCTTCGGCTTTAGCCAGCCATTTTTCATACTATTATTAATGATTTCCTTTAATAAAGGAAAATTAATCACACAATACTTTATACTATGTACACGTAATATACAATGTTAATTTAAGAATTTTGCTAACGAAAGTTAATTAAGTTCGTAAGGTTCATTTTATAGAAGCTACACAAAAACCAAAGTAACAAACATCATTTAACGGTAAATCACTGAAGTACTTGTCTAGATTGGAATTGTAGGGGTCAATAAACACTTAATTTCAAGGGGTGCTACACCCGCGAGAATTAGCTACACATATGTTGTGTTCATTTCTCAAGCCAGCCAACCAACACTCGTGGTAAATATGAGGATAAGTCCCAACCGCGTCATTAGCATACTGGACCATATTTATGTTTGAGGTTATAGAATTATGTATGTAAATTAAATAAGAGGGGACTCAAAACTGATCCCTGAGGTAGGCCTGTGTTGTTTAACCTCGTACCAATTCTTTTATATTTATTATTTCTTATGTAGATAACTCTATTGGAGAAAAGGGCAATTATTATACTTTTAGCAATATTTTTCGATATGAATAAGAATTCGCCTAATTTTTTTTCAAATATTGGAACGCACTCAATTTAGAGAGGGTCAAGTATGATTCTCAGTTAATTGCCTTCTCTTGTTAGGTAGAGTTCTGCTTATCTGAACGTTTTCATGTTGTCCAATTTTCTTTTTCTGGTGAATAGTTCTAACTCAGTTTTTTTAGACTTGATTGAGGGAGAATGTTCTACACACCATTCTTCGACTACAGTTCGTCGAGACAACTATCAACTGTCCCACAACGGAAGTGGTAAACACCTTGAGGCTCTTTCTACTCTACTGAAAGTTTTATATTTCCTTGGTTGATCCAAAATGCTCTCTATTTGGACGTGTGTTTCATCCATTAACTTCGTGTGCTTCAAAAGCCATGCCTATGGAGAATCATCTTTCCATGCTTTCAAATTTCAAAGAAAAAACACCTTTGATGTCGATAAAAACGATAGCCACTGCCTGTCGTAAATAGTATTTTTGTATAGTTCTTGACTGTACTGATAAACTGCCCAATCTTCAGCAGGGTTCGAAAATATCATGATATTTATATAAATATCATATCAGACGATATATATCCGATATATATCGGATATATATCACTTTTGAATATTTATTTTCAAATAAGAAAATTCAAAAGATTTTTGAAACATTTTATATTTTCAATTACCTCTGATTGTTTTTTAAGGTGTTTTTTTTTAATTTTGAGACCGCAGTATATTGAAAAAAATTAAAAATAATTTCTTTAAAAAAATACAATTTATCAGCGTGACCCATTTGAAATGGGAGCACCTCTATGAAATCCATGTTTTTCAACTGATTCGCAAAATTTTTTAATACATAGAGCATTAAAAAGTTTACAAATTTCCATAAATTAATATTTATTTTCAAGGCATTCTCTGATTATTTTTTGATGTCGAAAATAGCAAAAGTTTATTAGCGATTTTTTTATTAAAAATCTGACTACACCACTGGATTACGAAGGTATTGAAATGGTTTTTACCAAAATTTCATTGAAATATGTTTAATAATGGAAAAGTTATAAGAAAATGAATTTTCAAAAAAAGCATCGTGAATTAGTCCGAAAAATGGCTTCCAGTTACATATGGTTACCATGACAACCAAAAATTGGTTATTGTCGGTTTCTTGGGTGTAATTTGTAAACTTTTTATACAAGAAGACCCCACAGGAGAAAATCGAGTGGTATTATATCGGGGAATCTGGGTGGCCAACTCACTCCTCGACCTATCCCAGTGGTGTGGAAAATTTTCATCTAACCATTGTCTAATAATCCTGGCAGAGTGAACAGGAGAGCCATCTCTCTTATTTAGTGGCTATTAGAATTATTAACAATTTTTTGAAAATTTTTGGATATCATGGTAACCATATGCTATTGGAAGCCATTTGTCGGACTAATTCACGGTGCATTTTTAAAAATTCATTTTCTTATAACTTTTTTATTATATTTCAATGAAATTTTGTTTAAAACCATTTCAAGACTTTCCTAATACAGTGGTGTAGTCAAATTTGTAATAAATAAATCGCTAATAAACTTTTGCTATTTTCGACGTCGAAAAATAATCAGTGAATGTTTTGAAAATGAAAATGAATTTATGAAAATTTGTGCTGAAGTAGACTTTTTAATGCTCCATAATATATTAGAATCGGTTGAAAAACATGAATTTTGCAGAGGTGCTCCCATTTCAAATGGGTCACACTGTATTTAAAAAAATACTTTTTAAAGAAATAAAATAAAACAAGAACTAAAAAAAACAAAAATAACTAAATAAATCCGGTTATTCACAGAATTTGAATTTCAGACGCAGGCGCAGTATCGAACCGATTTATCGACCATTCCTGGCGAATCAGTCGATTGTCGGTTAACGTTCGCGAAAGGAAAAAATTGCGCTGTTGCCGTTATGTAATTATCGGCGTGAAATGTAAATACTTTCCCTGTCTATTGAGATGAGAAAGTAAAAATATAAAACTGATATAATATATCATGATATATGTATATCAAGGTATATACCGGCCACCCCTGTAGCTTCCTCGTTTTTAAAGATATTGGGATAAAATTTTGTATGGTGAAATTAGTTAAGATTTCCAACTTTTTGAGACCTATCCGCCACATTTGTTACTTCCGGTTTCACCGGAAATGTCCCCAATAGTCTTTTCTAAATGGACCACCCTGTATGTTTTTACATTTTTGAAATAAAGATCACATTTTGGATACATTTATACTATTTTAAACAATTTATACTGGGTTGCACGAAAAATAATTCGAATTTTAGTTGTCAATCTAGATGGCTGCGAATATGTTAAAATTATTTTTGTTCCATATATAATTCAAATAAAAAATACGAAAACGTCAATATGTCCAATAATACATCATACAGGGTGCTCTAAACTCATTAAAATCACATTTTTCAAAATAACTCTTTTTTTTTAAATATTATGATATGGGCCACCCGGATATTCAGAAAGCTCTATTTAGTAGGGGTTAAACGGTACCAAAAGTTCCGTAATGTGTAATCATTACCGGCAGGAATGACAATTTTTCTTAAGAAATTTATGATTTATATCTAACTTCAATTAAATTTTGATCAACCCTGTATATTTGTGTTAATATTTTATGATATGCAACAAGAATAAGCCAGTGGCCCTTTCTGTCTCCTACGGAGGGAGACCTATCTGACATATTTATCACTTCCGGTTTCATCGCAAATAACCCTAAAAATAAATACAGTACTACAGTAGGTTAATAGATTGACAACTAAAATTCGAATTATTATTCCACAGTTGCAATCGATTATTAATTTGTACAGTATACACACGGGATGGAATCGCATAGAGACGGCATACAAATCTTACCTAATTTCACCATACAAAATTTTATCCCGATATCTTTAAAAACGAGGAAGTTACAGGGGTGGCCAACTATTCGTTTACACCCGGTATATGACATTCACGTAAAATACGGTTTACTTGCACAGAATCCCAAACACACATGCCACTGCAGTGTTGTTCCTAGCGAGAAAAATATGGTACTAAGATTTAGGGAAATTTAGTATTAAAAGTAAATAAAAAGTACTGATACGTACAAAATCGCGCGAAAAATTTTTTTTAGTACTTTTTTGTCCATTTTAGTACTTTTTTCTATATTTTTTAGTACTTTTTTGTCCATTTTAGTACTTTTTTCTATTTTTTCCACTTAAATTCTATTGACAGTAAATTTTAAATTGCACACCAATATTCTTGCACCCGATTGGTAGATAATAGAACAATTTGCTCGGTGAAGCGATAGAGGGCGCTGTTTTGTACTTTGATACAGTGAGTTTTATATTCAAAATCAAATTACGATCGGTATAATGGATCAAGCTCAAGCTTTGTTTTTATATTTTTATACTGCACCATCATCTACAAAAATATGTATAAAATATCTAAGAGAGACAGATGGCGTCCGTTTCTAGTGTTGCCAATACAATAATCATGTGACCATGCATTGAGAATGTCAATTTGAAATCACCCGCGAAAGTACTTTTTAATCAAGTCGTAAATGGTGCTACCATCTGCTAATGGGAAGCGGAACTTTAAATTCAAGGAACCAATAAAATTGCATTTTATTTACCTTCACAAATAATATAGTTATATCATGTTCTGTGGTTATACCAAATATTTTATCTATGGTTATATCCTTCAATTCTTTCTTGTAGTTACATGAACGTTATATTTTTCGAGCATGATCGAATGTTATAATTTGCGTCATAAAATATAATATGACTAAGTGATTTAGCCATTGTAATTAAAATAGGTATATTTTATATTATTTGTACATAAGGGTAGAAATGAGAAAACCAATATTGTTTTGAAAACAAAAACGTTTTATGCTTAATACTTTGAAAAAATAAACATTATTTTCTAATAATTAACTTAAAAAATCACATTTTACAGAATATCTTCATCTTCATATATAATGCCCGTGTTGTCATGCAAGTTCTTTTCAGACACAGATAATAATTCCTGCGAGGGGTGCCACGAATAGATATCAAAACTTTTTTGAGACAACAAATCCTTTACACTCAGTATTGCTGAGCATGTTTCTATTTTTAATTTATTTCTCAGTTTTGTTTTTATCAGAAAAAGCTGAGAAAAGATACGTTCCGCAGCTGCTGATGAATGCGGCAAAGCCAAGATATATTTAAGTAAAATCATCACATTGGGAAACATAGGCTGGTCTAAACCATTTTTGGTTTTATTTACTGCAGACCAGAATTCCATAGAGTCAAAACTTTCATATTGTTCTTTAACAAAATGTTCACTTATCAATTGATACTCCATATTTACTTCATTAACATCAAGCTGTAAGGTTGGAAAAAAGCGACTAAATTCCGAGATAGACATTATATTTCCACTTACCACATTACGGGGTAAAAATTTTGAGACATACTTTAAAATAGGGTCAGCAAAGTTAAATCTTTGTTTGATTTGTAAGCATAACTCTATATAGAAGTCTAAACATCTAATTCGGAAATTGTGCAAATCACTTTTATCAATTTTTGATAGCTCATCAGGATTTGTTAAAGTTAAGTCCACCAAACCACCAAAAAAAATGGATTCAATTTCTTTATAATTGTGTCTGTTTTCAACTGATATTTGACTAATTTCATTTTTGTTTATCACGTCATTTTTAATAAAACATTTTAAAATTATCTTGTATAGCCTGGTCACGTTTTCTAGCAGAGCTGGTAATTTTGGACTTTCACTCTGCAATTCTGCATTCAGCTTAGTTACTAATTCTAATACATATGATAAAAATTGTAAGTACAGTTTGTAAATTGGATTTTTCAATGCAGACAGAATTATCTGAGCACTTTGGAGATTATCTTCAAGGGCAGCTCGTTGAAAAAAAAGCGTAAGAGAATTCCAGTGATCTAGTATTCTTTGGCATACCATCTGCAAATATGTGTACACAATAAGTTTATATATTATTTTAATTAAATAAATAAATATATCTTACCCGAACAGAAAGCCCTCTAGTTTGAGAAGGATATAACATTTGAGATGGTTTCTCTTCCGCAAAAACCTGACATTCTCTTAACTCCTCCGTTCGTTTGGAACTATTCGAGAAATAACTATAGATATCTCTACAGAACTGTTCTACAGTGTTCGGTAATTTAAGACACGCCTTCGAAGCGCAAATATGCAGAGAGTGGCAGCTACATCCTCTTACGATGATATTGGGTGATAAGTCTTTTAGTCTCCTTTGCACACCGTTAAATTCTCCCATCATCACACTAGCATTATCGGCCCCGAAACCAATAAGATTTTCATATGGGATATTACTTTTATCCAATAGAGATTTTATAGATGAAAAAAGGCCTTGTGCAGTGGCAGACTCTACTGCCACTAAATCGAAAAACCTGTCTTTAACACTATTTTGTACATTATCATAATATCTCACAACGACAACCAAACTTTTTATAGTACTTACATCGGTGGTTTCATCTATTATCATAGAAAACTTTTCACGTCTCAATATTTCAATTATTTGATTTTTTGCATATGGCGCCAAATTATTAGTTACTAGTTGTGTCGCTTTTTTTCGTTTTATTTTTAGTCCTCTGGCTACTGCTGAATCGGGAAAAATATGTGCCAGTAGTGGAGGTAAATTATCCATCAAAAGAAATGCTAAATTATATTGGCAAAAAAACCATACTAACTTCATTTCGGCTTCTTTAATTAAGTAATGTGTTTTTAATTGTGGAGAATTTTTTATTGCTGTTATTATCCCTGGGGTACTTTGAGCAGATTTCATTTTTCTTACATGTCTAGTTCTAGTTTCATGTCTATCAAGATGATAAGCTCCTCCTATAATTGTTTTACGACAAACTTTACAAAATGCTTCACCCTTTTTATTTTGAATCCAAGGATAGCGCTCTAACCATGTTGTTCTAAATTTTTGTTTATATATTTTTCGCTTTTTCTTTGCATTAGCTGGTTCTGACTGCTCACTGTTAGAATCAGAATTAGCGTCAGTACTCTCATTCTCTTTATCACTAACATCGGTTAATTTGTCAGAATCATCATTGTCATTAGAAGTACAACTATAATTTACTGTTTTTAGGTGATTGTTATTCTCTTCATCAACAATTTTGTCAATTTTACTAGTAGAGGCATTAGAGCTTGGTGCCAGAGTTGTACCGTCCTTATTCAATTTGACTAAAAATCTAAAAAAACGATACACTTAAATGCACAAACCCTAATTATTATTATAAGTCTTTTGTTGAATTGATGTGTACACGTACCTGTCCATGATTCCACTAAATTAAAAGTTTTGTCTGAACACTTGAATTTGAATTTCTACCCGTCGTCTATGTACCCGTCACAACTCAAGTCCTCATGACACTTGACTTGACACTACAAGACAACTGACAACTGACAATTGACAGATGATGATTAAACTACTGTTGCCAACTCAGATTAAGAAAGAGGGGTTGCCAACATGTAAGAAGGAAAATAACTACGTTTCAAACGGTTCAATTTTTTTATTCCATCCTTTTTTAATTTAAGTAAAAATTAAATACATACTTTATATTTACTGCATTTAAAACATTTAAAACGTATCTACAAAATGTTGCCTGTAATATTTAACCATTAATGATACATTGTCTTAATTTAAAAAAAGTACTAAAAAGCAAAAAGGGGTACTGCAGTACTGACACTTGGGGAAAAGTACTAAATCTAGTACTTTAGTACTAGCAAGAACAACCCTGCATGCCAGCAGTGTCATCGCATCTTCGTATGATTTCCTGTTTTGTTCAGTATTATTTATATTTTTTGAGCACGCCACTAGCGCCACTCTAAACTGCAAGGCCAGGAGGTAACGGATATACACTCCATTTTCAAAGTGCATACGCCCTTCTGGTGTTTTTCATGCACAAGCAGTGTAGTAATTAGTAATTAGGCTTTAAATGAATGCAATTACTGACGGGACTAAAAAAACACTTATCCTTTTCTTATTAAAATTCCGTGTCGACAACCATTCATTGTACAATACCTACCTTTTTAATATTTCTTCTACAGGAAGGAATACGGAGTGATTGGTGATCGGTGGATTCGGTGATGCGACTTCCGTTGAAGCATTGACAGATCCGTGTTTCCATATATGCATCGCATGATATGAAGAGTCCCAGGCAATATATCATTAGAAATATGTCCAAACAAAATCACGTTTTAATTAAATGTATGTATGTAATATATTGATTTGCAATTAATAAAAAAAAGTCGCTGAATTTTGATTAGTTTCTGTATGCAAGTTGGCTGGCTAATTCATCTGGTGTTATATTCAGGTAAATAGTTTCCATAAGCACATCAGCCCAAGGACTTTTGAACAGTTGCAAACCTTTTTATTTAAAAGCAGAAGTAGAAGGGAGTTCCCACAACTCTGCCTTAACTTGTTCCCTCTCACTATTCTGGCCCTTTAGATGACATTACCAATCTTCGAATTCCAGCTTCTATCCACCGATGGTCATGTGGTCATGATGTGGCAGTGTCCGTTTCTTCGCTACTCGTACTCGAAAGAATATGCCCTTAGTCTTCTTAGCATTGATATGTGATTTGCATAAGTTGCACTCTTCTCGGTATTCTTTCAGTAGGTATGCCCCTTCCAGGAGAAGATCGGTGACCTAGGTACCTGAATTTCCATGGATCTGGAAGGTGTTGTTCTTGTAGCTTTTAGTGTAAGACAGTATCTGTAGGTCAATCAATTTTTTTTTATTTTAGCCTGCTCAGTTTCCCGATTTTAATAGAGAGTGCCCGAAATATGCCTCAAAAAGGACTTTTACGTTTTCATGCAAGTTAATTGAAAACATGCATAGTGAATAGCAAAAAAGTCAACGTTGATATTTTTCAAGGTTACTTAAACATACTTTTGACGTTTGACCCCCTTGAAAACATTCTCAGTGCGCCAATGGTAGAAAAGGATTGACCTTTCTTATTCATACCGATATATTTCCTCTGACTGTGTTCCAAACTAATTTATGATAATCACAATCACAAATTAAACGATTTTTTACAAAAAAATGTATCTCGATTAATAATAGAGATAACTATAAAATTCTGAAATTCTATCAAAATTGAGAGAACGTTATTTTCAAATTTTTGACCGATTATAAGAAGATTGGGAAAAAATATAAATACTGTTAAAATTAATTCTTGCCTCTTGTCAATTAGTTTCCCATTAAGTTATACAGGGTATCAAATAATGACTTTAACTTTGTTATTTGCAAAGTTACAAAAAAATGTTCAATATAAATGTTGTTTGGTTCTTTACCATGCATGTTTTGAGTTTTTTAATTAGTTCACATCTTCTTCTGGTTTGTTCCTATTTGGCAACCAACTTTTTCTTCTTAAATGGAACTCATAATTTTTTTTGTCAATTTGAAACAAGCATATATTTGTCTATTCAGTCATAAATTTCTACAATTTTTGGAAAAAAAATAAGCGTGAAAAAAAATATTTGTTACGACTCAATCAGAACTAAATTAATTAATTTCACATCACAACACTAAAATTTAGTTGTTTGTTTGTAAAAATTTAATTGTCAAACTTCCATGGCATTCTTTACCAAAAGTAATGTTTGTGTTTTATAACTGCATGACTTTTTCCATGGCATCCTTTATTAAGAGGCGACGAGTGAGTCGTATTTAATGTTTTTTTCTCGCTTATTTTTATTTTTTTTTTTTTCGAAAAATTGCAAAATTTTGTGATTGAATAGAGAAAAATATGCTTGTTTCAAATTGACAAAAAAAAATTATGGGTGCCATTTAAAAAGAAAAAGTTGGTTGCCATAGGAACAAACCAGAAGAAGATATCAACAAACTAAAAAACTCAAAACATGCATAGTAAAGAACCAAACAACTTTCATATTGAACATTTTTTGTAACTTTGCAAATAATAAAGTTAAAACCATTATTTGATACTTTTGGTCCACCCTGTATATAATTTGTTTAATTAGCATTCGAAGGGGGTGTGTAGGGAGTGTTGAATATCGTAGAAAAAATTGTTATTGGCAATCGTATTAAAATGTTGTAACCTAAAATATAAAGAATTCGCCATTTTTTCTATAAAAAATGATATCTCTAAAAATAACAAAGCTATAAAAAAAACCTCAAATTCGTTCATTAGAATTACTTATAAAACATAACGAACATGTGTTAAAATTTTTGTTTAGGGATTTGGGAGAACGATAAAGTTTAACAAATGTAAGGGCCTGGATAATCACCCTGTAGATAAGATATACACCTACAATTTAAAAAATCTATTTACGGCGGACGAAACCCAATGAATTTTGCTAACGATCACAGAAAACCGCATCAAGATTAATCATCTAATTCCAAAAATATTGAGGTTCAAATATTGCCCATATTTTTCAAAAATATCCACTTCAATTGTGCACCAGTTTAGATCATTGTGATATATTACTTTGTAAATATTACTTAGTCTATAGCTTAATATTTTTAGTTTAGCCATCTGAATAAATTAAAACCGTGTGTTTTAACTTTTAAGAAAACATTATTTTCCTGCCAGTTCGCGATCAGGATGGTGGAAAACCCCTCAGATACACTTCCTTGAACACGTATAAGCCCTTAAAAAAGGCCATATCCGGTTATAATTACCTTCTTTTTACGTCGGTTCACATTAAGAAGTTCTTTAAGGCATATTAAAATGTAAATAGAAAATGAGAAAATTGTTTTTCCAAGATTGAAGGAACGATGTCTGGTTTGGAACGCATGCGGAGCAGACCACGGGAAAATCAATATGGCAACTGCAATAAGGCAATAAGATAAATCCGGGTGCAGTCTAGCCGTCCCTCGTGGAAATCCAATCCAAAACAGTGGGCAGTCAATGAAACCATCTAGTAGCGCCCCATCCGATACACTTGGATTCTGGTTTTTGCGCCACTAATTTTTAATCTGCGATGATACTGACGTTTTAATTTGGGAATGATGGAACATCGTCTTGTTCTGTCTATAGTTGATTTAAAATTCGTCCAGAGTTATTCAGAAGTTGAAATCGATAAATATTTTTATTCATTCATTCATAGTATTCTGTTAAGCAAAATGGAATCAACAAACAATATAACATTAAAATCTAACGAACGAAAAAGTTTTTCATATATGCCTATATTCAAACGCCATAGAAAACGAGGAAGTGTTATTCACTATTTTCAAGATATAATAATTTATTCAATTACATGACAATGAACCACACAATGAGACCCCTTTTAATCATCGATATCCATATCAATTAACTGATCTTAAAACCCCCATGCCGACGCCACACATATCTATTGTTGAGGGTATATGCACAATACACCACTATGAATGTACATTATACAAGTAGGGGGCTTTTGAATGGAAACCACTAGTTTTGACTAATTGACATGGTATGTTCACGTACCTTGACTTCTAGTATTAACAGGCCTGGTACTTAATAGTTTTAATGTTTGGAATAAATTTTACTTCACATAATGCAGCTCAAATTAAATGATGTCACTCTATTACACAGCGCCTTTCTTGAGGATGTAGAGAAAATAAATAAGTGGCATTTTAAAAATAATTATTGTGTGTATCGATTGAAACAACAAAGCAAAATCAAATTTTGTGTTACAAAAGTTATTTTTGTTTCTAAGTGTTATAGAACAAAAATTAAATCAATCAAAATATTCTCACGAGTAGCTTAAATTTGTATCTTTTCACAAAACGGTGTTGCTACACGACTCCAAAGAGTAGGTCAGAGGCACATTTCCTTCCACTATTATTATACACTTATTAAACTAATTAAGAAATTTAAATTGCCGTAACTAATAATATCGCGCTTGAGCGGTCCCAAATATAGAAGAACATTCGCAAAGTAGCGTTAAAATGTCGCAGTAGTTATTTTACACTTTAAAGTGTTGTAATATATTGTTTGCGTTTTTAGTTTAGTTTGTTTATTTTTATTAGTGGCAGCACGCTTAATTGAACACAGTTTTTAAAAAGGTAATAATCTTACAAAATAAAGAATGTAGAGTATAGATTTCAATATCGAAATTTTTTCGTCAAAAATGGTCGTATGCAGTTTTATGCACCTCAGGATAACCAAGAGAATTAAACCAAAGGGAAAGAAGAACAAATTGTTGCAAATAGAGCCACCTCCACCTACCTTACCGCTCTGGAAGATTGTGAACTTGGTTAGAATGTAATATAAGACGACTAAATATAAATAAATGTTTATTAACTTCCTGAAGTTACTGAACAACCCCATTGAATTTTAGAAAATATTTGTTAGCGTAAAGGGAACAAGGTCTAACAGTTTATGGTGGCATGCGGACTACTCTTGGGGATAATTTGTAATGAAACGTCTTATGCACTAAACCACTGTCGACATACTTTGGCCTAAAGCCATTTTAATTTCTAGAGTCGTCTCCTGCCCATTATTTTCTCGATTTGTAATTCAAACAAATTACGGCATGGATTTCCGGCAATTCAAAATCATTTGTTATTTATAACCAAATACTATGTGAGAATACATTGAATCAGAATGAACGCTTTCTGTGCGTGGGTAATCAGCTGCAATAACAAATTGCGTGTTACTTAGTAACATAAAAAAATCTGACGCGTAATTATTAAACCAAACTGTGATCCCCAATCTGATTTTAGTTTGCACCGTCTTCAGTCTATTTTCTTCCCTTCCATACCATTCAATGAATGATCGCTTCTAGGTGTATGTGAAAAATGCAGAAGGTTTTAAATTCAACCAATTAGACCAAATATAACTCAAATGAAGAGGTACATCCTTTTAAATTGAAAAGAAAAACAAAATGTGGTAAATAAATCTCCTTCCATTCTGAAGAGTTGTGTTTGATTAGGATCGCATTTAAGACTTAACTATAAATAACTGCCTTTAACTTACCGACAACTCTCTGGAATTTAGAAAATATTTTTGTAAGAGAGCAGAATCCTACATTTTATGGTGGAGTGCGAACCACTTTTTGGATTTAATTTGTATTAATGGACTAAATCTAATCGGACCTACATTTGGCCTAAACCTGTTTTAATTTCTGGAATCGGCTCCTAGACGGGAACCTTTATTTTCTCGATTTTGTAGCACGATAAACAAATTATAGGATAGGTTTTTGTCACTTCTTAATTCGTCATTCATTGGTATTAACGTGGAATGTTTGAAGTGATTTTGAAAAATAACCGTGACCAAATACTACACGTAAATAAATTAGATTACAATGGACGGTTTGTATGCGTCAGTGATCAGATGCAAAAACAAATTCCTTACCACTCCAGAACGTCACAGTCTCTCACCAAATTATTAAACCACACTCCATGATGTGATCTACAATTCGATTTCATTCTGCGCGTCTTCTTCAGTCGATTTTCTTACCATTCAATGAAGATCGCTGCCAGAATAAACTTTTCCCGGAAATTTCAAATTAGACCAATTAGAGCAAATCTGTAAGAAAACAAGACATAACTAAATAAATTTGTTAACCACCTTCCTAGTTACCGATGCCACTCTTTTAAGTCTAGGAAATCTAAATTTGTTAGAGTAGGAAACAACTCTACAGTTTACGGTGAAGTTCGAACCTCTTCTTGGGGATTATTAGGTAATAATGATAGTGGAGGGAAATTAGTCAAAATAATTGATGAAAAGTGATGTAATCGGGAAGTTGAATTTTTTTCTTTGTTTTCTTTTTATACATGCAAATGAATCGAAAACCGAAAATATTAGCAAAATCGGGCTGAGGCTTCGCGAGAAAAGCGCATAAAAGTGCATTTTTGATGCATTTCGAGTGCATCGCTACCCTTTTTTTTAAATATCTGCGGCTCTATTGGTCGTAGAAAAATTTAAAAAAAACAAAATACTCGTGAATAGGGGTATAGTTGCATTAAAAGTACATCCTAACCTCAAAAAATACATTGCTCAGTTTATTTTATTTTTACTAATAATGCAATGAGTGGGGTAAAAATCTTCTGATCTTTACGAAAATTGGAGAAAACGTATTTTTATGCTATAAATACGTGATTAAATTTAAAAAAAAAATATTCTTAAGGTCGCAAAATTTTAACATTTGCTAATAAAATTAAAACGCTTGCCAGTAAACTTTTTCAAAGATATGAGAAAATGTCAAAAGTGAAATATATATAGGTATATATTTTTTTTAATTAACAAAACGACATTCGAGACGAAATTTTATCTTGATAAACAGATTCTGGTATATGATCACAAAAAAGTACATAAAAGACCTACTCTTTAAAAAAAAAGTTTTCCCTACGACCATTTTGCATTATATGGCAAGCGTTTTAATTTTTTTCGAAAATGTTCCATTGTGACCGTAAATTTTTTTTTTAAATTCACGCATTTGTGGCATGAAAATACATATTTTCTCCAATTTTCGTAAAGATCGGAAGATTTTTACCCCACATATTGCATTTTTAGTTAAAAAAAATAAACTGAGCAACTTGAATTTTTTGAGGTTAGGATGTACTTTTAATGCAACCCAACAGTTTGATAGGCTATTTATTTACAAGTATTTTAGTTTTTTTAAAATTTTTCTACGACCAATAGAGCCGCAGATATTTAAAAAATAGTGTAGCGATGCACTTGAAATGCATCAAACGTGAATTGATTAAGATGTTGAAAAATAATCACAACCAAATACTGTGTGAAAATAAATTATATCACAATGAACGCTTTATGTGCGTCGGTAATCAGCTGTAATAAATTACGTCCCGTCCAGTAACCTCAAGGAGTCTCTTGCCAAATTATTAAAATAATCTCCACGACTTGTTCTCAAATAAAGCAAAAAGATAAACAACTCAAACTG
Organism: Rhagium mordax; assembly: GCA_963680705.1. Classification (NCBI taxonomy): domain Eukaryota; kingdom Metazoa; phylum Arthropoda; class Insecta; order Coleoptera; family Cerambycidae; genus Rhagium; species Rhagium mordax. Next base: position 48,953,994 of record OY796662.1, read on the forward strand.
TCTATTTCCTCACTCTGAAATCATTTATAGGATTGGTTTTTACTTCAACTTTTTAATTCAAAATCATTAGTCGTTATTAACGTGGATTGATTGAGATATTGATGTTGAAAAATAACTACAACCAAATGCTCCGTGAAAATAAACTAGATTATAATAAACGCATTGTATGTGTCGGTAATCTGCTGTAAAAACAAATTCCATCCCACCTGATAAAGTCAGTCTTACGCAAAATTATTAAACCAAACTCCATGATATGATCTCCAATTTAATTCCCTTTTTTTTGCCTCCCATCATACTACTCAATAAAGATAGCTGCCAGAATAACATTTTTGAGAGATGCAGAAAATTTCAAATTAAATCAAATATAAAAAGAAAAAACAGATTGTGGTAAATAAAATCGTCTATCTATCCGTTCAAAATCCTCTCCAGGTGGGCGAGTACACTAAAAAAATTATAGGATGGGTTTTTTATATCATTTCTTAATTCAAAATCATATTAAGATGGATATTTGAAATCTACAGGGTGGACCAAATTCGATGGGATTTGGGGGTTTCTCTGAAAGTATGTGAGATAGAAAAAAACCGACCTAGGTGTCCTGGGCTCAATTTTCAAGAATGGTACAAACCGCGATCGTCTATTTATTTCAACAACTGAGCGTTTTTGGAAAATTGGCATTTTTGATGAACTCTATATCTCAATTACCAAGACTCGAATCGAAAAACGATTAACACATTCTTAAAGCACTTTTTTAAGTAGAATTCATTACTGATAAAAAGAAAATTATGCATTGTCGAAATAGATAGACGATCGCGGTTTGCGCCTTTGTTTCTTGAAAATTGAACCCAGGACACCTAGGTCGGTTTTGTTCTATGTCTCATACTTCCAGAGAAACCCCCAAATTTCATCGAATTTCGTCCACCCTGTACTTGTTGGGAACCAAATACCATATGAAAATAAATTATATCACAGTGAACGCTTGGTGTGCGTCGGTAACCAGCTGTAATAACAATTGGAATCTCACTCGTTAAAATGATTTCTAATCCGGTTCCATTCAGGGGTCGTCTCCTTCACTCAATTTTCTTGCTCTCCTTGCCGACTAACGAAGAGATCCACTGCTAGAAGAATTTTTTAGATATTGCCTCAGCATTAATGTTTTAAGCAACGAGATACGGAAGATAATTATAAATGTGAATCTACACTTGCACATTGAAAATATTTGCCACTTCGGCAGGTAACTCGTTAAATATTAATCATTTTGATTTGTCCTCAAAGAAAAATCTTTAATTATCCATGTTGAGTAACATGCCTGAAACTGCGTACCATATGGCGTGCTATGGATAAATAGTTAAATAGGTCCCTGCGTTTGACTACACTGTTAGTAAAATAATGATTTTATGATTTCCTTCTTCCCCATAATAATAAAATAAGAAAAGAGCGTCGATAAGTCTGTTAAAGATTAAATTTATTTTTGACCAGCCGCCACTAAAATTTACTATTAGTAGTTATAATGACTTTAACAGACGTCAAGCGATGTTATGAGATGAAGCAATAATTGGAAAACCTCACATTGCGATGTCGGATGAATTATGTATTAAACGGTCCAAAATTTCAGAGATTCGGTACATCGCATAAGGTCAGCGACTGTTGACCATCGTTTATGTAAGTATTGGTCTAAAACATGTTTTTACTGTGACTTGAATCATCTACCACTGCGTCAGTTCATTCTATTTTCTCGAAGTAAATAAACAACTAATTGGGAGTATTCCAAAACGGAATCAAAAACAACTGCTGTTCAAAATCGAATATGTATCACCTGAAATTGAGATACACTTGGAAATATGCATTTTGTTTTTTTTGCTGCATTTTAGAGTCCTTATATCATTACAAACACTGAACTTGGGTACTTCCTAAATTCTATTCAATTTTTGTAGTCGATCGTTGTTTTTTTAAATATTTTAAATTTTTATTTCTTTCAAATGTTTCAAATCACTTCTTAATAATTGTGCTAGTCCCCTAACTACTAACTTTTGAGTGGCCTCAAACAGGAATTACATTCATTTTCCACCCAATTAAAAAATCAGTGAACGATATGAATTCGGGCCGCCATATTGAATCCTTCTTTACTGCAACCAAGCTATATGAGTGGGTGGTTTATTCGATCTAAATTTTTGCGGTGATCGTAGATGTAAACAGTTCATTTCCATTTCTGAACTGAGCAAGTTTTTGATCCTATGAAGCCTTGGAAAAACTTTAAAGGTGAGAGTCGAGAAATTGCGCTGACCTTCCTATATGGAGGCACCAAAATGTAATCCTTAATACTTTTCGAATCGTTAACAAAATTAAATATCAGCTATAACGATCTCATTGCAGAAAACAACAATTTTTGCTGACACAATAAGCAAGATAATTAATCAGAACATCTATTATTAATACGTCTACCTGACAGGAAGCATTTCGTGCTTCTAAGGAGGCCCTGTATAGCTATATCCGCTTCGCCTAGAGGTCTTGAAATCAAAAAGTAAAAAGAAGTGACATAACTTCGAGGAAGTCTGAGCTTCCTCTTATTTTAATCTCATCCGGTGCATTAAGTTGTCTAAACCAACAGTTCCGAATCAATTTTTTTTCCTCGAAGTCTGAAATCTAACGCTATATTATGTCTGGGGCCCGCACCGGGTCTATCCTTCTTCCACAGTCTGGTATTTGCGGGTCGCTAGAGAGAATACTACTAAGGTCGACGACCTAGCGGTACCCTGATCTTGTCATTGGGAGAAAGTCTCAATGAAATACACCTAGCTAGGTCATACAGATACTGCTTAGAGCCGTTAAAGAATGCCGATGTCGGTCTATTCAGTAGTATTTTTTTTTGTGTGTTCGGAAAAAATTGGGACTGGAAATGGAAACTTTCTGAAACTAATTCCGTAACAAATTTCGTCCAAACTACGTTACGCAAACGCACTGATATGCAACAATAATGCAACTGCACAGTTTGGTTGTAACATGCAGCACAAGAATTTAGAAATTTTAATTAGGAACTGGGAGTTTAAACTCGCCATCGATGGAACTACTGGCCGTAATATCCGCGTCCACTGCCTGGAGGATAAGTGAAGATGTATTTGTAACTGTTTACTGATTTTCTAGCATCATACTGAAGAAACATTGATAACTTTCGATTATAGTATTTTAAACTAAAATACGGATAGATGATTGAGCCTGAAGAAAAGAAAAAAATGTGAAGCTGTTCATATTTAAAGAAATTAAGGGCTATAAAACAAGGTAACTGAGAAGAATCATATATGCTTAGAAGAAGAGAAGTAAATAGTAAATTATCTACTGCTTATTGTTTTATAATATATGCAAAAGATATCAACGGAAGTTGAAAACCATTTCATTTGTTTGTGCTTTGATTTTGAGATTTGAAATTGAAAAGTAAAATGCCCACATTACTCACATTTTGCTTGTTTCGACTGTCTCGATCCACTTCTGGTTTCACTCAGCGTGTTGCTTTAAATCCCATCCAACATTTTTATTGCATTATCTGATTCTGCTAGAGTTATGTCATTGAGTAAAATTTTTTACTCAATGGTTATGTGTCATATTATGACAGTTTATATTAATTTAACCGCAAACTAGCAACAGTCGCTAAAACCACGATGTAACGATGATTCCATATATTTTTTTTAATATTCTACAAGCATCCTTTAAATTGCTTTCGCATTTCAATTACGGATTGAAATATTATTGAACGGATCGCAGTTTTATGTTTACAAAATGAATCCAATATTTTGTTATAATGTAAAAAAATGCGACCCTATGATTTTATTGAAATGTTCAGCAAAGATGTCTTGTAAACAATTTAACACCCTGTGGTGCAAAAAGGTGAAATTTTGACAAACAGGGTTATACTATTCCTCCTGAGCGTTTGCCAGGAGGTTTGAAGACGCCCTGTATATATTATAATGTTTCTAAATTGAGTGAAATAAATTTAAGAGCTTGTAAAGGACGTCAAGATAACGCTAGCATATATTTTTGCATTTTCTTGTTCCTCATGAAATTCTGGTTTCAGCAAGATTTTGTTTAAGAAATGGCGTCGAAAGTAAAAAAACTGAAAATACAGAAGCGTCTTTTCTCAGCAAATTTTGTATTTTTTCAAATTTTTAAAAAACAAATAATTTTGTTAACGAAATTTAAATTTTTCTGCACCATAAGAAAAAGCATACCTAGTTGTTTCATTTGATATAAATAAATTATGTTTAGATTTGTCAAGCTCGAGTGTTTGTAAAATCTAATTCTTTTGATAGATAACATAACATGGAGATTATTTTCAACAGATTTTATTAAACATATTTAAAAAATCCAGACATAATTCATATTAAATAAAAGCTTTCTTATGGTGCAAAAAAATTTAATTCTTTTCCGTGCATTTTTAGAAATAAAAAATCTGCGCTTCCTTAATAATTAAAAAGAATTTTTCATTCATGGAGTGACAAAAAACGTCCCTACGCGTCAAATCCAAAGCCGACTTTCTAAAAGATTCAAAAATAATATCCCACAAGGCCTATTTGCGTTTTTCACCTTTTCATCTTCGACGCCATTTTCTAAGGAAATGCCAATTTGTGACATATTGTTAAAATCAAATATTCAAGACGGACAAGAAAATGGAAAATATACAGGGTTATCCATTTAAAATAATGAAAGTTGACGTCACTTCCGGTTGGACCAGAAGTAGGATTTTGTGCACAATCGTGTCAGATTATTGCTTTATCGATTCACGTTCCAAATTTCAGAAATCTATCTTTCATAATAACCAAGTTATTCCGCAGGCAATACTTTCGTAGCCACCCTGTATAGTTTTGTAGAAAAACGTTTGGTTTTCACAATACAGGGTGTTACAACGTCGATTGGCACATTACTAATTAATCTTTAAGCAGAGTAGGCTGAAGAATCTAAATTTTTGTGAGCGAATATTACTTAAAATTACCGACAACTGGACCATATTCGAATTTGTGTATTGCCACATAAAATCGAGAATACGAATACGAAAACCTCTAGATATATTTAATAAGACGATCTTTATTATGGCATTTTAATGGGCTCATTTCGGAAATTTTTTTTAATTGATATTCCGAAAGTACACCGTGTAATTAGTAAATGTGCAAAATATTAATTTTTTTTTTCAACTGCTTCTCCCTCAAAATAAATAATGAAAATAGAGCGCTGTGACGTCACACCACTCACAGCGGGCGGCCGCTAGCCTGTTCCGCAGCGAAATCTAAACACCATATATCCGCATAACTCATAGAACCAGTGGAGTCGGGTGGTGTGACGTCATAGCCGTTTCAAATATGTTACGAATTTGAAATCAAATATTAGGGTTAATATTAACGCTAGCGATCTAATTTTTTCACTATATACTTAGAGGATGAAATACTTACGGAAAATGCTAAAATAAATTAAAAAGCAAATATCACGAAATGAGCCCATTGAGGAATCTAAAAACGAAAAACGAGACGTAATTTTCAGTTAACCTTAAATTTTTCATGAACAAAAGTGCCATCGAACTCCACTTCTACGCCACTGAATAGTGATAATGCATTTAAAATATTATCTGGTTATCGGCAATATTACCTAAGACCTAAGTAACACGCTCGCAAAAATTTAGATTCCTCAGCCTGGTTCGTTAAAAGATATAGCTAAATGCCATGCCAGTCGATATTATAGCACCCTGTATTTTAAAAAACGAAGTATTTTTACAAGCTCTTAAATTTATAATACTCAATTTAGAAATACCTTTTGCCTTTGTAATTAGCCAACCACCTACAGAACTACAGAGTTTATTTAAAGAAATGCCAAAAAAATTTATATACAAAAGTTGTAGTGTATTTTTCCTGAATTTTAATAATCTGCCAATAAAACGAACAAATGACAATCGCAAAACTCTATAAACTTAGGGTTTTCTTTATGTAACACCCTGTATATTTTGTTATATTTTTGAAATCTTTATAATTTCCTGAAAAACATAATAGTAAGTTAGACTATCAGTTCTCCAGTTATTCAAAATAAAAATGTATGTAGAAACATGATATTATCTTAGTAACCCATGGATTAAAGTAAACAATATCATGTTTTTACACCTTTTTGAATAACTGAAGAACGGACTTATTATATATTTCAATCAGAAAATTATAAGGTTTTCGCAAATATAATAATATTCAGGGTGTTCCAAAAAACCCTAAGCTTATAGAATTTCTCCATTTTGCGATTGTCATTTGTTTGTTTTATTGGCAGATTATTAAAATTTAGGAAAAATACTGGAACTTTTGTAAATAAAATTTTTTCAAATTTTCAAATTTCTTCAAATAAACGTTGTAGGGGAGGGGGTGGCTAATTATAAGGATGTAAAATATTTATTTTTATTATGGGTACACCCTGTAAATTTTTTTCTACTTCTGATAAAAAATTTAAAATTTGGAGGACGTGATTTAGACAATACTACAAATTTTTTGGAATAATTTTGAAATTCAGAATACTTCCGGTTTGACCGGAATTGACCAGAACTTTTGATTTTTAAGTGCAATACCCTGTATTTTAGACATTTTTGGGACTAGAGGAGCATTTTACGTATGATAGAGCATTTTTTGGATTTCTTTTTGGAAATAACTATTTTTTATTTAATTTTTAAAAACAGCATTAGGCTGTGACTCGCCTAAATGGCTTTTGTTTTGGTTTGTAATTATGAGAAAAATTCCAAACCTGAGGTTTTTTAATTTCTTTTAGTTATTTCCATCCATTCTTTAATAAAATCGCAGCGTTAAAAAACATGTTCAAAATTTTTGTACAGGGTGTCCCATTATCTTTAGTAGTTATTTTTCTTTAGTTTCAAGCTCTTTCCGTGAATTTTTAGAGAAGTATTAGAATTAGCTTATTTTATTAGTTTTTCGCATTTGTTGCCAATTTCTACTAAAGATAATGGACATGTGTTATATATTTTTGAAATCAGGCTGCTTTTCCGGAAGTTAGATGTATGAATGGCATATGTCTGTATAACAACAATTATATACTATGTCGATTTCCGCAAGAACATACAGGGTGAAAAAAATTTTGATAGTCAGTTTTTTGACAATACCTCGTATATTAGAGGTTCTATCGCTTATTTGACCTTATACAATCGGATTCGTGAGAATAGATTTTGGTTTTTCACTTTAGCTCAGTAATAAAGCCAAGAAATCGAATGAGCCTCTTACATGGGTCACCCAAGATTGCATTTGAAGAAAATTGGTCTTTAAAAAAAAAATTTGTTTTGGTGAAAATAACTATTAAAAGAAATGAAAAACCTCAGGTTTGGAATTTTTCTCATAATTACAAACCAAAATAAAAGCCAATTATACGAGTCACAGTTACCAAATTCTGTTTTTAAAAATTAAATAAAAATATGTAGGTAGTTATTTAAAAAAGAAAATTGAAAATACCCTATTGATACACTGGACCCAAAAATGTCAAAAAATACAGGATGTTCCATTTGGAAATCAAAAGTTCTGGTCATTTCCGGTGAAACCGGAAGTACATTGGATTTCAAAATTACCCGAAAAAATGTAAAAGATTGTCTAATTCAAGTCCTCCAAATTTCAAATTTTTGTCTAAGGTAGAAACAAAATTACAGGGTGTACCCACTTTTGGTTGTCACCCGGTATATCGTGATATATACCGGGTGTAAATGAAATTGGGCTCACCCCTATAACTTTTTTGTTTTTTTCAGATATCATTTTGAAATTTTGGCAGTTGCAATAACAAGTAAATTTGAATTAATGCATGTTAATAAAATGATTCTAGCACTTCAGGTTTCACCGGAAATGACCGTAACATCTATTTTTTAAATGGAACACCCTGTATATTTTCACATTTTTGGATTCAGGGATTCATTCTGCATACGATGGTATCAATTTCGAGGAAGAAACATAACCTCAAACATTTTTTTAGGATAATTTAAGTTGGAATCTAGGAAGCCATGACTGCTGAAAAACTTTTCTTTCTGAGTCTGGAAAAATAAAATCGTGATATAGCTAACTCGGAAATGGTTTTTTCGATATTAGTATTTTTTTTAAATGGAACCATTGTACCTCATTCATTATTTATTTATTTATTTATTTATTTATTTATTTTTAAATACATACCCAACAGGCAAATATGCTATTTTAATAATTTCCGAGATGTTTAGTTACTAATTGTTATACCAAAATGAAAAAGATTTTAAAAACAGAATTCGATTTTAGGACATTTTCCATATATCATTTGTCAGCTGTATTTTATTTGAATCGTGATGTTTGGCAACAACACACAATTCAGGCATCGTACAAGACGCAATTAAAATAAAAAGGGTTTAATATTTATTTTTCATGGCACGTTAAAAAAAAAATGTAGTTTCGTGTTCCTATAATTGGTGTCGCCCCTTCAAATTTGACCCACACTTAAAGATTCACCATGTATATTTTTGAAATCAGAAAATTATAAAGATTTCGAAAATATAATAATATCCAGGGCGCTCCATAAAAAAACCCTGAGCTTATAGAATTTCGCCATTTTGTGATTGTCATTTGTTTATTTTATTGGCAGATTATTAAATTCAGGAAAGATCCTGCAACTTTTATAAATAAAATTTTTCTGTATTTCTCAAATACACTTTGTAGGGGGGTGGCTAATTATAAAATATTTATTTTTGAATAATGCAATTCCAAAAAAAAATTTTAGGGCGCTGTTTTTAATTATAATATGGCTGATGCATGATAGCTCATGTCATAATTTTCGAAGTTGCAGATGTTATTTTTTCCAATAAAACCGCGTCGGAACTTTTAAATATTTATACAGCGCGTCCCCCGAAACGAAAATCAAACACCAATAATAATTAAGAGATTGTATAAAAACAAATTCCATCCCCTCGGAACCCGGGGTATTGCCTTACACGTCGATGGATAACTCACATATGGTGTTAGGTAAGCAAAGTTATGTTTACACTTAGACCCCCATGTGCGTGCACCATTAGGGGTGACACCGACACGTGGTACGCACAGAATTTTCAACTTAGGGGTGCTCTTGCTCTGCCTTTCCACGTCTAGACTCTTAGGGCACTAACCTTTTGTGTGCCTATAAAACAGGCCGGAGCGTAAAAGGATGTGCCAAGTATTTTTTAATTAAATTTCGCCTGGTTGGTAATATTTGATGTTATACGGAACATTAACGTAATCGATAACTATAGAACAAACGAGTGTATTAAATTAAAGTTTTAGATATAGTTCAGGTAGCGAGACTTTTGCGTTCGAATTGAATGGACTAAAAATAAACTTTCTATGGTGTTATCAGCAACGAACGTTCTGTATTGTCGTTAATCTCTGGATATTTATCAAATAAAATTTAGTACATTTTTCTAAAAATAGAGTTAGTTAAAACCTCATAATTAGCTAACTAAATTATTTATTCGTTTTCATTTAGTTTTGTGTAGTAATGAAATAAATGAAAAGAAATTTTTAAGCGAATCATTAAAAAATTAATAAAACTTCTTGATTTTCTTAATAATAAAAAAATACAATTTAACCATTATTAAGCACAGTCTTAATAATGTTTCACCATCATCGATGATTTCTGTGTATTAATGCGTTTCCTCGGTAGTTTTTTGAAAAAATCACTTCATCATCATTTGCATTTGCTTCTTGTAATAATGACACACACATTTACAAACAGTAGGTAAACGAAAGTACCACTTGCACCGAATTAGTTTATCTTTCGTATTTTTACATTTTTGACGATAAATTTAATATAATATGCTGCAGGTATAGACTTTGTAAATACAGAAACGTGATGTTGCAGTGTTAATGTGGATGAATTGGCACACGATTTTAATTTGCGGTATCGGCGTTATCGGCAGAATTCTCTTTTCTAGTGAGTGTGTTTTGTTAAATTTCCTACTTATTTTTCTGTATATAGCATTATTATTATTCAACTATATTGTACCCATCTTTGTCCAGCGTAAGAAAACACGTTCCTAATAAACACATTGCATCATTCGTTTTTGTTACGTTTTGTTATGAAAAATAAAAAATTACGTAATGTGTAAAAATGTGTTTGTTTTGTATTATTTAACATTGCTGAGTGCTTGCATTGTACTATGCGAGTTGAATCAATTAAAGAATATTTCCATTAAACCTATGTAAATTGTTAAAAAATTTATTTTATTAATATTTTTGTAAAATTATATTATATTTTTGTCATTAGTTAAAATGAATACATTTCTATTTTCAGAAGTTTATTTACTTTTTAATTACTGAACTATTTAATATTTATTCGATGTTATAAAATTACCTCCGCGCTCCGGCCTGTAGTTGAGGCCGCCCCGATGTGGCGCATGCCAAAGCGTAGTAGAGTGGGCTGTGGCCAAAGGAACTATCTGTCTGCAAGTGCCAGCATAGGGGTGGGTCCCATATATCTTACAAGAAATAGCACACTGGAAACGCCGAATTAAAAGTTGAGGGCATTTACCCCCTTCACCCTACCAAGTGGGATGCTAATGTACCTGGTGAATGATCCGGGTTTTTCGATACGGGAAATTCCCCCTCTGATATCGCATTTAGTTCAACGTTAATGGCCTGGTAGGTTTTACATTTCAATAGATGATGAGTTCACGATAGCGTTTTTGTGAAATGAAGTAGTTGTTTCGGACGAAAATACTTGTTTTCTTTGCTAGAATAGCCATTGAGTGTTCAATCACTTTTGATCAGGGTTGGTATAATTGATGAACTGTGTAAGAGTAGACACTAAAGAGCAATCTGATCTGAAGAGACGGCTTGTAGATGAAAGTATATAAGACTTACTTAATAAAATTTATTATATAGTAATAATACTGCTGTTATGGATTGTGGAAAGTCCTTATCCTCAGGAGGCTCAAGGTAAAATCCTGGCTAGATCAAGTCGATGAGATAAATCAACGAAACTACTTACACCACCATCTTTCGAAAGGATGAAGGATATAATTCTGCGATGTGAGTGAGCTCCACTCTAATTCTGCAGAAATTCCAAGCACTGAAGAACCTATCTTCTGATGTCAGTAATTGGTGTTAGTATCGTAAACGTGTTAACTTTAAATTAGTAATTAGAAAAAAGTTGAAACAAAGTTTAGTTCCCCATTTTCATGCTACATTAAATGAAAGGGAAATCGAATTGTAAAATAAATAAAAAAATGTAACAAAATTGAAAGAAAAGATCAAATTGTAAAATAAATAGAAAAATGTAATAAAATTGAAAAGATCCACAGACTTCTTCAGCTATTTTCTTAAGTAAATTGATGATTAATTAGTAATTAGAAAAAAAATAGAAACAAAGTTTAGTTCATCATTTTCATGCAACACGTTAAATAAAAGAGAAATAAAATTGTAAAATAAATTAGAAAATGTAAGAAAAGTTAAAAAATGCGCAAATATGTGAAAATACGCTGACTTCTTCAGCTAGCTGTTTAAATAAGTTGGCGATAAGTTAGTAATTAGATAAATTAGTAATTAGAAAGAAAAAATAAAACAATTGGCGATAAGTTACTAATTAGAAAGAAAAAAATAAAACAAAGTTTAGTTCCTCATTTTCATGCTACATTAAATGAAAGGAAAAACAAATTGTAAAATAAATAGAAAATAAATCAAATATTAAATGAAAGGAAAGTGAAATTATAAAATAAATAGAGAAATGTTAGAAAATTGAAAAGATACGCAGACTTCTTCAGCTGTTCTCTTAAATAAGTTGAATTAGTAATTAGAAAATATAGAAATAAAGTTTAGTTCCTCATTTTCATTCTACATTAAATTAAAGGGAAATCAAATCGTAAAATAAATAGAAAAATGTTAGAAAATTAAAAAGGTCCCAGACTTCTTCAGCTATTTTCTTAAATAAGTTGATGATAAATTAGTAATTAGAAAAAAAATAAAAACAAAGTTTAGTTCCTCATTTTCATGGAACACATTAAATAAAAGAGAAGTAGAATTGTGAAATAAATTAGAAAATACAAGAAAAGTTAAAAAATACACAAAATTTGTGAAAATACACCTTCTTCAGCTAGTTGTTTTAATAAGTTAGCGATAAGTTAGTAATTAGAAAGAAAAAATAAAACAAAGTTTAGTTCCTCATGTTCTTCATTTTCATGCTATATTAAATGAAAGGGAAATCAAATTGGAAAATAAATAGAAAAATTTTAGAAAATTGAAAAAATTCAGACTTCTTTAGCAATTTTCTTAAATAAATTGACGGTAAAAATTAGTAATTAGAAAAAAAATTGAAACAAAGTTTAGTTCCTTATTTTCTTGATGTATTAAATGAAAGGGAAATGATATTGAAAAATAAACAGAAAAATTTTAGAAAATTGAAAAAATTCAGACTAGCAATTTCTTAAATAAATTGACGATAAATTAGTAATTAGAAAAAATATAGAAACAAAGTTTAGTTCCTCATTTTCATGGAGCACATTAAATGAAAGAGAAATAAAATTGTAAAACAAATAAAATAATGTAAGAAAATTGAAAGAAAAGATCAAATTGTAAAATAAATAGAAAAATGTAAGAAAATTGAAAAGATCCTGACTTCTTCAGCTATTTTCTTAAATAAGTTGATGATAAATTAGTAATTAGAAAAAAATAGAAACATAGTTTAGTTCCTCATTTTCATGCAACACATTAAGTAAAAGAGAAATAAAATTGTAAAATAAATTAGAAAATGTAAGGATAGTTAAAAAATGCACAAATATGTGAAAATACGCTGACTTCTTCAGCTAGCTGTTTAAATAAGTTGGCGATAAGTTAGTAATTAGAAAAAAGAAATAAAACAAAGTCTAGTTCCTTATTTTCATGCAACATTAAATGAAAGGAAAATCAAATTGTAAAATAAATAGAGAAATGTTAGAAAATTAAAAAGATACGCAGACTTCTTCAGCTGTTTTCTTAAATAAGTTGATGATAAATTAGTAATTAGAAAAAATAGAAACAAAGTTTAGTTCCTCATTTTCATTCTACATTAAATTAAAGGGAATCAAATCGTAAAATAAATAGAAAAATGTTAGAAAATTAAAAAGATCCACAGACTTCTTCAGCTATTTTCTTAAATAAATTGATGATAAATTAGTAATTAGAAATAAAGTTTAGTTGATCATTTTCATGGAACACATTAAATAAAAGAAATAAAATTGTAAAATAAATTAGAAAATATAAGAAAATTTAAAAAATACACAAAATATGTGAAAATACACTGACTTCTTCAGCTAGTTGTTTAAATAAGTTAGCGATAAGTTACTAATTAGAAAGAAAAAATAAAATAAAGTTTAGTTCCTCATTTTCATGCTACCTTAAATGAAAGGAAAATCAAATTGTAAAATAAATAAAAAAATGTAAGAAAATTGAAAGAAAAGATCAAATTGTAACATAAATAGAAAAATGTAAGAAAATTGAAAAGATCCAGACTTCTTCAGCTATTTTCTTAAATAAGTTGCTGATGAATTAGTAATTAGAAAAAAAATAGAAACATAGTTTAGTTCCTTATTTTCATGCAACACATTAAATAAAAGAGAAATAAAATTGTAAAATAAATTAGAAAATATAGGAAAATTTAAAAAATACAGAAAATATGTGAAAATACACTGACTCCTTCGGCTAGTTGATTAAATAAGTTGGCGATAAGTTACTAATTAGAAAGAAAAAATGAAACAAAGTTTAGTTCCTCATTTTCATGCTACCTTAAATGAAAGGAAAATCAAATTGTAAAATAAATTAAAAAATGTAAGAAAATTGAAAGAAAAGATCAAATTGTAAAATAAATAGAAAAATGTAAGAAAATTGGAAAGATCCACAGACTTCTTCAGCTATTTTCTTAAGTAAATTGATGATAAATTAGTAATTGGAAAAAAAATAAAAAACAAATTTTAATTCCTCATTTTCATGCAACACATTAAATAAAAGAGAAATAAAATTGTGAAATAAATTAGAAAATGTAGGAAAAGTTAAAATATGCACTATATGTGAAAATACGCTGACTTCTTCAGCTAGCTGTTTAAATAAGTTGGCGATAAGTTAGTAGGTAATTAGAAAGAAAAAATAAAACAAAGTTTAGTTCCCCATTTGCATGCTACATTAAATGAAAATGAAATCAAATTGTAAAATAAATAGAGAAATGTTAGAAAAATAAAAAGATACGTAGACTTCTTCAGCTATTTTCTTAAATAAATTGACGATACATTAGTAATTAGAAAAAAAATAGAAACAAAGTTTAGTTCTTCATTTTCATTATTATTATTAAATTAATTAAAAGAGAAATAAATTAGAAAATATAAGGAAAGTTAAAAAATGCACAAAATAGATGAAAATACACTGACTTCTTCAGCTAGTGTTTAAATAAGTTTACGATAAGTTAGTAATTAGAAAGAAAAAATAAAAGAGTTTAATTCCTCATTTTCATGCTACATTGAATGAAAGGAAAAACAAATTGTAAAATAAATAAAAAAATGTAAGAAAATTGAAAAGATACACAGACTTCTTCATCTTCTAAATAAATTGACGATAAATTATTATTTAGAAAAAATGGAAAAAAGTTTAGTTGATCATTTTCATGTAACACATTGAATAAAAGAGAAATCAAATTGTAAAATAAATTAGAAAATATAAGAATATCTTTAAATATACTCAAGAATACTGACTGAGAAAAATTAAAACAAAGTTTAGTTTCTCGTTTTAATAATAATAATAATAATAATAATATTTTATTTTCCTCATAGACAAATACATTTGTATAGGAATAGTCCAGAAATCGTCTGCTAACTAACTTAAGCTAATTTTAACAGTGCATAAAATTCACCTAATGTATAATAACACTTATCCATGCAATACATTAAATAAAAGAGGAATCAAATTGTAAAATAAATAGAAAAATGTAAGAAAATTGAAAAGATACACAGACTTATTCAGCAATTTTCTTAAATAAATTGACATACAACACATTAAATAAAACAGAAATTAAATTGTATAATAAATTAGAAAATATACTCAAAATATGGGTAAATACACTTACGTCTTCACTTGTTTCTCCAGCTATTTGCTCAAGTAAGTTGACGACAAATTAGTAATTAGAAAAAAAAGTTAAACAAAATTAATTTCCTCATTTTCATGCAACACAATAAATAAAAGAGAAATCAAATTGTAAAACAAATTAGAAATATAAGAAAATTGAAAAAATACCTCAGCTATTTTAAGTAAGTTGACGTTAACTAATACTAATTAGACCGAAACTTTGTTGTCTCAGGCAAGAATGCTTGATAAAGTGACATTCCACAGGGTGAAGAACGAATTACTATATTTTGCCGAGTAGCACGGGTGTAAGTGGTTCGTGGTTCGTAATGGTTTCAACGATGCAGATTCTGATAAATCTCCTTGAACATGTCGATAAAATAAACCAGTCAAAACTGGGTCGCCATAATTCGTAATGCACGAATTTGGATTGAATCCAAGATTTTCAAAGAAGCTATAATTGTCAATTGAAATAGCACCAATCCCTGTACAGGAAACTAATCTTTGTAGCTGACTTGCTATATTAATAACATGGATTTGCAGATGGTCAATATCGATTACTAAGTCACAGCTCTTGGAAACTTGACGACTGCATTATAAGTGAATTGATGTTTATAAAATCTACTATTTATTTCAGATAAGTCTAGATTAATTGAGGTGGTCCATCTGCAGTCCACTTGTCGAAATTCAAAATTAAACGAAAGAACTTACAATTACTTAGATAGTTTGTTAGTGGAATTGGGTACAGTGTTAAATATTGCAGAAAGTACGTCCTTGCGGAACGCCACAACTTTGGTAAAACCTCTCGGAAGAGACTCCATTAATACAATGGGGGTGTGGGGAATTTAGATTATGAAAGCCACAACAGTTTGGAATGCAAAAATCGTTTGGATTTAGAAAGATTTCGCATTTCTCTACTATATCTCAACTATTGTTACTACAACATTCTGCTTCAAACAGAAAGATCGTAACAATACCATAGTACTCGTAGTTTGAAACATGTAGTTCGGCGAAGAACTATGATTTAACTTAAATAAATATTTACAGTATTAGATAATTCAGTTCAACTATCAGTAATTAAGATAACGTAGATAATAAGTGCATCAATGAACGTGTTATCGAAAATGTTTCTAAATAGTAATTCACAGAATACCTTATGGAATTTACCTAACACAGTTACGGACCGATAATGAATAGATAAGGATTTAAAAAATATTTTTTGTTCAGGACGTCCGAGACACAATTGCGAACAACTAACTAAAGATTAAATTAAGTTTTCAGTTTTTCTAATATACGAGATATTAAATAATATTTTACTAAGTTTTAGAACAAATAGGAACTACAGACAGTAATATTCAAGTATTTTATATTCTTTCTCTTTGATATTCAAAACCTTCAACATTTTAAATTTTATATATGTTTTTCTTGTTTTCAGTTACCCCTACTACACTAATTATTGGACCCCACACGTTATACTGGTAAGTAGGCAATTTTATTAAATTCGACAAAAATAGATAAATACATATTTCTAGTAAGTAAAAAGTTATATTGTATGTAAAGATAATAAAATGTACTGCAATGCCAATTCTTGTGGTATTCCCCTAGGTAGGTATTTGTTGTATTGCACTATTGCAAATAGTTTTATATATTAATCTAGTAAAACGAAAAAAAAAACAAGTTAAAATATAAAAATTTATTACTTTGACATTCTAGTATTTGAAACTGAATAATTACTTCTTTGACTTGATTTAAATATATTTTAAACCAGTAACACTTCACAACAATCAAAGTAAACCAAATATTAGAGTTATTATTTAATTGTTTGCAATTAAATTAGGACCTATAATTTGTCTTGATTATGTGGTGCAATTTTTCGCACTTACAAAAGTCAACACAAATTTTAAGCGCAAAGTCAGAGTTTACTTGTAACTATGCAATATGTATACGTATTTTATAGCAAATATTAACATTTTTATTCCACAATTATCGTCTTTTATCAACGTAAATTAATTGTTGAAATAAATGTCTTTTATTACTATCAGTATAAATACTAATTATAATAATTATACACGTAATATAGATGTAATGTCAATCGTTAGTGTAGATTATTGTAGTCTCAATCTCAATTTAATATTGAAGCAATTAAGGTCTAATAAATTTGAAATAACTTTAAATAGTACTTACTCAATCTTGTCATATTACCTTATAATAACGTTACCAATATGGCCGTCATCTTTGAAAAAAGAGAAAAAACTTTTTTGTTTATTCCCCTCACATTAGTTCTATCCTAAAATTGGTTATTACCAATATTGTAAAGAATAAAAGAAGCTACAACTTTTGTTTAAACTAAACTTATTTAGGTTGTGACGCTTTTTACTTACGTAACCTGTACTGTTTGTAACTAGCTGCTTGCAAACAGAACTCTCTGGATTTGTAACACTTTTTAGACGGAAACTCGGGCGCCAGTTCCTTATTTTTAAGTGTTTGGATCTCCAAGGGGAGAACGTTTAGGGGTAGCTAAACAGATGGAGATACGGTGATTTCCAGGGGTCTTAAGATGATTGTCTTGTCAACTGGACTTGGACAATTTCTCAAACGGGTTAAATAGAAATAAATAACTGAAATTATAACTCGTGAATTTTACCTATGTAGACCAACGTATTTATTTATGAACACAGTAATGTATTAACAAATCAATAAATCGGATATTTCAGCGACTTTGCAGTCGAGTATGTACAAATTTGATAACGATAATAAATAGGCGGGCTGGCAATCAAGAGTATATACGCGTGAATACGATTTTATTTCGGAAGACGGTGAGTTTGGATAACCGGTGTCTGTTTTCGCGGCTTGAAACGATTTCGGACGGCAAGCAAACGGAATTTCCAACAGGATAAAGTATGAACGGCGGGCAGTCGGTTAGCTATAGATATTCTTGTCTATACAGAGGGTTTTACAATACGGCGAACTACTGCCACAAACGTAGAGCTTTTTACCAATGACTATTTTTCGTAAGTTAAGTTTTCCGGTAAAACTTTATGCATTGGAGCTTTATAGATTGCCCGATCGAGCAAATCTAACCAGCCGATGCATATTTTATGAAACAAAAGACCAACCAACGATTACTAATTAGCTCTAGTTTGATTTAGTAGTATAATACAGCGGTACTCACGAACAAGATCTCTGAATATCTATACTTAACTGAAGGACGGATAGTAGCGGACCACGGTGTATTCTTACCAATATTATTTTCAAGAAAATATACTAACATAATTCGGAGCGGCGGTTACGGACGGAAGTGAAAACGGTGACAGTTTCGGATTGATGCGGACTGCTTCGGATTGATCTGAAACTGATGCGGACTGCCTCGGACTGGACGCTCCTCCGGTGTTTTATTACTTTTATGACGTATCCAGATGGCGCGTTAAAGGGGCGGTCACCGACTTGAAACGAAGGACACAACTTTACTTACTGAAGTCGAGCGTATTATGTAATTAGCAACATTGACTCGTAGCATCAATAACTGGAAATGAGTTACTTGCAATTTCTAGACTATAATATTACAAAAAGAAACGGATTAAAACGGACAATATTTTAACCGGTTTTAGTAACAAATGATTTTTGTTTCCGACACTGTCATTATTTATAATTCACGGATTTTAATTATACGGGGGATTATCGAAAATTAATTAATTAATTACTTGACTGCTTGTTTACCAGCGGGCCTTTTTACAACTCAATACTAACTTAACTAAAACAGGACTTACTTAGGTACTAAAAAGCGGCGGCAGGATGTACCCAAGTGACGGTAATATTTAAAGCAAAAACGGACATTCCTTGATTGGAAAAATCACTTCGTTACAAGGTTTTATACAAGCATAACAAAAATATCCAAATTGATGTACAGTGTTATCATTTTGTTTGGTACACATTTTAATTAGAATTTGCGAGTTTATTGTAGAGATGAGAAAAAAATTTTTTATACAAAAGTTGCAGGGTTTTTACAAAATTTTTATTTGGCAGTGATAAAAAAACAATTGAATGCCGATATTTTCAGATATGGACGTAACCTATGTTTTTTTTTAATGAAACACCCTATTTGTTTTTATCCAGTTAGATTTCGTTTCTTTTTCTGATTGCACTGATATAGCGTGCTTGATATAGTTTTATACAGGATGTTTTGAATTATTAATCCAAAATAAAAATATTGTAGGTAAGTATTCCTCGAGGTATTCCTACTAGAGTTCAAACATTTTGCGTTAGCAAAGAGGGCCTTGTATCAAAACAATAGAAACTGTTATTGTTTTGATATTGTTTTCATCCACGGCCCTCTTTGTTAACGCAAAAAGTTTAAAATCTAGTAGGAAGACTTACCTACAATTAATGTTCTTGTTTTTTATTAATAAAAGTAAATATCTTGAAAGTGGTACATTTTTGACAAAGGAAAGTAAGTAGTTTTGCGTTAATGTTTAATGAAGGATCATGATTTCAAATAAAATTTGGGGGTTTGCGTTTTTTTTTAATAAAGAATCATGATTTCAGATAAAATTTGGGGGTTACCATTTAAAAGAGAAAAGTTTCGTCATATTTTTTAAACGTAAGATTAGTGGTATTTTTTTACCACCCCGTATAATTATTTTTGTTTATATTTATATTTACTTTTATCTATAACATTTTAGCAAAAGGCGTCTCTTTGCAAATTGACTAATTAAATTCTGTCTAATATTTATTATTCGTTTTTGAAAGGTCTGCATCCGTCAGAAAAAATTAAAATAAGTAAATGTCGGCTAAACCGTAAGTTTTTGGTATAGGTATGTTACACATAATGGCGCTAGAATTTAGTGTAGAATCTAAAAATGCAAAACATATAGGGCGTTCTATTTAAAATAACGAGGTTGGTTGCTACTTCCGGTATAAACGGAAGTGGCAGAAAAATGACAATATTTTAGTTGGATAGTGAACCATGGAAAACCGAAGCATAAAAAATTGCATAGCTATAATATAAATGGTTTCGGAAATACAGATAGTTTAAGGTCGTGGTGGACACACCCTGTATATACATATTACAAATGCAGCAGTAAATTCCGTTGACCGTTGACAAATTAAATAATTATATGTCTATAGTTTCCCACGCTTTAGCGATAATTAGATGTGACAAAGTAAATTAAAACTATATAACAATATCGTGAATGATTACATTTAACAACGGACTTAATGGTCCCGTGTAGGCTTATGTTGAATAATCGTTTTACTCTTGACATCGTTATATCACGTACGTGCAAGTTCACTCTCATTTTCAGCTTTAACCCAAATAGAATGAATTAATTGTATGTTCAAAATATTTGCAAATATGTACTCGAAAGTTGTGGGAATAATCCGCAGTTAAACTGAAATCGAGTACCCCTCCTGGTTAATATTAAATCATTAGAAAATTATTGACGTTTATTCACCGATTAATGACCAAAACCAGTTGTTTCAAATATTTTATCACCCTTCGTATAAAATAGTATCATTTTTGTTTCTTTGTGTAGTAAAATGTTAAAGGAAGTATTGCTATCCTGAAAAAATATTTTCAGGATCGCAATACTCCGAATCCAAATTATTTTAAATTCCAAATAACTGTTCAGATCAGGTGATTTTGTAGGCCACGAAAACCGTCCACAGGAACGTCCTGCTTTGAAACGATGTCCTTTCTAGGACGCATCTTTTGGTGTTTCCTTTTTCACTCAAAACTGAATATCTCACCTCTAAGAAAACCTGGCAAAATTAAGGAATTAATTACTAGGTTTTGTTGTGAATAGTGAATATATTTTTTATTAGATACATATAATCTGCCCCATGTGAAGCTTAAAAAAATTTAATAGCCCCGTAGCACGCCACACAATAAAACAAATTTTCAATTAAAAGATAATTCGGCCTTCTTGGTTTTCATGATTATTAATGAGCACGCAAACAAAGCGTATTCTTTTCTAGTTTTTATTTTGTAATATTAATTAAGAAAAATTAATGACCGGTATTATGTAGATATGGTATAAATATATTCCTAGTTTGTACGATTTTATGTATATAATTTTATCTTATCTTGGTAGGTGTACTTAGTTAAAAAAGTGGGATCAGTTAGTAAAAGCCAGAAATTTTTTTATTTAACCAGAGAAAATAAAATGTTTGTAAAATATCAGTATCAGGACTCCAGTGAAATATCTACTAAACATCTACTGCGGCAAATTCCCCCACAAACTTGCCCCACTGATATTCTAGACTCTAGAGCACCTAAAGCCTGTTTTTTTTTTCAATTTTCTTGTCGTTTTTGGGTGAACCATATAAAACCCTTATCAACCTCTTGTGCAGATTTTCTTGTCTTTTTAAATTTAAAATTTATTTTATCATACATTGATTGATAAAATTCCCTGTTGTTTTTTCCACAAGAATTTAGGAGAATTTAGCAAAATAAATAATCGACTATTATTTCTGTGTTTTCCTAATTGCTTTTGTCTAATCTGCCTGATATAATAATTCTATATATGTATTTATATCAAATTGTAAATAAATAAATCTCTGTTAGTTGAAAAGATCATTACCGAGGGGTAAAAGTAAATTCATTAAACTAATGATATAGATACAAATGATGCAGTATTTCAAACTGTCGACAATGTATTTTTAAAGATGTAGCCATAATTACTGGGATAAGGACTTTCGAAACCGAGAAGACAAATAGTGGATAATATGTGATCATTTGCGTTGTCTGTGAAAACGAGAGAATATCGGTCTGCGAGTAATTACTTTCCTTTATTGGATTGGGTTATTTCAGGGGGTGTTTGCGGGAAAATTAGTAGAGACAAACTTAAGGAATAAATGAGTAGTGACTAATAAGGGAGTCCGGGGTGGAAGCAACATTAAACGGACCTGTTGCTTAGGTGTAATCAGACGGGCTGTATTGAGCTATTGAAGCCACTAATAATGTAGGATTTTCTGTAAAAAGTAAATTGCCTTATAATAGAAGAAAGTTGCAGTCGCGGATACTTGAAGATATTTACGACATGCCAGCAGTTTTTCACGTACAATAATTATTGTTTGTCTCTGCCTAGTAGTTATTTTTAAATTACTACGAGTAATTTTTAAATTACATAATTGATTTATTTATTTAATTAAAATATACAAATACTAGCATTTATTTTCATCAGAGGCCTATCTAAAACAAATTCTACACAAGTAAAACTGTTTACCACTATTTAAATATGTAGAATTCTTGATTATGAGGTTTAAAACAATTTACAATTTAGACATTGTACTCCTTGACAATTTCCGTAAATTTGTGATCATCTTAAATCTGATTTTCTGTTGCGGTTGCAGTAGATAAGTTGCAATATTGATTATGGTGTTGGCACAGGTTGTAAAGAGCTGTCAATTTTTTATCCCCACTGTTGTGGATTTTTTTCATTGTCAAGCCATTTCTGAATTTTGTAGAATACTCGTAACGAATGTTGAGAGCGACTGCCTCTGAAGTTGGTGTAATAATTCCCACTTTGATTTTTGTTTTTGCAGAGATTTTTTAAATCGTTAAATCTGTATGAGTTGAGTGAAAGATTTCTGATTTTTCTTGCACCGTAAGTAGGAAAAGAGTTTCACCAGCCTATTTTACTTATGAGGGAATTGAATTCTTGCCATTGAAAGTTCTCACTACATTAACCAACTGCATTTCGTTCTGAAGAAGTTTGAAAATTTTTAATTTTCCCTTCTGAAATATTGTAGACGTGGTGTCACAACCACTGAAGGCATGAGTCAGTAAAATTGTATCTCTACGTTCATATGCATTGTGGATTTCTGATGAAAGAATTTTGCATTTAATTTTTCCTGTTCCTGGCTTTATGAAAAATATCCCTTTCTTCTGAAGTCAAAGCGATTAATAGAATAAGGAGATCTACATCCACATCCTCACCGACTAGGTACAGATGTTCGTCCATTATTTGATATTTCAATTGCTGTTTTAACAATGTACCGTGTGACATATCGTTGAATCCGGCATTGAAAAAGGAGTCGAACATACATATTATTTTGCTTCATTTCATATCACCCCTGTCATTGTAAATTTTAAGTTACATATGGTTTTCGGCTATACATATTTCGACGAGACAAAATGAAATATCTGTTCGACGTGCTTCTGGGTGCTAATTTGTGTTGGGGATTGTTGAGAGTGACTTTTTTAATGCAGGGATAAACTCTCATGTAACAGTTTTTTGTTTAACGGTCCCGCTCTGATTTTAGGCTCACGAGGAGTGAACAAAAAAGTGTAATTTTTTTAGGTCTATCGTTCAGAAACCGTTAATATCTCACGTGTTACGTCATGCTTCATAATATACAACATTTAAAATATCATAACTTGCCAACGCTGCAACTGAAAACCTGTAGAGCAGAGAAAATTTTAATGGTGGATGGAGACCCCTAAGTGGCTTCAATTGCGACAAAAAACTGTAGGTCGCTCCATTAAAAAAACATGTACCTACTTTCCATCACCAAACTTTTTAAATACACTCTGTATATGCGTCACTAATTTAGAAATATGCCTTCTCTCACCTTAGTGATATTACCTTGAACAGAACTCTAATCTGGGTGAGGATAAAACGATAGATGAAGACGGGAGTACCAAATGGACACCCTGTATAACCATTCACTCTAATATTAAAATTTTCGTGCTACTTGGGTTATCTTAGAATTGTTTCAAAACTAGCCTGTTCACCAAATAATTAATTTAATCCACACTTTAGCAGCTACTGCACGTAGGTATTACAACTGCAGCAGAGGGCATTGACTTTTCAAAAGAAATTAAAAGCGTTATCATTTTGATTCAATAGTCACGCCGACATTGGGCGCCGAACCTACGAATCATAATAATTATTCATTAAATCACCTGTCCTGTAACAGAATACTTGTCACAATACAAAAATAAATATACCCATACGGTTTCTTTTCTAAAGTTTATCAATACGCCTACGGGATCGTCTGATTAGAGCGACGAATATTTGCGAAATATCGTGGAGCGTGCGCGGAGCTCTAGTGGCGTATCGGTGAACAACTGACAGTAGATAACCAAGATGGTGTCCGGCTAACGAGGGGAGTGGCGAATGAAATCTTTAGTTGCGGTTGAAACAAGTGCCGGTAGTCCGGTAAACAGGGCTCTGTCAACCTCCTTGGCCCTAAAAAATACAAACAAGTGCCGTGAAATGACCTCATCCTAGTGTGCCATGACATTTAATACCTAAACTATAGACACACCCCTATTTTAACTCATCTGTGATAATATAATTATGGCCGTGCGTATGGATAACTCTACACCCAATAGAAAAATTAACTATAAAGTTACGGTAGGTATTTAAGAATTTTTTAAATGTTATGCCTGTTTGTTTTTTCACCACCTCGCCAACCCCGCCCATTTTCTTATCTTCGTACTTCAAAACATATGATTGCGTAATGACAGGGCATAGTATTCCAGCCCTTTAAAAATTAAATGCCGCTGGCAGAAATTATTTGACCGTAAATCCACCTGTTCACGCTCAGTTATCAAATTCAGCTTGTTTATTTGCTTAAAGCGTTCCCAAACCATAATAAAAGACAAAACGACTTTTAATATAAATAAATGTAGATGTAACCGTTTTTTGCCTGCATAAAATACCGCAACTAATAACAAAATCATGCCGCAGCAATCGGCATGGCTAGAGCTTCGTTAGTTTTGTTTATATTATTTCGCTTGCGTGACCCCGAACAAAATAATAACTGTCAAGAATCCAGGCAAACTGTGATTTTATTAAACGCCGCTAAAGCATGAAACCCAAGCTTTCTTGATAAGCCATATGTTTATGTATGTGGGTGTCTCGTATCGGAAATCGAAGAGGACAGACTCTAAAACCGCCCTCGTGAAGCCGGAAGTTGTGACGTAGTTGTAAAGCTCAGTCGCTATTCATCTGTCTCGGGGAACTCGGGAGTAAACTCGAAACAAACCAGTACGTCGCTGTCGTCATGCTCGCAAAGCCTCCTATTAGAAATTAAGTTCGTAATTAATATTGTGTCTAAAGTGACGCGAACGCGCCGGCTATTGTTTTTTGTGCCGAGATTAATGTGGTTTCGTCCTTAATTGAAGTTGGAATTGTGTGGGGATTGTATCTACAGGGTTAGACACGGATTACCTAGTGTGATTTTTATACTTGTTAGGTATGGTGATATTACAGTAATATTACTTTTTTTTTTTTTTCGTCAAAACCAAACGTGAGTGTAAAATAATCCCCAATTTACAACTCCCAGTATTTAATAGTTTTTGAAATCATTTTTTATGAAGTGCTTTTGAGCGTAATTTCTGTCACAAAATAATCATTTTTATCACAAAAAAATATGAATTGAACTTAAAAATTTTAAACCTATAGGTATTTTGTGGACTAGTGTTATTCCTGTAATCATTTTGGTATAAATGTTCCTTATGGTAAAAATTAACTCGGTGAGTAATCTGGAAACAGTTCCAAAATTTATAAATAGAGCAGTAACCTTTATACGATACGTGTACAATTATAAAGCCTGGCAGTAGTGGTTCAGGTTTGCCCTATGAGTGGAGTTGAACTTGGAAGCAGGAAGTGCTTCATTAAATAATTGCCGGTATTTTATTTAGATACCATTTCCAATTTTGGCTCTTCCAAGTTTTATACGTGGAATCAAATCATTTTTGTTTTTTTTTTTTGAGATTGAAAATTCGTTAAATCATTAACCTCATTAATCGGAAAATCCATTAAAACCGTGTAGATCATTAGTAAATTTGATAAGTCATCTGGGAAATTGGGAAGCCTTCTGGGTGGGTATTTGCTGCAAATTAATTGGGAAATTCATAAATTCTCCGGCAATTACGAGTAATCATGGGAATTAACTGAATACGCCATAACTGCAACTCAGACGAACTGAAAAATCAATTGCCTAATTTGCTGGATATTATGACAATCCACCTCATATAGTTTATTTTGACCTGTTTGACCTCACACTTTATTTTTTATCCTATTTCTACTTCTAGTATAAACTTGAATTTTTCTAACCAGCCGCATAATCGGAGGTTATTTAATAAAAAAAATAATTGGTTAATAAAAGGTAATCAATAGAACTTTATCAATAATCCAGATAAAAATATTCGCAGAATTATATCACTGCTAATTTTTTTTTTTTCACCCGTGTTCAGTGGCACAGCCGATAGCAGCAGACGCGAGCACGGGGGGAACGAGGAACTGATAAAAAAAGGTGTCCACACCCACAGTAAAGTCGATTTTAAATAGTACAGTATTATATAAAAAATGGGACGGACACAGACAGACACTAAACAAAAATACATCCAGTCGCATAAATATATATAATCGCTCGCACTCTTGCCTCTTCCTGTAGAGTTCCAGTAGACGTAGACGCGTTTAGTAGACGTAGTGTTAGAATCTACACCTTTAAATTTTTGTATTCTCCTGCAGGTGATCAAGTCAGATAGATATCAGTTTGCTTGGCTTCAACTTTGTTGAATTCCTTGCTGAACACCCTCAAGGGTCCGATCTTGGGCCCTTACTATTTAATATCTATTAACGGCAACGCTGATGATTTGGTTGTATACTGTCTGGTTTATGCCGATGGTTTCTACATTTTCAGTGCGGGTCAATTTCGGATTCGCAGCTTTAGATGATTGTCGTGATTCAAACTCTTATTTTTACGCGTGCAATTTGTTTTGTAGAAGAATTTTCAGGTTCTCTTCATCTTCTTCAGAAGCGAAGTGAGCTCTCAGAAGAAGACCAATCCATCTCCTTCCTTAACTAGAAAATAAACAGAATATCTATCGATATCGATACAAACCGCCAATATCAAAATTATCCCTTGAAATAAAAATTAGTATTTATTTATTATTTATGAATGAGGTAACTTTATAATTTAATACCTTTGGGGCGCCGCACCTCCAATTGGCTTCTCTGGCTACGCCACTGGCTTTCATATGCAATTAAATCCACTGAGGCCAGAGTAACTGGATTTATCCCTGTACACGATGCATGCCTCGTCCTACTGGGTTATTTTCTTTCAAATTTAGGCAAAATTCAGTAATCATATCACAATAAAAGATTCTTTGTAAAACAAGCTGTAGATGATGTGGATTCACCTATTGTTAAAACAGCAATTGAAAATATCAAGTAATGGACGAACAACCTAGTCGGTGAGGAAGTTGTTCTCCTTGTTCTATTAATCGCTTTGACTCCAGAAGAAAACGATATATTTTTCATTAGGCCAGGAACAAGAAAAATTAAATGGAAAATTCTTTCTTCGTCTCAGAAATCCAGAAATCACATGAACATATAAAAAATACAATTTTACTGGCTCATGGCTTCAGTGGTTGTGATACCACGTGTACGCAATATTTCAGAAAGGAAAATTAAAAATCTTCAAACGTCTTCAAAAAGAAATGCAGTTGGTTAATGTAGTGAGAACTTTCAATGACAAGATCTCACCTCCTCATAAGTAAAACAGGCTGGTGAAACTCTTTTCCTACTTGTATACGGTGCAAGGAAAATCACAAATCTCTCACTCAACTCATACAGCTTTAATCAATCCAAAAAATCGCTGCAAAAACAAAAATCAAAGTTGGACTTATTACCACCAACTTCAGAGGTAGTCGCTCAAAATTCATTCATTCTACAAAATTCAGAAATGGCTTGGAACTAAAAAAAATCCACAACAGTGGGGATAGAAGAAAATTAACGGCTTCTGACAACCTGTGACAACACTTTTTGTGTGAACACCAGAATTAATATTGCAACTTATCTCCTGCAACCGCAACAGAAAGGCAGGTTTAAGATGCTCACAAATTTACGGAAATTATCAGGGAGTACAATGTCTAAATTCATACATGGATAAATAAATAAATAAATACACCACATGTAATTACGACCCCCTTTTAACCCAGAAGGCTGAGCCTTGTGCGGGAGGGGGCTACACATTTAAAGACAAGGGACACACATCCAATATCCGTGTATAATGGAAAAATCCCTCTCACAGTATTTTCCATTGCCACGACCGGGATTCGAACCCGGGACTTTTGGGTGAGAGGCAGGTACTCTACCACCTCGACCATCAGTCATATAACATAAAGTTATCGAGTATCTAAACGACGCAGAAGATTTAGATGCAATCGACGAGAATGCGGAAACTAATTTGGAAGATGTCGTCCAGGAGACGGATGCTATCGATTCCGATCTTCTTTAGATAGAAAATTTCATTCAATGTAATAGGTATAAAATTTTAATCTACTCGAAAATCCTCACTTATACAATGATTATGTACTTTTTCATTTTGCAGAATATATACACAGATGAACAAGCGGAAAATTAAGGAAACAGACGTAAAATTGGGAAAAAAATTTAATAAAAAAGTCAAAAATTAATATTTCTCTATAAATGAAAATATAATACCTAGTCATTCTTATTTTTTGAAAATTCCTCATGGTTCAATTGACAATTTTTATTATACCTACATGTGAAAACCTAGTTCATCCCACAGTTTTTCAAGTAGGCGGCTCCGACACACCCCTTGTGATTCAGGACTCTTCAGTTTCTTGAAATATATCTACATATTTGTATAATACCATTTTAGTTTTAATTGTGAAAATGTTCTTGTTAATAAAATACCTTCTTATTTTTATTTCTAAATAAAAATACTGAAAATACGATTTTACTTTCTGAAAATGTTTTGTGTTAATGAAATAACTAATTACTACTTTGCAACAAATTTTCATTTTTATCACATCCGAAATTTCACGGTTGCATCTTTGCGAAGGACTGTGAATTTTTTTTATTATTTACTTTTTATCTTTCTATTCTGTCGAATGTCATGATTCTCAGGATATTTGCAAGAAGACCTAAAATTGCAAGTGTCAGTCGTCACTTCCTATTTTCGTCAAAATTCCACTGGGCTTTCCCTGTTTGTCGTCTTGTTGACTCTTTTTCTTCGCAAAAGTAAGTAAAACGAGCCATAACTAAATTGACTTTGAATAAACAGCTTTTTAATAAAAGAGGCCACAGAGATAATTAAATAATCCTTAATGGTGTCATTATTTGTTTGCTTTAGTAAAAAAATGTGAAGTGTAAGAGACCAGAAAGTGGAGTATTTAAAACATTGAGCGTTAAACCGCAAACCATAATTTAATAAAAGACGATTCACCTGAATATTTTTATAATTTGTTGTAACGAATGTAAAAATACTCTTCCTTATCATTTTAATGTTAATATACTAAAGATGAATTATTGTTTGCACTTTGTCACTTGTATTATTTTCTAAAATATATTTTAAATTTTTTATTATGTAAAGTTTTGACATCGCGGTTAAAAATATTGTGACCTGTTATTTAACTATTGAAGATGATTTTTAACCCACTGATAAGTCGTTTCTCATATGCAGAAGGTTACATCAATTTTGATTTACAAATCCATTATTTGTCGAAAATATGGCGGATGCGCAGGTGAGACACTTCGAAATAATAAGTGAATAAATATAAAAAACCGGTCGAAGAACTTTTCTCCTTTTTTGAGGTCGGTTAAAAATAAACAAAAATATGGGTTAAAACAAAACACAGGAGCCAGATCTAAATTTACTTAAAAAAAAGAATAATCGCAAACTACAGTGTTTTAGAAATGTTTACATTTAAAATACTTACGAAAAGAATTTTAAAAAGAGAGCAAGGCAAAGCTCGTATCTGATTTTCAACAGTAGGTACCTATTTATTGTATGTGGGGTTTGTGCATAAATTTAAATCAGTTTATATTATTATTAAATAATATATGAATATTTACCATTTTTACTAGATAGGTATATTGGCAGTAACAAATTTTAAATTTTTACCCATTGTACAGATTTTTTAATATTTCCTGATATTGCATCGTGAGAATCAGATCAATATAGTGTCAGTCGAATAGACGTATTTCCTGTAGACATTACTTTTTTGCAGGAAGCATGAAATAAACATAGCATTTAGTATTTAGTAGTTGTAGGCCGAAATTCAATCAGTATGTACCTAGATACATTTCAGTTTCTGTGTACCTATCGAAAAAATTGTTTTAAGAGCTTTATTCATTTTATTCCTTAAATATCTTAAGTGTAGTTTCTAATCGGAGACGTACCTACCTGGCATTACAGTTGGAAGCGCATTTTTAAATGATTTTTGGGTCAGTAACCTCCGCTTTAAAGAATTATTCTTATTTGCCGACTTCCTAAGACATGGCCGGAAGTCCCTTAATTATCAACAATGTTTGCCAAGGTTAGTTTTTATTTTTAATGTTCTTTTACTCTATTAGATTTCCTTAGGAAGAGCAGCCTTCTAATTAGATTCTTTAATACGTAAAGGATGTGTCAAATATAGTAACTAAAAGCTTAAGAAGCGTATAATGAATGCGGCGTTAATTTTTTGTTTCAGTAGGCACATAAAAGTTAAAAATCAGTGGCGCGCAAATGGTCAAGTCTTATAGGGCAAATCATAATCATAATGTGATTTGCCTCTTTTAGTCTAGTCTAGTCACCAAGTTCAAATCGGTGAAAAATAGTGATAAAGCTCCTAAAAATATGAGCGATAGCTCATTGGATTCGGAATGACGTCTAGAAAAATGTATTCGAAGGAATAATTAGCACGCAAAAAATTACAAAAGTTATTAACAAATTAAGTTGCAAAAAAAAGGCATTTCGTTTTTTGTTAATAACTCCGAAACTATTCATATTTAAGAAATTTAAAAAAAAGCTCCTTAAAGAGGAGGAAATTTCCAATGAAAAAGTCCCAACTCCCGGAGTTCTATCTCCATTATTTATAATTTTAATTTAACGCTGAAAATAGGGCTCCGCGCGGCCGCTACGGCATGCGCGCACCGCCTCAAAAGTGAGTACGCCATAGAAAATAATTTTTTTATAGTATTAAATATTAATTAAAAAATTTGAATTATTTATGGTGTATTTTGAACGCTTAAAAGATTCAGTAATTTTTTGAAGTTTCAGAAAAAAAATATAATGATAGTCAACATTTGTTTATAACAAATTGTTAACTTAATAAACAATGAATTTGTTTATCGATTTTTTTTTTGTTTACCTGTTGAGAAATGCTAATAATGATTTTTAAAGATAAAATAATTTCTTAACTAATTATTTAAATAATGGAAATATAAAAAAAACGATTATAAACAATAAAAAAATGGATTTAAGGAAAAATTTTTTTTTTTTAAATCATAATTTTCTCAAGACAATATGGTAAAAAAAAATTTTTTTTAAATATTAAACTAATCCATTTGTTTATAAAAAATTTATAAATAAAAGATGTAAAAAATTTTTTCACAATATTGTTTCATGCCATTAGCAGATGCAAAAACAACCATAATAAAACATAATATGCTTAAAAAATTCTTTTAACAACAATTTTTACAAATTTCATTTTTTGTTCACTTAAACAAATTATAATTAACAAAATAAACAATTTTTAAAAACTTTAATAACTTGATCCTATTGAGTATATTATATAATAAGGGCTCCAAGAAACGAAAAATTTATAGAGCAATTATTTAAACATTTTTTATTACTTACAATGAAGACGAAGATCCGAAAAAATTTTGTTAATTAACAATAGCCTAACTTGTTGAAAAATGAATTTTAAAACTTTTTTCCAACGGGAATTTTTTCTTTTAGGCGTTCAAAATACACCATAATTAATTCAAATTTTTTAATTAATATTTAATACTATAAAAAAATTATTTTCTGTGGCGTACTTACTTTTGAGGCGGTGCGCGCATGCCGTAGCGGCCGCGCGGAGCCCTATTTTCAGCGTTAAATTAAAATTATAAATAATGGAGATAGAACTCCGGGAGTTGGGACTTTTTCATTGGAAATTTCCTCCTCTTTTTTTAAAATTTCTTAAATATGAATAGTTTCGGAGTTATTAACAAAAAACGAAATGCCTTTTTTTTGCAACTTAATTTGTTAATAACTTTTGTAATTTTTTGCGTGCTAATTATTCCTTCGAATACATTTTTCTAGACGTCATTCCGAATCCAATGAGCTATAGCTCATATTTTTAGGAGCTTTATCACTATTTTTCACCGATTTGAACTTGGTGACTAGACTATTTACCCCTTTCTAACAACCAATGTTTCCACGCCCCTGAAAACATATACAATTACTAGTATGCAAGAACTCAACTAAAGTTAGGAGCTAAGAGGCATTTAATCAATTAATCTAACGACAGCATATGCTATGAGTTTGTAACTATCAACGCACGTATGTAATTATTAAATCTTTATTTTAATCCCCAGTTTTAAGCCGCGGCTTAAAGGTCGTCCTTGAACTGTTGTTATTTGCGGCGTCTTTATATTCCGAGCCATTAAAAAATTTCCAATTATTGTTTATCTCCGGGGTTATTGTGTACTTGTTATTAAAAGGGCGTCATTCTGAATTAAGCGGCAATCGAATAATATAATTCCGTCGAAGGTTATTTGAATTAGATCAATTATTGCACGTACGAATCGTATATTAAGTATTGATTTTCGTGATAAAAAGGTTTCTTACGCTGAAACCGAATACGTTGTACTTAAGGGCGCCGCGTTCGTGTATGTATGCTCTCCAATTACTAAAGATACAAATTATATTCTGCGTCTGATCTATATCATGATACAATTAAACCAATCACGAAAATTCGCTAGTGAAATTTTAGGGACCCTGTACCCTAAATTTTTATTTTTACACCCCTCCTAACTTTGTTATTTTTGGAAAAAGAAAAAAAATGTAAAGGTAAGTTTTAGTTATTTTTACGTAGATTTTAAATACGATATCAGAAAAACAATTGAGTAACGCCAAAAAAAGTTATAATACAAACTTGTGCTTTTTGTTTGATAACATGCTGTATGTTTTTGCAGAATATGAAAATATATAACACTGTATATTTATCTTTTGCGTTACTCAATTGTTTTTCTGATATCGTATTTGAAATCCACGTAAAAATAACTAAAACTTTGTCTTTACATTTTTTTTCCAAAAATAACAAAATTAAGGGGTGCAATGTGTAAAAATATAAATGATCGCCCTGTACCAAAATGTGTTGAAACTGGTTTACTCTTATTTTTTAGTAATACATACCTATATGGTTAAATAATTTGTTAGATTACAATATCAAAGTGCGATTATTACGTAAAGCGGTAAAATAATTATGTAAGTATTGAAATAACAATGTTTTGAGCGCAAAACATAATTATTCAAATATATTTTAAGGTATTGAAATCATATTCGAAAGTAATTTAAATATGTAAATCAATAAACCAAATCGTAGTTTGCGCCATATTGGTTCTTAAGAATTGCCAAAAATATCCACTTTTCAATCCTCTAGGACGCCCTTTGAAAAATTTATTAAACGTCAAAACATAGAACGATTATTTGTGAGCAGCGATTGCAATCCATCATTAAGATATAACAAAAATAATAACTTATTCTAACCTACTGCTATTTGTGGCATGTCGTCCACTTCTGGCATGTGTCACACGAGATACTCGATAATGAATTGACTTGCTACGGCGTTTCTAAGCTTTATACCTTAATGATAGAAAATAATTCGTTATATATATATTGAAAACAAAACAATACCACAAACAATAGAACTTAGAGTCCTCAAGGATCTGTTCTGGGGCTCATACTGTTCCACATTTATATTAATAATTCAGATTACATTATTGAGGATTTGTTAAATTTCATGTTCAGAAAAAAACAAATTTTTTACTGTAGTACTAGGTACCGAAAATTTTGACCTCAATTCAAAATCGAACCATATACGATTTGTTGATAATATTTCCTTTACTAGTTCATTTACTTTGCAACGGTGTCGTATTATTGGCAATCTCAACATGATGCCAACACAAGCCACTTATACTGTACTACTAGACAAAACGTAGATCTGCAAATTGCTTTCATACGTTGTGACGCTCTTTTTTACTTTACGGGGACTGTTTCTACCTGGAAACAGTCCCTGCCAGCTTTTTAACATTTTTCTACACAGAATCTCGGGCGCCAGTTTCTTATTTTAGAGTCCAAGGAACAGCACTTTCTTTCTCAGCGGTTTTATGAAAGGCTGAGGTAGCTACAGTGAAGAAACGGTTTTATACTATGTACAATGAAACAATAATGCGGGCTAGCAAACAAGCGGAAGTTACTTACAAAGTGGTGTTACAATCGACATAACGATGTGGCTTTTGGTAAAACGTCGAATAGCGGCGATTACGGTGAGCTAGCTTGACGGTACGGCATGATACAAAATACAGGAACGTTGGTTTCCAATTTTGCGATAGCGAAAGATATCTTTAACTTTTCAAGAAAATATAATGTTTTATTAGCCAATAATAATGATGAACAATATTGTCTTCACCAATACCATATTTACTTTTAAAATCTTCACA
This sequence comes from Rhagium mordax, assembly GCA_963680705.1. Lineage (NCBI taxonomy): Eukaryota > Metazoa > Arthropoda > Insecta > Coleoptera > Cerambycidae > Rhagium > Rhagium mordax. Next base: position 48,988,525 of record OY796662.1, read on the forward strand.
CTGCTGTCAACTCCGTGACCCGCCAGGTCGATTTAACAATTTAATAAAACATTTGGCCAGTGTCCGTAATAACCGTTCGTTATGTTATTCGCCTGCCACATTTGTTCCTCGGCGAATTTATGTAATTGGCAGACAATCCGTATTACAATAAATTCCGTAGAAACATTTTAATGCGGCATCTGCCATGTAAGTCGAAGAATCCGTTTAAATAGGCCGCGTACCTGTTACCTGTTAGGCCAGATTACATAAATTTATGCAGACAATACAAGTCGGATATGCAACTTGTAGAACTGCCGACGTCACCAACAAAACGGTGATGGTAATGGTCGGTCGCGCAGCGAACCCAAACTTGCTCGCACTGAATCGTTGCTTAGTATATTTTGCATTGCAGAAGGTCAAAAGATACATACCGACACGAAGAGGACGTGGTTGGGTTGTTTGTCGTCTTTTCTATATGGATAGGTAGATGCTTGTCGTATGACGAGGCGCAATCTCGATGATCGACTGTAAATAGAGCGCAAGAGGCAATGTTAGATATTATTTAAGTGTGTTATGTACGAGGTAACTCCATAAGTAAGTGCTCACTTTGTGCGTTCAATGATTCTAGAGAGGACATTTTCATGTCAAATTTCCTTCCTAGAAACCGATCACAACGAAGTTTGAGACGACGCCCACTTACGTAACCTGTAATGTTTGTAACTGGCTACTTACAAACAGAACTCTCTGGCTTTGTAACACTTTTTAGACGGAAACTCGGGCGCCAGTTCCTTAGTTTTTAAGTGCAAGTAACAGCACTTGTTTGGTTCCCCGGTGGTGAGAACGTTTAGGGGTAGCTAACAGATGGAGATACGGTTATTTGTCCAGGGGTCTTAAGATGATTGTCTTGTCAACTGGACTTGGACAATTTCTCAAACGGGTTAATTAGAAATAAATAACTGCAATAATAACTCGTGAATTTTACCTATGTATACCAACGTAATTATTTATTAAAATAGTAGTGAACAAATCAATAAATAGGATATTTCAGCGACTTTGCAGTCGAGTGAGTACAAATTTGATAACGACACGAAATATATGGGCTGGCAATCAAGAGTATATACGCGTGAACATAATTTTATTTCGGGAGTTTTAATAACCGGTGTCTGTTTTCGCGGCTTGAAACTATTTCGGACGGCAAGCAAACGGAATTTCCAACAGGATATACTGGATATAGTATGAACGGCGGGCAGTCGGTTAGCTACAGATATTCTTGTCTATACAGAGGGTTTTACAATACGGCGAACTACTGACACAAACGTAGAGCTATTTAAAAAGGACCATTTTTCGTAAGTTAGGTTCTCCGGTAGAACTTTATGCATTGAAGCATTAAAGATTGCCCGAGCGAGCAACTCTAACCAGCCGATGCATATTTTATGAAACAAAAGACCAACGGAGGAATTACTAATTAGCTCTAGTTTGATTTAGTAGTATAATACAGTGGTACTCTTGTACAATAAGATCTCTGAATATCTATACTTAACTGAAGGCGGTACGACGGATAGTAGCGGAAATTTAATTTTTTTTTGACTATAACGCTTATATTGGCCAAGATAAACCAATTATTGCTTCCCCCATATTCTCTATGTCTTAACCCCATCGAGATTTCCTCCAAATACACTTAACTCGGTGCCATGTCATATAATTGTAATATTTATTTTATTGTGAGAAATGTGTAGGTGTGAGAAACTGATCGTCGAAAAATTTAAACAATCAAAAATTATTTCACTTCTTAACCTTGAATTAATCTGACGTCTATTTTTATATTTTATTACCCAGTGGGTACACACAAATTTTGCGGATGCTCAGAACCTTGATTGTTAAAAAATAATTTGAGTCCTATAAGGAGCTCGCCAAATTTCTTATTCCAAACATTTTAGGAAATACAAGGCCGAACATACTCTGACCTTGCTGTATAAATTCACAATGAGGAAAACAGTAACTTTATAAAATTGGCGGGCCATTTGTGTAGTTATAAAATCATCGATATTTTTTAGATTTTTCAGGCATTTTAGCCAAGACAATTGGACGCTTTCCAAAAATTGTAATTACAATAATAATTATTACGTAACATACAAGTATAAAAACAGTAAATTGGCATGTTGTATCATTTCTCATTTATTAACTCTAAAGTAATGATTACTTAGCATATCCAACAGGTTTTATCTCTGGAATTTATAAACTGTGACTCATTATAAAAGCATCCTTGTGCTTTCCACAAATTAATATTAAACAAACAAATGTTATTAATAAGTTCCCAGCACTAAAGGTCGGCTGTTTTATGTTGAACACAACCACTGGTGGAAGTGTCGATGCCAATAGTTTTACTCTCGTGATTCGTTGGATATATGACCCCTGTGGGAATATAATAATTATAATACGTATAACCCATATATTGGCACACTCTGCAGATTTTGTTACACATAACAGGAATATATATCTGGTTTCCATAATGCCATATCAAAAAAATCTGTTTAACCCACAGAGCAAATTGTGTAATAACACCTATTAATCAGGCAAGCTTATATGTTGTTGCGGCGTCCACGTGGCAACAATATTTATTAAATGAACTGGGTGTGACGAGGCGAGTACTTCTGGCTCCAGCTCTGCGAGACCAAATGAGGGTCAGGATTTTTGCAGATGTAGACGTCGAAGGTGATAGACGTAACGCTGTAGACAGCATTGGGAGACCGGATGACCCGATCTGAACCCAATTGACCTAGATACATATTGATCAGTACATGGCACTAGTTACGAATAGAAATGTTGGCGAAGTAACTGTTACCAAGTGTCATTTTTATTCTCGCAAATCGTTTGATTATTCGCGTAAAATCGAAAACTTCATCAGATAATTGACCGTTGAGGAAATTGCATTAATCAAATTTAATTTGTCACCGATATTAGCTTTTATTGGTAAATTGGTCATCGTGAGTGCTAAAACTCGTAGTCGAAAAAAAACCTTTATTATAATTCCTTCTGTTGATATACGCGAGTAGAACTGTCCGGTATTCCCCGTCAGTATCTAACCATCATCTGAAAAAACTCAAGAGCTTAATCGATTACAGTTGGAGATACCGGCACTGATGGATTTGTTAAGTTTATTACGGCATATGACTGGCAGGAATTTTAAGAACCTTATAAATATAACTAATGCGTAAGTAATCAATTAAACAGATGTACTCGCCGCGTTTACAGTAAATCAAACAGTCTTGTAATTGCTCCTGCCAAGATTTTAACTCGAGTCCCATTCAGCGTTCACGAATCTCGAAACTAGCAATTCATTCATTGAAATTATCCTAACTTCAATTAACTGGACGTTTAGCTTCTTATTGGCATTTAACGAATCGCAAATGTTCCTTTTTGCAGCTCATTGTTTATAATAACATAACTGTTTATCGGAGATCATGTAATAAAGACGAGATGTTTTAATAACATTACTAATAGTTTATCAGTACTTACTAGCATAATGATCTATGTTGTAATTTATCTGTGTTTTATTTCATCCTTATCTCCGACTGAGTGGGAATGTTTCATAATTGCTGAGAATCTTGGTGATCTAACTAATTAGGTGCTTTTCACAAATTAATATAATAAAGACAAAGAGCTATGGTAACACCAAGAAAATGCCTGTCGTGGTTTCCGGGGCCAAAAAAGATTCTCGAATGTTTACGTTATAACGGTCTTGATACTTATATGGTTAATATTATACCAGAGATCTGGTTCCACAAAGGATTTTGCTGCAAGTAGGGACCACAGACAAGGGGTAAGAGTCAGATGAAGTAACTTAACATCGAATGGAGGATTGTCATTAATGTGGCTGGACTATTCCCACCGACAAACAACTTTGGTACGTTTGGAATTCCTCTGGAGTTAATTTAGAACAAGAAAGATGCACAAGGGTGTTACAGGAACTGTCACTTCCTAGACCAAGACACTAGCCTCTCATATTCAGTCAGATGGCATGGCAGCATGGTACAGTAAGACCATGGAAGAATATCCAATGTCTAATCTGGTTAAAAAATAGTAGAGATAGAGCAGACAGTTAATATCGCCTAAAGTGTTGAGACAGTTCATTAAGTCTGTTTGGAGTTTCTCTGGAGTTAATTTAGAACAAAGGAGTGTTACTGCAACTGTCACATGCGAGAAATTCGCAAGACCAAGACACCAGCTTTTCATTTCAGTGCCTGGCAGAACGGTTTAGTATGACCCTGGAAGAACATCCAACGTCCAAAGTGGTTGAGGAATATCAGAAATGGGATCAAAATTTATCTACCACATTTTCTAAAGTGTTGGTGGATAATTGAATTCGTCCGTTTGGGGTTCCTCTGGAGTTACAATCAGAACAAAAAAGAGACGTGTATTTCAGGAACTCACTTAATAAGAATCACCAGATAAAGACAACAGCTCTTCGGATGACATGGTAGTACAGTAAGACCATGGAATAATATATTTCCAAGGTGGTTGAGAAATATCACGGGATCAACACTTACCACTTTACCTGGTGGTGTTTAGGGCTTTCACTCATGGAACTACAGGACGAGAGACTAAACATGGTGTTATATGGTGTTTGGAACACTAGGTGATATATCAGTTTCCTTTATTGATTTACATCTGAGAGAAGTCCATGAGCAGCTGGTGAAAGACTGAGTCAATGTATAAGACTGCCAAAAACTATTGAAGAAGTTCGCACCGATTGTTGAGATGCAACAAGTACGATGTTGCTCTAATCTACGGACCTTTTTTGCATATCTATGACCAAAGGCGATTCAAGGTTTTTCGAACTTTTCCCACTGAACAGTTTTGCAAAGAAATTAACAGTTTTAAATTTTTACCGTGACCACAACACACAATTCTAGAATTTTTGGATTTCGCATTTTCTCCTCGAATGCAATGGGAAACTCATTCAATAACTGATACTATTCTCTCTGTATATTCATAACACGCTTTGGTTGTTAAGTTGCTCAATAGGTTGAACACCAATTTTTTTCTTTCTTTGCTATCTTTCGCCTTGGGATCAATTCTTTTGCTCCAAACGTTTCTGATACAGAGAGACTAAGTAGTTTAAGTTTGAACCATCCAAAATATTTGGTATATAAGTGAATGGAACTAAAGGAAGTACCCCGATTTTTTTGTTAATGCCTCATATTTAAGAAGGTATTTGATCCAAAAATCGGACAACTAAAAAGAATACGTGTAAATAGTATATAACAGTAAAAGATCTCAAAGTTTCCAGTATATAAGGGATTATAATGTAGTTCGTTTATAACATATTGTTATTGATAAATCCTCGGATTCTACAAGATGAAAATGAAAGAAATAAAAACGGATCCCAAACTGATTCAATTCCATTTCAAGCATTTGCTGAAAATATTAAATTATTGGCAGGAAAGATACCCGGCAAAAAGTTATCCGCTGTCGAGCGAACCCCAGATCATTCCCCTTAGATATGGGAATGTCGATTTAGTCGCAAATAGCGTTTTGCTCAGATCTGTCGGTCCAGAGGGAACGCACTCGGACAATAAGCCGAAGTTGAATTGACTCTAAAATCATGGATCTCTGATGAATCTGATGAGGTAGTGATATAAGGTGCATACATGGGTAAGTAGAAAGGATATGGATATATAAACAACAGAATATTGCATTGCAACTGCTTATAGAATGTTTCTGAGGCTAAAAGATTGTAGCAAGAAAATAAATATTTTGTACCAACTTTAATTCAGTCACTCTTGAAGTTGACGTGCGCAAGAACTGTGTAGATCTATAAAACTGCTTTAAAAAAATATATCGTGTCCAAATATGAAATATTTGATACTGAATGGAGTAGAAGATAATTAAGAGATTTAAGAAGCCCATTGGTCCATTTTTTTTTTTTTGAGGGCTACCACAACGGTGTTCACCCAATATTATTCCCGTGCGTTGAAGGACATGATCAAACATTACAATGCACACGTAAATTATTCTATGAAATGTGATTCTTTCTGTGAAAAGATGGGAA